>JALIZH010032957.1:542500-1742500 GCA_030522465.1 Rhipicephalus appendiculatus
TCTTCCTCGGCCATTATGAAAGCACACAGAACACACGCCCTCCACCTGCTTCTCGCAAAACGGCTGGATTCCTCCGCTGAGCCTCTTGACGCGCCTCTCTTTGGTTCCGCTCACTCTCACAAGAGAGCGCTTGTTCGTGAAGCAATGCTGCCTGATGTGGTCGCCGAGCCCACCACGATGCTCGCAGCAATACTTGTTCGCAGACTAGTTGGTTCATAAGGGTTGAAGATTGGGCGAGTTGGTTCGTCGTATTTGAACTGGTATAGCGCATTATGGTAAAGAAAAAACGGCCGAGCAGATCGACATAAGAGGACAGAGCGCTAACTTCCAACAGAGCTTTATTCGCAAATTGCATCAAATATGTAGCCTTGCGCTTGTTCCTACGAGCAAGACTCGAAGTGTGCCGACCGCTCCGCGCCTCTCGGAGACAAACTGGGCTTTCTCACACAGGAGTGTCGAACGTGCACTCTCCCGCCTTCGGACGCACACAGCCATAGGGCCTGACGGCATACCAGCTAGCCTAATTAAGTGCCTAGGCTCAGACTGCAAGGAACAGCTGGCTGGTTTCTTCACCAACATGTTGGATGGCGAGGAGATACCCAAAGAATGGCGACTCGGCAGAGTAGTGCTGATCCCCAAGAAAGGAGGCAATACAAGTCATCTAAGCGACTACAGTCACCTGCACGCTATACAGAGCCTTCACGCAAGTGATAAAAGACTGGGTCTACGGGTGGGCGGAGTCCGAAGGTCTCCTCACAGAACTACAGAATGGCTTCCGAAAGGGCAGGCGGTTGGAAGACAACCTCTTCGTGATTACGCAGTGTGCCGAGATTGCCAGAAAGGAAAACCGTGGACTGCTTCCTAGATGTGGAGAAAGCATATGACAATGTTCCGCATGCCAGTCTCTTTAACTGCCTGAGAGACCTGGGTCTCCCGGAAACACTACTGACAACAATTAAGCAGTTGTATAGCGGCAACACAGTTACGACGTCCTTTGCTGGGGTCACGACGGAATCTTTGGAGGTTTCGAGGGGTCTCCTTCAGGGCTGCCCACTATCGCCGATACTATACCTATTGTATGTGTCCGAACTTGAGCGAGCGATAGAGAGGTCTTCCCTTGGCTTCAGCCTGAAATACAGCACCACCGGTATAGACGAAAATCGCAAGATACCGGGACTAGCGTTTGCAGATGACATCGTTTTAATGACAGAAAATCATCAGGACATGCAGGCACTACTCAACATCTGTGCAGCGGAAGTCGAAAAGCTGGGGCTTCACTACAACGACAAGAAGACGACAGTAGTACAGCTAGTGGGTGTGACACTGGGCAACGAAACCCTGACACTGTCCGGAAAGGCACTGGGGGTTGCCTCATCGTACAAGTACCTCGGAGTGACGCTGCGTGCAGGAGGCGACATTTATAGTGAACACGAGGAAATAGTCAGAGGGATGGCCCTGCGGGCACAGTGTGTTCTCCGACGCAGAAGCATATGGGGATTCACCAGATATCTCATGGTTCGCGACATGTGGAAGCTTGTGCATGTGCCGGCACTGACTTTCTGCAACGCCATTGTCTGCTTGTCTCATGCGACCAGGGAATGGCTGGAACGACGGCAGCGAGAGGACGGCCGCACTGCTCTGGGATCGCAAGGGGCAGTAGCTATCGAGGCTGTTCAAGGGGACCTGGGGTGGTCCATCTTCGAGGCACGGGAGGCGGCAAGCAAGCTGACCTACCGTGGCCGCTTGCCTTTTTTGCGGAAAGAGCGACTCGCCCGACAGGTCTTTGACTACCTCTCAGCGACGTGTATGCGCACCAACTGGACAAACCGCATATACCGCCTTGAGAAGAAATATGGCTTCTTCACGGCACCTATACAGGCGGACACATGGCAGCAATATGTGAAGGATGTGCGTGACCGTGTCCAGGAGAAGGAAGAGGAGCTGTGGCTGCAGGGGATGGGGGGGCAAGAGCTCTATGACCTTGTATGGACAACACAAGCGGACTATTGGCGCGGTGTTCATATATGACAATAGCCTTGGAAGCAGCCTGCTCTTCGAGGCGCGAGCTGGGGCCCTGCGCACCTTGGAACGCCAGCGGACTATAGATAGTGAGCAGCGGGACGTGTTGTGTAGGGTCTGTGAGTGTGCTGACGAAACTATGGAACACATTGTGGTGCAGTGCAAGGAAATCGAACCCCAATGTAGAGGAGACACTCCGTTGCATTTCGCACTGGGATTCGAGGGTGATGGTGGGGAGATGAACAGAGGAGCGGTGGAGCGCACTAAGCGGCGCTTGGAAAGATGGAGAATCTTATCTCTTCAGAGGGTCGCGAAGTCCCCCCCACCCCCCAACCCCTTTTTTTCATAGAATAGGTCGTCCCTCACATCCTCTTAATCGTTTTTTTTTCCTTTTTTTTTCTTTTTCCCGTAGCTGGGGTTTTTATAGTCCTGTATATTTTTTTATTGCCAAGCCGCTATACACGCGGCGACCCGTTATAAAGGGAACGGCACCACATCATCATCATCATGTCAAACAAACAGCGCAAGTAACGACGCGCACACACAGCGCTGACTGACTACAGTTTTATTAGAGCCTTTTTTCCCTTCACATATATATAGGGAATCAGCCACTTCAATGCGCATGTCAAAAGCAGATAAACGCTTTCCTTCATCTTGGAAATTCATGTCGAAGAAATTGCAACTCTTTATTCGATGGCGTGATTGACGGCGAACCGACACAATCATCGCCTGCCCTCTGAATCATCTCTGCTTCCATTATTTCACGGACATGTTCATTCCTGTTTGCTTACTACGTCAGCTTCTTGAAAGACTGGTTTACACGTGCAGTCTTTACAAGCAGAGCAAGAAGGCCTCCCTAGCCTGGCATGCTCTCTGAACATTACTACGCCGGCCAGTTTGCCGACGTAATGTTTCCCACAAGTTAGCGGAATAGCATAAACTACACCAACTGCGCAATTTTCGAACAGGACTTCGCTGCTTCTTTGTGCAAGGATTAATTAATCAGAGAGCATGCCAGTAAAGTCACGAAGGGCCTTCTTGCTCTGCTTGTAGAGACCGCTCGTGGGAACCAGTCTTTCAAGAAGCTGACGTAGTAAGCAAACATAGGAATAAACATGTGCGTGAAAATAATAGAAGCAGAGGTTAGGCGATAATTGTGTCGGTTCGCCGTCAATCATGCTATCGAATAAAGAGTTTCTTCGATCCCGTCCGTGTGTCTCTCCCCCTTCCTGGCGTGTCACTGATTGGTTCATCTGTCAAGCATCCCCCCTCGGCACGGCGCAGCAATGGAGGAAAGAAAAACGAAGGGAGGGAGCATGACGTCACGCCCCCCCGTGTGGCCCTACACGTGGTCAAAACGCGTGCGGTAGGTTTTAGTAATACCGGTGGCGTTCCGTTTTTGAAGCTCCTCCGCGAGCCGGCCGGTTGGCGCCGGACAGGTGCGCTTTGATTAAAAGCTACCAGCTCATTTCTTGCGAAAGGTCACGCGCTGGGCCGAGACTTCCAAACGGGTTGGCTTGCCAAGGCGTGACGTAATGCTCGCTCCTTTCTTCCTCCTTCCCTTCCTACAGAGCCCGACTCTCGCCACATTGCGGTGGCGTCGGTAGAATGACGGCATTGGGGCATGGAGCACAGCTCGAACGAAAACCCTTTGCTTCGCATGTCTCTTTACGATGTATACGTCCTTACTTTTGCCTTAGTACGACTGATTTTACCGACCACTTTTTATTGTGCATGATGGGAAGCGACTGAAGCAATAGAGCGGAGGAAAAGCGATGGCCAAGGAACGTCTGGTGAAATTGAGAGTACTTTTTTGTTTTTTAATTCCAGTCCCGACCCATGGTCTCCTGCAAAGCGAAAATAAAAAAATATAATATAGAGGCAGTCTTCCTGCTTGGGCACAATACCGCGTTTCTGCATGTAGTAGGCACTAGCAAACGGAAACAGCCATTAACATTCGACCATCCGTCTCCGCGCAAAGCACGATTGCCGGCAGGCTGCACGTCTTTTGCGCTGTTTCAGAATGCACCCAGCTTTCCTTTTTGCTGCGGTATAAGCAATAAAGGATGAAGTTGCTAGCGTAAAGTAGCTCATTTCCGAAAGAATAATTAGAGCGCAAACACACGGCACATTCACACACCCAAGCACCAAACACGTACAGCGCTGACTTCCAACTATTTATTCATCGCACGAATGCTTGAATATATGCAACTTGTGGCACATGCGCGCATCAGCATCAGAGAAGCCAACAGCACATACTATCAAGACATACTTTTTTTCCTTCCTTCTTCCTTCTCACAGCCCAGAATAGATAAAATGAATTTCTCTGGGAAACAAAAATAGCGAAGGAGCGCTTAGACAGCGGTGCTCATCCCTTTCTATGAAAAGAGCCTGTAACGGTTCACGTGCTGTCTTTTTGCCCTTCTGCCAAGAATGTTTATCTGAGCGAATGGTGCGTCACATTCACGCAATACAGCATGCGCAACCAGGTGCGCATACTTGTCGTCTCTTTTAGTTAAAGGAGCACTGACATTAAATTTCAAAGTCGAGATGTGTCCTTCATTCGATTGCTCGGTATGCATAGGTCGTCTTGGCCAAATTTGAATGCCGTCTGTCGCGTGGAAGTTATTTTATTTCGAGAGCAAACAGCGTATGAACGCTCAACGGAAAACTGAATGCCGTGCGACATCGACACTAGTGCAACGTGTGAGGTGTGATAGAATCACACTTGTGACGTACGCTAGTGATACGCTAGTAACAATGACGTCGACGGTCTGAGTGTGTTTATTGTGGCGCCGACGCCCGGCGATGGTCTCAGTAGTGGCTCTCCTTGCTGTGTTGATCTGTGCGTGTGGTACATCGTGTCGCATCGACTGATTTGTCGTGTGCGAGCGCGAGTGCGATCATTCGGAGCGACACAGTACGTGCCAGGATGTCGGGGAGCCGCTGCGTAGTGCGAACCTGCCCGTCGAAGCGCGGAAAAAGCGGAAAGTGCGTGTCTTTTCATGCATTTCCAAGCCTCGAACCTCAACGCAGCCAGTGGGTCGTTTGTCGATGTTGACCGCGACGACGGCGAGGACGACGATGTTGACGACAAACACATGGCTGCACGTGTGCTCCTAGCAGACGAAATGTCAGCGATGTCAGCTGGACGTGACGTCACCTTCTTTTGTGGCAGCGGGATCAGCTGGGGAGCGGCCCCGACGTGGCCGCGAGGTAGCGCTACCAGCACTACCATTTGGCGGGTTTTCCTCCCGTTTTGAATCGCGTTTGATACCGGATAATTAATCAATATTACTGGTACTTATTTGTCCCTCCGCTGCATTTTGAGTCGAGAATCGTTACTCGGGGGTCGATAGCTACTCGCGGATGCAAAAAAATCCACATACGTAAATTTGATGTCAGTGCTCCTTTAATTTTTAGGCGTGCTCCCTTCACCGGTCGTTATCTTTCGGTTTGACCGATGTACACCTTGCCGCAGGACAAGGATATCGAGTACACGACCCCCCGTGGAACATTTCACAAAAGGCCTCTCATGCTTCTTCTGCTTCGGAAATGACCTGCCAACTAGCAAGTCCTTTGAGCCCGGCACAGCGTAATCACAGCATGTGGGTAGGGTATGACGTCGGGCTAGTTGCATAGTTCGAAGTGAATGACAGCGCGTAAACTAATAGAGAACGAACATGAGCGCTGACTAATTCCTTTCCGCGAAAATAAATTGGGTGATTGAACCTTCAGTGAGGATGATGGCCGGGTCGTTTGGTACGCTTGAAGATCTGTAGGCGACAACATTTTCTGGCCACGCTCCAGCCCCGCCATCTTGTACTGATAACGTTGCAGTTTTGTATGCCTATCAAATGAACAAACAGCGCTACGGTGAACTCGCATGCACGAATACACTTGGGTCGGTACATTAAACGTTTCATGACCATGACCATTTCATTTTCTACAACACATTTTTGCCAAAACGGAGGCATTCAAAGAGAGTTTTTTTCCCCGCACTGTTTCGGATTAGAAGTCTACCCGAGTTCGTTTGCAAGGCAGACAACTTTGACGAAGTCCTTGAAGAACATTTGTCGTATTGAACATTGAATCATTGAAACTGTTTTATTGCTTGTCATGCGAGTGTTGTTGTAAACTGTATGTGCTGTTTTTTTTACTGCCTTTTTATCATTCCTTTGCTAAAAATTGTCCTAGCGACAGTGACATATTGCTTATGCTGCCGGTGTTTTTATCAATTATTTCTATACTGTACTTTTGTGTGTGTGTGTAATTCCACTCCTGCCTGGGCCATACTGGACTGCAGTATTGTGAAATAAATAAATAAAGATAAAAACATTACCACATTTAAAACCGGCAAAACAATCGCTTATCAGTCCAAGATGACGGCGCCCATGAATCGAAAATCAAATCGTGTGTACAAGAGAGATATGTGGTCGTTAGCGTCCTTGGCAAAAGACAAGGAGGAATTGCCAGTCTGTGGCATATCTTCTTTCAGGTTGAAACAATCGACAATAAATTAACTTAACGATTTTGCACAAACGGGGACTAGGAGAAGCAACACAAAGACGAGAGCAATCTAACAAGTGATTTATTTTCCGAAAACATTGACCCAACAAACCTCCGCCAACTGATTAAAACTCTAAAGTAATGATGAGAGAAGCGACACTTTCTCCCAAGCAATGCAACAGACTTTTCTTTTTGCTTTTCAATGCAGAAGGCCTCCACTATCTCACTTGATGTTTGTTTGATTAAAATGTTTGAATTCTATGGTGGTGTTATTAAAACGTGGAGTGCATGCGCACTCATGGCAATGCAGCGCTAAATGTTTCGTAGGGCGACCTTTCAGGCGACCTTACCCCCGAATGCAGAGATGTTACTTGACTCGTACTTGACTTGAGCCAGTCTCAAGACAGCTTTGCCGCTCACCATAAATCGTTCTCGAACTTGCGGACAACTTGATGGCAACTTGGCTTGGTCAAACTCAGCTCAAGTTTCAAGTCTGCTTCGGGGCTAGCTTGAAACGGACTTCGTGTGTTATTCCAACATGGCCGCCTCTCGAACGGACGTCGCGCGGAGGTTGTCCGCTTTTGAGTTCGCGTGCCACGCCATGGATGTTGCGTTTTCTGATGTACATCAGCTGCCGAAGATTCCACGACCATCCTTACGTGACCGAGGAAATCCTATGGAGCTGTATGACGAGGACCAGTTCCACGCTCGCTACAGGTTCACGAAGCACGCCGTGCGGGAGCTTCTGGCCATGTTGCCGCTGCAAGAAAGCGGGGACAACCGAGGACAGCCTGTGCCTCTTTTGCTGCAGCTGCTGATGGCGCTCAGGTTTTACGGCGCTGGCACATTTCAAACAGTGACCGGGGATCTCGTCCGCATTCCGCAGTCGACAGTGTGCCGCGCAGTCAGCAAGGTAACCCTGCTCCTCGCAAAGCACCTGCACTCGATGCTGGTACGCTTCCCGCCGCCAGCGGAATTCCCTAAAGTTATGCGGGACTTCTACGAAGTGGCTGAATTCCCTGGCGTTACGGGATGCATCGACTGCACACACGTGCGCATAAAAAAGCCCCGGCGGTGAAGACGCTGAGGTGTTTCGCAATCGAAAGGGATATTTCTCCTTCAATGTGCAGGTAAGCAATGAAATTTGAAACTCTCTGAACAGTTTAGTTCGCTCGTATTCTTTCGGTCAACGCACGGGTCGTAAACTTCTTTCCATGCAGTAATCAGCGTGCTTGTGTCGAGCCATGGTTGTCATGCACTAGCGGAATTAATAAATAAAGCGAAAGGATAATGAACCAGTTATTCGAGGGGCCCGGCACTTGCGCCTTCGTGGCGTGTTTTGCTGCACTCGAGGTCAGTCGCTTTGTTTTAAACCGAGTGGTTGCTCGAGAATGAACCTTTATTTCTTATAAAGTACACTACTATGGCGTTTTAATAAGGTTTTCTTGCTGCTTGCACTGCAAGGCAGGTTTCGTGGAGGTTTTCGAAGGAACAGTACTGGCTGTATTTTGTCATCAAGATACGCTGTTATCGACCGTGACTCAGTGCAACAACATTCGCTTCTGCTGCAGGGGTAGTTTATTCCGAACCCGCGAAGTGAAAGGCGCTGTACAATGCCCTATTTATGATTATTGGCATGCTGCTGTTTTGCTGCAGGCTGTGGCTGGACCACAACTCCAGTTTTTCAACATTGTTGCCGGCTGGCCAGGCTCTGTTCATGATAGCAGAATTTTCGATAACTCCCGCTTGCGGGTGCTGTACGAAGAAAACCGGGTGCCCGGAGTGCTGTTGGGGGGACGCTGGATACGCATGCCAGCCATATTTAATGACACCATTTTCAGAACCAGGCCCCGCAGACACACCCAAAGGAAGGTTAGTTCACATATCAGTGGTGTTGCGTCACAGAAAGTTGGAGCACGTTTTTGAGGTGTGACAATGAGTCCGGTTGCTTGTGGAACGATGTAGAATATTTTTTCATTCGCCCAGGTACCAAAAAGCCCAAATAAAGACTAGGAACGTTGTCGAAAGGGCGTTTGGCGTGTGGAAGAGGCGGTTTCCTTGCCTGGACATGGGGATGCAGCACAAGGCCAAAAACATTGTGCTCACAATCACAGCTTGTGCTGCACTCCACAACTTGGCCTGTCTGTTAAGGGAACCGGAGCCTCCCGCTCAAAGGGTTCCACAGCCTACCCCCAACCATACAGTGACAACCAGAACTGTGCACCTGCCACCTGTTGATCGCCTCACCGACAGCCGTTCTGGAAATCAAGCGCGGGACCTTCTCATACGAAAGAGCTTCACTTAGGTAAAAACTGCATATATCCACACTCGGCCATACATCCTCTTTTTTAGGGCTGCTGCACAGGCCCATGTACTTTAGCACGGTACATGCATGAAAATATACACTCACATGGTTTCATCGTTTTCTAAGAGATTCAATCATTTATTTACAGAACAGGTGCACTACACTGCAGCCTGCGGAGCTGTTCATTCTTCAGTTCTTTCTCAATCTGCAGTATTTCGATCTCAAGTTTTTGCTTTTCGAGCTCGTTCTTGTGTTTTAAAAGCTCGAGCTCTCGCACTTGATTGTCAAACTTCCTCTTGTCTGCCCGTTCCAGAATCATGTCATCGTGGTCCTCCTGTAGAAGCCGGACACGGATTGCGTGCTCTTCTCTGAGGAGCTCGGCACGAACTTCATTTTCAGCGGCCAGCGTCTTCTCCAAAACAGCCATCCGGCCCCTTGGAATCCTGCATGGTTCAGCAGCGACAGTTGCTGCAGGAGTGGAACTGGCAGCGGCTCCGGCGGCTTGGGGGCTGTTTACAAAACTTTCCGCAGCAGTGTTTGCTTCGGCATCAGGCTGTGCTGCAGGTGGTCTGCTCTCCTGATCAGCACCTGTGCCTGTTGGCAGCTGCGACTGGCCTACAACGCTGGCAGTTTCCCACTGATCATCTGCAATAAACAAAAGATGGCATAACATCACTAACGGAGCATTGTATCACGTAAACACCTGTACACCACTGCATGCACAGAAGAGACATTTCTGGGAAATGCACATTGTGAAACTTTTAGAAGATTCTCACTACGTTTTAAAGGCAACACACCATACCTTGGCAATCAAAGTCCGCTTCAATTGGGCCATCAATCATTGGCTGCAGTAGCCTCACGACAGGCAGACTTGCGACGGGGGGCTGGTAGTCTATGCCATCCGAATCAAAGGCGTTTTCCACCCTTGTTGCCATGTGACCAGCAATTGATCCCACCAATTGGTAGATGGGAGCCATGGCGGAAGGCGCCGGTCCTCCTCCTAATCAGCAATAAAGTAGTTTCATCACAGAATGAAGCCAGTTTTCATAAACGGCTTCTACAAAAAAAATTGCGGGGTTCCGCTATTCCTCTTAGATTGAGTGTAATCTAGTTTACCTGGCTCAGCTAAAAGAAAAGATAGCAAAAAATTACGCAGGACAAACCTGACAACGCTTATATACCTTGCTTCCGTAAAAAACCCAAGTAGGTCAGTTGTCTACCGCTTTATTTATCGCAACAGGCTGCTCGATAACTGTTTGCACTGATAATGCATGTATACATGCCATCTTCAAGACAGTCCTTCGTTTAAAATGTGATTGTGAGTGGTTTTTTTTTTTCTCGCCATGCACTGCAAAACATAATGGTCATGACTATTTGCACTCTGCACCCACTCATCTCCCGAATACAAAACATGTGGAAGATCACAAAAATAATGGCCCAAGTGAGCCAGTCATGCATAACATGTTGCGCTTACCAGTTTTGTGGCGCTCTCGCTTTTCTCTTGCAGTTTCCTCCTTCCATTTCTGCTTAAGATTATTCCAGCATTTCTTTAGCTGGAGGTGGTCGCGCCGGGTGATCCCGTGGTTGGCATTGTAGCGCTTGGCGATTTCTGTCCATGTTTGGTTTTTTTTCGACGCCGACGCAACATCAGTTTTTTTTGCACTCGATGATGTGTTTGAATTCCCTCACGAGAGCGATTAGCACATTCTTTTCGTCTTCGGTAAAGCGCGGTGCCGCCTTACGTTGAGGTGTGTCTTGGGACGACAACGTGCCTTGCTGCGACATCTCAGTGCGAATGGTCCTTTCACCTAGACCCAACGATTTCACTTCAAAAACTGACGCGGTGGGCGTTGCTCGGGCCCTAAAACTGCTTGCCTAGTAGGCAACATTTCCCGGAATTTTCGTCTCGCTCGGTTAGGGTGGCTCGGTGCTGCAGTGTGGGGTTGAAAAAAATGCCAGGCATCCATTTGCAGCACAAAGCTACAAAAATTCCATAAGCATTTCTGAGAAAAAGAGCTGCACGTAGTCGAGGTTTATCCACTGACCAGCGCGAATTTTTCGGTAGAAACGAGAATGTTTTCTTTGGAATTCCTCGTAGCTTTGCATTACAAAGGGGTGAATGAACCCTTCGTACACCTCGCAGGCCTGTGTCCCTTTCACTGTTCTCGACAAAGCTTCCATGAGCGTCCTCCCCCCCTGCCCCTCATCAACATGCAAAACGAATTTGTACCCCCCCCCCCCCCTCAAGAAAAATGCCCGTGGAAGCCCACGATCCTGTCCCCCCACTTTTTCTCACCTTTCTCAACTAAAGTAGACAAATCGGGGCACCCACCTGGGTTTGCACAGGGGCTTCGTACACTTCGTTTCCAGTACCTGCTGTTGCTTTTTTTTTTTGTATTCATGAATAATTACAACGTAGCCCGCTACAGGCATGTCCATAGGCGAATAGAAAGGCTAGTACCTCGAAAAATCGCTGTACCTCGTTTAAACTTGCGAGCCAGGGCAGCGCATATACACACCGCGGCGTTCGATAGCAGAAGACGATGAAAGAACACTTTGAGAAACGCGCCGCTTTTGGGCGACCACTGAAACCAGCGGGAAAGGCACGCTTTCCACAAGCAACACTGCGCGTCGCGGCGGCCGCGGGCATGACGAGCCACTCGGTAGCAGTAAAATGACAAAAATATGCTTGTAACACTTTGAGCTGATAGGTATTTTCAAATACACGAACTTTTTCGCTGTAACACGAGCCTTACGCCAACAACTTTATTATTAACCTCGATAACAGGCGAGCAACGTGCTCCTGCATTGAAGCTTGTTCTTGACTTGACCAAGCAAGACAGCCTGAGCGTCTATGAAACGCGAAGGCCGACTTGGCCGTTTTCAAGTCCGCTCCGTGCTTCGGGCCGACTTGCTCAAGTCAAGTCGAAGCACGAGCCAAGTAACATCTCTGCATTCGGGGGTTAGCCTCGTGTTTACACATCTGCCCCACGTACATATTGCCATAGGGACATTATAGACAACATTCTTGACATATTTAACAAACTGGTGCTTACGCTTAACTCTTCCTGTACACTTATATGTTTCTCAAGTTTCTCCGTTACCAAAGAACACACACCTCCGATTTTGTTCTTGACCGGAAACACCACATTAACATCGTACCTTCCAGCCACCTCATTTTAGATGCGAAGCATCTTATGCTCGGGGCTTTGTCCGTCCCTCCCGCGTCCCCCGTCCCGCGTCCGGCCACTTTCATGAAGTAGGGAAGCACCCATTATGCGAACCAGAACACTGTAGTAATATGAAGGCCGTCAACCACTACTACAGTCCTCAGAGTCATGGCCGAGAGCACAGAGAGGCTGCTTAGCAATGGCTAGGCAGGTGGTGTGTGTCGCCCAGGTTGACCCCATTCCTTTAATAAGGTTGATAGCTGGGCTAGTTGGTAACTGATCATTTTAGCGTATGTTTGGAGCATGTGTTTGGAGGGGGCTTATTCCGTCCCTCCTTCCCGCGTCCCACACCACCACACCGCATGCGCATCCCCTCCCCCCTCTCTCTCCTACGCTCACCCCCTTTCTCTCCTCTAGGAATCCTATACTCTACGGAGCAGCCCCCGCGTCCCACACCCCCCACAGCGCATGCAGGTTCCCTCCCCCCTCTCTCTCCTCTCGTATGGTCCGCCCGTCCTCTCCTCTAGGAATCCTCTACGGAGCGGCTAGCACGACAGGTGGTGTGACAGCTGCATACTCCGCTGGGCGCGCCACGGTAGTTCCGCGGTATGAAAATGACGGAACGCGCGCGCCTCATTCTCTCTCCTGTGCAGCGCCGCGATGAGCGCCCGGACCGCTGCCGTGAAATGAGAGCGGTGACGTTCCTCCCGCTGAAGCTGATTATCTGCCCGCTGCTTCGCATCCACGCATGGTTCCCTTTAGCGGGAGATGGGGAAATTTTTCTGCGGGATAACCCGTGCACGTACGGAATTTCTTCTGTCTTAGAACTAGAACCCACCGGTCTATCATTTTCATTGATTGGTTCTTTACCTTGGTTCTAGATGCGAAGCATCTTATGCTCGGGGCTTTGTCCGTCCCTCCCGCGTCCCGCGTCCGGCCACTTTCATGAAGTAGGGAAGCACCCATTATGCGAACCAGAACACTGTAGTAATATGAAGGCCGTCAACCACTACTACAGTCATCAGAGTCATAGCCGAGAGCACAGAGAGGCTGCTTAGCAATGGCTAGGCAGGTGGTGTCTGTCACCCAGGTTGACCTCATTTCTTGATCTTGCTTGGATGTGTTTGGAGGGGGGCTTAGTCCGTCCCTCCTTCCCGCGTTCCACACCACCAGAGCGCATGCGCGTCCCCTCCTCCTCTCTCTCCTACGCTCAGCCCCTTTCTCTACTCTAGGAATCATCTACTCTACGGAGCGGCCCCCCGCGTCCCACACCCCCCCCTCAGCGCATGCGCGTCCCCTCCCCTATCCTCTCCTACGCTCACCCCCCTTTCTCTACTCTAGGAATCATCTACTCTACGGAGCGGCGCCCGCGTCCCACAGCACATGCGTGTCCTCTCCCCCCTCTCTCCTTTAGAAATCCTCTACTCTACGGAGCGGCTCCGGCGTCCCACATCCCCACAACGCATGCGCGTCCTCTCCCTCTCTTTCCTCTAGGAATCCTCTACTCTACGGAGCGGCTCCCGCGTCCCACACCCCCCACAGCGCATGCACGTCCCCTCTCTCTCCTCTCCTACGATCCCCCCCCGTCCTCTCCTTTAGGAATCCTCTACGGAGTGGCGCGCACGACAGGTGGTATGACAGCTGCATACTCCGCTGGGGGCGCCACGGTAGTTCCGCGGTATTGTTATGACCGGCGCCTGGACCGACAGAGTAACGGTGTGCCCTGCTCTGCGAACAAGTCGCCGAGGGGCTGTTGGCCCGCTGACAGACGTTCAAACCCGTGTATTGTCCTTCCGAGCCGGGATGTGAGGCGCCGTGCAGTCCGACGCGCAAGGTGTTCGACTAGACGACCACAATGACTTTCGGTCGCGACATACTCTTTGAAGAGATGGCGGCGTCGCCGCGGATGACAACCCGTCCCGCTAATGGCGTGTCGAGCGGCGGACCTTTGATGCGCCGTGTAGTAAGAGCGTGGGTCCCTCATCCTGCGGCCTTCTCACGCGCCACCACCTTGGTGCCACTGGTGCAAGGCTGTGGCAACACCCCTGTCAGGCACGTAGACCTGGGCGGGTGTGGGCGGAACCGTCGGAAGTGGCGTGTGTCGTGTGATTGGACAGCGAAATTTGGAGCTGTTCCCCCCATCTAGGGATCTGGGGAAAAGATACTCTTGATAATCAGCCCCCCGTGGGCTTCTTGGAGAGGATTCAGAGGATTCGGAGAGCTTCGACACGGGCCTTCGACGAGATCGTCACGATGTAGCGAAATCTTCGTCTTGTATCACGAGATGTTCGCCCTGTAAATAATGTAATTAAACCTCAGTTCAGTTTCCCTTCAGCCTCTTCATGCTGCCTCGGCATCTTCCTCCCAAGTCTGCGGTGCCTGCAAAGGCCGGTCGCAACAACTGGGTCAGCGGTGAGGTACCACGACCTGTATCTCGAGCTGTGACACCCCGGGTCGCAACAACTGGATGGCAGACGGTGGGATCAGACTCATGGACGGAGAGCGACGTGGACCGGAGGTCAGCCGAAAGCCTTAGGACCTGGAATTCGGCGGGACCGACGCAGCGTACCATGACCGCACAGTATGCATGGGGTGAGTTGCTGGCTTTGCGTTTGAGATGTATCGAGTCTTTTGGCCTAGACCCGTTAAAAGATAGATACAACCAACAACTGCCTCGACACTGTGGTTGTTGTCTCAGCACAGAACAGCACTCAGCGATTCTCTGAGCAAGCTAGGAAAAACAGGATAGCTCAGGTAATTCGATAGGAGCAGATGAGTTTTGCGGGAGTTTTGTTTGAGGCTACGTTGCGGAAGTGTTTTTGGATGTTGGAGAGTGCAGAAGAGGGAAGGTGAAACAGGCAAAGGGCAGAGAGGGAGGTTGGCCGCGTGGTGCTGCTTGTGTGTTATGCTTTTGGTCTCCGCCGTGGGATTTGCCAGGCGTCAATTTCTCTAGACCCAGAATTGAAGCGCTGGTGGGTTTGTGTTTTGTCAGAGCTGTGCCAAAGCAAAGTAGTCGCCATGGATCTGACGAGATTGACGAGGGATAGCCTGTTAGACTTTTGTGAAGAGCTCGACATTGAGATAGAGGACGATACTCCTGCATCTATAATCCGTGAATTAATAGCCGGAAGCGATAACAAGGAGGACATTGAGTACTTCGTGAATCGAATCTTAATTGAACAGGAAAAGATAGAGAAAGAGAGGATAAGGGATGAAGAACTTAGGAAGAAATGGAGAGAGATGGAAATAGTGGAAGCAAAGAGGGTTGAAGAACACAGGAAGGAGATGCAAGCGTTAGACGAGGAGCTTGAAAGGCTAAGACGCGGGTTATACACGTAGCAACGGAGTAGTCAGTTTGTAAATGTAGCACACGAGATGTGCGTAGAAAGGTCGAGTGCGGTGCAGTTCAGGGCCGTAGAGAAGGCCAGCACATGTGAAAGCAGCGTTTTCATAAGGAAACCGAAGGTGTCAGCTGCGAAAGATGCTGCGCTAGGAGTGGAGGCCGCCGAAGGCCAGAGTAAGAGCGACGAGGTGCTGTGCCAGTGGAATTCTAGTGAAACAACTAAGATAGTTGTAGACCATCTGGCACAGACACAAAGTGAGGTGGTCCCGACGGTGGTTCTTGAAAACAATGTCCAATGGAATTTCGACTCGGTAGGCAAGAACACCAGAGTAAGGTTAGCTGAGTGTCAGTTGAGATGACAGTGCACTTGTGAGCTCCCAGGCATGTGAGCTAAGTTCAAATGAATGCGTCGCTACGGTCGATTTTGCACGCGATGTCCCAGGATTCGACTCGCTAGGCAAGACGACCATAGTAACGTCGGCAGAGTGTACTGAAGTACAGAGTAGAGCAGTTGCGGACAGCTCCGAGGCATTTGAGCTAGGGTCCAGTGACTGTATCGCAACGGTGGATCTTTCATGTGGTGTCCCAGGAGATTTCGACCCGCTAGTCAGGAACGCCGGAGTGAGTTCAGGAGAGGGAGTGAAAGGAAAGAGTGAGGATAACAGTGCAGTTGTAGATAGCTCCCAGGAATGCGAGCTAGATTGTGCAAAGGAAGAGAGCTGCATTGTTACTAAGCGCGTTAAGACATCCGCCAGCCTAGAGAATGAGCGAAAAGATGATTTGTTCGTGAATCATTCAGACTGCGCGGGCAAGACAGCTAACGAAACTGTGAGAGGGTTGAGCAGGATGAGTTGCGAGCGAAAGGCGCAAAAATGCGCCCTAAGAAGAGGCGTAAATGGAAGCGGCGTCGTAAAGCCAGGAATGCGACAAAAAGCACAGTACGTTTGAAGAAGGGCTCTGAACTTTTGAGCGTAGTGGGCTGAATGAGGCGTTTGTCGTCGGCGTCAAAGTTGTTTTGCATGCGTCCGTGCCGCCGGACGAAAAGAAAAAGAAAAGTGCCTTGGGCTAAAGTGCAGACAGAAAGAAGGGGTCTGTCAGCCTACCGTCGTTCTATCCACGGCACGTTTGAGGGGGGCGCAGGAGTGCAAGGTCGGTGGCTCCCAAGAAGTAGCCAAACGAGGGAAAGAATGCTGGTCTCCAGCAAAGAGCTTGGTGGGGTTCAGGACGAGAGCAAAGAGGAACGAGCGGGAGAGTATGGTTGGGCGTCATCGGTAAAGGACCGGAGGACGCAAATTCAAAGCGACGCTTCGGGCAACCTGTTCAGCTGGTCACCCTCAGGTCAAGTCTCCCGCCGGCGGACGAGCTGTTATGACCGGCGCCTGGGCCCACAGAGGAACGGTGTGCCCTGCTCTGCGAACAAGTCGCCGAGGGGCTGTTGGCCCGCTGAGAGACGTTCGAACCCGTGTATTGTTGTTCCGAGGCGGGAAGTGAGGCGCTGTGCAGTCCGACGCGCAAGGTTCGACTAGACGACCACAATGACTTTCGATCGCGACATACTCTTTGAAGAGACGGCGGCGTCGCCGCTGATGACAACCCGTCCCGCTAATAGCCTGTTTCACATTCGAACGACTTGGCGGCGGCGGTCGCGGCGAGTGTATTGTGAATTCCGAGGCTAAGGAGTTGCGTTGTCGATGTGGTGCGGGACAGGCCCAGGGCGATCTTGTGGACTGTGCGTATGAGTCTGTCCAGTTTTTCTTTTTCGGTCTTGAGGAGTCGTAAGTAGGGTAAGGCCTAAGTGATCCTTGTAGTCACGAAGGCGTTTAACAGCTGAAGAAGTTCCTTTTCCTTCATGCCGTGTTTCCGCGCCGAGATTCTTGCTAAGAGCCGAGCAGTCTGAGTGATGGTGACCGCAAGCCTCTCTAGTGCGATGGTATTGCTCCTGCCGGTTTGTACGTGGAGGCCGAGAACGCGCATGTGCTGCACTGTCGGTATTTCGGATCAGTCGATCCTGATAGTGATCGTTGGTGGTGGTGGGTGCTTAACCTTACGGTAGTCGGCAGGGCGGAGAAGAAGTAGTTCGGATTTTGCCACTGAGCACTCGAGGCCCGCTCGGGCGACGTACTCGGTCACGGTGTCGACGGCCCGTTGCAGTGCCTCCTCGATCTGTCCGTCGGAGCCGGTAGTGGTCCAAACCGTCACGTCGTCCGCGTATAGGGTGTGTCGTATATTAGGGATGTTGTCTAGTGACTTAGGGAGTTGGTTCATCACAAGGTTGAAGAGGAAAGGCGAAAGAACGGCTCCCTGTGGCGTGCCTTTGTTGGATAGGGAAAGTGTCTTCCTGGCGTTGCTGTCATTCAGGGAAAGTTCCACAGTGCGGCCGTGTAGGAAGGAGCACACGTAGTTGTAAGTACGTGCGCCAGGGTTTGTCGCAGCCAAGCGTTGTGCTATCGCTTCATGTGTCACGTTATCGAAAGCCTTGCGCAGGTCAATGCCTAGCAGTGCCCGCGTGCCTGCACGCACGGGGTCTTTCAATAGATCGTGGTGGAATTGCACCAAGGCGTCTTGAGTAGATAAGTGGGCACGAAAACCGAGCATGGTTGGCGGGAAAATGTCTTGCTCTTCTGCGAGTGTTTCTAGGCACGCCAGGACCACGTGCTCAAAGAGCTTGCCGAGGCATGACGTTAGCGAGCTCAGGCGAAGGTTAGATGCATATGTCTTTTTTCCGGGATTTGGTATGAACACTATTTTCGCGTGCTTCCATTCTTCTGGTATACTACCGTCATGCCAGCAGTCGTTGAAATATGCAGTGAGTGCAGTTACTGACTTAGCGTCGAGGTTGCGAATTGTCTTGTTGGAGACTCCGTCTGGACCTGGTGCCGAAGTTTTGCGAAGCTTTAGAATGGCTGCATACACTTCGGCTTCTGTAATGTCGGCATCGAGAGTTGGGTTTGGTTTTCCTTCATAAGGTGGTAGTGGTGGCGCTGGTTGATGGGCGTGGTTGATGTACATATCGGCCAGTTCAGTTAGTAGGTCTTCGTCTGATCCGGGGTGCTTGTGGAGGAGGCGTCTAAATCGGTGTCGCGCGGCTGTTTTGGAGTTGTCTGGATCGAGTAAGTGGCGCAAAAGGTGCCACGTTTTCTTATTGCCTAGCTGTCCGCTGAGTCCGCTGCACAGCTGGCCCCACTGCTGTCGGGCTAGGTAGGCACTGTGTCGCTCAATTTCGTGCAAAATCGCTCGCATGTCAAACAGGCTAATGGCGTGTCGAGCGGCGGACCTTTGATGCGCCGCGTAGTAAGAGCGTGGGTCCCTCATCCTGCGGCCTTCTGACGCGCCACCACCTTGGTGCCACTGGTGCAAGGCTGTGGCAACACCCCTGTCAGGCACGTAGACCTGGGCGGGTGTGGGCGGGACCGTCGGAAGTGGCGTGTGTCGTGCGATTGGACAGCGAAATTTGGAGCTGTTCCCCCCATCTAGGGATCTGGGGAAAAGAGACTTGATAATCACCCCCCCGTGGGCTTCTTGGAGAGGATTCGGAGAGCTTCGACACGGGCCTTCGACGAGATCGTCACGATGTAGCGAAATCTTCGTCTTGTATCACGAGATGTTCGCCCTGTAAATAATGTAATTAAACCTCAGTTCAGTTTCCCTTCAGCCTCTTCATGCTGCCTCGGCATCTTCCTCCCAAGTCTGCGGTGCCTGCAAAGGCCGGTCGCAACAACTGGGGCCAGCGGTGAGGTACCACGACCTGTATCTCGAGCTGTGACACCCCGGGTCGCAACAGTATGAAAATGACGGAGCGTGCGCGCCTCATTCTCTTCCTGTGCAGCGCCGCGATGAGCGCCCGGACCGGTGCCGTGAAATGAGAGCGGCGACGTTCCTCCCGCTCAAGCTAATTATCTCCCCGCTGCTTCGCATCCACACATGGTTCCCTTTAGCGGGAGATGGGGAATTTTTTTTAATTTGCCTGGAGGCTGAAGCCTGCATCACACTCTGCGGGTAGCCAGCGTCTCGCAGTCGGGCTACTTGTTCATGAAGCGCACTGAGTGCAGCGTGAAAACATGATTTTAATATAGCGGACCGAAAAAAGATTATTTATTAAGTCATTCTTAACAAGCTGGGAATGGTTTGAAGCAAAGTTCATTAGCGGCTTTCCAGCCTGAGGCGAGAAGGTCCAACACACGTGGTCTGATAAGAATTCCAGCTTCACATTTATAAACTGCAGCTTGTTCTAAACGTTAACGCTTTGCCGAGTGAATGAAACGCTTCTACCACCTTTCTTCTGAAACCTTCATTGTTAGTCTGGCAGCCAAAAACTAAGTAATCGTCTACATATCTTGAGATCTTGCGGACGACGCCTTCAAGATACTTTGCCAGATCTCTGTCTATGCTGCCCATGAAAATACTACTAAGAATCGAAGCCGAATTCGACCCTATGCATACTCCCTTAGCCTGTATATACGTTCTATCGCAGAGTCCCACGTGAGTGTTCTCTAAGTAAAGATGCAATAACTCAAGGAAAGAGTCGATAGCCATTCCGCATCATTATCCTCTGTGATGCAAGCTTTTACGCAGTGCATTAAAGGCGCACGCCGTAACGAATTGTACAAGTCTTGCACATCTATGCTGATTCCCCAGCAGTTGCTTTTACTATCTGATGCCAGGAATTTCGCAAGGCCCTCCGAGTTAGCCAACAAAAATGGATCCCGTAGTTCCGAAGACTTGAGAATTGTTTGCAGAAACCCGGCAACGAGGCATTGTCATGCCCCCTTCTCAGACACAATTGGCCTCAACGGAATTCTTTGCTTGTGGGTTTTCGCGGTGAAAAATACATCCAATTGCATTCCTTTAGAATTCTTAACCCCAGGGGCAAGCTTCTCTAGGTTACATTTTTTTTTAATAGCGCAACCGCTTTCTTTTTCGTGCTTTGCACACGCACGTCACATTCTCTAAAGCAGTTTCCCGTCGCCGGGAAAGCTTTTTGTACAAACTGTGTGGTAGAACCACTAACAACCCTTCTTTGTCCTCTTGAACAACCCGGAGGTCAAACAAACACTTAGCAGTTCGAGCAACACTAGGCCTAGGTCTGCAGCTTACCGGCTACGACGTCCACACAGTTACCACAGCGTTTTAGCGCCGCATTATGTCTCTCAGCAAGCACCAACTCGCCCAATAACACGCTCTTCTGCAGTACCTTTTCTTTTCTGGGACACACCGGGCAACGTCTAGTTGTGAGCAGAGTCTTGGCTCAACGCAGACCTCAGCTCAGGACCCTTTGTTGGCACTTGAAGGCTTCTCACTCCCTCTTTTTTTTTTCTTCTTGGGCAAGTTCCGAGGCTCACAGTGCCTCAGTCACAATGTCTGCACCAGTCGCGAAAAACTTTCACGTTGAGACACCCATCCGAAACAAGCCACTTGTATACAATCCTTGATAAATATATAAATTAGTGCCAATAAAAAGCACACGCGCCTGCCAGAACTGGCCAGTTTGCGCTATATAATAAACGATATGAGACTGCACATACGACGAGCAGCGGGTATATAAATTGCATTGTTACAACATTGAATGGAAGATTACAGACAGGGCAGAATAGCTGGCATTTACAACTTGGTTGTAGGGATGAAGCATGAAAGAAAAACAACTTAAGCGTAAGTTAGTAAATGTGCTCCCCTCCTCATCATCTTGGCCAGCAAACCTGGCGCTCTTTCGGTCCACTCTTTTAAGCATGGAATACTCTCGTTCTCGGCAGCCTTCCAATAACTTCGAGCCAAATACCACTCTGGCACTCACACGACAGAAAACGAGACCATGTACATCCGGGCATCTAGCCACAATTTCAAAACCGTGCGGTCTATGGTAGACTCTACAGAACCTCGTTAGTTTAAGGGCCCAAACAATAAAAATATTGCAAACGAGATCTTCATGTTTGTTCATCAGAAGCTCTTGTACTTTTTGTCTGCGATTTCCAATAGTGAGGTTTTAAAGGCAGATGCTAGCTACGTTCCAAAGGCAGGTATGCACATGGCAGAGTACACTTCATTTTCATCTTTTCGCGCTGAGGTCGGGTAATCTGTACTCGGAGGCTGTCGCGGAGCTGCAGGAAGCCAACATAGAGAGAGGCGCTCGCTAAATTTGATTATGGCGATAATAATAATGATATTGTTGTGTCGTGTGACCCCTGGTGTCATTCAAGAACACCAGCGGGGTAAAGTTGCTCGTACATGCCTCTAGGTGGAGCTGGGCTCCCGCCATGCCTTCGGCCTTCTTCCAATTTCAATTGGAAGAAGGCCGAAGGAAAAATTCCTAAGCGCACTACTCCGGGCTTAGATGGGGTTCCCGTCAGCCTCATTAACGAACTAGGACATAGCGCTAAAGAAGCACTGCTGAAAGCCGTAGAAAAGTGCTTACAGGAGAGGGAAATACCAGACAGTTGGCGAAAAAGTAGAATGAACTTAATCTATAAAGGCAGGGGAGAAAAGGATAACATGGACGCACGGAAAAGGTGGGCATGGACGCACGACAGGAATCATGACCTCACGCATCTTTCTGTTCATTCCACAGCTTTTTGTCGCCCTGGCCCTTGGCCCGGACTGCCATGGTGTCCCTCGTCACGCTGGCATGCTAGGCAACGCTTCGGCGACTGAGGAAGCAAGTTTCCTGGATGGCTATGCCTCACCTGCTTCGTCTTGGCCTGGTGACTACTGCTTGCCACAGGTTGGGATACGTCTACTGCTTGCCACAGGTTGGGATACGTCCTATCGGCCAGTGCTTCGTCGACGGTGGTGCCGTGGATGAACTCTGCGACTGGGCTGTGACGGCGGACGGCTTTCCGGCTACTTTGTTTTCGTGTACTGCCGCCCTCCTCTGGCGGGAAGGGCGCGTCACGGACCGCCGATGGCTTGATATCTACTGCGCATCTACAACGTCATCATCTGCGCCGATGGCGAATCAACTTAAAGTCGGCGCTTCGAACGCACTCTTCAGTGGGCATGGACGCACGACAGGAATCATGACCTCCCGCATCTTTCTGTTCATTCCAGACGTCAGTTGTTTTTCTATATCAAGACTAAAATCTGATGATCCATTTATCCATTTATAATCGTGCTTCCATGCCCAGAAGCAGTGCTTGCTCCTTTTTGTTCCTTGCTATTACTTTTGTGCGGCGACGTTGAAAGCAATCCCGGGCCCCCCGAAAGAACAACCGTCGGATACGCTAACCGAAGTTTTGAGAACATTACGCGACTTGAATCAAAAAAGTAAAAGAATGGAAGATAACCAAAAGGAAATGCTCGGCACTATTACTGAGCTAAAAACACATCAGGAAACAGTGGCGGGTGCGATTTCTGAAATTAATACAAGACTTGCGACCGTAGAAAGTCAGACGGGTAATCTTGAAAAATGGCAGCATGAACTCGGTGACGTCGTCGAGGCGGTTGGAGGCATCGCAAAAGACTCTGCACTCCTACGCTCCCGATTGGATGATGCAGAAGATCGTTCCCGTAGGAATAATTTACTTTTTTATGGTATAACGGATATTGCCACCGAGTCTGCTGTTCAATCAGAGCAAAAGATATTAGACATTCTAAATAGCACTCTAACCCTAAGCGTACCTAGTGATAACATATCACGGGCGCACCGTATCGGTCGTTTTTTTCAAGAAAAAATCACGTCCCATAATTGTCAATTTCACTGCCTATAAAACCAAAGAAGAAATCCTGTCCAAGCGTGCACAGCTAAAAGAAAACAATATCTCGGTTAGTGAAGACTTCTGTCCCGCTACACGTCACGCCAGAAAAACCCTTATCAAATACGGAAAAAATCTGAATCTGCCATACAAGTTAAGGTACAAAAAGCTATTAATTGATGGGAAATGCTATGGCTACGACGCGAACGAACAAAAGGTCTATAAAATGAAGCCATCAAGTACCACTAATGGCACCGCGGCGTCTGTTCGAGTCTTAAGACCCCGGCGCAATATTTCAACAGCACCCACATAGGAATACGCGAAGGGTTGGGACGCGGATCCGATAATATCTAGACTACCGGTTCTCTTTACTAATACTCGTGGTGTCTTACCTAAAAGAGATCTTCTATGCGGCCTAATAAATGACTGTGATGCAGATATAGTTGCACTAACCGAGACTTGGTTGACGAGTCAAGTTACAAACTCCGAGTTATTACACTGTAATAAAAAGTATAATGTTTACTGTACCGACCGCGCTAAGGGACTAGGTGGTGGCGTATTAATTGCTGTTAATGAATGTTTAGACTGCTTTCCTGTGGCTGTAACATGTGACATTGAGTGTGTATGGTGCTGTGTTTCTTTTAATTATAAAAAGTTTCTGATTGGTTGTTGTTACCGAGCACCATCATCTGCCGCGACTTTTTGTGACAGCATGTACGATTGTTTAAATCAAATAAGAACTCGTTTCCCAGATGCACCAATTTTATTTATGGGAGATTTTAATTTTCCGAATATTTTGTGGTCAGGCATGTGTCCTTTATTAAATCCATCTTCCGCAGAATTGAAACGTTTTATCGACATATGCGCAGACTTTAGCTTACTCCAAGTTGTTACTTCGCCTACACGCGTAACGAACACCACATCGTCTCTTTTAGATCTCGTGTTCACGTCATCAACAGATGTAATATCCCAGGTTACACACTCGCCCGGCCTGAGTGATCATGACGTCTTGCATTTTACCCTTAGCCTTTCAATTTCCCCGTCCCACAACAGTCTTAAAACCATTCGTGACTACAAAAAAAGCCAATTTCACCGCTATCAACCATGAACTTGGTGTTTTCCTTGATAATTTCCTGCGTAATGCCGCCAAGCGCTCGCTGGATACTAACTGGAATATGTTTAAAGAAAAAATTCACGATCTTGTCAACCAGTTTATTCCGACGAGGCGTGTTCTCTCGAATAACAATGCGCCGTGGTATACTAAATCGTTGAAACTACTATCTAACCGAAAAAAACGCCTCTTTCGCACAGATAAGCGGGTAGAAAACGAGGCTACATGGACAGCTTACAAAGAAGCTGCCTCGACCTACACGTCTGCAATAAAGAATACTAAATTTTCATTTTTCAATATCACCCTCCCGACCATGCTTATTAACAATCCAAAAAGTTTTTGGAATGTAATAAAACCTACCGATTCAAAAATCATATCACTCAGTTCATCTACCGGCTAACCCATACCCCAGAACCACTGCGCTACTGTTCTAAACAATACGTTCATAAAGGCTTTCACACCTGCAAGACATGATCTCGAACTGCCATGGCTACCGCGCTGCAGCTTTTTACCTATGGATCCGATAATTTTCAACCCCACGGGCATAACAAAAATAATAGATAACCTCAAGCTTACGTCTGCTTGCGGAATCGATGGAATCACGGCAAAGTTCCTGAAAAATACCAGTGAGTATTCCTCGATAATCTTAGAGAGCATTTTTTCACAATCATACATGTCTTCATCTTTACCTCTTGACTGGAAAACAGCAAAAATTATTCCGATTCCGAAATCAGGCGAAACTCATGATCCATCTAACTACAGGCCCATATCGTTAACCTCGATACCATGCAAAATAATGGAGCACATCATATTTTCTAACCTTGTTACATTTCTGGAAGAAAACAGCTTTTTCTCAAAGTGTCAACACGGCTTTCGCAAATTCCTTTCCTGTGAGACTCAGCTGGTAACCTTTACCAATGACTTACACGTGTATCTTGATAACGGTTTTTTTTACTGATTGTATTTTTCTAGACTTTTCGAAAGCATTTGACAGAGTTAAACATGTATTGCTTCTACACAAACTAAGCGCACTAAACATTGACCCCGGAGTACTTGGCTGGATCCAATCTTTCCTTTCTTCTCGTTCGCAATTTGTCGTAGCTAACGACTTCACATCTAACACGGCTCCAGTTGAATCAGGTATTCCTCAAGGATCTGTTCTAGGTCCTCTTTTATTTTTGATATATATTAACGATATACCCGATAACATTTTCTCAAAAATTTGCTTATTCGTGGACGACTGTGTTATATATCGTAAAATTAATGATGACTGTGACATAGCAGCCCTTCAATCCGACTTAAACAACATATGTAAGTGGTGCCTCACTTGGTGCATAGAGCTCAACATTAACAAATGTAAATCGATGCGCATTTCTCGCTCTAACACAACCTGCCCTACTTATGCCCTTAATAACTGCCCCCCTTCAATCTGTTACAAGCTACCGTTATCTAGGCGTACATATAACCAACGACCTCTCTTGGAAGCAACACATACAATACCTAACATCAAACGCTAACCGCTCATTAGGATATTTGAAAAGAAATGTTTCGCTTGCACCTGTCCCATTAAAACGACTGCTATATATAACGTACGTCCGCCCAAAACTGGAATACGCCTCATCCATTTGGGATCCTCATCAAGTCACATTAATTAACGAAATTGAATCGGTACAAAATCGCGCTGCTCTTTTCATCCTGGCTAATTATCATCGCACTGCTAGTGTTACATTAATGAAGAGTACGCTCCATATCCCATTACTGTCTCTTCGCAGAAAGGAATCGCGCATTTCATTATTTCATAAAATCTATTACCACAACGCATTCCTTCGCTCACTTTGGATCCACCCAGCACAGGACCATTCTGCTCGTCATGATCACGTGCATAAAGTCAGCGTACCTCGTCACAACACCATAGCATGTTCACAATCGTTCCTTCCTAAGACCTCAATCGATTGGAATAATCTACCAGCATCATTAGTAACCATCACCGACCCCACTCGTTTTAAGAATGCACTAATAAACTTTCAATCATGAATTGTACCAACGGGCACGTACACGATTATTGTGTAGATTGGCTGTTTAGTTTATTCTTTGTGTTTTGATTTCTGTTGACTGTTAATAAAGTGTACTCTTTGTGTGCAATATTTACCATTATGTAGAATTGTTATTTTCACTGTAACGTGTTTAAATAATCCTGTATTTATTTTTGCTGTTCAACTGTATTTCCGCTCCTCCCCTCTATAATGTACAAATGTACCCTGAGGGTTTCACAAATAAATAAATAAATAAATAAATAAATAAATTCGCTCGTATAGACCGCTAACCATTACATCGGTGCTATACCAGTTGGCGATGCAGGCAGTAAAATTAAAAATAGAAACGTGGGTAGAGCAAAATGATATTTTGGGAGAACTCCAGAATGGATTCCGAATCGACAGGCGGTTAGACGATAACCTGTTTGTTCTTACACAGTGTATAGAAATATCAAAAATAGAAAACAGGCCCTTATACGTAGCTTATCTAGACATCACCGGGGCATATGACAACGTTAATCAGGAAATTTTGTGGGATATATTGAAGGAGGCGGGCATAGGTGACGACTGTATACAGCTTTTGAGGGAAATATACCGAGAAAATACAGTTTGTGTAGAATGGGAAGGAATAAGCAGCAAGGACAGCGTTGACATT
The DNA here is from genome assembly GCA_030522465.1 of Rhipicephalus appendiculatus. NCBI lineage: Eukaryota > Metazoa > Arthropoda > Arachnida > Ixodida > Ixodidae > Rhipicephalus > Rhipicephalus appendiculatus. The sequence continues at coordinate 569,328 of JALIZH010032957.1, forward strand.
AGCAAGGGGCTGAGACAGGGATGTCCTTTGGCCCCGCTGTTATTCATGCTGTACATGGTAAGGATGGAAAAAGCGCTAGAAGGTAGCAACATTGGATTTAATCTGTCACACAAACAGGCAGGCGCGATGGTTGAGCGGAAGCTTCCAGGTCTATTTTATGCTGACGATATTGTCTTATTTGCGGACAGTCAAGATGATATACAGCGGCTGGCAGATAGATGCGGAAGGGAAGGCGAGGCTCTAGGACTAGGTTTTAGTGCAACAAAATGTGGATTGATTGTATTCAATGATCACGAAGACCATGCGGTCTTAATACAGGGCCAAGAAATACCGAGGGTAAGCGAGTAGAAGTACCTCGCAGTGTGGGTAAATAAGGGGATAGATATATGGAGGTACAGGAGAAAGCATCGGTAACAAAGGGAAAGAGGAATGCTGCACTCATGAAGCACAGAGCGTTATGGGGATACAATAGGTACGAGGTGCTTCGAGGGCTGTGGAAGGGTGTGATGGTTCCGGGGCTTACATTTGGGAACTCAGTGGTGTGCATGAAGTCAGAGGTGCAATCAGGAATGGATGTAAATCAAAGGACTGTGGGACGCCTCACGTTGGGCGCTCACGGGAAGACGACCAATGAGGCTGTAAAGGGTGATTGAGATGGACAGGTTTTGAAGTGAGGGAAGCTCAGAGCAAAATTAGATTTGTAGAGAGGCTGAGGAAAATGAAGGAGAGTAGATGGGCAGGGAAGGTTTTCAGGTATTTATATAGAAAAAGCGTCGACACGCAGTGGAGAAAAAGAACTAGGAGGCTCACCAGTAAATATACGGCTAGCAGTGTGGACGACATGGCAACAAGGAGCATTAAGCGAAAAGTCAGAGAGGCGGAGAGGACTTATTGGATGACAGCGATGGAAAAGAAGCCGGCTCTCAGTGACTACCGAAAGGGAAAAAACGAAATAAGGAGGGAGAGGTTTTATGATAATTCAAGGGGAAGCGCTTTACTGTTTGAAGCAAGGTCGGGCTGCCTTAGAACGCGTAGCTATAAAGCGAGATTCTGTAAAGAAGAAGAACAATGTACATGCTGTGGGGGGAACTAAGGAAACGATGGAACATGTACTGATTGAATGTGGCGATATCCACCCAGATATACGTGTGGGCACGAGTCTACATGAAGCCTTGGGTTTTAGGGACAACAATGAAAAGCTGAACACGTCCGCGATAGAAATAAGTAAGAGATGGTTAGAGTACTGGTGGCAGAAAAGTAGAGATAAAGGACAAAAATGAAGAATGAGGAAAAATAAGGTCATTCTGCCTTTAGAGGCAGAGAGATGGACCGTGAATTTATATTTTTCTTTGCTATAATGACATAGATTTAATCAATGTAGATAAGGCATTAGGCCAACATAAAAAGAAAGTTTTTTTTCGAGCCTGGTGGCAGACATGTCACCGCCCCGTTATAAAGGGGACGCTGATAGCATCCATCCATCCAGCCTGTTTCCCGCAACCAACCCGGCACGGACTTGGCCGGTCATGTGACCCGTACCTCGCTGGCCAATAGCCTTCCTTCCCCCCTCCTTAAAACGGCCTGCAATAAACGCGGGAGGGCACTCGCCCGTCAGTCTCGCCTCAAGTCGTCTCTGCGTCCTACTTGACGCGTCCTCCCCTCCGTCGGCCTGCCGCGGGTCACGCCACGCTCCTGCCCTACACAACAATATTGTCACGTGGTCGTGACGTTGGAGAAAGCGCGACGTTGGCGAGTTATAGACTGAACACTCTTTATGTTGTCGAACCTGTGCCTTGGGAACAAAAAATCAGACTACGAGCAATGCACGCTGTACACTCATAGGGGCGAACAGAGAATCGGCCGTCGATGATCTGCCAAGCGGTAAAACGCGTCGGCTTTCATACATTCCAGCGCTATTGCTGGTGGCCGCGTAAGTTCTCGAATGAAGTAGACTACTCACGTCCTTCTTAAGAAAATGATTTGAAACAATCTCTAAGCTTCTTAAACATTGCGGAGCGCCGAGTGTTGTTAACAATCTTTGCGAGGGGAGTCGAAATACATCGAAATAAAACACTCGCGGCTATACCCCGCCTCTGAAAAAGCATCGTCCCGATGCTTAAAATAGAACTTCTTGAACACGTTATCTACTCTCATGGTGCCTCTCATCTTGAAGCTCCCTTTCTTTTTTCAGTAATCAGCGTCGCTTCCGCCCAGGAGGCTCATGTGAAACTCAATTTTTTGAGCTCACCACCGACCTCCACTTAAACCTTGATTCTCTCCTCCAAACAGACGTAATTTTCCTAGATTTTTCGAAAGCCTTCGACTGCGTACCTCATCAACGGCTAATGGTCAAAGTAAATCGCTTACGCATCCATCCACTAATCAAATCATGGACCCATTGTTTCCTAAATGGCAGATCGCAGTTCACAGTGATCGGGCACCGTCACTCTAGTCACCGAAGTATCATCTGGGGTACCGCAAGGTTCAGTCCTCGGACCCCTTTTGTTTACAGTTTTAATTAATGACCTGCCCACTGGTATTTCGCCGTCCATCCGGCTCTTTGCAGATGACTGCGTCCTGTACCGCCATGTAAGCTCACATAACGATCGCATGCTTTTACAACGTGGCCTCACTACAATTGAAAAATGGTGCACCCAGTGGCTCATGCAACTAAAAGTCAAGAAATGTAAGTCCACGCACGTATCACGGAAACACACTCTCATGTCACACTCCTACACTTTGCATTCTCTTCCTATGCAGCTGGTTCTATCATACAGGTACCTCGGGGTTACCATCACAAGCAAGCTTACATGGTCGGAACATATTCATAATCTGGTACCTGCCACTAACAAATCCCTGGGATTCATTAGACGGTCACTATCATCATCCCCACGTGTGATCCGCAAACTAGCATATGATACATTTATCCGCACTAATCTAGAATTCGCATCGGCAGTATGGAATTCACATCAAGCGTACTTGAAGCCGTCCAAGACCGCGCAGCCCGGTTTATTACATCCCAGTACGACCGGCTGTCACGAATAAATAAGCTTATTTATTCGTGTACGCACAAATAAACGCATTTGTTGGTAGTTAAGCGCTTGGTCCCGTCTGTTTCTTTCTGTGTACTCGTTTTTTCGTGCTGTTTCGCATTGATGGAGCCGTACCAACAAGCTCGACCCCATACCCTTTTAAAGAATTCACGGCTCTACCAATTCCTTCAACAACTCCTTCTTGCCATTAGCCATTGCAGAAGGGAATAGTTTACCTGACCTTGTTGTAACTGAACGTGACCCCATCAAATATCGAAACGTAATAACAAATTTTATTGAGTGCTGATGCGCAACGTAGTGTGAGGTTTTCTTTTTCATTAGTTTTTTTCTTTCTTTCTTTTCGAGCGCATTCTTCCTGTGTATTTTGACTGTCTTGCAATTTCACGTCGTACCTTCGTAAATGTTACTCTTAATGTATTTACTATTGACTGTTTGAACGTTCATTTTTTCTTATGTATGCTGCCCCCTTATGTAATACCCCAACAGGGGCCTTCAAGCGTTAATAAATGAAGATCATGAAAACATGCATGCAATACCAAACAACAATAATAGGCAAGAAAAGCTAGAGTCCTTAAGATCCTTATCGCGCAAAGGACGGCTTAAGGCGTACGACATAAACGACTTCAGGTCCTACGCCACACGGCTGGGAGTTCTTAATGCCGTTCGGAATAGTCTAGAACGCCGAGTCGTTGAAGCACCTTGTATGGCCCGAAGTATCGCCGAAGAAGTTTATCGCTGAGTCCACGTCGGCTTATTGGTGTCCAAATACGGTTGCCGGGCTGGTATTCGTGGCGCCGTGGAAGGTGTTTGTTAGCATGTTAGCGCGATGCAGCTCGTCTGGATGCTTCACAAAATATCGGTTGGTACCAGCTCTTGTTAGGTTAGAAATGCCATAAAATGCTATGTATCGCCTAATTATGCAATAGAACAAATTATTGTAATCGAGGAAATCATTGGTACTATGAAAACCTTTAGAATACCACTAATTAGAGCACATATTTCCATGTTCTTATCTTAGCCGCATCGATACAATAGACATAATGTGCCCCTGCACCCTATCATACCTAAAAGACTATTGATTTAACACTCAAGTGCCTCTAGAACAGACACCTCTGTCATGAAATGAACTGTACTATGAAGCATAGCTGGTATATGCAAAACAGTGAAAAATGAATGAGAAGAGTCATCTTAAGAAAGTCCATTTCAAACTTATACACTGCATCCATGCACTGATTTCTATCTTGAAATTCCACGGTGAAACGAGCCGGGGGTTGAACCAGCTAGTGACAAGTAAGTGAATGTACCGAACAGGGCAAACAGGATGGGCTTCATGCATCTGGGTATGTGTGTTACCTCTGTTGAGTAAATTTATACATTCATACATTCATGTACACTTAAAGGGTCATGTTCATTACACATCCAGTGAGTGCTGGCAAAGGGATATTCAAGGTAATATGAAGTATCAATCAGTATAAAAATTTGTCAGAACACACTCATTTCATAACCGGCAGAATCAGGGGGGGCACGTGGCTTACAGGCAGGTTTTAAGTACACCTTCATAGGTTTATCCAGAAAGGAGTGAAGAACTAAAAGGAAGAGTTAAATTCTGGTATGGTATTAGCACAGTTTTAGATTAAAATGCACAGTAACGAACCAAAACTCTCCACTGTGGTATGCCTCCTGTGTGTGTATTCGTTTTGTCACATCTAGCCCCAAGTTTACATAAGGTATTTGGCAAAACTTGCAGTAAGTTTTGAGGATGGATGAATTATTTTTCTTAAGGAGCACTTTTCATTAAACAATGATAAATAGCACACACTAGCCATCATACATTGTTCTTTTGCCTTGCTTTAAGACGTGCTAAAAATGTGAACTAGCTAACCTGCACTGCTGTTTTCTCTGCCATATTTTCCTACATATTACTAGAATAACAGTGTACACTACACTTTGCACACTAAGTGCAAAACTCGGAAGGCAATACTTGGCAAGCAACATCTCCCTTTTTCATTTTAATTTGTGTTTTTTAAAAAAAGGTTTGTGGTAACAGAAGTCGAGCCAGAGTTTTCAGTAAAACATTCAATCTGATGAATACTGAAAGCCTAACGAACTTCTTTATTTGATATCTTTTTCAGGAAGACACTCCTGGCGAAGCAGCAAGAGTGATTGACCCACCTGTTTTTCTACAGGAAGGTCTATGGTGGGAACACTTTCCAGTGCTTACGGCACACTTTATTTAGGATATCATACATCTCCCTGCATTTGTGCAAGTGCCAGTGTTACTGTTTTGACTCCAATAAAAGACGACAAACAACATCTCTTCTACCAGTTGTCGAGTTATGATATTTGTCAAGCATTAAAAAAAACTACTTGTGCATGCAAAACAGATTCCTGAAACACTGGCCTATCAATATCAATGCTATTGTTCTACAGAACAAGTTGAAAAGATGCTTTTTGAATAACATTGCACAAAAGGAATAAACGGAAGGCAGTGAGACAGAAAGTGATCCACATGGATTGAAAATTTGTGGGTTGAACGTTTATTAATGGTTATGTAATTGCATGGTGAACTTGCAAATCGAGTACAGGTGCACAAGGCAGCAGGAGAGCATATGCCATCGACCTTTTTTCACAGTTTTGAATATCTGCTACAGTTCTCATATTCTGGCATGGTATTTGTAACGTTGAACCATGATCAAGCCAACCTGTGTACTGCTGTGGCAATGTACCAGTTATAAGATAGCCTCATTTTCTAAAGATCACCTGTTTTATTGGGGCATGCAGCCGCGATATTTTCAAGTTCGTTGCGCACCATTTCTTGACCCTAGCTACACGCGGACGTTCGCGAAAGAGATGTGCAAAAGCATCAACTATTTATATGGAGGGAAACCTGTCCGTGACAAACTTGTGTACGTCATGCTTGATCTTGGCGCACGTTTCGGCATTCACTTGAACAGCGGTGTGATGCTGAATAAAGGTAAGAGTAGCTAGTTCCCGTATATAAGATCAGTTAAAGACTGAAGATGACTGAAAAAAAAATGTTGCAGTGGCTTAGCTCGGCTATGCCAGGATATACGTAGCGTTAGCAAAGGTTCAGCTGATTATTCTTAGCTTATCCAAACGGATTGTTTACGAAGTCCGTCTCGAAGGTCCGAGTCGCACTGGCGCTTTCGCTGAGTTTCACATTAAATTCAGTCGATCGGCGAGCCTTGACGTCATCGACGGCGTCTTGTTGTTGCTGCTGCAGAGATGGTTGGGCACGTCGCTCAGCTTCCTGGCGACGCCGCTTTGCTAGGCGTTCCTCTCTTTGCTCCAGTGTCTCTGCAGCACGTTTAGCCTTCTTCTGTTCATTCTTCCTACGCTCAACCGCTAATTGCCAGGCAACTACTTCGGGATCCGATGAGTCAAGCTTCTCCACTTTTCTGCGCCGTTGAGCAGCATTTGCGCTCTCCTTCTCCATGGCTATACTACACTGGCAGACGCCAGTCAGAAGCGCAGCGGCTCCAGCGCAGTGTCAGACGGCGACTGCACAGCGAAGGCGAAAATTACACCATCTCCCGCTAAAGGGAACCATGTGTAGATGCGAAACAGCGGGCGCTAACGCTTACACTGGCGGCGGCGTTGACGCTGGCGCTCATCTCAGCGTTACGCAGGAGAGAAACCTGGGGAGGCGCTAAGTACGCAGTGATGAACCGGTGTTTCCTACTGGAACATGCCAATCGCTGCTAATGGGCAATGAGAGACAGAAGACTCCGATTGGACACAGAGGCCCGCAGTCCACTTTAAGTTAACGCGCACGCTGCGAATTTTTATTGTTCAACAACGCACAGGAGAAATCTCCCACCGGCACCACCTTGGAGGTCAAGATCCAGTGCCATATATGCGTCGGCTTCGCGAGGCGAGAGAGGGGGGGAGCGTAGGAGAGAGAGAGGGGATGCGCATGCGCAGTGGGAGTGTGGACGCCGCGGGGAGGGTTGCCTAGAGGAGAGAGGGGGGGGAGCGTAGGAGGGGAGAGAGGAGGGGACGCGCATACGCAGTGAGGGTGTGGTTGCCGCGGGGAGAGATGCTAAGAGGGGGGAGAGGAGGCTTTTTATTTTTTTTGAAAGGGTCTGCGCATGCGCAGTACGGGCGCACTCCTCTGGAATGCGCAGACCGGCGGCGGTGAGTAGCGCGCGGCGGCGGCGGAGTGCGCGGGAGGTGTCGGCTCCGGTGTGTGACATCACTGATCCTCGCGCATGCGCAGCTTGGTTCTTGATGAGGCGCGCGAAACGGGCTTGACTAGGCCAGTGTAGCTAACGCTACAAAACCACTGTATCGCGCGAAATAGGGCGCACAAGTGGTAATTGCTGAAACAGATGATCGTCGAACTACTAAAAAGGTGCTCCTGCCCCAACGTGCGGCTCGCGACGGTTCACGCGCACAAAATTCAAATGTTAGTGTAGGCACATTAAAATACCCATTCAAACGTTAACGTGCCAAAGCAGGTACATAGCGGCATAAATAACGAAAATTGCTCGCATCACACGCTCATGGGAAAAACGTACGTGGGTTTCGAGGTGTGAATATATCCTCTTGAAGCTGGTATACATTTGCGAATTTTCGGTGAGCGAAACAACCGCTGTTCACGGAAAAGCACTAGCGACACACGGACGCACGTTATTAGTTCTTGCGGAACGGCGAATCGCGAACCCAAGTCGGAGCCGAAGGTGCTTACCGCGGTTGTCTGGAGTTCATGAAGCCCCGCCAACTATTTGCTAACATAATGCACGCTCAAACACATGCACATGGCACAAAAACAGAAGTTCAATGTCACGCCGACTGTTTGCCAACGACATGGTGGATATATATCCCCGCGAAAAAACGAGCACTCATGCGGTGGCGCTGTGATGCAATGGGTAAGGTGTCTGCTTTCAGTGCACGCGGTCCCGAGTTCGATTCCAGTGCTGTGCGTAATTTGCATGTTGTTATCGCAGATGTGGATGATTGTGATACTGTTCATCTTCTAATTACCCGTAGTGATAATTACAACCGCCAAACTGGCGAGAAAACGGTTGACAGCGTCAAAAAATATTTTTTTAGATGCGAAGCAGCTCTTTGACTAGGCTGTGTAACGCTGTCCCTCCGTCCGTGCGTCCGTACGAACGCGCCGCAACGCGCTTTCCTCGCCGCAGGTGTTGGAGCGGTGCCAAGTAGGTCACGCCGCAGCTGCGCGTTGACGTCACGCTCCCCTCGCAGTGCGCGCTGACGTCACTCTCTCAACGCGGAAATTTGGGCTACGCGGAAAGTTGGTGGGAGTAGAACTTGTGCATCTTAGCAAGCGCAGCGGAACAAACACAAAAGAAAGGAACACGTAGACAGGACGGGCGCAAACACAAGAGAAAGGAACACGTAGACAGGACGGGCGCTAGCGCGCGTCCTGTCTACGTGTTCCTTTCTCTTGTGTTTCTTCCGCTGCGCTTGCTAAGATGCACGAGTCACTCTCTCCCTCGCCTGCCGCGCGCTCGCCGCAGCGCCCGCAGCTGCCGTCTGACGCGCGCCTAACGTACGCGTTGAAACATGTCTGTACGTGTCACCTCTCTCTCGCTTCACGCTCTCCACCGCTCCCATGCGCAACGCTGCTGCTTCGCATCCCATCAGGGTTCCTTTTGGGAAGATGGTGTAAATTTTTTCTCGCAACCGCATCAGGGCCGCCTACAGACAGACCGCCTACGGGGCCGTGACGCGCAACTGCAGGCTGAACCTAGCCAGGCAAAATTTGACTTAAAATCCCGTCTAACCGTCGCCACGGCTATTCTGAGGGCCACTTAGAATAGGGCCGCTTCCTCTGGGACACGGCTACGGAGCCGCGTAACGAACTGACTAGATGCGGCCGTAGTTTGACCGGATTTCCTGCATGCAGGCGTGTACTCTAGGCAGGATTTGACTAAGAGTGTAGCCATGACGGCGAGCGTGGAACACTCTTTTTGTGCTTGTTGGCGTCACGTAGCACGTGATCTTAATACGAGCTGGCAGCTGACCAATAACCTCTTGCATACTATCTGAAGGCATTAAGCCTGCCAGAACGAGGCCCTCGCTATGAATGAAGGAAAGAAGTGAAAATTTAAGGGCTCATTTTTATTTCTGAGACACAATATTAATAAAAACTAACCGACAATGATGCCAAGGAAAGTACAGGGGATGTTATTAGTAGTCCAAACCGCGCGGAAGGTACAGTGCCTCGTGCACACACGGAAAGCAGACGCGGGACGAACGCTTTCGTTCGAGCTAGCAGTTCGATGTCATAATGACATGGGCATCTCGATCACTCTTCACAGTGCAGCCAACGTTTCTAGAACCATATCGAAGGTTATTCGAAGGTCGCAGGTTCGGTCCCTGCCAGCGGCAAGTTATCTTTTCGTCCACTTTTCTTTCTTCACATTTGCATTACTGGCGTCATTGTCTGTTCGTTCTGATTAATGTTGACTTTAACAAAGAAAAACGAGCCCTTAAATTTGCACTTCTTTTTTTATAAAGAAATGTGTATTATCTAAAAAACATATATAGATATATGATAGGATAATTTGTATCATCCCCTGAGCGCTCGAAGTGTCGAACGCGTGGGACGCAGAAGGGCATACGACGGCGTTCGCAGAAAACCGAAACGAGGCGCGCCGTTCGCATCACTCTCTTCGTCAGTTGGTGACCGTGGCTTTGTCCACATGCGGATCCGGCAGTTTTGTTTTAACTGGATGCGATGCGCACAGTGTCGCAAAATTCAAATGATGATTGTGAAGAGCTTTCAGCCACGGTGGCGTAAATGTCAAAAGGCTACACATCATGATGGACGAGCCCGTTTTTCCTGCGAAAGAACTGTCGTGACGTGCGCTTGGTGCTGGTCAGGCGGCACGCAATCAGGAAGGGCTGCTGAGCACGTTTCGCGCTAATTAAGCACGGGAGTCCGGCGCCCTGGTCCCGTTTAGAGTGAACCAGAAAGATGATGTAAACTGCGGCTTTTACACTGCTCTTATGCAAAATAGGTACAGGATTTACGTATTCATCAAGATAATGAAAGTGTGTTAATGTGACAGAGATTTATTCATTGTTTTCTTGATATTTTCGATAATTTGTCATTAGTTTATTTCGGATATGTTTTTCCGGTGCCATGAAATTCGAATTAATGAGCTTTTACTGAATATATAAGGCTAGTGTTTCTCACATGAGTCACAAATTTGGTATTATTTATTCAGAGAATGTTAAAATGTTCACATGGATGGTGCTAATCAAGAGATCATTACACCCAAAAATATGCGCAAGGGAAACTTACGCTCAGCTGCCTTTCTTATTGTTTGCTTCTGATTACCTCCTATCCCGCTCTGCTTGAGAAATGATTTGGAAATAAACTTTGGTAGTCATGGCATATTTTTTAAGCGTCGTGGCAAAGTGTGTTTATGAAAGGTTTAGTATTATTAACTGAAACGAGAATCGCAGCACAATTTTGTCTGCTGTCGCACTCATTTTTACAAACTGAAACTTTATAAAAGAAATAAAAAATTCGCCAAGGACAATTTCCAGCAAGAGCAGGGCATTATCTATGTGTGATGAGTGCCGATCAAATTAATTGGCTTAAATAAAAAGTCCCACTTTCACCGCAAGGGTGACGCAATGAATGCGATAGCAACCAATTCTAATGTTATTCGAACTGAGGCTGGCAGCTAACTCTTTTGGATCCGATCTCACGCAACTCTACAAAATGCTTGTTTAAGAGCATACGGCCGCTCCAGGGAAACTGTTCGTCGCCCGCTGTCGGCTGCTGAAATTGCGAGATAACGCCTGCGCCCGCGACGACCGCGCTCGTAAAACCAAGGGTCGCAGTAGCTGTATGAGGCCCCCCGTCCCTCGCGTCTTTCCGCGCTTATTAAAGACGCGCGGGGCGTTTCCTCACTTCTTGAGCGTTCCCCGGCTGGTCGAACAGGCGGGGGATCTTTTCGCATACGCCTCGGAGCAACGTAGATGGTTGCTCCGAGGCGTATGCGTTTGTCGCCCCCGCTCCCGCGCTCTTATCCGCGGGTAGAACGTACGATGCCCCGGGGGATTTATCAATTTGGACTTTATACGCGAAATGACGGCGACGGCAAAAACCCGTCGAGACTGTCCATATAATTGCTTTCGCAATATTAAACAGTCACATCAATGTGGCCTGCACCTGCATTCATGTTGGTTATTTACAACACGGTGTGCAAGTATTGCAATAAACTGGGGTACCTCAACATCCGTTCGGAAATATTTAATGCTGGTATGAACACTTAAGAATGCAGGTGCTGAGGTGAGCTGCTTTACACTGTCAGCTCATCCAGACTTAGGAAAAGCAGAACCGGTGAACGCTCGCGAGGAAGTTTAGCAGCGCGCATCTTGTGAGGTTTACTTACCACGTATATCCTCTGTGGACTTAAGTTGTAAACGTTGAAAAAGAACGGCCCATCGAAGGCGCTGTTCTCGGGTATGTCGTTCATCGGCACATGTTGAGCGTCTACTAATTGAAGAGCGAAATTTCGCTCCATGACGTGGATTCTGAAGAGGCAGTCTGTGCATTGTATTGTAGGAAAGTAGGAGCCTCGGAATACGCCGTCTGCGACAGGTGCACCGCCAAGTATTGGCCTGCAGATGGACAGGCAGTCTTAGACGCCATGGGAAGGAGTCACGCACTGGGCTAAGTCTGCATATGTACGGTATAATAATTGTCACGAATGTGAAACACCGATCACATTCATGATAGCCGGCTCTCATTAGGCACACCCATATGCCTTAATGACTTAGCCATTGCCCCATTTTCGAACAGCAGCGATGTGAAGCACTTTCGTTTGTAAACTACAACAAATATCATTTCTAAAGGCGGAACTGGGCGGTCGCCCGGGTCATCAGCATGGAAATTCAGATGGTTTATTGGCGGTGATTGCTCGCCGTGGTAGCTCCGTTGCTAAGGTCTGGAGCTTGGGTTCAATTCCCAGTGACGGCTGCCTGTGCTCAGGTAGGAGCACGTTAAGAAAATCCACGTCGTGACAATTAACACGGTGCACCCCACTAGAATTCGCGTCATATCGTGATTTTGAGACGCAAGAACCCCAGCAGTTTGGTGGCAATCACCGATAGCATATCTTTTGATGCGATGCCGGCATAGAGTCAGCTATAGCCTTTGTAAACGCGGTACTTGTGCTTGCTATCCGACCTAACTGTGCTTTGTCTTCAATTGCATGCACCTCATAAGTATAAAAATATACGTTTCATTTCACTTCCATTCGTAATGTTCATGACAAGGAGGTGATATATGACTTCATAGAATAATAATAATTGCTGGGGTTTAACGTCCCAAAAGCGCGATATGATTATGAGGGACGACGTAGCGGAGGTTCCCACCAGCTGAGGTTCTTCGATGTATTCATAAATATAGTTGCAGGCTTAGTACCGAAGCTTGGGTATCGAAGCTTCGGAGGGAACACAGCGCAAAAGGACAAGGAAGGGCGACGCACACATAGCGCTGACTTACAACGCTTTATTCATAGGAAGAGAAGGATGAACTTTTATACATATGGCACTGACATGCACCACAGCCGGGGAAAAATGACTAATAATTTTTTTCATGTTATACATCGTGCAAACACCACTGCTCACAATGGTGTGTCATTCATGGCCTGTTTAGATATGATATTTCAAGGAGTACTGATGCAACTGCTATCAAAGTTTCTGGTGAAGTGTGCCTCAATAATTTCGCGTGTCAGCGCTGTGTGTGCGTCGCCCTTCCTTGTCTGCGTCTTCTTTTGCGCTGTGTTCCCTCCGAGTAGTTGCAGCTCTCTTGAACGTTAAGCAGTGTGATTTGCACAGTGTACATTGCTATTGAGCTGGCTTGGCAGCCTCGGTCCTGGATGCACACGTATTGACAGCTGTTCGCCGCCTGATATACAGCTGAAACTTCATTTACCAACGTGATAAGCATGCTCGAATTGTTCCGCCAAATTGGTAAGTTTAGAAAATCGAGAAAGGGATATTTCAGTCGTTGAAATACAAAATTATTAAGTAGCGCCAACCCCAAGTTACCGCCGCATTGTATTTGCCGCTAACCCATGCCGGCGCGCGTGAAAAGCTAGCAAGGGTGATCAGAATCGCTCGGGAAGAAAAATGACTCGTCGGTGTTCTACGGAAGTATTTGGATGTAGTGAAAGAAAAACTTCCTTTATTAAACTTGCATACGTTGCGCCAGCAGTGCACATATTTTACACTTCTGACGGTCCACAAGAGCTAGAAATGTGCCCTCGTCGGCCACCGCGAAAGGCGCGGACGACGAGGGCCGTGAAGAGGCTACAGCGTTCATGTGTGTCAAGCCTCTTCACTGCCCTCGACTTGTGCGCATTTACCCTGTGTCATGCATCATGACATGGGTTGAAGTGGGCATAAGAGGTTCAAGGTCATGACCCAAGCTCCGGCGTCGTTTTTTTACTCGTATTTTACTCCAAATATTACTGAAATAACCGCGTGTTTTTTCGTTATTTCTGGAAAAAGTGTTAAAATCAAATTCGGTGACCAAGTGAGTTTTCATATTAACACCTATAGCGCACAGAAGGGACAGAAACACAGAGATACGACGTGGACGCAGCGCTAACTTCCAACAAATGATTTATTTGCGAAGCAGTCACGTGAAAATATAGAAAAAAAACAAGCAACGCACGCAGGCGCATAAGTACGAGATTATTACTATTATAAACATCATGACACATGTAAAAGACGTGCAGCCAACGATAACATGTCAGTACAAAGGAATCTGTACAAGACCACCAGATCATGTCGACGCAAACCATCCTCCTCAGGTCACCCCTCCTATCACTTTTAAAAAATCAAATTCCTTTCTTGTCAGCTCAATTGACAAGCGCCTGCGTGCGTTGCTTGTTTTTTTTCTATATTTTCACGTGACTGCTTCGTAAATAAATCATTTGTTGGAAGTTAGCGCTGCGTCCACGTCGTGTCTCTGTGTTTCTGACCCTTCTGTGCGCTATAGGTGTTAAGATGGAATACCAACATGCCCAGGCTCACGTTCTTGCGAGTTTTCATAATTCGGGCTTTTGACAACAATGAACCTGTTAGGAGGCGGCAGCGAACGCCGTTCTCTTGCTTTAGGACGAGAGCGACGCGCAACCTACGTCATCAATTCGATCCCTGTCCACTGAAGCTCGCAATACAAGCTTTTGTTCTGTCGCTGAGCGTCTCTGAGAGACGTCCATTACAAAGGCGACGAGTTGAAGAGCGCAGGCTCGACCAAGAAGATTACTCTGAGGGGTGAGAGAAATAAAGAGAGTGAATAAGATCAATAAAGAGAAGAGAAAACGAGGCGGGATTCGAATGCACGTACCCACGATGCGAAGGCGCCCATCGTAACTACATCCAGGCACGCTAGCACAGCAGCCTTGTAGCAAAGGGCGGCGGGAAAGGAGAAGCGGAGAGGCCCGTATTCAGACTCTACCTCAAGGGATCCTTGAGACTTCTCGCGTTGCAGAAATCGCAACGTCCTCAAGGATCCCTTGAGGTCGACTCGAGGAGCGTTGGTCAATACGGGCCTAAAGCATATCACACACAGAAGAAAAACAAAAGAAGAAAGGAAGACAGAGAATCAAGGGGAGAGCAATGTGTTGACAGAAAGAGAGAGAAATCCAAAGGGAAAAAGCAAGAAGACGGTAGCACGGGAAATTTTGGAGGCGTTTTTCATACGGAAGTGGAGTAGTAATCGTGTAAGCGAAACTTCAAACAACCTGCACGAGTGCGGTATCTAGAAAGCGTCAGATAGTGTGACTAGGTAGACCAGGGGTCTGAAGCACGTTGCGCATGCGCTGGCGAGAAGTACATTTATTGGCACCTCAAGGTTGCAAGTGAGCGCCCGTCCTGTCCATGTGTTTTTTCGTATTTCAGTGTGGTTGGGATTTTGGCGCGAGGTTGACTATTGAATTTAGATAGAAATCTAAAAAACGACAGGACGGGGAAGATGGAAGCTTGTGATGAAAAATCTGTAAACAGGGCCGTGCGCTCGAGCTGACGTTTCGACAAGTAGACTTGTCGAAATGTCGTAACATAAAAGTGTTTTATGCCGGGGTCTACCAAGACTTCAGGGATGTATTTCCGTCACGGAAATGACGTTGAAAAAATGCACACGATCAGAAGACGAAAAAACACAGCATATCCACGGAGTGAATGATGATGAGTGGGCGAAGCTGCGGAGGCTCATCGGTAAACCGTGAATTCTGCCCGGTACATCATCACCAACGTGAGATCGGGCGCCTTTATACTAAAGGGTCAGTGAGAGTTATGGTGACTGAAGCAATCATGGTTACACCGTGAAATCTTCAGTGGTTTCGCCCAGCAGTAATCAAAGCGATAGTGTGTGTGAAATTTTATTCAAACTTGAACGACCGGTCGTCGTCCATGGTCCGCCAAGCAGCACGATCCGGCAAGCGCACTCGTACTGCTCGTACGGCGGTCCGCGCAATCGGAGAGCAGCTGCACCGCCAACGCCATCTAGCGTACCTTCACCCAACCGCCATATTGTACGCATGTCTATAGGACAGCGCCCTCTCGGAAACGAGACGAGAACTGGAGATGACGACACCATACCCACAGAGTGAATGATGATGAGTGGGCGAAGCTCTGGAGGTGCGTCGGTAAACCGGTAATCTTCCGCGAATTCTGCGCAGTACATCATCAACGACGTGAGATCGGGCGCATTTTACTAAAGGGTCGATGAGAGTCATGGTGACTCGCAGCTCACTTTAATTTTACATGTACGTTGTGAATTTTTTTATTGTTTAATCACGCACAGGAGACGTCTCACCCAGGCATTACCTTGGAGGTCGAAATCCAGTGCGTACTGGCTACTCAGAGTGCATGGACAACCGAGGACCGCCGAGGTAATGCCATAAGGAGCTTCGCCCCTAAATATATTCATCATATACAAGTACTAAACGAGAGGTGGCTACATACAACGGGGACGCACGACCCACGGCTTAAGGAGCTTCGCCCCTAAAAAAGTTTCGTCAATGAGAGTCCAACCCACGACCACTCGGTCCGCGACAACAGATGTTGGGCACACTATCCACTGCGCCATGGTCACACACTTTGGAGGCTTTAAAAACACGCCTTTTATATCTAACACTGTCCTCTCCCAGTGCTCTTGGAAAAGTGACGTAATGAATCGTGACAGTGACAACTACGATTACTTCCTTCAATGCGTCGTTTTTACGTGTCCATCCTATTCGGCGCATATTCAATAAAAGTGCAACTTAGTCAATGCTTTAACACACCGCCAGGTGGCGACCTTACTCCAAGCCTCGCAAAGCATTGGCGTCGCTCATAGCATCCATCCAGGTCCGTAACTAGAGGGGAGTTGAAGGGGTTCCGACACTCCCGAAATTTTTTCAGGTTTTAACTTTTCGGGTGATACTAAGTATTTACACGCCTTCACATCGACCACCGGTTGCCAAAGTTAGCCGTTCTACACGTGAACACACCCCGAAAAAATTCCTGGGTACGGCCCTGCATCCATCCATACCAAAAATAGCTCTGCGACGCTCGCGTGCTTCGCCTGGCTGCAATTCAGCGTTCCCCGCTTACGCTCGCCCCGCGAAAGCCGGCCAAGAGGGAAGAGACGACGTGCGTTGCGTTTCCCTCTAGTGGTGTTCAATAGACAGATTTATATGGGCGTCCGCAGCAGCTCTGTGGACGCAGTGTGCCGTTGCGAATGGCTATAGCAGCCCACGTCCGCAGAGCTGCTGCGGACGCCCAACTAAAACTGTCTAATAACTCTAACATGCGCCAGTAGGCGACTTTAGCCCATGTTCGGCGTCCAATCAGTGACGCTCTTCTGGCTGCCACACCGCGTTCTCTGATTCCGCGGTCACCGTTTACTACTACAGCTACCACAAGCATCTATGTCCTCAAATGTTTGTTTTTTAAATCATTAATCAAGGACGTTAGTCGTCAGGATGGAGATGTGTCACTAAGCGTCATCGTGGGTGTATCCACTTTAAACGGTGCTACAGCTTTCAAACACCAATAGACATTGTACAAGCTCTCTTATATCAATGTGGAGTAAACATAAAACTACTTCTGTAAGGACACATTTTTCTTTCGTGTTGTGCCGATTCCAATGAAGGAGGGATCAAGCATGTTCTTTTAAAGATACAGAAAGTAAGACGGACTGAGAAATAGTGAGAGAAAAAGAAGTATAGAGAAAGCAAGACCTAAGAATTAACGCAGACATTAAAAACACGAATGAAGAAGACACAGACACAAGAGAGAAAACTTGATAATTTAAGGCGCGAAAAAACACAATCACAAGAAATGACACGGGACAGAGCACGCGAAATCGAAGGCGCTCTGTCCCATGTCCTTTTTTGTGATTGTATTTGCTCCCGCCTTGAAATATCAAGTATGAACGTATACCTACTCGCCCAACAAAAAGTTCTCTTAAGAGAGAAAAGGGCAGAGAAGAACGCCGCCCTGCTCCGGATTTTCTTCAGGCCTTACTTTTTACAGCGAAAGCTGTTATGAGATCACAACAAGGGTCGTTTTTGCGCCGTAGTTGTCCGCCGCCGCTGCCGCCGCCGCCGCCGCCGCTGCCGCCGCCGCCGCCGCCGCCGCCGCCGCCGCCGCACGTGTCCGTAACCAATATCGCACGAAATAAGAAAAAAACTAAATAAATAAAAAAAACACCTATGAGAGATTGGGAATCGAACCTGGGTTCTCTGCGTGGCAGCCCAGCACTCTACCACTGAGCTACGCCACTGCTTGAAACTGCGGTGCAAACTGATCCTATGCAGGCTTCATGTCGGGTAAGAAATCGCGTTAACGTGTGTTGTAAAGCGTTTTAGAACAGTAAAGTAACAACCAGGCGTCACACAATACGAATTGCGTAACGAGTGGGTCGTTCAATGCTCCAACCCATTACAAAATGGCATAATTCTTCATCGTCGTCAGCCACAGAAGCAACAAAGTGCACATAATGCATGCGTTACAAGTGTGTAGCGGGTACCGCGCTTTTCCGAAGACCGGAGAATATTGGTATAGTAGACGCTTCCCCACTACACAAAAATTATGATTTATGGCGTAGTGGGTACCATGTAAGTGCACTTGTAGTAGTTGCCCCAAGAGTGTTTAAAAAAGGCTCTAGAAAGGCCGCCCTTCCAGCTTTCGCTGTGACTGTGCTGCGCGTTGCGCGCAGGCCTGGCGGTTTCTTTTTTCGGGTTCATTTGAAAGCTATCGAAAGCGTGGAGTAAAATTACTACTCAATACGCAAGACTAGGTTAGTGTGGTAAAAACATTGACTCGGCGATTGTGCGTCGGCGGTGACATATATTTGTGGTCGGCGTGCGGGGCCGATATTTGACTTGTGGTCGATGTGCGGGGCCGACATTCGATTTGAAGTGCGCGCGAATCACCGTGATGGTGATAGTGTCCGTGAAAAAGCGCGACTGTGCGCGTGTTCGTGGGCGGGCTCGAGAGAAGCTCTCGAGCGACGGGGACAGCTCGGCGAGCGACAGAGACTCATCGGGGATCGGACATCGGGCCACGCCCCGACATCACGGTCCTGCCCTGCTGGTCCGGGCCCCGTCCCGGCTCCGACGATCGTGAGGTCCTCCCAGGCTGGGCTTCGCCCCACTTGTCCTGGGATCCTGTTCCAAGCGAAGCTCCTGGCTGCCGGCTGCTGCTGTTCCTGCCGCGGGTCGAGGCGCTGTCCAAGGAGCTGTCGCGGTACTGTTCCGACGTGGCGCTCGACGTGGCGCTGTTCCCGACGTCGCCCCAGGCGTCGACTGCCGTGCCGGGATGCTCCCGGGCATTCATCCTGTAGGCCGGGCTACGCCCCGGTACTGACTCGGCGAAGCGCGACGCACCCCGCCACCTGACGCTGACCGCGCCCCGGCTGACCACACCGACTGACGCACCAAGGGGACTACAGTGCGGTGTGAGTGACAAACTTTAAATGTTAACCGCCGCATAAGCCCGTGATCGCGCAGTTTGTGTCCCGTCTCGTCTCGTGTCTGCCTATGTACATAAAGTGGTGTCTCTTTGTTCTTGGGTGTTCTCTGTGTACGTCTGGCAAACCTGCGCCCACATTTGCCCACAGTCAGGTTACTCGTGTTTATAACATCTTGTGTGGCGCAGGAATACGTCAACTTGTGGTCTATTTACGTTGGCTGCGTTACATTCCTGGCAGTGTTCAATGCGTTGAGGAAAACGCTAGCAGCCAGGTCTTTCGATTTCAAGACTTGCGGAAGTGACCAGTAGCACGATTCTAATTCAGCTTACTTTGCCAAATCCGCATGGAAAAGCACGTTTTAAGTGAATGGTAGGAAATTTGGTAACAGCTGCAGCACTGTGTCTTTTGTTTTACAGGAAGGCAAATTTTTTGGGGAACGCTGTGGCATGAAGTACCATTATATTTGTAGACCTGGATAGCTAGGCCAAGCGTACATTACTTACACGGAAATTCAATATGCACAGTTCACTGGTTATGAGATATCACTAATCCATTTTCTAGCTGGTATCTTCAGTGCACAGTTTATTGTACGGGAATGAAAGTGTGAACCAGCTTCCGAGAGAAATATGTAAGCTGACGTAAAAATTTAGTTTATTTCATAATATTTTTTAGGCAGGTCTTTTTTAAAATTTTAATCTCGAAGAAGCGCCTATGCACTTTGTTACGAACATTGAGAAGGTATTTTTGGAAACTGGTGTTATCAGCAGAATTCGTGTCATGTGGATGTGTTTTGCGAAGTCATCGACACGATAAGTGCTCCACCTACTCTCAGCGTCGTCAAATGCAGGGAGTCAAGATCCCATTACTCTGGTCTCGATGACCAAGAGCGACCTAACAGAGTGCCGCCCTCGTCGCCACTGTAGGAGACACAAAGTGATCAGGAAGCACATATTTTCGCTCCTCGCGATGACACCTTCTGGCAAGGACAAACATGACTGTTCATTGAAAAGGCTTGCCTCTCAAGCACCGGCGAGGCAGCCGGAGCACGCGCCGTGTCAAAGGGGGCATGCATCTATTATCGTTATGTTCCTCTGCGCGTGCATCTCGATGTATAAAAATGCGAACCAAGTTGGCGTTTTCTTTGGATTTCTTTTTTGTAGAGGAAAGCTGCACGTGCTCCAGCTTACAGAAAGCACAAAGTCAGACCACATAGACGGAGTAAAAGTGTGGCACGGCGTGATTCACGCCGCAAAGGCGGGGCCTGATTGCCGCGTGAGCCATCTGTAAAGAAGAGTACCGTATGACAGTGTGCCGCTAGAAGAAAGCACACACACAAAAGAGACACGAACACGACAACATGGGCGGCATTATTAAAGAAGAGAGAGCACTAATGACGACTGACCATTCGGCGACGCAGAGAAAGAGGTTGCGGGGCTCTCCAGGTTCCAGTGACACCACGTTCGAAACTGCAGCGTACTTGGCCTGAAAACACAGCCTTTAGCGGCAGTATTAAATGCGAAGCATTTCTTAGCGAACTTCGGCGACTTTGAGCGTATCTATCTATCTATCTATCTATCTATCTATCTATCTATCTATCTATCTATCTATCTATCTATCTATCTATCTATCTATCTATCTATCTATCTATCTATCTATCTATCTATCTATCTATCTATCTATCTATCTATCTATCTATCTATCTATCTATCTATCTATCTATCTAGCCGCCTACGACTTCGTGCTCTCCTGGCCGTATCGTTAATGGGATTTATACCAAATTTGGTATGGCCTATCATGACTGTATGACGAACATAAATGGCTGGTCATATCATGAAAATTATGACTAAATTGTCATGAAAAGTATGATTTACATGCCTACGCTCATGGCGCGCTCACAGCCGTTTCATTAACTTGAGATACGCCAGATTTGGTATTGAGTGACGTGACTGTATGACGAACATAAATGACAAGTGGTAATATGGAAATCATGACATGTCATGAGCGACATGACTTGCATTTTACGCTTATGGCGCGCTCGCGGCCGTTGCGTTAGCTTGATATACACCGAATTTGGCATTGAGTGACGTGACTGTATGACGAACATAAATGACAAGTGGTAATATGGAAATCATGACATGTCATGAGCGACATGACTTGCATTTTACGCTCATGGCGCGCTCACGGCCGTTGCGTTAGCTTGATATACACCAAATTTCGTATTGAGTGACATGACTGTATAAGGAACATAAGTGGCAGGTGTTAACATGAAAATCTTGGCATGCATGTCATCTACAACGCCATTTACATGCCATGCTCATGGTGCACTTGCGTCCAGTTCGCTAGCTTGATATACGCCAAAATTGGTATTGCGTGACGTGACTGTATGACAAACATAAATGACAGGTCCTAACATGTAAAACATGACATGCAAATTATGTAAAGAATGATTTGCTCCTTCCTGGCTGCTTCGCATTACATCGATTCCCACAGGGCGTGGGATCTGCCGGATTTTTTTTTCCTGTGCATACTGGAGGCGCAAGCTGTACCTCTGATAGAAAAGCGCGTGTTTGTCGTGAGTATTCAAAATCTAAAGATCAAGCCAAACGGCGAACTTGTGTGTCGTGTCGTGAATTCACGCAGAGGTCGACTCGTTTCTGTGTGGCGCAGTACTGGCCTTGCGGCAAGCATAGAGGCCCTTCGAATACTCTTTCCAACCGGGGAGCTGTTTAAGTACGATGTTAGGTGTCTGATCGTGCGCAGAAACACACGGACATTGACGTCACTGATCGTTGCCTAGCAACCACCTGGCACGTCTGCGTATAGCAAAGTGTTGAAGGAAGGATAGGAGGAGAACAGAATTGGAGAGGAGGGGTAGAATAAAAAAAATCCCCATCTCCCGCTAAAGGGAACCATGTGTGGATGCGAAGCAGTGGGGAGATGGTTAGCTTGAGCGGGAGAAACGTGGTCGCTCCCGTTTCGCGGCAGCGGCCCGAGCGGTCATCGCGGGGCTGCACAGGAGAGAGCATGGGGCGCGTGCGCTCCGTCATTTTGATACCGCGTAACTACCGTGGCGCCCCCCAGCGGAGTATGCAGCTGTCGCACCACCTGCCGTGCGCGCCGCTCCGTAAGGTAGAGGATTCCTAGAGGAGAGAACGGGGGGGGAACCGTAGGACAGGAGAGAGAGGGGACGCGCATGCGCTGTGGGGGGTGTCGGATGCGGGCGCCGCTCCGTAGAGTAGAATATTTCTAGAGAAGAGAAAGGGGGTGAGCATAGGAGAGGAGAGAGCACCTGTAGTGCGCGCCGCTTCATAGAGTAGAGGATTCCTAGAGGAGAGAACGGGGCTGGGCGCTGCCTTAACGATCGTCTAAGAGAGCACAGCAATAATGTCAGGAACGGTAACAATGGTCATCTTGCAACTCACTGCCAAAGGTGTTCCTGCACCTCGAAGTTTGAGCAGTGCGCAGTCATATCCCGCAACCATAATCAATCGGCGAGGCTTGTAGTTGAAGCAAAATCAATTTTAGAACGCGCAGAATCATGTGTTAGAATAGCCTCACTGGCATTATCTAAGAAAGACATGGAATTTCTGAGTGTCAGTAATGCGTAATGCGCAGGCCCTGGGTCACGTGCTTCAGTGCATATAAGTGACGCTACTTCCTTTTTTTCCAATAAACAAGTTGTAAGTTGCGCAGTGTGTGTCCCGTCTCTTCTTCGTCCTCGTCTTTCAAGCGCATCCTCTTCATCGACATGCAGAACCAACTGGCCCAACTAAGTGCATTGCCTTATCAAATGCGAAGCATTTCTTTGCGTACTGCAGGCACTTTTAGCGTTTCTATCTGCGTATCTATCTATCTATCTATCTATCTATCTATCTATCTATCTATCTATCTAGCCGCCTACGTCTGGGTGATCTCGTGATTACCCCTTTAACTTGGGGTAGACCAAAATTAGTATGTGAGAATAAGATGGTTTGGCGAATATGACTCGCTGGTCATGACATGAATAATGACAATCCCATCGCGTACGTCGTCAAACTCTTTCGGGCAAACCTTGTGGCGCACACCACGGTGCGGGTATGTGCCACAGGTATGCGGGTATGTGCCACAGGTATGCGGGTATGTGCCACAGGTGATTGACAGTTTAGACTACCCAGGAACGGCGAGACAAACATTGGTACTTTTAACACCAGAGCGTTAAAAAGCTGACGTCATCAGCAGCGTTGACCGGACGAATGCAAATAATAAATGTCAGGGTCCCAACAGGAATCGAACCCAAGCATTCTGCGTGGCATTCAAGCATTCTACCACAGAGCCACGCCAGGTCTCGGAACTGCTTTTCGAATAGACCATAATGTTCGTCAAGCGTCAATTGTCGTTGCAGTACTGGCTATCCAATTTTATAAACATTACATATGTACTCCGATGATACAGCCGTCACTCCGGGTTAACATCAATTATAGTAAAGCGCCATCCACTGAAGTTGATATATGTTGCAGTGTCCAGGGCTACCATCCTGGCGAGCACAAGCGCTACATATTGCCACGCGCTATTCTTATTTTCACTTTTGTTGTATTCGGTTTTCGCCCACAAAGACCGTCAGCAAAGCTCAGCTCAAACCGCGCCTTATTGTTCTAGAACCTTCGCGATTATTGTAGATCGTTTTGTTAAGATTGCGCGCAAGACGCGACCACTCGAGATTATTCCTGAGCTTGCGCGATGACCAGTGATAAGGCTAGAATGTTCGACGCCTGATGCATAAAAGCCGGCGCGCTCCAACGATGTTCAGTTGATCGCCGGCCGACGCTCTGTTCGCCGCTATCAGTGCCAGCGTGTATTGCTGTAATCCTACCTTCTGTTTACCGGCCACAAGTTCGGCCTAATAAACAGTTTCAATTTGGACACGTCGCCTGCTGCCTTCGTCGACGTCACAACCACGTGACATCTGGTGGAGGTGCTGTGCGTTCATGTTCCGGACGCCCCCCGTCAAGCCGTGAACCCAGCCCAAGTCGCCAAGAAGAAACCGACACCATCCAGGAAAGTCGAGCTAGCCGGAGACTACAAGGACTGGCACCACAATACGGACCCCTGCCTGCCAAGCCAAAAGCCACGGAGACGAAGACAAAAGGCACGATGACGGCCGAAGTGCCCCCTGCAGCGATCGTGATGCAGCCGCCCAGGGAGCCACCAACATTCCGTGGTTCGCCGTGTGAAGACCCTGAAACCTGGCTAGAGACGTTCGAGAGAGTCTCAACGTACAACAACTGGAACTCCGAGGACAAGCTGCGCCACGTATACTTTTACCTGGAAGAAGCAGCAAGGACATGGCTCGAGAATCGGGAGTCCACAATTCGTAGCTGGGACCTGTTTCGCAGCACTTTTTTGGAGACGTTCACGAGCGTCGTCCGAAAAGAAAGGGCCGCGACATTGCTTGAGACACGGGTGCAGTTGCCGAACGAACACGTGACCATCTTCGTAGAAGAAATGACGCGACTGTTCCGCCACGCCGACCCTGCCATGCCCGAAGAGAGGAAAGTTCGCCTCCTCATGCGAGGGGTCAAGCAGGAGCTCTTTGTGGGACTGATGCGGAACCCACCTACCAGTGTCCAAGAATTTGTCGCTGAAGCAACGACAATTGAGAAGACGCTAGACATGCGCAACCGGCAATACGATCGTCGTTCCACGCCACACATCAGCGAAGTCCAAGGGCTCCGCTCCGACGACCTGCGCGAGACGATAAGGGCCATTGTGCGAGAAGAACTGCGCCGCATGTTCCCGTCATCGCCTCCTCAGGTGGACTCAATCACTAATATCATTCGTGAGGAAGTCCGGCAATCCCTGGGAATCCCCGAACCACCACATCCTCAACCGGAGGCCATGAGCTACGCGGCCGCAGCACGTCGTAACGCTCCCCCGCCGCGCCCACGTGAAGACGTCGCACCGCCGCAGTTCCGCCGCCGGACGCCACCGCCACCGACGCCATATCGTCCACCCGCCGGTCAACGCTACACTCCTCGAAAGACCGACGTTTGGCGCGCCCCTGACCACCGCCCACTTTGTTACCACTGCGGAGAGGCTGGCCACACCTACCGCCGGTGCCAGTACCGACAGATGGGGCTACGAGGTTTCGCCGTCAACGCGCCTCGTCCACAGCGGGGTGAACGACCGCAAGACATCGCCGACTACCTCGCAGGTGCTCAGTGGACACCCCGACGACCATCCCGCTCGCCGTCGCCTGGCCGCTACACGTCACCGCACCGCCGGCAGTACGCTGGCCCAAACCGGGGCCGATCTCCTAGCCCTTACTCGGAAAACTAAGGGCAGCAACCGATGGAGGTGCGGTTGCTGTACGACGAACTACCGAAGATCCTCCGCCGCCGCCGACGACGACGCCGCAAGGAAATCTAAAGAACCCGTCACAAGACGAACGAGGCCCTGGCGTGGAAACTCCGCAGCCCGAAGAAGACATCACTACGCAACGTGGAACCGGCGGAACAAACCGACGCAGCCGTGACCCGACGCCGCGACCTAACCGCAACGCGAGACGACGAACTACCGACCTCAACGTTCTTATCGACGGCCACGGAGTGACCGCTCTCGTCGACACTGGGGCCGACTATTCCGTCGTCAGTGGGTCATTCGCCGCCAAGCTGAAGAAAGTAAAGACCGCTTGGAGTGGACCCGAAATCCGGACAGCTGGAGGCCACCTGATAACGCCGATTGGAGTCTGCACGGCGAGAGTCACCGTCAGTAACCGGACTTATCCTGCGAGCTTTGTAATCCTACAAAACTGCTCCAGGGATGTGATACTTGGAATGGACTTCCTAAGTGACCACGGCGCCGTCATCGACCTAAGGTCTGAGTCGATAACACTAACCTCAGACAAAGCGCTCCCGCCTCTCGCGACGCCAGGGAACCATGCATTGAATGTGATAGAACAGCAGGTGACCGTTCCGCCGCTCTCCAGCATCATTATTTCCGTCGGCACCGAAAACCCTGCGAACCTCGAAGGCGTCATCGAGGGCGATCAGCACCTACTCCTGCACCGTCAAATTTGCGTCGCAAGAGGTATAGCCGAGCTGCGTGACGGTAAAGCAAAGGTAGTGCTGACAAACTTCAGCCACGAATATAGGCACCTAAACATTGGTACGACGGTCGCCTACATCGATGAATGCGTGGCCGCCAGCAATGCTTTCGCCCTCTTCGATGCTGCCGAGCCTGCTTCGACGAATCGAGGTCCCGAACCAGATTTCGACGTCAACCCGAGCCTCCCGAAGCACAAGCAAGACCAGCTCAAAAGTCTGCTCTTGCAATTCAAGGACTGCTTCTCGTCGTCGTCAAGAATTCGACAGACCCCAATCGCGAAACACCGCATCATAACAGAGGAAAATGCGAGGCCACTCCGCCAGAGCCCGTATCGAGTTTCGACGCGAGAACGCGAAGCCGTAAAGAAGCAAGTCGACGAAATGCTACGCGACGACATAATCCAGCCGTCCAAGAGTCCCTGGGCGTCTCCCGTGGTGTTGGTGAAGAAGAAGGACGGGACGCTACGTTTCTGCGTCGACTATCGTCGCCTGAACAAGATCACGAAGAAGGACGTGTACCCCCCTCCCACGGATAGACGACGCCCTGGATCGACTCCACAACGCGAAGTACTTTTCGTCGATGGACCTGAAGACGGGCTACTGGCAAATCGAAGTCGACGAGAGAGACCGAGAAAAGACTGCCTTTATAACACCAGACGGCCTGTTCGAGTTTAAGGTCATGCCTTTTGGTCTTTGCTCGGCCCCCCGCGACTTTTCAACGCGTTATGGATACTGTACTGGCTGGCTTGAAGTGGCAGACTTGCCTTGTGTACTTGGACGACGTCGTTGTGTTTTCCTCGAACTTCGATGAACACCTGCGGCGCCTTGAAGCTGTACTTCAGGCAATCAAGACGTCCGGACTCACTCTCAAGCCAGAGAAGTGCCGCTTCGCGTACGAAGAACTTTTGTTCTTGGGCCACGTGATAAGCAAATCCGGAGTACGCCCCCGACCCGCAAAAGACAACCGCCATCGCTGCTTTCCCGCCACCCACCGACAAGAAGGCCGTGCGTCGATTTCTCGGCTTGTGTGCCTATTACAGGCGGTTCGTTAAAAACTTCGCCCGCATCGCCGAGCCTCTCACTAACCTCACCAGGACCGACGTCGAGTTCAAGTGGGAAACGCCGCAGGAGGAAGCATTTCAAGAACTTAAACGACGCCTGCAAACGCCTCCGTTACTTGCGCATTTCGACGAACACGCCGAAACAGAAGTGCACACCGACGCAAGCAGCGTAGGACTCGGCGCTGTCCTTGTGCAGAGGACGGACGGACTGGAAAGGGTTATCAGTTATGCTAGCCGGTCGCTATCGAAGGCAGAGGCCAACTACTCCACAACAGAAAAGGAGTGCCTTGCCATCATCTGGGCTACATCAAAGTTTCGCCCCTACCTTTACGGCAGGCCCTTCAAAGTTGTGAGCGACCACCACGCCTTGTGTTGGCTAGCTAGCTTGAAGGACCCTTCTGGTCGCCTCGCACGGTGGAGCCTGAGACTTCAAGAATTCGACATTAACGTCGTTTACAAGTCCGGAAGAAAACACTCTGACGCCGACTGCCTGTCTCGTGCCCCCGTCGACCCACCGCCGCTGGACGGCCAGAATGATGACGACTTCCTGGGAACCATAAGTGCCGACGACTTCGCCGAGCGACAGCGCGCCGATCCGGAACTCAAGGGCCTTATGGAATACCTCGAGGGCGAAGCCACCGTGGCTCCAAAGGTATTCAGACGAGGACTGGAGTCGTTTTTCATGCGCAACGGCGTTCTGCTAAAGAAAAACTTCTCGCCACTTCGGGCCGACTCCCTCCTCGTAGTACCTTCGGCATTACGACCAGAAGTTCTGCATGCTTTGCATGACGACCCGACGGCTGGACACCTTGGATTTTCCCGTACGCTAGCAAGGATACAAGAAAAGTACTACTGGCCTCGCCTCACTGCCGACGTCACCCACTACGTGAGGACTTGCCGAGATTGTCAGCGACGGAAGACACCACCGACTAGGCCAGCCGGACTTCTGCAACCCATCGAGCCACCTCGCCGGCCGTTCCAGCAAATCGGCATGGACTTACTGGGGCCGTTCCCGACGTCGAATTCCGGAAACAAGTGGATCGTCGTAGCTACTGACTACCTCACCCGCTACGCCGAGACAAGGGCCCTGCCCAAGGGCAGTGCTGCCGAGGTAGCAAAGTTCTTCGTCGAGAACATCGTACTGCGTCATGGCGCCCCAGAGGTCCTCATTACCGACAGAGGTACGGCCTTTACCGCGGAGCTAACTCAGGCGATCCTAAGGTACAGCCAAACAAGTCACCGCCGGACCACCGCCTACCACCCACAGACCAACGGCCTGACCGAGCGTCTAAATAAGACCATCGCCGACATGCTGGCCATGTACGTCGACGTCGAACACAAGACGTGGGACGCCATCCTTCCGTACGTGACCTTCGCATACAACACGGCCGTGCAAGAAACGACGCAGATGACGCCGTACAAGTTGGTCTACGGACGGAGCCCGGCAACGACGCTCGACGCCATGTTACCGAACGGCACCGATGAGGAAAACATCGACGTGACCGCCTACCTACAGCGCGCCGAAGAAGCACGACAGCTCGCCCGCCTGCGGATCAAGAATCAGCAGACGACCGACAGCCGCCGTTACAATCTTCGACGACGCTTCGTGGAATACCAGCCCGGCGACCGCGTTTGGGTGTGGACACCGATACGGCGACGTGGACTTAGTGAAAAACTCCTTCGGCGATACTTCGGGCCGTACAAGGTGCTTCGACGTCTCGGCGCTCTGGACTACGAGGTCGTCCCGGACGGCATAACGAACTCTCAACGGCGCCGTGCGCGACCTGAAGTCGTCCATGTCGTGCGCCTCAAGCCGTATTACGCGCGTTAGCAAACCATGAGGACTGCACTTATTGCTCAATTATTGTACTTTCTTTCTTTATTGTTGTGATTTATTGTTGCATGCATTTTCCCCCGTGTTCTGTGTTAAGCATCGGGACGATGCCTTTTCAGAGGGGGGGCATTGCCACGCGCTATTCTTATTTTCACTTTTGTTGTATTCGGTTTTCGCCCACAAAGACCGTCAGCAAAGCTCAGCTCAAACCGCGCCTTATTGTTCTAGAACCTTCGCGATTATTGTAGATCGTTTTGTTAAGATTGCGCGCAAGACGCGACCACTCGAGATTATTCCTGAGCTTGCGCGATGACCAGTGATAAGGCTAGAATGTTCGACGCCTGATGCATAAAAGCCGGCGCGCTCCAACGATGTTCAGTTGATCGCCGGCCGACGCTCTGTTCGCCGCTATCAGTGCCAGCGTGTATTGCTGTAATCCTACCTTCTGTTTACCGGCCACAAGTTCGGCCTAATAAACAGTTTCAATTTGGACACGTCGCCTGCTGCCTTCGTCGACGTCACAACCACGTGACAATATCAGTTTACCGCTTCTGGTGCTGCTACTGCCAGTGCTGGGCAGTATCGAAGATACATGTATCTTCGATACTATCTTAGATACACTTTGGGCATCTTGTATCTGTATCGCGATACGTCTTGCAAAACGAGTATCTGTATATGTATTTCCGATACATTTAATAATGTATCGTATATCTTAAGATACAAGATACTGCTGTAGAAACACCACCCTACGAAGCAATAAGCGTCGACCTGAATTCCGGTTCTCAGGCTGATATTGCTGCCACTAAACCACCTGCATAAAACTAACGACAGTGACATTCTTGTATACTACCGCCAGAGCGCTCCAGCGAGCACAGATGATGAGCTTTACGCGTCCCTATTGATGGAACAGAGTCACGGGATGGTGCTCGAGACATTGATCTCAACAAAAATAAGCGCGAGAACGTCTACGCGCGGCCTACCTTTTTTGTTATCGATGTTTTCTTTCTTTTTATTTGTGTCGGTACCATTACACTTGTTCGTAGCCACGGCACTGTGCTGCGTATTCTAATGCGCGCGGCATCTTTCACTCAAATTCTGATGACGCTATAGTTTCATTATCGAAGTTCGTCTTGCGTGGTGCTTCGTTGCCAAGCCTCAAGAATGAAGGAATGGGGCTGATTTACGTCTCACGGTTTTCGCACATCAGCGATTTGAAAGATCATAGGCATGTGAGCATGGCACGCACACGATGCGATTGACTTACATGCCAAGGAGGTTCTAACAACCATCCAACTATCGGTGCCGATGTCAGATGCAGTATAACAAATATTTACGTAACAGGAAATATTTTGACGTGCTGTGTCTTTGTTCTTCCTGCTGAATTATTCGAGAAGTTCTTTGAATTATAATTTGACTGTTAGCCCAAGTGCTTTCCTTAGTAAACTAAGCTGGTCGCAGTTAAGAAATTTTCAAGTAAACACATTTGCACATAGGGCCTTGCTGCTTCATTATATAGATCTATCATAGGTAATTTGCAAATGTATCGAAGTATCTTAAGATACAATTCGCAAGTATCGTATCGGATACAATTTTTCCGGAAGTATCTTGTATCTGTATCTCAAATACTTCTTGCTCGAGTATCTTGTATCGTATCGCGATACAATTTCAAAGTATCTTCGCCCAGCCCTGGCTACTGCCCATGATGCTGTTGGCATCGTTACGCAACTATAAACAACTTGTTATGCAAAACATATGCGACTGTGGAACATATGTCTGTGCGTACAACATTTGTACATATCTCTAGCGTAATTTCGTAACGTTTCGCTCAATAGAACATTACAACACAGTCACCTTCCCTCCGCATGCTTCGCATAACATCGATCCCCAGGGTACGTGAAATCTGCCGAATTTCTTTCGTTCCGAATGTCGTCAGTAAGAGCAGTGGCACTCGGAGGTGACGCTGCGTGAGCTTTCTGCAGTTCATCGCGGACAACCTGCCGTATGATTCTGTAAGGGACTCCCTGCCATCACACCTTGGCACAAGCAGCACTCAGCGGACATAGTGGTCTGGCACTCATACTGCGACAACCGCTGGCGAAGCATGCGCTCCATATTTGTGGCCTCACGTATGAACTCTGACACCGTCGTAGGAGGTTTGCGCACGAGGCCCACAAAAAGCTGCTCCTTTACGCCTCGCATTAACAGGCGTACTTTCTTTTTCTCCGGCATGAGGGGGTCAGCCCGTCGAAACAATCGCGACATGTCTTCGACAAACATGGCTACGCTCTCGTTCGGCATTTGGAACCGCGAAGAAAGTGCCTGCTCCGCTTCCTCTTTGCGTTCGGGTTTGCTGAAGGCCTCACGAAGCTGCGGATGGAACTCTTGCCAACTGGTGAATGAAGCTTCGTGGTTCTCGTACCACACTTTTGCTGCGTCTGCGAGAGAGATGTACAGGTTCTTCAACTTACGGCGATTGTCCCAGTCATTGAAGGCAGCGACCCGGTCGAAATGGTCGAGCCAGTCTTCCACATCCTCAGCGGCATCGCCGTGGAATGGGTTGGGCGTGCGAGGCGTGTGGATGATACAGGGTACGGCCGCGAATGGGTCATGCTCGGCTTGGGTTGCGGCTATGGCAAACGTTGTCCTCACGGAACTTGGCAGGGGACAGTACTGTGCTGGTAGACCTTGAAGGCGGCGGCTGCTTCGATGGATATAAGCAGACCCTAGTGCACTGACGTTGGTTGCTTCTGGTTCAGGACCAGCAGACATAAGACGTCGCATTACCCAGCACCTTCACCAGTCTGTCGCGAGAGGAAACGACGGACAGGAACTCGTAGCGAACGGTCTTTTACTCGGCCACAGAAGCCACTAACTTCTTCGCTCTCTTGTTCTGCCACCAGGCAATATAAGTGACTATAAGAAATGGACGGTGGCGCCCGGTATCATATCAGTTCCTACGCCAAAAGGTATAAGAATCACTATTGATTGGTTCCTTTAAGACTTCTGTCGTGGTTGTGTTACCTTCAAGAAATCTTTTTACCTTCAAGAACTCATGTATGGGGACGTAAATCTGTCTACAAACAATGATTTCGCGCTTTTCACCCAAGATTTATCACACTTTCACCTTCGAAACGTGAGGACCGCGATGGAAGAATATCATGAGCGCTCCATCCATAACGGGTGATAACCCCTGCGCCGCCAAGCCCATCTCACGGCTAGTCGGAATACCAGGCGCGCCAAGCACTCCCATGATGAACCGGGCAATGACTGGCAATGAAAAACGACAATATTGTTACTGTATGACAATATAATTTTGGTGACAATATAATTTAGGGGTTATAAATGATACTGTATTCTACGGGCTATACATAATTTGCAGTTTTAGGGGCCAAGCCCCTTAAGGTCGAGGCTTGTCTGTAGTTGCGTCGTAGCCAGCCGCACGTGCAAGGTACCCACTATATGCCATGACGATGACGATGACGCTGATGACGATGGAGAATAAGCGCGCTAGTACATGCAAGGTAACCGATGACGATGACGACTACGGAACATTATCGAGTTTTGAAGGCGTCAGCGGAGGCCGATGTCTAAAAACTCCCCTGGCAGGGGGTTTTTCCCCTTGGACGGCATCGCTCCCATCTAATGACCTTCCTTTGGATTTTTTCTCACGCAGCGGAGTCACAAGCATCCCGGTGGCCCTGGTTCCTTCCAGTGGAGGCTCCATTCGTCTGAATAACCCTCAGGCTATCCAGGAATCGCTTCATGCTGTCACTCCTTTGTACCAGACGATAACGGATGTGAGACAGTTTGATCTTGTGTAGATCGCCAGACCAGACCTGTGTTGCTGACTTGCTCAGATGTTCCACATTCGCGAAAACTCCGGTGAGTGCATTCATTCCTGCTCACCTCGCTTGCACCAAGGGAATTGTAAGAGGTGTCGATTCTAGTCTAACTCCACAGCAAACATTAGAGAAATTATCGGCAGCTGGCGTTATTGCAGTTTACCGCTGTAATAGAGCAGTCGACAATACCAGGGTGCCTACTGAGTCAGTTATTGCCACTTTTGCGGGTACTACATGCCCCTCAGAGATTAAGGTATGGCCACTGGTATTCAGAGTAGACCAGCTAGCACCACGTCCACTTCAGTGTCATAATTGCTGGCGATTTGGTCACAGTGTAGGCGGTTGTAAATCGGGCCAACGCTGCTGCAAATGTGGGCAAGAACATGCCCAAAACGTCTGTACTTCACAAGATGAGCGATGTTGCCTGTGTGGCGGAGATCACGCCGCTGATTATCCCAACTGTTCAGCTCGCGCCCAAGAAGTGCAGATTCTTGAAATCATTGATAAACGGCGATGTTCTAGGAGAGAAGCCACAATCACTGTGAAAGAAAGGGCATTTGGATATGCAGGAGTTGCTGCTAAACATAATGTAATTCCAGAACAGTCTCTCACTTCGATTATTGAAGCAGCTGTGCAGAAGGCAGTAGCGAAGGCAATGGACCAGCTATTGGCGAACCTGGGAGACAGCATTTCACAGGCTATTTCGGAAAAAATGAATGCCGCCGTGCAAACTGCTGTTCAGTGTTCTGCAACATCCTTGAACATAAAACCTGTACAGCGTACCAGCGCGGAAAGAAAACAGATGCCTAACTCTGAGTGCGATGTTGCGTCAATGAGCTCATCTTCTACTCCCTCTGTCTCTGAAAATCAGCCCATCCACGATTTGGAAATGACAGATGCAGAACATATTGCTAGAGCTCAAAAGAGAGCAATGTCGTCTGCTAACGAGGACTCGTCCTCTCTTCCTCAATCGAAATCGAAGAAAAGTCAGCCAAAATCTCTTCTGAAAGAAAGTATTTTAGAGAAAGCGATTTCGACCGCTGCCCTTTCTTCACCATAGGGTCGTTGAAAGTTCTTCAGTGGAACTGCCGCTCCATTTTATCAGCTTCTGTAGACCTATTTTGTCTTGTAAATCAACTTAATCCGGATATAATTTTATTACAAGAAACTTGGTTAACTAATGAAAAAAGTTTTCATTTGAAGTGTTACAGGTGCTTTCGATTAGACCGACCTACTAGAGGTGGAGGTCTAATCACGTTCATTTCGAGTAAAATATGTCATAAGGCGAAAATTATTTTTCAAGTAATGGATCCAGACTGTGAAATTTTAACCGTAGAGCTGGTCCTTCCCGGGTGTTTTCCGATATATATTATAAACACATATTTTCCTTACGGTGTTCAGTGTACTAGCGCTCTTGACAGGGCATTAAATGTTTGTGGGCGGGATATATTGATTTCTGGGGACTTTAATTCGCATCATATTTCTTGGTGTTTAAAGACAGATTCTTGCGGTAACCGGCTGTGGAACTGGTCATTAGATAAAAACTTCTCTTGCAAAAACACTGGATCTTGTACATTCGTGAGAGGGCTAAACTGCACTACAATCGATCTAACGTTCACTAGTAGTAGTCTCTATGTATCTTCGTGGTCGACTGTTGATAGTGCCACCAATAGTGATCATCTGCCAGTAACTTATGAACTTACCCTTCCAGTGACATTCACTGCTGAACAAACCAATACTTTTATTAACTACAGCATATTCAAGAATTGCTTGATGTCTGCCATTTCTTCGCTATCCGATGATTCGGATGAACAAAAATCAAGGAAAATTTGTAGCGCTCTAGAAAAACCTCTAGAAAAAAGTCGGAATTTATTGTTCAATCAAAGAAAAATAATTTGTTCAACCCTTGGTGGAACGCGGAGTGTTCACGCGATTATAAAAGAAGAAAAGCAGCCTGGAAAAGCTTATTACATAACCAGTGTCCGAAAAATTGGAGTGACTATAAATTCTACCGAACCATATTCAAACACACAGTAGCTAAAGCAAAAGATGACTACGACACTAAGCATTATGATTTCCTATCCAAAGACAAAAATAAAAGTGCGCTTTTCAAATTTCTCCGTAGCAGAAAAATTCTTCATAGTCCAAACATAGATTCTTTGGTGTACACTGACGAAGAAATAAAACAAATGCTAAAAGATATAGCGAATGGTCTAGAAAACAGATTTTCCTCTCTCCTGTCACCATACACTAAATGCGAAATACCGAGTGATGACTTCAGTGAGATAACAATGATTGAGCTGGCCTCCGTTATGCAAGGACTTCCAAATTCCGCTCCAGGTGGTGACGGAATAACTACAAAAATGTTAAAAATCCTTTTCAAGGAAGCCCCTGATATTTTATTAGCGATAGTTAACCATTCTATCAAATGCTCATGGATTCCTTCCAGTTGGAAAATTGCTAAAATAATTCCAGTTCTTAAAAACACCTGCGCAGGATACTCCCTGGACAATATTAGACCAATTGCGCTAACTTCTAATCTGGTAAAATTAATAGAAAGAATACTTTATGCCCGTCTTATTAAATTGGTAGAAGATAAAGACGTTCTCAGCCCCTTCCAAATTGGATTTAGACCTGGATGTTCTATTTGGCATGCACATGTGGACTTGGAGAGCAGAATCAAATTAGCGCGCCGTCGCAGACAAATAGCAGCCCTGGTAACATTGGATATTTCAAAAGCTTATGATAGTGTAGAATATAAAATATTATTGGATCAATTAAAATTTCATGACATCCCTAATTATTTGGTGAGATGGTTTAGTGAGTTTCTAACTGAAAGGAAGTTTTATTGCTCACTAAAAGGTCATGCTTCAAATATACGTTCCCAGTCACGAGGAGTTCCTCAAGGAGCAGTCACCTCGCCTCTTCTTTTTAATATATTGCTAAGTACCATTCCCAGTCATGATGATGTATACACATACGTATATGCAGATGATATAGCATTTTTCGCTTCAGACACTGATATACATTCGCTATACACTCGCTTACAAACGTACATGTGCGCCATTGAAAATTGGTTACGGACGATCCATTTATGTCTTAATGTTTCAAAGAGTGCAATTATAGTTTTCCCTTTCGATTACCCAGTTACTATAAGTCTAACTTGCAACCTGCAGACTATACCACAAGTGGACTCGGTAAAATATCTAGGAATAATTTATGATAACCACCTCCTATGGCATACACACATTGAATACATAACTAAGAAAGGAGTACGGGCGCTAGGAGTCCTACGAAGGCTATGCAACAGTCGATCGGGGATGCGGAGAGACACACTAATTATGATATACAAAATGTACGTACGCCCTGTATTAGAATTCGGATGTGTTTTATATTCAGGTGCACCGGCTTACAAATTGCGTCCGCTTGTACTCCTGGAAAGGGAGGCCTTAAGGTTATGCCTTGGATTACCGAAATTTGTAGCCAATAATGTTCTGTACTTAGAGGCAAGGTTGCCCTCGCTTTTGTGCAGGTTTAGGATACTTACGGTACAAACATTTCTTAACATTTATGAGTATCCTATAAAACTAAAAGTTATTTTCATGTATCAGCCAGAGTTATTTTTCCTATCTTATTGGCCTCGGTTTCAAACGCCACAGGTGGGCTACGTACAAGCACTTGTTGGACCATTAGATGTTAAACTGAGCGAAGTTCCTTCCATTGGCAATGAAAGACAGAACCTTGAAATCATTTTTGACGATATATATCCGAATCATGCAAAAAATCTGCCTTACCAGATATTAGACGGTCTTCTGCAAAGTCATTTGGAGGAGATAAATACAACAAATGTCATAGCTACAGACGCCTCCCAATCGGAAGAAAAATCTGGCGTTGGCATTTTCTCCGAAACCCTCAATTGGTCATTCTCATTAAGACTTCCCGATTTCTTATCAGTATTTTCGGCGGAATTTCTAGCGGTGATTATGGCTTTAAGAAAGCTCAGCCCATCAACCTCAAGTGTAGCCATAATTACAGATTCGTTATCTTTGTGCTCAGCACTCGCTGCTAATAGTGATTCTCGATTATCACGTACTTTTCATTTTTTGGTTCCCACCCATGTAACTTCAATCAGATTAATCTGGGTACCGGGCCACAAAGGGATCAAAATGAACGAAATGGCGGACACTCTGGCGAAAGCCGCCCTCAGTGGCCCGGTACTTTCAATTATTCCCACATCAGCACTCATAATCCGTGACAGATTTAGAAGGCGTGCCATAATTCAAGACTCTGGTAAAACATTAGTGACTTATCTAAACGAATATCGACACCGTCTTGTTCCCTTGGCGTAGAAATTTCTGGTCAACGCGAAAAGAGGAAGTCATTTTTACAAAATTACGCTGTCGAGTTCCAAAATTAAACTTCTATATGCATAGAGCTGGTCTGGCTCCTTCCCCCCCTTTGCTCGTTTTGTAGCAAGGAGGAAACAGTCGAGCATTATTTTTTATCATGCAACCGCTACAACTTACTGAGGAAAAACATTCTCAAAGTCGCTTTTAATCGAATTAGATTGGATTTCATCATCTCTAATATTCTTTCCTTGGGAGCCTCCTCATTAGGTCATTGTCACCGGGATCTCTGTTCCGCTGTAGAGAAATTTTTAATTGAATCAGGGCGGTTTTGACATATAATCACTAAATTAGCGTCATTCATTTGTTCTAACCATTTTATAATTCTACAGTAATATCACACATATCTGATCACTTATGTCTATAAAATATTCGTTTCTTGGCCAATCCCCCAGAGTGGGTGTGAGCCATACACATAGGCTATCATCATCATCATCATCATTTTCTTTCTACCATGGATGAAAACGAACGTAAGGCGTGGGAAGCGGCGGCGGAGCGGAGGGCTCGGAAAGCGGCTGGAGCGCGGGTTCGCCGTCAAGATCCGGAGGTGAGAGCTCGAGAAGCCGAAGCGGCACGGGCTCGCCGTCAACAACAACGAGCCACCACCGATCCAGAGGCGGCCAGGGCTCGCGCAGCCGGAAGCGGCACGGGCGCGTCGTCAAGCCGACCCTGAGCTGAGAGCCCGTGAAGCCGAAGCGAGACGGAAGCGGCGGCATGCTGACCTGGATGCGGCACGGGCGCGGGATGCAGCAGCCAAGCGCCTGAAGCGGTCGCTACGTGAGGTTGGTGGCACCGATGCGCGCTTTAATCGCGACTTTCTATATCGCACGTTCGGCCGCAGCTGCAAGGTTTGCGACAGCTTGTGGTTCGATAACAATTTGACCACCATCTCAAGCATCGGAAACGAGCAGTCCAGCGCCAACGCCATCGCCGTTCTACAGCGGGAGCTCGCCGCCACCACTTCCAGTGAAGTAGAAGATCACAGTGAATACAGAGTGTGCTCTACTGGAAAAGACTCTTTGGTGGCGGGCAAAGTCCCCGCGATGAGCGTGATCTACGGTTATCGCTACCCGCCCAAACCGGATCACCTGCCCGAGCTCAACCCGGTGGAAGAACGCCTGATCGCTCCTCGCTTGCCCTTTATGAGCATCAGACGTTTGACGCACGGCAGCGGCCAATACGTCATCAAGGCCCAAGTGGTGAACTCACCCATAAACGTGCAAAACACGGTGCAGTGCTTGCCACGAAACATATCCGACGACGCGGCCTTCGACGTGCACCTGAAGAGGCGGCTCGTGAACAAACCATCGCACAAGAAGGGACTCGTCAAGAAGCGAAACGTGCACGAGTGGTTAAAACATCTAGAACGTTCTTCGCTTTAGAAATATCTAAAAATCAAGATCGATTGGAGTCGCCTCGTGCAGTTCGACGACGACGACGACGATGTGTGCGACGACGACGAAATCGAGCCGGCGCCGGAGGTTACGGACCTCAAAAGACCTGTTGTGCGGGACGCGAGCGCGGCTGGAAATCAGCACAGAGAAGCGAGTGGTGCGTCCCAGAAGGACAAACAACAACTAACTTTATTTCAGCGACTGATGCAGCCACTACGGCTCGGTCGCGCACCCTCACACCACTTCCCTTTCCCGCACGCAACGTGATAACATTTCACCGTGAAGATGGGAAAAGGTGTCTGTCTGCTGCTGCGCGACCATGAGGCCGCCACATCACTTCCCCTCCTAGTGAGTCAGCGAACGTTCATAGGGCTATTAACATAGTTCACAAGTCCATACGACGGGGCGCCTTGGAGACCCGTCCACTGCGAGTCTTTGTGACTTGGCGTGTTTGAACGAGCACCGCCTTGGAGGGTGGTGTCACAGATGACGGCACGTGTGAAATGGTGTCTGCATCTTCAACGTGCGCTGGTTTCAATCGATCGAGTGAGACCACTTCGTGACGACCACGCACGTTGATAGTGAACTGCTTTTCACCTCGACGTAGCACTCTGAAAGGTCCGTCGTAGGGTGGTTGGAGTGGCCGATGAACTGCGTCATGGCGCACAAACACGTGTGTGCACGAAGCAAGTTTTGATGGTATGTGCACCGCGCGTGGCGCTGCCCGTCGCGGCGGCGTAGTTCCAAGTTTTCTCATTATGTCTCGGAGCCTAAGTGCGTAGGCTACGGTGTTCTACGAGGCCTCAGTTTTTGCCACGCCTACCTGGACGACTTGCTTATCGCGAGCACCAGCCCAGAAGAACATGAAGAGCACCTGCGGATCGTTTTTCGGCGCCTATCTGAGCACGGCGTTATCGTCAACGCGGCCAAGAGTGAACTCGGCGTGCCTGAGTTATCATTTCTGGGCCACATCATTTCCCACTCGGGGTTACGGCCACACCCATCTAAAGTGCAGGCCATACAAGATTTTCCACTACCAACCGCGAAGCGTCAACTACGTGAATTTCTCGGATTGCTCAATTTCTACCGCCGGTTCGTGCCTAAGTGCGCCCATATCATACAACCGCTTCACGGACTGCTGAAGGAAACGCAAGGATCTTCAAACGACCTGCCTTGGTGTGAAGAAGCGAAAAAGGCTTTCAACCAAAGTAAGCAGGCCTTGGCAAATGCGACTCT
Source organism: Rhipicephalus appendiculatus (assembly GCA_030522465.1). NCBI lineage: Eukaryota > Metazoa > Arthropoda > Arachnida > Ixodida > Ixodidae > Rhipicephalus > Rhipicephalus appendiculatus. The sequence goes on from JALIZH010032957.1 coordinate 609,221, forward strand.
CTTGGCATACCCACGGCCAGGAATTCCCCAGTGTTTAATGGTGGATGCCTCAGACATAGCTATCGGTGCCGTGTTGCAACAGCTGAGTGACGGTACTTGGTAACCAACTGCATTCTTCTCGAGGAAGCTGACACCCACTGAGCGCCGCTACAGCACCTTCCAGCGCGAACTATTAGCAGTCTACTCAAGTATACGCAACTTCCGGCATTTTTTGGAAGGCGTCGAGTTCTTCATCTTAACCGACCATAAGCCTTTGACCTATGCTCTTCGCTCTATGCGTTCGGATGGTGGCACACACACGGCCCGAGCACTTCGCCAACTGGCATACATCTCCGAGTTCACGACAGACATCCGCCACGTAAAAGGGAGTGACAACGTCGTTGCCGACGCCCTATCGCGGAGCGCTATAAATGCAATGAACGATCTAGTAGGAGTTAACTTCGACGCGCTGGCGGCAGCCCAAAAGGAAGACGAAGAGCTAAAAAGCCTGCTAACAACAAAAACAGCTCTCAAGCTACAGTGGATGCACATTCCGGGATCAGGTGACCAGATTTGCTGCGACACCTCCACAGGCAAGCCACGGCCATTCGTACCTGCCAATTTACGTCGCCGCATTTCTCTTTCTGTTCACAAGTTATCGCATCCTGGAATACTATCACAGAGTACTCATCCAGTACCTCTTGTGAGTACTGCTGGCGATACACTGGAACACCAAGCCGATGCCATAGGCCAGCATTTTGAGTATATTTTCAGCTCGGCACATCATACAGACTCCTTTAAGCGACACAAGCTTGCTGAGGAACGTAAACCTATCCGAGATAGAAGGCCATCCGCAGGAGGGTACAATTGCCCTTTTACTATAGAGGAATTGAAGGCGGCGCTGAGAACTTGTGACAGCTCAGCACCAGGGCCAGATAGAATTACATATGGCATGCTGAATCATTTACACGAACACACGCTTGACGCCATTCTCTTTCTATTCAACAACGTATGGTCCTCTGGACGTCTGCCCAAAGCCTGGAAAGAGTCTGTTATCGTACCCATTCTTAAACAAGGAAAAGATGCCACACTTGCTGCTAGTTACAGGCCCATTGCGTTAACTAGCTGCTTGTGCAAGGTATTTGAAAAAATGATAAATCGCCGCCTCGTGTATTACCTTGAATTCAATGGCCTTCTTGACCAACGCCAAGCTGGATTCAGGTCTGGTCGGTCAATAACTGACCAACTTATAGCATTCGAGTCATATGTCAGAGACGCTTTCATTCACAAACAGCACTGCCTTTCTGTATTCTTCGACCTGGAGAAAGCCTACGACACGACATGGTGTTATGGCATTCTCCGCGATCTGCATTCCCTTGGAGTCTTAGGAAACATGCTGAACACTATTGAAAGTTACCTCTCTGAACGTACATTCGTGGTTCGTGTTGGAACTGCCCTATCAAAGCGGTTTACGCAGGAGAATGGTGTCCCCCCAAGGTGGTGTTCTCAGCTGTACCCTCTTTATCGTTAAAATGAATTCCCTAAGCAGTGCGTTGCCCAAAACAATCTCTCACTCTCTATATGTGGACGATGTCCAGATCAGTTTCAAATCATGTAACCTTGCCATCTGTGAACGTCAGATTCAGTTGGGAATAAATAAACTCTCGAGCTGGGCAGATCAAAATGGCTTTAAGTTTAACTGTGAGAAAACTGTCACGGTACTTTTCTCTAAACACCGTGGCATTAGGCCAGCCCCCCAACATTTTACTGAACGGACAGACCATAGCTGCTAAGAAAGACCACAAATTTCTAGGTGTTGTGGTTGATGAAAAGCTAACCTTTGTCGCACATATCAAGCAGCTGCGATTGAAGTGCCTGAAAGCTTTAAACTTACTGAAGATACTCTCGCATCAGTCATGGGGTACAGATCGTGACTGTCTGTTAAACCTGCTCAGCAGTGTGGTGCTCTCGCGTATTGATTATGGCTCGATGGTGTACGAATCAGCATCGAGGTCTGTACTAAAGATGCTGGACCCAGTGCACCACCTTGGGCTTCGTCTGGCCACTGGTGCTTTCCGAACCAGCCCAATAACTAGCCTATATGTTGAGGCGGACCGATGGTCACTAGAACGACGACGCCACTTCACAAGCATCATGTATGCCACCAAGGTGCTTTTCCATGTCGAACACCCATCTCGTGAGCTATTGCAAGATACATCAAATGCCCACCTCTTTTCGAGGCGACCATCAGCTATGCCACCCTATCCTATAAGAGTAGCGTCACACCTTGAAAGTCTGCACGTACCGGTCTCTAAACTCCAACTAACCTCTCATAAAGACAATCTGGCCCCATGGGAAATTCGGGCTGTCAACTGCGACATGTCATTCGTAGAGGTAGGAAAGCATGGCCCTACGGTCGCAATAGATCAACACTTTATGTACTTGCAGGCGAAGTACAGGTGTGCTGAGTACTACACTGATGCTTCAGTCCTCTGTGGTCGCATGCGCAGCACACGGTCCCGGTTTCTCTCAATCTAAAACAATGAACGAACACACGAGTATATTTACTGCAGAATGCTATGGCATACTACTAGCTGTAAGGCACATTTTGAAGAAGAAAGAACTAGTCTCCATCATTTACACAGATTCCCTCAGTGCAGTGACGGCGTTGTCCACTGCCAAAATACACAAAAATCCCGTCACTAATACTCTCTTGAAATTCATCATGTCAGCTTACAAATCCAAGCTTAAAATCACGCTGTGCTGGATTCCAGGACACTGCAACATAGCTGGCAATGAGGCTGCGGACCGACTTGCGAAGTCGGCTACCCTCCGTCCTTCAGTAGACGAAGATGTCTTTCCGTATGAGGACCTGAGGCCACACATCAAAAAGACAATTCGTAGGCAATGGCAAGAAGAATGGAACGCAGCAACCGAAAACAAACTCCACACAATAAAGTCAAAAATAGGGCGATATGCAACTGAAAAGCGTAACAGGCACCAAGAGGTTGCACTGTGCAGACTAAGGATCGGCCGTACGCATGCAACACACTCGCATCTTTTAAACAGCTCACCAGCACCACACTGTACAAAATGTGGGGATCCGCTGTCCGTCGTTCATGTTTTAATCATGTGCCCGCAGCTCGAACCAGAAAGGAGGCGCTATTTCCCAGAGCTGTACAAATCCCACATACCGCCACACCCACTCTTCTTTCTTGGTGACGAGCCCACGTTCTCTCCAAAGACAGTTTTAAAGTTCTTAGCAAGTGTAGGCTTCCTAGGTTCCATTTCTTACTCTCGCCAATCTCAGCTTTTTCTCAATTTTGAGGGAATCACTGAGATTTCTTTTTTTAAATGTCACGCAGCACGCACTCCTTGTCCTGACAAGGACCCTAATGATGCTGCGTGACTTTGCTAAGCCCATACGTATTGCCTGAGTTTAAACGCATCACACACAGTAATTACTCTTCATTTTGGGCCCCATGCACCACGATTTTACTCTTTTACCCTGAGTAGCTTTTATAACCGAGTCGACCAGCAACCCTGCGTTTGGCGCTCTTTGGCCTGAGCTGCCCTTGCGCAATTAAAATATACCATCATCATCATCATGGCACTCTCGCGGTCATTTCGCTAGATTGTTATATACACCAAATTTGGCATTGCGTGATGTGACTATGCGGAACATAAATGACAAGTGGTAATATTAAAATCATGACATGTCATGTGCAACATGACTTGCATGCCACGCTCATGACACGCTCGCGGCCGTTTTCGCTAGCTTGATATACACCAATTTGGTATTTTATACACCAAATTTGGTAACGTGACTGTATGACGAACATAAGGAGAACATAATATGGAAATCATGACATGTCATGTCATGTGCACCATGACTTGCATGCCACGCTCATGCCACGCTTTTGTGAGCTGCACGACAGCTCACAAAAGAGGCAAGGCAAGCAAAATGACAGCCTGAAAATCAAAAAAAAGGATTTTGATCGTGACTGCCAAGGTGGTGGCTACTAAATAAAATACTTTAAAGGTGTTTTTGTCCAAAAATCCTTACATTTCACTTGTTTTCTGACTTTCAAGCTGAAGTATCTCAGAACCATGTTTTCTTCTTACTTAGGTACCAATATCTCCAAAGTATCATACGATAACAAGCTGATTTTTTTATTATCTGCATAAAAATACACAGCTACTGAAGTAGAATAGAAATCTTGCACCAAAGAGTTTTCGTGTTAAATATTTACAAATGCGCAAATTAGGTTAATAATAATAAATAATACCCTATCGAAAAAAAACAGCGTTTCCAGTGTCTCCCAGTGCGTTTCAGCGCGCTGGCTGACACTGGAAACGCTGTACAGTGTGTCCCAGTGTACTACAGCGCGCTGGGAGGCACTGCAGGGACACACTGTGCAGCGTCGCCCAGTGTCTTACAGCGCGCTGGGAGGCACTGGGGCACACTGTACAGCGTGGCCCAGTGTCTTACAGCGCGCTGGCAGACACTGGGACACACTGTGCAGCGTCGCCCAGTGTCTTACAGCGTGCTGGAAGGCACTGGTCACACTGCACAGTGTCTGCCCGCACACTGGGAACACCGGCGGCACATTGGAAGAAACTGGGCACACTTGATGGACTTTCTATAAGACTTTAAATTGGATCGCGAGATGTCGAGCATAAAATTTACCGAATATTTTCAAAATGGTTCTGTCCTGTGTGCTACACATATATAGTATGGCAGCCTCATGGTCGCGCAGCAGCAGACAGACACCCGTTCCCATCTTCGCGGTGAAATGTTATCACGTTGCGTGCGGGAAAGGGAAGTGGTGTGAGGATACGCGACCGAGCCGTAGTGGCTGCATTAGTCGCTGAAATAAAAGGTTAGTTGTTGTTTGTCCTTCTGGGACGCATCACTCTCTTCTCTGTGCTGATTTCCAGCCGCGCTCGCGTCCCGCACAACATTGGTGACCCGGACGAGCAGCAAAAGCTATGAACACCCCTCAAGGCACCGACACACCGACACTCTCCAGCGTCGACGTCAAACTGCCTCCCTTTTGGACTGCGGATCCTGCACTGTGGTTCATTCAGGTAGAGCCACTATTTGCTGCACGTCGCATCACGGCAGATTCCAGGAAATACCATTACGTGGTGAGCAGTCTGCCGCCATCAACCGCTACCGAAATTCGAGATCTGCTGCTTTCCCCACCAGAAGACGTCTACGAGGCGTTGAAGGCAACACTCATTCGCAGGGTCACGCCCCCCGAAAACCAACGGCTGCAACAGCTTATCCGTGAAGCAAAGCTTGGTGACAGAACACCAATCCAGCTGCTGCGTCATATGCAGCAATTATTGGGCAACAAAGCGGATGGTCTTGACAGCCTGCTGCTCCGAGAAATATTTCTACAGAAAATCTCCCCAAACGTCAGAATGGTCCTCAGTGCCTCAAACGAGAATGATCTACCCAAACTGGCCGAGTTAGCCGATAAGCTCATGGCGGTAGCTCCCACATCTGTCGCGGGCGTTGCGAGTGAACCGCCTCTACATGAGCAGCTTCACGAGATGAAGAGCGAAATCTCGCGTCTCGTGGACTCTGTGGCCGTCCTCCACACAGCGTCACGGTCAACCGGTCCAAGTTATTCGCAGTCGCCCATGAAACGTCAAAAGCTATGTTGGTACCACCGCAAGTTCGGCAACGCTGCGCGCAAATGCGTACCACCCCACGAGCTCTCGGGAAACACCATGGGCAGGCGCTGAGGGCGACCAGCGTTGCTGCCATGGAAGAACGTCGCTCATCAGTCTTCTTCCTAACTGACCTAAACAGCGGCTTCCGGTTCCTCGTCGACACAGGTGCCGAAGTGAGTGTACTCTCAGCATCGCCCGCCGACCGCAAGCGCCCGAACACATCGCCTCTCCAAGCAGTCAATAACACGACCATTGCCACGTACGGCAACCGCTCTCTAACCGTCAGTTTGGGCCTGCAGAGAACGCTTCGATGGATCTTCATAGTAGCCGACGTGAAGTTCACCATTCTTGGGGCGGATTTCCTGCGCATGCCGTTCGGCCTTCGCAATGCAGGCCAAACATTCCAAAGGTTTATCGACGGTGTTCTACGAGGCCTCAGTTTTTGCCACGCCTACCTGGACGACTTGCTCATCGCGAGCACCAGCCGAGAAGAACATGAAGAGCACCTGCGGATCGTTTTTCGGCGCCTATCTGAGCATGGCGTTATCGTCAACGCGGCCAAGAGTGAACTCGGCGTGCCTGAGTTATCATTTCTGGGCCACATCATTTCGCACTCGGGGTAACGGCCACACCCATCTAAAGTGCAGGCCATACAAGATTTTCCACTACCAACCACGAAGCGTCAACTACGTGAATTTCTCGGATTGCTCAATTTCTACCGCCGGTTCGTGCCTAAATGCGCCCATATCATACAACCGCCTCACGGACTGCTGAAGGAAACGCAAGGATCTTCAAACGACCTGCCTTGGTGTGAAGAAGCGAAAAAGGCTTTCAACCAAAGTAAGCAGGCCTTGGCAAATGCGACTCTCTTGGCATACCCACGGCCAGGAATTCCCAAGTGTTTAATGGTGGATGCCTCAGACATAGCTATCGGTGCCGTGTTGCAACAGCTGAGTGACGGTACTTGGAAACCAACTGCATTCTTCTCGAGGAGGCTGACACCCACTGAGCGCCGCTACAGCACCTTCGGGCGCGAACTACTAGCAGTCTACTCAAGTATACGCAACTTCCGGCATTTTTTGGAAGGCGTCGAGTTCTTCATCTTAACCGACCATAAGCCTTTGACCTATGCTCTTCGCTCTATGCGTTCGGACGGTGGCACACACACGGCCCGAGAACTTCGCCAACTGGCATACATCTCCGAGTTCACGACAGACATCCGCCACGTAAAAGGGAGTGACAACGTCGTTGCCGACGCCCTATCGCGGAGCGCTATAAATGCAATGAACGATCTAGGAGGAGTTAACTTCGACGCGCTGGCGGCAGCCCAAAAGGAAGACGAAGAGCTAAAAAGCCTGCTAACAACAAAAACAGCTCTCAAGCTACAGTGGATGCAGATTCCGGGATCAGGTGACCAGATTTGCTGCGACACCTCCACAGGCAAGCCACGGCCATTCGTACCTGCCAATTTACGTCGCCGCATTTCTCTTTCTGTTCACAAGTTATCGCATCCTGGAATCAAAGCTACGCAAAAAATGCTCACAGCAAGGTTAATCTGGCCAGGCATCAATCGAGACGTGCGTTGCTGGGCAAGAGCATACGTACCGTGCCAGCGGGCCAAAGTTCATCGACATACTGTGACCCCGTTGGCAGAGTTTGCGCCTCCAGACGCGCGCTTCGACCACGTGCACCTCGACATTGTCGGACCTCTGCCGCCTTGCCAGGAGCATGCCTATTTACTGACGTGCATAGACAGATTCACGCGCTGGGCAGAGGTCATACTGCTGGATATTACTGCTGACACGGTTGCCCGCGCCTTCCTGCACCACTGGGTTGCTCGTATCGGTGCACCATCCATAATTACAACGGACCGTGGAAGGCAGTTCGAATCATCACTGTTCGCCAGCATTACACGTTTTATTGGTGCTTCTCGCATTCGAACAACCGCCTACCACCCGATCAGCAACGGCATGGTGGAGCGTTTCCACCGCCAGCTCAAGTCTGCGCTCGCCGCAGCGGAAGAACACAGCTGGATGGAGGCACTGCCACTCATTCTCTTAGGAATCCGGACAGCTGTCAAGGCAGACATTGGTTTCAGCTCGGCCGAACTGGTCTACGGAACGACACTGCGCCTTCCAGGAGAATTTTTTACGGGCGGTCCGCAAGACGGTTGTACAGCCACCGCAGCCTACGCACTTAGGCTCCGAGACATAATGACAAAACTTCGGGCTACGCCGCCGCGACGCGCAGCGCCACGCGCGGTGCACATACCATCAGAACTTGCTTCGTGCACACACGTGTTTGTGCGCCATGACGCAGTTCATCGGCCACTCCAACCACCCTACGACGGACCTTTCAGAGTGCTACGTCGAGGTGAAAAGCAGTTCACTATCGACGTGCGTGGTCGTCACGAAGTGGTCTCACTCGATCGATTGAAACGAGCGCACGTTGATGATGAAGACACCATTTCACACGTGCCGTCATCTGTGACACCACCCTCCAAGGCGGTGCTCGTTCAAACACGCCAAGTCACAAAGACTCGCAGTGGACGGGTCTCCAAGGCGCCCCGTCGTATGGACTTGTTAACTATGTGAATAGCCCTATGAACGTTCGCTGACTCACTAGGAGGGGAAGTGATGTGGCGGCCTCATGGTCGCGCAGCAGCAGACAGACACCCTTTCCCATCTTCGCGGTGAAATGTTATCACGTTGGCCACAGACCCGTTGCAAACTGTCATCGCTCTCAACGTCATGACTGTAGAGACCGGATTATCGGCAAATGCCTATTTTTTTTCCTTGCGTTCCTATCGCGCCACTTTGATATATGAGCATGAATTAGGGGTAAAGGAGGGCTTTTATGATGTTTTTATAGTGCCTATAAATGCCTATTTTTGGGGTTTGTGCCTAAATGTCTATAAGCGCCCATAAATGCCTATTTTCAAAATTGGTGGCTATATGAACGCTATTTAGCCTCAAATTTTGCTTTCGAGTACAGTTTGAGACCGTAATTCATGTTACTGGGCAAAATTGACGTTCCGGAACTTTATGGGTTGGAACAACCTAGTTCCCTAGTCCAACAAACATTCGGGAAGCAACCGGTAGCAGCAGTGAAATGAGACGCGCCGGCCACCTTACCCCACCGCACTGACATGGCGCGAGCGCTTGTAGCAGCGGAGAGGAAAAGACGCTATTTCTGCAACCCTAAATGGGAGCACGTCCCAGCGTGTACAGTGGAATGGGGAGAGGAAAATAAAGGCGGGAAGATGAGAGAGGAAGAGGAGAGGGGCGTCTATGGCCGAGGACGGGGCGGGTGGCTTTTACCGCCGGTTTTCCAGTCCAGTGTTCCCATGGAATTGAAGCACGTCCTTGAAAACTTGGGCGGGGTGGGGGGCAGAAAACAGGAGGTGCCTGCGCGCAGCAGCAGGAATATGGAGAGCGAATGCGAAACCATTGAGTGCCGCCAGGGGAAAGTAGAAAGTAGGTAAAAAAAATCAGATGTGCACGTGGCTGTTATTTCGTTTGTAATTTACTCTTAAAGGGTGCTTCGCCAGGTCATTTGAGAAATTTTAGTCAGATACTGGAAGCGTTCGCGTGCCTGTCCAATGAAGAGCTTTGTACCACAAGAACTTTTTAATTGGTTCATTACGAGCCGTGAAAGCATGATGCCGGTAGGTGAGCCTGAAACCTTTGCTACTCGCAAGCCAAATTCCTTCCCTGCCTTCTTCGGTATCAAAGAAACTCGGAGCCGGAAGATCACACGACGTTGACGCATCAACACGCCATGCGCACGCAAGATTACACTATGTGCAATGACATGCCCAAGCCAGGTCGTGCGCACAAGCGGTGTTGTATCGTTTCGGCGTTCGCTCTATAGTGTACGGCCTGTTTTGTGGGATGGATCCGTCTATGCGTTTGGAGAGGCTGGTATGGATCCTGTATCCACAGCTGGAACTGCTGTAAGGGAAGATGCACCAAAAACATGCTAAGCGTTGGCAGGGCTGGCGCCGGCACGGCGCGGGAACGGTGAGAACACGAACGCGATCGCTCTCGATTCGAAGAAAAAACTGAAGAAAAATCACAGCATATCCACGGAGTGAATGATGATGAGTGGGCGAAGCTCTGGAGGTTCATCGGTAAACCGTGAATCTTCCGTGAATTTTCGTCCAGTACATCATCAAAGACGTGACAAACACTGTGTGTATATATACAAGACATTTTATTTATTCGTAAATGGTAGCTAGACGTGGCTTCCGGTCCCCCCTTCATTATAACGGCTTTATGGTCGGTGAAGTGGAGGGATAGGGGTTCTTATATGGCTCCGTAGAGGGGAGAGAGGGGGGTGAGCGTAGAAGAGAGAGAGGAGGAGAGGACGCCGCTCCGTAGAGTAGAGGATTCCTAGAGAGAAAGGGGGGTGAGCGTTGGAGAGGAGAGAGAGGTGGAGGGGACGCGCATGCTCTGGAGGGGTGTAGGACGCGGGAAGGAGGGATGGACTAAGCCCCCCGCAAGCACATCCAAGCAAGATCAAGGAATGGAGCCAACCTGGGCGACAGACACCACCTGCCTAGCCATTGCTAAGCTGCCCCTCTATGCTCTCGGCCATGACTCTAGTGACTGTAGTGGTGGTGGACGGCCTTATTGTACTACAGTGTTCTGCTTGACATAGATGGCCACACCGCCTGCGGGACGCTCTGCTTCCTCGGTGCACACGATGGGAACTAGAGGTGGTCTGGAACGCGCTTGTTCTTCATGGTGATCAGTGTCATCGTCCTCATTATCACGAGATACTGCCGGATACGCCTGACGCAGGACAAGGTTAGACTAAGAGGAGCTTCGCCCCTAAAACGTGCACACATTCCGTTTGTATGTTTTAATATTTCCATTAACTTTCATTCTTCTATTCAAGCAACAGATTGCACAAATTACACATGTAGCCTCGAATAATTCTCGCAGTTTCATGTACTACTGTGACATACACAGGACCATTCCTTGTTGAACTTCACCTACCCCGCATTGATGCGCGCGCCCGCGAGATAAAGGGCACGCGGCATACAGTCTGACATTTCACCTCCTTCCGGGGAGCGTAGCGTTGCAAATCTTGGCAGACGTGATCGTTGGCGCAGTGCATGCATTACACTTCTAGCTCGAAACGCTCAAACCTGTTAAGGGTCCCTTCATGGTGTTCGCACAAAGAGGAGAAATTGACCCTGCGCTATTAGACCCGGCCAATACGAGGCTAACAGAGCCTTCTGGCCTTTTAGCGGTCTGGCTATTGAATCCTGTGCTGCGCTTCCCAGCCATGCCGAGAAGAAGCAGACCCAGGAGCGTGTTTATTCGATGGTGGACACTTAACCCTCTATTGCATGGCGTCCCATATTTGGCACGTACCGATTAACATTTTTTATAGCGGGCGCAAAAGGACCAGTGGAGAATGTGACACAGTTAGAGTAATCCTTACAGTTACGTGCACTAAATATAAAAAAGCGCTGCCATCCCAAAAGCAATATGAAATCTAGACATGAAATAGATTTCACAGTGCACGTGCAAGCTCCGATCACGAACAACAGTGACTGCTATATTTTTCTTGCAACCCTTTTCTCGTTGCAGAAGCAAGGAAAAATTATTTTGGCATATCTCGTGGCTTTGAAAATTCATGCTCATTAAGGCTCTTCTCAATTCCGTTTCCCACTACGGTATTAAGTCGGAAATCGGTATGTGCCATATTTGGCACAGTATGCACGTGAGTGATGAAATGTGCAATATGATGTCATCTATGTTTTGTTGCACAGTGCAAATACAAACAAAAAGAAATCCTCTCAGGTCATGCAGCACAGCTCGTTTTTGCCAGATTTCAGTTGTGGTGGAAGGTTTTGAGATGCTTCACGAAAGTATCGAGTGCCAGCAACAGTACCTGGCAATATTTTGTTACATTATTGGCGTAGGTGCATGAAAATATGTGAGGTATAACCAGTGCACGGCGATATTTAGCTTTTACGATTTGTCAGCAACTGACGTTCACAACTACAAGTCAGTGGTTGGTAATTCGGGCAGGAAAGCATAGCAAGGCGGCACCATGCGAACAGGCAAACATGTAAGCGGCCATCTTGCACATAGGTGTCGGCAGTCAGATGCACTAACCAAAATGTTCAATTATGCCTGAACACAGGAAGCAATTGCCTTGCTTTATTCCACAAATCATGCTAAAAAGACCGCAATCAGTGAGATTTTGGTTTTCAGCCATGGCAGCAATTTTGCTCACCCACTTGCATATTGTGCCATATTTGGCACAAACCTCTATCTTCATTAATACAGTCACAATAAATCTGAAAATTTTTGCACGTTCTTCTTCATGTAGTTAATGATAAAAAATGATCAAATAATTTTTCAAATGATTTTCTCTTAATTCATGCAATAGAGGGTTAACTTACCATTCCGGACAATAAAAGGAGAGACCGTGTTCTGGAAACCTTGCCCGAAAAGGGACCATTGCGTGGCTATGTTAAATCATTAACACCTTTGTACAATCACAAAATATAACATTTGTTTGCTTTCCTGTCGTAGACCAGGTCGCGCACGTCCTTATTCGAAAGTTCGTGTTTTTGTAAAAATGTATTGTGCCTATATTTACGATTTTCGCGGCCTAAGACTGTGTTTTTCCTGCCTATTTCTGGCGCCTAAAACACGATTTTTAGTGCCTAAAATCCGGCCTCTAGTCATGAGTCATACGATGGTGTTTGACGATAACGCTGCCGGCTGCAGTGGCGCTGCGGCTGCTGAACGAGGGTTAATGGAAGGCAAGCACAGTCTCCACGTGGCACCCGGCGAAGGTCAAACGCCCATCTCTCAATGTACGGAGGATTCACGGTTTATCAGATTTACCTCCGGAGCTTCGCCCAATCATCATCAATCACTTCGTGGATATGGCGGGCATTTTTTTTATTAGTAGGCATGGCACACATATCTATATTGGCGATATTTTGGGCGAAATTTGAAGAAAAATGGCGACTTTTGGCGACTTTTGGCGACTTTTGGCTCGTCATTTGGCGACAATGACTCGAAAGTCAGTGGCAACCCTGTTTGCCATGTTTCGTGTTTTTTTTTCTTTTTCGCTCTAGAGCTGTTTCGCGCTCCAGTAATCGGCGGTTGCTGGTGGATGTCCACGCCGAATCAGCGACGCGTCATCCTGCGCGACACTGGACCCATTGCTGAGGTATGGCATTGGGAGCTGAGACGCAGTGGGGTTGGATTCCACAGTAGGCTGCTTGGGGGGTCATCATGAAGACGGTGCGCTCTAATAAGTGCGCGAGAAATAATATTGCATAAACATGAAAATGGCTGCAGACGACTTACACTTTTATGTTCGCATATCCTTTTGCCGGTTTCGGGCTTGTATCGGGCTTTCCTTGAACCGTGATTACGGCGCCAGCATGAACGAACAGGATAGTGACCGGTTTGAAGTTGATCTGAAATTGGAAAGACAGGCGTATGAATTCAAATAGAAAAGGCGAAGCTTGCACTTGCAAGGCTTGCCACGGCAAGCTTTGCTCGATTTTTCAATGCCCAATTTTGCGATGCCTCTTTTTATAAGTTTCGTATGATTAGGATCATACGAAACTGTCGACCCTGTTTTTTCGTGTTCGCAACTTCGCAGCGCTGCCTTTTTTACAGTATGTTCCACCTAGCCCCCCACACAAGCTCATAATTTTTCGCTCACAACCAAAGACGCTAACTACAGATTTTCTGCGAAACGAGCTCCTTAATGCTATCGCGTCAGTGATTGCAGAGTTTTGAAGAGTGCAGCTGTTGAGGCGTGGGGCCAAAACTCGGGCTGGTGTGCGCCACTGAGAGCAGCTACTAACACAGTACAGCCATGCATAGTACAGTGCAGCAAGGAAAAGGAAGTAAACCAGGCGGCGACAGGGTAAAGCCCTTGTAAAGTACAGTATAGCTAGGGGATCAGAAGGGCACCAGTGTGGGTGAGGAGGAGAGAACTGAGGATGAGGGTTGTACCAAGAGTAAGGTTCCCATATTTTTTACAAATAGAAAGCATTGTTTATTGTTATTTATACATCTTTGAAAAGCTTACACTTTTGTCTATTTTTCAGCGTAGTCACCACTTTTTTCGACACTCTTTTGAAGACGGTGCTCCAGCTTTCGTATTCCTAAGTCGAAGAAGTCTCCCGCCAACCGCTTGAGGAAGTGTGTGATCTCTGCTCGGACTTCATCGTCGCTCTTGAAGCGTTCGCCACCTAAGTCTTCCTTTACCTTTGGGGAGAGGTGATAATCGCTGGGGGGCTAAGTCCGGGCTGTACGGGGGATGGGGCACAACAGTCCACCGAAATTTTAGATGCGAAGCAGCTCTTTGACTCACGTATGTAACGGCGTACGTTACGTGCGTCCGTACGAATGCGCCGCAAAGCGCTCCCCTCGCCGTAGGTGTTGGAGCGTTGCCAAGTTGGTCACGCCACAGCTGCGCGTTGACGTCACGCTCCCCTCGCACGCTTTCCTCGCAGGTGCGCGCTGACGTCACTCTCTCCCTCACCCGCAGCATGCTCGCGGCAGCGCCCGCAGCTGCCGGCTGCTCCGCCCGCTCGCAACACCTCTGAACGTGTCACTTCTCTCTCGCTTCACCCTCTCCACCGCCCGCAACGCTCGACCGCACGTCAAATGGAAACACTCTTTCGGCTCGTTTATCTGCGATGACGCCCGTTTCAGCCGGGTCAACACCGTGCGCACCGCTGCTGCTTCGCATCCCATCAGTGTTCCCTTCGGGGACATGGTCCAAGTTTTCTTCAAAAGCTTCAGTATTTGACAGGCGACGTGCGGTTGCTCCTTGTGTCCTCCTGTCGACGTGGGGTTGCTCCTTTTGTCGTTGCTCGTTGTGTCTGTCAGTCAGCATCCGGGAAACCCAGCGAGCACACACCTTGCGATAACCCAACGTTTCGTTAAAGTTCTTTCAATTGTGCCGTGGGAAGCTTCAGGAATGCGTTCAACAAGTTCACGGACAGTGACCCTCCGATCATTGAGCAGCTCACTGTTGATATTCTGGACAATCGCATCCGAAACCGGTGGTCTTTCACGCCGTTCTTCATCGTCAACTTGCGTGCGAGCCTCAGCAAAAGCCCTGCGCCATTTGCGGACGTGCTGAGCGGACATGCACTCTTCACCATAAACCTCAGTCAGTTACCCATGAATCTCCACGGGCGGTACCTTCTGGTTACTGCTCGAACCGCTTACTTGGCGGGAGCGGCGATCAACACTTCCATCTCTCAACAGGATAGAAAGCTGGGCTAGTTGGTACATATGCATCCTTGAAGCAGCGCTAAAAGACAGAGACTAAGAAAGGGCGAACACACAAGACGAGCGCTCGTCTTGTGTGTTCGCCCTTTCTTAGTCTCTGTCTTTTAGCGCTGCTTCAAGGATACTTCCATCTCTGACGGCTGCCAAGCGAACACCGAGAGACGTAGCGAATCGCGGACGGCGAGCTCGAGAGAGGGGGAGCCACTGCGCGCGGCACTGTTGTCGGATTTAGCCTAACACTTTCCCTCGAGGCTGTAGTGGCTGTAGCTCATTGGGAACCTTAGTTTTGGTACAACTCTCGTAGATTACAGCATACCAAGTGGTGGGAAAGAGAAGTGAAGTGATGTGAGGGTTAGAAAGAGAAAAAGCAGGAGAGAGGCATGAACGAAAAAGAGAGAAGAAAAAGAACTCAATCTGGCTTGCGTGGCCGCACCGCTGTTTAATCAGACTGCACAGGCGTGGACTGGCTTTAATTTTTTTTGTTGAGTTTTATACTAGGGAAAAGTATTTTTCAAGCTATAATCTTAACTAGGAGTCATCGAAGTCGATATAGTGTGCTGTCATGCCTCTGGGACTCAAATGTCACTGCCTACAAGCTGACTGTACCCCGTTGTGAGAACCAGCCTCTACGAGCCTTCTTCCTTCCGTGCGCTGTATTGAATTACGCCGAGGGAAAGAACGTCTATGCCCTCTGTGATACTACGTGGTATCAAAAAATTTCATACGACATGCTGTCACCGAAACTCAAAATTATGATAATGGGATGCTGGTCGATACAATTTTCAAAATTTTCAAGGAAACACTTTGCTTAGATTGCCCACATATCTAAAGAGGTCATCGTATCGGCAGACATTATCGAGGTTGTAACCGCCCCACCATATTAAAACTCCTCGAGTTCCGGGAGAAAGCTTCAATTCTTAAAAAAATGCGTTTAAGCTGAAGGGTTCTGGTCGGTGCATATCAGAGGAACTTTCAACCAATGTACGATCTATCGGAAGGAAGCTATGGGAAGCAACCAAATCCTGCCACAGCAGTGACTCCACCATGCGCATAGTGTAGAACCAAGTGTTTGTTGATGACATGCGCTACAAACTGGATCCGCATACTAGCACTATTGTGAACTCTCACAATTGTGACACTAAGACGCCTCCTTCAGCTACTGTTTTTAGCCCTCGATGACACCGCTATGATTTACCTGATAACCTTGGCACTTCAAATGCTAACGCCAGAAGCTCAGTTAATAAATTTGCTGATTTCTTATGATTAAGTTCATCTTTCTTCTCCTACATCATTGGAGTCACGGAAACGTGGTTTCATAGTGACATTTCTGACGCTAAAGTGTCACTGCTAGGTTTTAATGGTGTAAGGACTGATAGAACTGAACGTAGGGTGGTGTGGTTGCTTTGTATTTATGCTTTGACCTGAAGTTCTCTGTCCATCGCAAACTGAGTCAGTTTGGCGTGGAGTTTAACTTTTGTTATTGGTGTTATTTTACCTGATCCTTTTGTTTCCTTGAATGCGTCCACCCAAGACACATGCGCCAAGTCTAATACGTATGGGTGATTTTAACGAGCGGATATACACTGGTAGCAGTTGTTACAATTGGTCGGTCATGATTTTTAAGGTGTAGAGAGAAACACTGATCTTTTCATTGATTTCCGGTTTAAAGCAAATAGCCCTTGATGTCACAAGTGGCACGGCTATTTTAGATCTGATCTTTCTTACTCCTCGGATCAGTGGTGATGGTTACAATTGTACTGTCGTAGGTGGCATGTCAGATCATAAGGCGGTATTTGCACCTATTTCTTGTCCTGTTCATAAATCAAGATGTCTACTTTTCGCGATATAAACCACGCCGATGACGTTTCTATTAATGATACACTTCACGGTTCCTTTAGCCAGTTCGAAGAGATTAGTCTTTTTAACGATGTCAATGCTTTAACCGAACTTTTCAGTGATCTTGTTAAAATGCTTCTGATGGGCTTTGTTTTGATAAAAACTAAAGAGACAAATACAGAGTTGCCTTGTATTGCTCGGCAATTATTGCATCTGTCGCGACGACTTGGCCGTTTGCGGCGTGTTAAACGAGTTGGTGTTGCCGTTCGTACCGCTCAATTTATCTCTCTTAAGGATGAACCCAATGCAGCTGGTGATTTTTACTTCCAAGTAACACTTTCGGGATTGGTAAATAGCAACACTAAAAGTTTTGGAGCGCTGTTCAACCGAAAGAATCTACAACTGCTTCTTTTGAGATAAATGACACATTTACAAGAGATACTTCTATCATTGCTAACGCATTTAATACTTATTTCACATCTGTTTTTACCCCGGACGACTTTGTGGTTGCACCTTTTTTAAATCAGCCTCAATGTACTGTTGGCAACATTGTTGTTTGGAATCAGGGAGTATCGACTTTGATTTTAAAACTAGTTTCCAAAAACAAAGGTGCTCCCGACAATATAGATAATACATTCTTCACTAGGTAACCGTTGTGGACTAGACGCTATTTAAGTATTCTTTCCCCAAAACTCTTGTCAACCTCGATTGTACCTTTGATATGGAAATTAGCTAAAATTCTTCCGCAACATTAATCCGGAAACAAACAGTCCTTGTTGAATTATAGACCAATCTCTCTTACATCACATTAGTGCAAAATACTTGAACACACAATATACAAACACAATATTGAATTTCTAGCGTCAAATAATACTTTTCCTAGTGCTGCATGAGGATTCGACGTGCTTATCGCACCCTAACCCAAATTTGTTAATTTACTCATAATTTGGCACAGCACATGTCAAGCGGGCAGGATGGCTAAACCGCTGCTGCTACCTTTGCAGGCACTGTCTTGGATTTTCGCCGTGATTTCGTCAAGCAACATGGGTGGGCAGTCATCGCTCCTGCTGCATGGCTATGGAAACAAGACATCGGACATCGTGTTAAACCATGTTCGGTGGACAACGGTGACGTCAGCGACCACAGGCGTACTTAAGAACGGACACGACGGCGGTCACATCAGAGGGCACAGCGCATGTCAAGCGGGCAGGATGGCTAAACCGCTGCTGCTACCTTTGCAGGCGCTGTCTTGGATTTTCGCCGTGATTTCATCAAGCAACATGGGTGGGCAGTCACCGCTCCTGCTGCATGGCTATGGAAACAAGACATCGGACATCATATTGGACAATATTGCCACGCGCGTTTCTTTCACTGTATTCGATTTCCGCCCACAAAGACTATCAGCAGTACTCGGCGCAGACCGCGCCTTATTGTTCCAGAAGCTTCTCGCTTGTAGTAGATCGTTCTGTTAACATTGCACGCAAGACGCTAACACTCAAGATTATTCCAGCGCTTCCGCGACGACTAGTCATAAGGCTAGAATGTTCGACGCGTGCGTTATAAAAGCCGGCGCGCTCCAACGATGTACAGTTGATCGACGGCCGACGCTCCGTTCGCCGCTATCAGTGCCAGTGCTTATTGCTGTAATCTGACTTTCCGTTTACCGGCCACAAGTTCGGCCTAATAAACAGTTTCATCTTGAACATTACCGACTGCTGCTTGGGTCAACGTCACGACCACGTGACATCTGGTGGAGGTGCTGTTCCTTCATGTTCCGGACGCCCCCGTCAAGCCGTGAACCCAGCCCACAGCGCGGAGAAGACACCGAAGCCCCGTGCAGCAACGAGCTAGCCGCAGGCTGAAAGGCTTGCAGCCAGAGCACGGACTCCTGCCGGAAAACACCAGGCAAACCAAGACTACGACCTCAACCGCAGCGACGATGACAGCCCCTGTGCAGCCTGCGCCCATCCTGCTCCGGCAGCCGAAGGAGCCGCCAACTTTCCGCGGTTCATCACACGAGGACCCGGAGACCTGGCTTGAAAAATACGACCGTGTCGCCGCTTTTAACAACTGGAGCGCAGTGTTCTACAACTGCGCTCCGTTCGCTGTTCAATTGACAGGAGGTCATTCTTTTGCTGCCGCATTCTTTCGTGAAAATTCTTGGTTTCCCCAATGTAGGAAGCGGGGCCGTCGGCGCACGCGATCCGGTACACAACGCCCTGAGCTTTTTCCGCTGGGGCGCGATCTTTTGGTCGAGAAATGAAGCTGGCGATGGTGGTGGATGGCTTGCGGGTGACGTTGACCTCTGCCTTTCTCAGTATACGAGTTATTGCTTCGCTGGCGCCGGCGGTGCAGGGGATCGACACGCGCTGCCGTTGCGGCGACGTAGGTGTCACGGTTTCTCCGTTGTTTCTTTTACGGAGGGCTCTGCGAATAAACGCTTTTGCATAGCCGTTGGTCCCGAGGTCACGGATTATTATTGCGATAGCAATTATATGGACACTCTCGGCTGCTTTTCGCCGTCGCCGTCGGCGTCATGTCCCGTATATGTATATATTAATTCCGTATCTGTATATGACAATATTAAAAGCCACAAAGAAAAATAATTCAGGAAAATGTTTTCCGACGCGCGAAATGGAACGGGCGACCTTTCGCTCCGCAGCGCGCGACGCTAACCGCTACGCTACAGGAGCGCACATGCTACAGCAAACTAACGGCGAGCTATTTATATACACCATTCGCCGCTGGCGGTACGCAGATCTCGGTTGAAATATCAGCGTGTTCTCTGCCTTACCAGCAAACCAGCGAGATGGCGCAAAGTGCGCGCTCGGCGCCCCACTCGTTGCGACGCGTTGGCTCCCCAACACCCCGACTTGTACTTTGGCCTGCAGGGCGTAGCCGCTTCTCCCGGGGCGCGCGCGCACTTATCTTGGGGTGGGGGGGGATGGGGGGCAGTTTCATGTCGTGTGCTTTCGCCAGGAAGGTTGCGTTTGGGTTACAGAGCGCACGAAGGTCACTTCGCTCGCTGCAGAGGCCCCGTTTCCGAAAGAAGCGAGCTGTTCCAACACAGGGAAACAACTGTGACACTTGTTAGTTCGCGCTCGTCCTGTGTATATCTGTGCGTATGTTTCGTGCATCCTTCGCGCTTGAGCAGTGCGCTCCAAGTTTCAATCTGCTTTGTTGCTGTCGCATTCATTGCTTCGCCCTTGCAGCGAAACTTTGACTTTTTCTCCCTTTCCTCCTTCAGCCGCTGTGGCGACGAGCAGATTCTTTCGGCCCTCCTAACAAGGCTTTCAACCACGGAAAGCTTGTGGCAGGTGGGGTGGTTCGAACTGAAGTGGAGGTAGCGTCCTGTGTGGGTAGGTTTCCCGAAAACCAAGATAGAAAGCCTCTGTCGTTGCCTTCTCCGCAGTACATGCAGAAACGGGAGAGCCGAATGATTCTCCATTTCCGCTGTGAACTGTATGTCAGGCTCAATGGAGTTCAGGAGGGCGAGCAGGTTGTCGACCTCGCCGGATTGCACCACACAGAAGCAATCGTCCACATAGCGAACAAACAGCTTAGGTTTGGAGTCAAACCCGGAAAGCCCCCGCTTTTCAATGTCACTTTCTCATTTTCCAGTTTCTCTCCCAACGAGGCAGACTTCTGCCAAATGTTCACCTTGAAAAGCGGCAATAGATTCTTGATTGTTGTGCCGTGCCCTCGGCGATATTGGTCTACTGCGGTGGACTGTTAATTGTCATTACTAATTTTGTTAACTACAGGGGATGTTTAAAAAAATCCGGTTCCCAAGAATGTTGAATTGTTGCAAGAAATTTTAGATAACCAGAAAGATTATGACGAGAAGATAGACACCATTAGAGAAGAAGTTGCCGAACTTAATAGAAAGTCAGAAAGAATGAACAGCATTCTTATTGCCATACAGGGTATGCAAAAGAAAATCGAAAGGTTAGAAAATATATATAAGAAACAAGCTGAATGACTAGTGGATTATGAAAACAGAAGCCGAAGAAATAATCGACTCATTTTTAGTGTTCCCGAGGACCGAAATGAGGCTGAAGTTGATTTGCGAGATGCAGTTGTTGATAAGATTTGCAGAGGGAAGTTGGCGGCAGAAATTAATTCGGTAGAAAGAATTCATCGTGTCGGTAAAAAAAGAAAAGGCAAAAAGTAAGACCAGTAATTACGAAATTCATAGACTACCGTGAAAAAGAGAATGTATTGCGTAATTGCTAGAAACTAAAGGGCACTTCTTTTAGTAACGACTGCTCGAAATAGAGAGTCGTACTAAGAAAGAAATTATGGGAAAGTTCGGCGCCGAGCTAAAGGGGCGAGGGTAAACGGACGCATGTTTGTCTGGGACGATAATAAAAATGAACTCCGTCTTTTTCAATACCGGAGTGACAAGAAGTATAACACAGTTAAAGCGACGCCAGTGGCGAGTGCACATGACCAACATGACTCGGACAGCTCTGCTGGTAGTTCCGAAAACCAATCCCACTCATAGCTAAGAATTCTTGTCCAAAATGCTCGTAGCATCGTTAATAAAGTTACAGAATTGGAAAAAGTCACAGTTTCGCCACTAGGGCGAAGCAATGAATGCGATAGCAAGAAATTAGTTTGTCACACGAAGAACGACAAGCAGCTCGATACTTGCAACGCGCCGCCGCAGCACAAAAAAGGACACTCGAAAAAGACGCATAGGTATACACAGGACAAGCGTGAACTAACAACTGTCGCAGTTGTTACGTGTTTGTATTTGTGCAACGCGCTGAGAGCGCCCACAATGCAGAAGCCGACGCTGTTGTTGTTGCCTCTGACATGGCTCATACACTCAGGGGGGATTGGCCAAGGATTGATTTTATGATTATATGACTTTTCTACGCTGTTTGATACTTCTTTTTCTTTTGAACTGCGGCACGTGGAATGACCCCTCTGCGTCTCCTGCCATGCGGTGGCGTCTGACACCAAGTGTGCCCGGTGTTCTTTTTTTTCCTTCTACATCATGAGTGGTACAGAATGGAGCCTCTTTTTCGTGCGCATCTCAAGGGCAGTTTTCAATTTGAAAGAAACTGTAAAAGCGTTACGTGACAGAAAACACGCTCAAGCTGTTCCGAGATCTGTGTACTGCGAGCGGCAAGTGGCGCATATGAATAGCTCGCCGTTATATCGCTGACACGAGCATGGCGTGCGGCTGTGTTGGCTCGCGCAGCAGGCTGCGGAGCGAGGGGTCGCTGTTTCGAATCCCCGGTCAGGTGATCTGGAATTTTTTGCTGCTGATTTATTTTTCTTTATGCCTTTTTTATATATACACATACATATACATATCCGGGACGTGACGGCGTCGACAGACGGCGACGGCGAAAATCAGCCGTCGCCGTCTATTAACAGATATAATTGCTATCGCAATAATGTCTGTTAATGGTACATAGTCCCCATGTTGTATTACTGATAGAAACATGGTTGCATGATGAAATACGCAGTGATTGCATTGTTCCTCTAAGCTTTTCAGAGGGGATAGAGATACACGAGGCGGCGGTGCTGCTATCATTATTAAAAGTTCCATCCCCCGCTGCGGTGGCGTAGCGGTTATGGTGCTCGGCTGCTGACCCGAAGGTCGCGGGTTCGATTTCGATGGAGGCAAAATGGTAGAGGCCCGTGTACTGTGCGATGCCAGTGCAAGTTAAAGAACACCAGATGGTCGAAATTTCCAGAGCCCTCCCCTACGGCGTCTCTCATAATCATATTGTGGTTTTGGGACGTAAAACCCCAGATACTATTATTATTATAAAAGTTCCATCCCAGCTGCCATGATTTATTGTCACGTTCGTGAAACTGTTTGGTGTAAGATTACTTTCAACAATAGAGTGTATATTATTGGCTCAGTATACAGACCACCTGCGTCTGCACCGCAGTTTCTAGATTTGCTAAGTGATTTTTTGTGTGACCATGTTAACGGGAACACGAGGTTGATAATGGCTGCAGACTTCAACTTAGCACACACTGACAGGCAAAATATTTTGCCCGGTCAGACTGAAACAATTAGCTCCGAAAATCTTTTGGAAATTAATTTCTGCCATGGCCTAGAACAAATTGTGCGTGAACCAACTAGGGTTACAGGTTTGTCGAAGTCATTATGACTTGACCAAGATGAAGTCAAGATGACTTGACCTCCCGGGGATTCATTAACGAACTGTCCGCTTGTGGTTATAATAGCGTCATTACTACACCGACACGCGTGACGACAACTTGCCAGTCAGTCCTAGACTTGTTCATCGTCAGCATAGACACTGATGTACGCGCAGCTGGCACGATATGCGCAGGGGTGTGTGACCATTGCCCTGTTTTTATTGCATTTCCCAGAACTACTGCACAGGAAATGGCTTGTCATGACAATATTAGGTACAGATGTATGTCTAACAAAAATATAAATTCATTCCGTAGGCTCATTCTGAGGGATGATTGGTCTTCTGTTTATGTTCAGACAGACCCAAATGAGAGCTATCGTGAATTCTTGTATATATTCAGTAGTCATTACAATACATGTTTTCCTTACATAAATGCCAAGCCTAACAGAAAAATAAGAAAACCTTGGGTAGGGCGAGAACACATCAAAATGATCAAGAAAAGAAGTCGACTGTTCAAGAAATTTTTGCGCACAAGAGATACTGCGGACTTTGATGCCTTTAAAGCTTACAGGAACAAACTAACTGCTGCATTAAAAAAGGCAAAGGCCTTTTACTATGACCACATGTTTTCTGAGATCTATCTACGGCGCCCCAACCAAGTTTGGAAAGCAATCAATCAGGCCCTGAACCGCAATGCTGTTCAGAATACTTTAATGGAAATAACCGTAAACGCGTATAATGTATCCGGTGTACCTTTAGCCGAGCATTTCAGTGAGCACTTTGCTAATGCGGTACAACCACTGGGAAGCACTGCCCATACTCAGATTCCTTACCACAATTCTGACACAATGTTTCTTGCACCCACAGATGAAGCAGAAATAGTGCGCACATTCTTATCTTTAAAAAACAGCAAAGCTATTGATGTCGACGGATTTCAGGTTGAAGCGATTAAGCACGTAATTGACCTTCTTACTCCTTGTATAGCTTACGTGTTTAATCTAGTTTTTCAGTCTGGCTGCTTCCCAAATCTCATGAAAATGTGAAAAGTTTCGGTCATATATAAAAATGGAGATGTTAATAATGCTAATAATTACCGACCCATTTCAATAACACCTGTATTTTCGAAGGGATTAGAGAAAATAATTTTCTGCCGCCTGAGTAGTTTTCGCAATAAACACAACATACTTTCAAAAAATCAGCATGGTTTTCAGCGTGGCAAATCTACACAGACTGCGTTGTTAACCCAAAAAGAATTGATAATTAAAACATCGAAGAAAAAAAGCTTACGCTGGGGGTTTTCATTGACTATAGCAAGGCCTTCGATACCCTTAATCATCACATTTTACTCGGGAAGTTAGACGCTTATGGGTTACGCGGCTTAGCTAATTCCCTATTTTGTTCATATCTGTCTGAGAGGAAACAGTGTGCTTCAATCGCTAACTGTTTTTCTTCTTATAAAACCATTTCTTGCGGTGTGTCTCAAGGAAGCATCTTAGGGCCAATGCTCTTCAATATCTACCTAAATGATATTGTCAACATAAATGACGATGCCGCATTTCTACTGTACGCGGACGACACCAGTCTTTTTGTTTCAGGAAAAAATTCACCCGAAATTATTGCCAAAGCCCAGAGCGTATTATCAGATGTACTGCGGTGGTCTACTGCTAATGGCCTGCGAATAAATGCGAAAAAAAACGAAAGCTGTCTTTTTCAGATCCAGGGGCACGGAAATTATTCTTCACCAATCGTTAACGCTTGAGGGAAAACCTGTGGAAATAGTGGAGAAACACAAAGTTCTAGGTGTGACTTTTTCCGCTCATATGACATGGTCATGTCATGTGGAATCATTGACTGAATCATTATCGCGCGCTGCTGGAGTTCTGTCACGATGTCGGCACTTTCTTCCGGAAAAAGCTAAGGTGCAGATCTACCATGCTTTGTTTTCCTCGCACATAAACTACTGCCTACTTGTTTGGGGCACCACAACCTTAGGCAACATAAAAAAAAATTCACTCATTGCAAAAAAGGGCACTGCACTACATTGCAAATGTCTCACGTAGTGCTTCCGCAGGTACTTTGTTCCACCGCTATAAAATAATCAATATGCAACACATGTACAATTTTCGTCTAATTAATAACTACTTCTTTGCGAAGGAACAATTCCGAACATTTATTAAAAATTTATCAAACATAGGTATGCAACACACGGATTCACGAACCCGAAGCGTCGACAGGGGCTCGTTCCTCGTTCTCGCACGAATTATTTCCTACAGTCCATTAGACACACATTACCATCCCTACTTAATAAATGTATAAATGAAGGCTCTAACCTTTTTATGTTTACAAAAAGAGAAATGCGCGAATATTTTTTCACCCTTGCCTAGTGTTTTTCTTTACAGCATGCTATGTTATCATTACTCACTGTCTGGCATTTTTTTTGGTCATGTTTATTTTGATATTGTTCAGTGTATTCATGAGTGCATATACATAGTTATTTAGTTTGGTCTGTGTCTATTTGTTCTACCGCTCTATTTGTAGAATATTCTTCTAATTTTTTTGTTCAATTTGCCTGCTTACATTGTAGCTAATTTTTTTTTTCAGAGCTTGAATTTCGAAACTGCTGCCATGTACGTGGGCCTTCAGGCACTCTCAAGTGGTTTTGTAACCGCTTTTTGCCTGAGGGACTGGTCGGAAAAGACTTGTTGGAAATAAAGATTTGATTTGATTTTGATTTGATTATTAGACCTCGTGTTGTTGTCGCAATACATAACAGACTATGTTCTAGATACTTCACATGGCATATCCATAGGGCTGCGTAGGGTTTCTGTTCAGGGGGGGGGGGGGGGGGCGATGGTTCATCGCAGCGCCCCCTTCCCTATTAAGTCAGTGTATGACGCAGATTTTGCGTCCCCCCCCCCCTCTTAGGTGACTAGGGGGGGGGGGGCGGCCGCCCCCCCTGCCATCCTCGTGCGCACGCCTATGGGCATATCCAACCACAAACTGTTGTCTGCAGTCATCAAGACTAGTGCATGCAGTTCCGGTAAAAGTAAAAGACTTTAAAAGGGCTGACGTGCATCCATGTTAGATTTTTTACAACAGCAGCTTAATGATTTTGAACGCGCATCTCACTTCGAATCTGTGGAGCAATTGTGGCAGTATTTGACTTGACTGTGGAGCAATTGTGATTTGCGTTGATCGCTATGTTCCTGCTCGTATTAAGAAAACGCGTAAACGAAATACCTGGATAACACGCAGCGTTATCCACATGGAACAGCCAATTAAAAGACTCGGAGAAAGGACAGAAAGAGGGACGAAAGTTGCAGCAATAAAAATCAAGTTGAAAGAAGCCCTGGTGAATTAAAAAAAGGTGTTTTTGATCAAACACTTGACAGCTTCCTTAAAAGTTCGCCATGCAAATTCTGGCGTTACTTCAGTGAAAGAAAGGAAAGAATTGAGCAGATCGATCACGTATCCTGACAAAAGTTGAAGACTTGGCCTATACTTTTAATCGTTTTTTTTTTCAGGCTGTTTTCACTATAGACCAGGGAGATAAGATTGGGGCAACCGTCAGCACCGATGCAACAACAGCAATGGAACCTGTTATTATCAACCGTCAGTGTATTTTTCAGTTACTGCTTGAGCTAGACGCGAAGAAAGGAATCGGTCCGGACCACGGTGTTAGAAGTACAGGTGGAACGACGGAGCGCCTCCGCCGTGCACTCGCTGCGTTGAACTTCGGTTCCTCCGCTCCATCGCGCCGCCAGATGGCAGGAGGGGTCACGTGGCCGAGAGCCGGGCGAGCAGGCCCCGATTGCGCCTTAGTGGCAAGCGGACGCTGTCTAGCCAACGCAGTTGTCGCCACGTTGCGTTCTTGTTTTCAATCTTTTTGTGCGATGACAGGCTACGCTATTCGTGTGACCAAGCCGTGAAATGGGCAAGACGTATTATGTGCCACGGTGCAATCTGGCGACAAGACCTGCGCTGAAAAAGCGACGCTCTTTCCTGCACCCCGAGAAGCGGACCGCGTGAAGGTATGGTGCCATGCGATTCCGCGCAAGGACCGCGTGCTGCAGTCGATTGACTACGTCTGCGAGAAGCACTTCGAGCCGAGCTACGTAACGAATACGTGGCTAGCTGTATACAAAGGACACGTTCTTGTGAGTACACCACGAAAGGCGGCTTCGGCTAAAGACGCCGCGCCGACGAAGTTTTCCGACTGCCGTGCTCACTGAGAAAAAAGAAGGAATGCGCCTGCGGATCGTTCATACCCTCCTGCCATGAAACGGCGGCACGTGAGACTGGAAATTCAACCAGATTTCAAGAACTCACGCTAACGGAGACCTCGCAGGCGTGCGACGTCGTCAGCGAGATGGATAAAAGCAGCTGTATGGGATCTGACGCCATATAATTTGACACAAAGCCAGTGGCAGTGGCAGCCACAAGTTTGATGGAGGAAGTTTTTGAGAGTGGCAATAGCGTGCCTTTCCCAACAACAGCATGGGCTTGCCACAGAGGTAACGTTGAAGGCTTGAGAAGAGTCAAGTTTTGTATATGAAGTTTTCATATGGTTCCACTATGGCGCGAGCTAAAACTATTATGCTGCTGCTCCCAGCCGCGTCATCATGAAAAGAGTGGCGAGTCCTGACGAACAACTGAATTTAAGCGTCGCTGTGTTGGCAAACGTACACCCCTTGAATACATCCAACTCCCTTCCAAAGTCAGTAGCAGCAAAGATATTGTAATGCTTCTCAGGCGAGAGAGCGCAATTCGCTTGTGTGCCGGCGGGCCATCATTACATCAGTGCAATAAAATGCACCTCTACATCACTCTAATAAACGGCGCCGTTTTTTAGTTCGTCTACGCCGTAAGTACGTACTTTTCTTCGAACCATTCCTACCTGCCTGTGCCGTCGTTCTCTCCCCGTGAGAGTGCTACGCTTGTTAACAATTGGAATATCTGGGGTTTTATGTGCTGAAACCGCGATATGATTATGAGGCACGCCGTAGGAGGGCTTCAGAAATTTCGACAATGTTGTGTTTTTTCAAGTGCACTGACATCACACAGTAAATGGGCCTCTAGCATGTCGCTTCCATCAAAATGCGACCGCTGCGACAGCAGTCGACACTAGGTTTTTCTGCTCCAATACTACGGCTAATACGTTATTGTTATCTATGCAAACGACATTTAAACAAACGAAACTAACATCTGTCATATTTTAACGCGACTTCACTTCCACGCCTAAATGCACGATTTCACAAGTCCGAATGCGAAAGCATCGGCCTGTCGCGAACCATCGAGGTGGTGAATTGAACATATTCCAGAGATATCTACGGCTGTATGGTGAGAATCTAGGATTTGTTCGTCTCTTTTGTTTATTTATTTATTTTTACGCTAGTTATAGAACGAATGCAGACTTTGTTTTTATTTATTTCGAGCGGCTTTCGCGGCCACGAAGCGACCATCCATACCTCGCATCGGCCACGGGTACTATGGCGCCATCTCGCGCCCTCTCCACAAAAAAGAGGACCGAAGTTCATCGTTTCTGGAGGCGCCGTTGGTCCACCTATAATACTTCTAACACCGTGGTCCGGACCAACAGAGTTTCTCAAGAGATATGCCCAGTGGGTTTCGTTTTATTTAGGAATGATATTCGTAAAATCGGTTGAGACGCGATCACTACCACAAGACTGGCGCAATGCAATTGTAATACCGATTTTTAAAAATGGAAACCGTACGTTAGTAAACAATTACCGACACGTATCCTTGAACTCGGTTTGCTGTAAACTTCTAGAACATGCAATAGCAAAACACATTCTTAGTTTTCTCGATTCTAACCAATTACGTTGCGCTGACTAAAATGGGTTTCGGGAAGGTCTTTGAACGGTCACACAATTAGCAAAAACGCTCCACAATTACTATAAGAACGTCGATGCCCACATGCAGACTGTTGTAATTCGTATGGATTTTAGGAAAGCCTTCGATAGATTTCTCACCCTAAGTTACTTTGCAAGCTTGGAATATTAGGGATAAGCGAAGAAGTTTTAAAATGGATGGAGGCTTATTTATCTACGCGTCAACAGGCTGTAAGAATTGAAAACTATACTTCAAGACCACTACGCGTGTGGTCAGGGGTTCCCCAAGAGTTTGTTTTAGGACCAATTCTTTTTTTGACATTTATTAATGATATATGCTCAATAGTTAAGGCGCCTATTAAAATGAGACTGTTTGTAGATGGCTGCTTGATTTATTCTCCAGTGACTAGTGAGAGTGATCAAATTAATCTGAACAGGCGCTTGCAGGCATTACTTACGTGGTGTAAAAAATGGGACATGGAAATTAACTATAGCAAGACAACATTCACGCATATTCACTCAAGTGGGCGGGAACTGTCATTCATGTATCACATCGGAAATCAACCTGTAAATAATTCCGCTTGTTTCAAATATTAAGGAGTTAGCATTAGGCACACATTACAGTGGCACTCACATATAGATGACATCTGTTCTAAGGCAAATAAAGAACTGTATTTCTTGAATAAAAAACTGGAACATGCTGCACCCGATGTAACACTAACGGCTTACAAAACATTCATATGACCAGTGTTAGAGTACGCCAGTATTGTCCAGTCACCTCACCAGTAGGTTCTGAAGACAAAAATGGAGAGAATACAAAAACTAGCAGAGCGTTTCGTATGCGGTCAACACCGACGCACACACGGCTTTGTTAAAGTCCTGTCTTTGCAATATCGGAGACGAAAACAACGCCCCCCAATTTCTATTTAAAATTACAAGCGGGCAAACAAAGAAGGATTGATATCTTCAGCCGCCTGGAAGGCGATGTGATCGTTTTAATAATAGTAGAGCTATTCAACCCCGTTTCACACGCACGAATGCTTTCCGCCACTCCTTTTTTCCAGACGCAATAGAAACGTGGAATAGCTTACCTAATGCGGTTGCTCAACAAACAACGTCAGTCAGCTTTGAAGATGCATTAGACAGCTTCCTCTGCATTGATAGGAGCTAACTTCTGGTGCCAGCACTTGTTTCTCGATTTTTATCTTTATAGTCAGTGTTGTTTGTTCCTTATCTTCCTGATGCTGATTAGTCATGTTATGCCTATGTGCTATTGAACGTCGCTTTTTTGTGTGAATATTATGTGACACCCTCCCTGTAGTGACCCCAAGCACGGGGTTGATAGTATTAAATAAATAAATAAATAAATAAATAAATAAATAAATAAATAAATAAATAAGCTCACTGTCATCCTTATTAACCAAGCATTAGTCAACTGGATTTCCTCTTTTCTCTCGAATCGGTCTCAGTACGGACGCATTAAGTCTTTTCGATCATCTGTTTTTGGCGTAACGACTGGCGTGCCCCAAGGCACAATATTAGGCCCACTCCTTTTTCTATTCTGCAAAAAGTGATATACCACGCAACATTCCCGTAAAAATCCGCATGTACGCCGATGACTAGAGACCGGATTTTAGGCAAATGCCTATTTTGTTCCTTGCGTTCCTATCGTGCCACTTTGATATATGAGCATGAATGAGAGGCTAAGAAGGGCTTTTGTAGTGTTTTTATAGCGCATATAAATGCCTACTTTCAAAATCGGCGCCTATATGAACACTACTTACGCTCAAATTTCATTTTCGAGTGTGGTTTGAGACAGTTATTGATGTCACAGGGCCAGATTGACCTTTCTGAACCCTACGAGCTTCAACGTAGTTCTCTGGTTCAACGAACTTCCGAAAAGCAACCGCTAGCGGCAGTGAAATGGGACCCGGCGGCCACCATACGCGACAGCGCTGACATAGAGCGAGCGATTGGAGGAGGCGGAGGAGGAGAGGAAAAGACGCTATTTCTGCAGCCCTAATTGGCGCGCCTCATCTGCAGGGGAATGGGGAGAGAGATGGTAGAAGGAGAAGAGAGTGGCATCCATGGCCAAGGACGCGCCGAGCGGCTTCTACAGACGGTTGTCCAGTCTCCCGAAGGAGAACCGCTCTGAAGACCTGGATGTGGTGGTGGGAAGGGAACAGGAGGTCTCTCTGTGTAGCCGCAGGAAGGGGGGAGAATGAACGCAAAACCGCGGAGGGGAAAGCAGTGGGGATCAAAAGAAAGAAAAAAATTGAAGGGGACTTTGTACATTCCAAAGTGTGTACGGCGAAAGCTTATGGCCATTCGACTGACTATACCACGTCTTCTTTCTTTTACACTCTCAGTGGGATAACACACAAACCGAATGTGTGCGTGTTTTCTTGTTTAATTTTTTACCGCGAATCGCACCGAGACGCGACACTAATCTTCCTCCGTTCGCATGCGTTGTATCTTCCCGCGCTTTGCACATCGTACAAACGCCATCCGCGTTCCAGCGCTTAAATTGACGGACCCTTTGTCAATTCCAAAGTGTGTTCCGCGAACGCCTGTGTCCAATGAGACAGCGTCGGTCAGAATGATTCCAAACACTGGGCACAGCGACGCTACGCAAGCAAATAGCGAGCGCTGTCGAGTCCGACGTGACCGGCGTCCGTTTGCGCACCCCGGCGGCCACCTGGCTCCGTGCCAGGGCTCGGACGGACAGACGGACGGACAGACGGGCGGATGGACGGATGGACACGGACAGACGGATGGATGGACGGACGTGAGCATGAGACATTAAAGTCTTTCGCCTTAAAAGGTGATGTGCACGCGGCTTTTGTTTTGTTTGTAATTTACTTCTTGAAGGGTCTCTCACCAGACCATTACATCATCATTTTGATGTACTCGAGGTTCTGCCGCAACGTTCGGCGCACACCGCGCCGCATTGTTCAGGAAGCTTCGCAATTAAATTTTTTAGCCCGTCCGGTACACCGGACAGGCTAAAAACTGCTTTGCGTGTACCAGAATAACGGGTGTGAACTGCGCATAGCCGTCAAAGCATTCCAGCCACCACGGTCTGTGAAGGAGCTGCGCCGTTTCCTACGACTGTGCTCGTACTTTCGTCGTTTTATTGATCTCACCCGCTGACATACCTCCTGCTAATGACGCACCGTTCCATTGGACAGGCATTAAAAGTGACGCCTCTTTTCGACAGCTGAAGGGTCCCTTGACGTGACAACCGATTCTGCGGCACTTTGACCCTTCCGCCCCAACGCATACGCTGGGCGACTTGTGCCGTGTTCGCCCAATGCCTTGGTGTTAAGGGCACCTGGTAAGCCAAAAGTTCAAAAAAGTCTTTTTTTTTCTTTTTCATGATTAGGGAAGTGCCACTCTTTGTGCATATTAACACGAAATTGTTTTACGCCGGGGCCCACCAAGACATTAGTGACGTATTTCCATCACGGATATGACGTTCTTAAAATGAACGGCACCAAATGAGAAAGAAAAAAAACTTTTAGATATATGTTCCCTAACCCGGAATCGAACCTCCGACTCCTCGGCCCGCGATGGTATGCGCCCGACGCTCTACCGACTGAGCTAAAGAGGCAGGCGAAGGACATTCTACCAACGCGCCTTATATATCTCACACAATCTCTCTCGCTCGGTGCTCTCTGTTGGCGGCGCAGGGTGGTGCCGCCATCTGTGAGCGATGAAGAGAAGTAATGCGGCATGACACTAGCACCGATAGAGAACGATCCGTCGGCAACACCGTTAAAGCAGGCGTCCGAGATTGCGCGCCGGCGCGCAATGTCGGAGGTCATGGTGAAAGCGTCTCGATAGCAGGAACAATCACTGGCCGCGCTAGCATCGGGGGGTCGCCCTAGACGCAGTTATTCGTGTTAGCACGTGACGGCTCATTGTCGGAGTAGTGCAGCTTCCACATGCACCAACGGTGTTTCGCCGCCGACTACTTCGAGTGCGATAGCAGCGACTCATAAAACTGGTGCAGTACGCGGTGCAGAAAGGCAATGATGTCGACGGACGAATGTCGCGCCTTGGTGAAGCCAGACGGAGGCCAGCGGGACGCGGAGCGCCTGCGCGCGTTCGCGCTCAAACTATGCCTCCCGTGTTGCTGAAGCGCAGTGTGGTAGTGTATGCAGGAGCCTAGGCGTAGGTTACCGCATCATTCGGGAGCGCACGCCGTGCTGTTACTCTCCTTAAATGACGAGGCTTTGAAGAAGTGCACAGTACCAGTGCTTATTACGTG
This sequence comes from Rhipicephalus appendiculatus, assembly GCA_030522465.1. Lineage (NCBI taxonomy): Eukaryota > Metazoa > Arthropoda > Arachnida > Ixodida > Ixodidae > Rhipicephalus > Rhipicephalus appendiculatus. The sequence goes on from JALIZH010032957.1 coordinate 642,270, forward strand.
CTTGTTGATGTCATCTTTGCGCGCGATTCGTGATATGCACTGTGTCCAGGTATAGGTTAAAAACTTGAACTACCAGAGCGGTTAAATCATGATCATGGGCGTTAGTCGTCGCGATGGAGATGTGCCACTAGGCGTCGACGTGGGTGCATCCACGTCAAACGGTGCTATAGCTGTAAAGCAGCAATAGACATTGTACGAACTCTCATAATCACTACACAATAAGCACTACTTCTGTGAAGACACTTTTTACTTTCGTGTTATACAGATTCCTATGACTTCATTAACGGCCGGGTACCTGCCGCGCGTCGCCCGCCTCCTAGGTGCAACACTCGAGCAGGAACATTGCATCATATGGTGCCCTGGACATATAGCAGAAACGGGTAATGATAGAGCGGACAGTGCAGCTTAGCTATTACTCACCGAGCGACTGTCCCTCGTCCAGATACCCGTCTGCTACCCCAGGCTCCCCACACTCCTCGGGATATCTTAGAACACCAGCGTCGACAACGATGGCGATACTCCCCGCAACTCTCTCGGCTAGGTATAAAAGAAGCGCATGAGTGGCGCCGCCTGCAGACAAATGCATATCCGCGCCTGCGTTTAAAACATGCCATCCACCCAACCGCGTACGCCGGTTCTTGCCCGTGGTGTGGAGGACAACCAACTCTTGCTCACATTACGTAGGAATGTAACTTACGTCTACCGAAAATTAACACGCCTCTGAATCCGGCGAAAAAATTCAAGATGGAGCAATGGGAGACCTTGCTCGCCAGCGAGGACCAGGAGGCCCAAGTGGCGCTTCTGGACCAGGTGCGGCGGGCTGCTGAGGCCAGTGGAGCCCTGGATTAGGGGCCCCACGCACCTGTTTCTCAAACCCTTTTAGATGTGAAGCATCTTATGGCGAAGCTTAATCCGGTGGTGGTGTGCGGCGTGGCCTCCCTTACTGCGCATGCGCAAACCCTTTAAAAAAATAAAAATAAAAAAAAACCTCTCCTCCCCTCTCTCTCCTCTAGGCATCCCTCCCCGCGGCAACCACACCCTCACTGCGCATGCGCCTCCCCTCCTATGCTCCCCCCCTCTCTCCTCTAGGAATCCCTGCCTGGGCTCCCACTGCGCATGCGCGTCCCCCCCTCTCTCACCTCTCCTACGCTCCCCCCCTCTCTCCTCTAGGCATCCCTGCCCACAGCGTCCACACCCCACTGCGCATGCGCGTCCCCCCCTCTCTCTCTCTCTCCTCTCCTACGCTCCCCCCCTCTCTCGCCTCGTGACGCCGACGCAGGCAGCGTCTGCTAGCGAGTTTCTTGGTTGAAAAAACCGACTGCTCGCGCTGCACAACCGTTCACTGTCCATCGCGTATATATGGCAATGGATCTTGACCTCCAAGGTGGTGCCGGTGGGAGATTTCTCCTGTGCGTTGTTGAACAATAAAAATTCGCAGCGTGCGCGTTAACTAAAAGCGCACTGCGGGTCTCTGTGTACAGTCGGAATCTTCTGTCTCTCATTGCCCATTAGCAGCGATTGGCATGTTCCAGTAGGAAACACCGCTCCATCACTGCGTGCTTTGCGCCTCCTCAGTTTTCTCTCCTGCGCAACGCTGCGATAGCGCCAGCGTCAACGCCACGGCCAGTGTAAGCGTTAGCGCCCGCTGCTTCACATCTACACATGGTTCCCTTTAGCGGGAGATGGTGTAATTTTTATTCTTTAATAAACGTTTTTCTATCTATCTATGACGGAGGGATCAGCCATGCTTTTTTTTCTGCACATTCGCCCTTTTCACAGAGGCTCTTGTTTCTGGCAGAAAAGCTGTTTTTCCACTGGCACGTAGTCAGGGCTCCACTGGCCTCAGCAGCCCGCCGCACCTGGTCCAGAAGCGCCACTTGGGCCTCCTGGTCCTCGCTGGCGAGCAAGGTCTCCCACTGCTCCATCTTCAATTTTTTCGCCGGATTCAGAGGCGTGTTAATTTTCGGTGGACGTAAGTTACATTCCTACGTAATGTGAGCAAGAGTTGGTTGTCCTCCACACCACGGGCAAGAACCGGCGTACGCGGTTGGGTGGATGGCATGTTTTAAAGGGGAACTCCGGCGATTTTTCGATACTCACCGATTTAAATAAAACTTTAAACATAAGTTCTCTTCGGTGCCCTGATGATATGTGCCAAATTATACAGCCGTAAGTAATTTAGTTTTTCGGAAAACGAGTTTTAAAAATTAGTAACCAATTCCGGAATCATACCTTCAAATGCGGGCCACCCTGTGTACGTGACGTATCGGCCTACTTCTTTCTCGTCCCCCCCACACAGACGCTTGCTCGGCTTGCTCGCGGCGCGCGCTTTTTCTTCGAGGCGACGCTGACGCTAGCACAGTTCGTTTTTGTTAGCTGCATAGCGTGTGGTGAAAAACGATGGTTGGAAGGTGGTGTTGCGCTGAAGGTTGCACGAACAAAGCGAGGAACACCAAGGGAGTGCGTTATCACTCGTTTCCTTCCAACAGCGCTCTTCGGGAGAAGTGGCTTTGTGCGGTTCGGCGCGTCAACTGGTCGCCCGGTATAAACTCGCCCGGTATAAACTCTGTGTGGGTTCAAGCGACAGCAATCAGTTATGTAATTGGGGTGTAAACCCCGTATTCAGAAACGCTCCTTGACTTGAACTTGACTTGCCGCCGCCTTCAATGCAGCACAAACGCGTTTCTAACGCACTATTTTTAGGCGGTGCCAAGGCAGCACAAACGCGTTTCAAACGCTGCCTTGAGGCGGTGGCAAGTCAAGTTCAAGTCAAGGAGCGTTTATGAATACGGGGGTAAAATAAAGAAGTGATGACCCTTGCTCACCCTTCGTTTTGCCGCAGCTCGATGCCGTCGATGCGGGGTACGTCAGCTGCTTCACGCGGCGGCGGGTCGAAATCGAAAGGCGACGCTTCCGCGCTCATGTAGCTGCACTCCTCGCTGGTCAGTTCAGACGAGCTGGCACAGCTTGTTTCCACGTCGCAAGACATCGGCACTTTGCTTTTTCCGCGAAAGAAGAGGCACGTGAGCAATGTTTACGTTTACGCCGTGGTGGCGTGTAGCGGATTTGGTGACACCATGACGTCATCGCGTACCCAGCATGGAGCACGGAGCAGCTCCCCGTTTCTGTTTCGGTTTTGACTGGTTTTTCATTGCTTATTTAAAATTATCGACGAGTGTGTCGGCAAAATGAACCGCCCTAGCTGTTGCAGGACTGTTAATACTATTTGAAAACGGCGTTATCTCGGTATGGTCGAAAATGAACCGGAGTTCCCCTTTAAACGCAGGCGCGGATATGCATTTGTCTGCAGGCGGCGCCACTCATGCGCTTCTTTTATACCTAGCCGAGAGAGTTGCGGGGAGTATCGCCATCGTTGTCGACGCTGGTGTTCGCCTGTCACGTGGTCGTGACGTCGACGAAGGCAGCAGGCGACGTGTCCAAAATGAAACTGTTTATTAGGCCGAACTTGTGGCCGGCAAACAGAAAGTAGAATTACAGCAATACACGCTGGCACTGATAGCGGCGAACAGAGCGTCGGCCGGCGATCAAACTGAACATCGTTGGAGCGCGCCGGCTTTTATGCATCACGCGTCGAACATTCTAGCCTTATCACTGGTCATCGCGCAAGCTCAGGAATAATCTCGAGTGGTCGCGTCTTGCGCGCAATCTTAACAAAACGATCTACAATAATCGCGAAGGTTCCAGAACAATAAGGCGCGGTTTGAGCTGAGCTTTGCTGACGGTCTTTGTGGACGAAAACCGAATACAACAAAAGTGAAAATAAGAATAGCGCGTGGCAATGCCCCCCCTCTGAAAAGGCATCGTCCCGATGCTTAAAACAGAACACGGGGGGAAAATGCATGCAACAATAAATCACAACAATAAAGAAAGAAAGTACAATGATTAAGCAATAAGTGCAGTCCTCTGGTTTGCTAACGCCCGTAATACGGCTTGAGGCGCACGACGTGGACGACTTCAGGTCGCGCACGGCGCCGTTGAGAGTTCGTTATGCCGTCCGGGACGACCTCGTAGTCCAGAGCACCGAGACGTCGAAGCACCTTGTACGGCCCGAAGTATCGCCGAAGGAGTTTTTCACTAAGTCCACGTCGGCGTATCGCTGTCCACACCCAAACGCGGTCGCCGGGCTGGTATTCCACGAAGCGTCGTCGAAGATTGTAACGGCGGCTGTCGGTCGTCTGCTGATTCTTGATCCGCAGGCGGGCGAGCTGTCGTGCTTCTTCGGCGCGCTGTAGGTAGGCGGTCACGTCGATGTTTTCCTCGTCGGTGACGTTCGGTAACATGGCGTCGAGCGTCGTTGCCGGGCTCCGTCCGTAGACCAACTTGTATGGCGTTATCTGCGTCGTTTCTTGCACGGCCGTGTTGTATGCGAAGGTCACGTACGGAAGGATGGCGTCCCACGTCTTGTGTTCGACGTCGACGTACATGGCCAGCATGTCGGCGATGGTCTTATTTAGACGCTCGGTCAGGCCGTTGGTCTGTGGGTGGTAGGCGGTGGTCCGGCGGTGACTTGTTTGGCTGTACCTTAGGATCGCCTGAGTTAGGTCCGCGGTAAAAGCCGTACCTCTGTCGGTAATGAGGACCTCTGGGGCGCCATGACGCAGTACGATGTTCTCGACGAAGAACTTTGCTACCTCGGCGGCACTGCCCTTGGGCAGGGCCCTTGTCTCGGCGTAGCGGGTGAGGTAGTCAGTAGCCACGACGATCCACTTGTTTCCGGAATTCGACGTCGGGAACGGCCCCAGTAAGTCCATGCCGATTTGCTGGAACGGCCGGCGAGGTGGCTCGATGGGTTGCAGAAGTCCGGCCGGCCTAGTCGGTGGTGTCTTCCGTCGCTGACAATCTCGGCAAGTCCTCACGTAGTGGGTGACGTCGGCACTGAGGCGAGGCCAGTAGTACTTTTCTTGTATCCTTGCCAGCGTACGGGAAAATCCAAGGTGTCCAGCCGTCGGGTCGTCATGCAAAGCATGCAGAATTTCTGGTCGTAATGCCGAAGGTACTACGAGGAGGGAGTCGGCCCGAAGTGGCGAGAAGTTTTTCTTTAGGAGAACGCCGTTGCGCATGAAAAACGACTCCAGTCCTCGTCTGAATACCTTTGGAGCCACGGTGGCTTTGCCCTCGAGGTATTCCATAAGGCCCTTGAGTTCCGTATCGGCGCGCTGTCGCTCGGCGAAGTCGTCGGCACTTATGGTTCCCAGGAAGCCGTCATCATTCTGGTCGTCCAGCGGCGGTGGGTCGACGGGGGGCACGAGACAGGCAGTCGGCGTCAGAGTGTTTTCTTCCGGACTTGTAAACGACGGTAATGTCGAATTCTTGAAGTCTCAGGCTCCACCGTGCGAGGCGACCAGAAGGGTCCTTCAAGCTAGCTAGCCAACACAAGGCGTGGTGGTCGCTCACAACTTTGAAGGGCCTGCCGTAAAGGTAGGGGCGAAACTTTGATGTAGCCCAGATGATGGCGAGGCACTCCTTTTCTGTTGTGGAATAGTTGGCCTCTGCCTTGGATAGCGACCGGCTAGCATAACTGATGACCCTTTCCAGTCCGTCCGTCCTCTGCACAAGGACGGCGCCGAGTCCTACGCTGCTCGCGTCGGTGTGCACTTCTGTTTCGGCATGTTCGTCGAAATGCGCAAGCAATGGAGGCGTTTGCAGGCGTCGTTTGAGTTCTTGAAATGCTTCCTCCTGCGGCGTTTCCCACTTGAACTCGACGTCGGTCCTGGTGAGGTTAGTGAGAGGTTCGGCGATGCGGGCGAAGTTTTTAACGAACCGCCTGTAATAGGCACACAAGCCGAGAAATCGACGCACGGCCTTCTTGTCGGTGGGTGGCGGGAAAGCAGCGATGGCGGTTGTCTTTTGCGGGTCGGGGCGTACTCCGGATTTGCTTATCACGTGGCCCAAGAACAAAAGTTCTTCGTACGCGAAGCGGCACTTCTCTGGCTTGAGAGTGAGTCCGGACGTCTTGATTGCCTGAAGTACAGCTTCAAGGCGCCGCAGGTGTTCATCGAAGTTCGAAGAAAACACAACGACGTCGTCCAAGTACACAAGGCAAGTCTGCCACTTCAAGCCAGCCAGTACAGTATCCATAACGCGTTGGAAGGTCGCGGGGGGCCGAGCAAAGACCAAAAGGCATGACCTTAAACTCGAACAGGCCGTCTGGTGTTATAAAGGCAGTCTTTTCTCGGTCTCTCTCGTCGACTTCGATTTGCCAGTAGCCCGTCTTCAGGTCCATCGACGAAAAGTACTTCGCGTTGTGGAGTCGATCCAGGGCGTCGTCTATCCGTGGGAGGGGGTACACGTCCTTCTTCGTGATCTTGTTCAGGCGACGATAGTCGACGCAGAAACGTAGCGTCCCGTCCTTCTTCTTCACCAACACCACGGGAGACGCCCAGGGACTCTTGGACGGCTGGATTATGTCGTCGCGTAGCATTTCGTCGACTTGCTTCTTTACGGCTTCGAGTTCTCGCGTCGAAATTCGATACGGGCTCTGACGGACTGGTCGGGCACTTTCTTCAATTATGATACGATGTTTGGCGACTGGGGTCTGTCGAATCCTTGACGACGATGAGAAGCAGTCCTTGAATTGCAGGAGCAGATTTTTGAGCTTGTCTTGCTTCTGCTTTGGGAGGCTGGGGTTGACGTCGAAATCTGTTTCGGGACCTCGATTCGTGGAAGAATGTTCGGCAGTATCGGAGAGGGCGAAAGCATTGCTGGTGTCCACGAATTTCTCGATGTAGGCGACCGTCGTACCAATGTTGAGGTGCCTATATTCGTGGCTGAAGTTTGTCAGTAGTACCTTTGCTTTGCCGTCGCGCAACTCGGCGATGCCTCTTGCGACGCAAATCTGACGGTTCACAAGCAGGTGCTGATCGCCCTCGACGACGCCTTCAAGGTTAGCGGGTATTTCGGTGCCGACGGAAATGACGACGCTGGAGAGAGGCGGAACGGTGATCTGCTCTTCTATTACATTCAAGGCATGATTCTCCGGCGACGTGTGGGGCGGCAACGCTTTTTCTGAAGTCAGTGTTATCGACTCAGACCTCAGGTCGATGACGGCGCCGAGTTGACTTAGGAAGTCCATCCCCAGTATCACATCCCTGGAGCAGTGCTGCAGAATTAGAAAGCTGGCGGGATAAGTCCGGTTATTGATGGTGACTCTTGCGGTGCAGACACCGGCCGGTGTTATCAGATGACCCCCAGCGGTCCTGATTTCAGGGCCTTGCCAAGCAGTCTTTACTTTCTTCAACTTCGTCGCGAAAGACCCACTGACGACGGAATAGTCGGCTCCAGTGTCGACGAGAGCGGTGACGTTGTGGCCGTCGAATATTACGTCGAGGTCGCTGGTTCGTCGTCGTGCGTTGCGGTTGGGTCGCGGCGTCGGATCACGGCTGCGTCGAAATGTTGTGGTGCTTCCATGCTGCGTCGTCAGGTTTTTTTCGGTCCGCGAGGTTTCGTCGGTAGGGCTTCGTCTGCTTGGCGTCGTGTTGCACAGGTCTCGTCGCGTTGTCGTCGTCGGCGGCCGCGGAGGATCTTCGGCATTTCGTCGGACAGCAACCGCACCTCCATCGGTTGCTGCCCTTAGTTTCCCGGGTACGGGCTAGGTGACCGGCCCCGGTTTGGGCCAGTGTACTGCCGGCGGTGCGGTGACATGTAGCGGCCGGGCGATGGTGAGCGGGAAGGTCGTCGGGGCGTCCACTGAGCTCCTGCGAGGTAGTCGGCGATGTCTTGCGGTCGTTCACCCCGCTGAGGACGAGGCGCGTTAACGGCGAAACCGCGTAGGCCCATCTGTCGGTACTGGCAGCGGCGGTACGTGTGCCCGGCTTCACCGCAGTGGTAGCATAGCGGGCGGTGGTCTGGGGCGCGCCAAACGTCGGTTTTCCTAGGTGTGTAGCGCTGGCCGCCGGGAGGACGGTAGGGCGTCGGTGGCGGTGGCGGCGGCGTCTGGCGACGGAAGTGCTGCGGGGCGGCATCTTGGTGTGGGCGCGGAGGGGGGGACGTGACGGCGGGCAGCAGCAGCGTAGGTCATGGCTTGTGGCTGCGGTGGGGCTGGCTGAGGAACATTCAGTGAATGCTGAATTTCTTCTCGTACAACGTCTGCAATCGACGCCACTACAGGTTGCGGAGAAGGTTCGAGCTTTCGCAGCTCTTCTCGCACAATGGCACGAATCACTTCACGCAACTCGTTGGAGTCGAGGGCATGAACAGCCGCGCTGTCTTGAATACAGCGGCGATTGTACTGTCCGGTGCGCATTTCCAGTGTCTTCTCGATCGTCGTCGCCTCCGACAGGAATTCCTGGACGGTCTTAGGTGGATCCCGCATCAGCCCGGCGAAGAGCTCCTGCTTGACTCCTCGCATAAGAAAGCGAACTTTCTTGTCTTCGGTCATGGCAGCGTCGGCCTGGCGAAACAGTCGGGTCATCTCTTCCGTGAAGATGGTGACGTTTTCGTTGGGTAGCTGTACCCGTGTCTCCAGCAAAGAAGCGGCCCTTTCTTTGCGGGCCACGCTCATGAATGTTTCAAGGAATGCGCCACGGAAGAGATCCCAGGTTTGAAGTCCAGACTCCCGGTTCTCGAACCAGGTCCTTGCCGCGTCTTCCAGGTAGAAGTAGACGCGACGCAGCTTCTCTTCCGAATCCCAGTGGTTGAAGGTGGCAACTCGTTCGTACGTCTCCAGCCAGGTCTCCGGGTCTTCAAACGATGCTCCATGGAATGTCGGTGGCTCCCTTGGCTGCTGCATAACGACCGTGGTGGGTGTTGGTACCGTGGCTGTCATAGTTGCCGCAGTAGTAGTCGTGGCCTTGGTGTTTCGAGTCTTATCCGGTAGGGGCCCGAACTCTGGATGTAGCCCTCGTTGCCTGCGGCTAGCTCGCTGGTCAAGGCTGGCGTCGACGTCTCCTTCACGACTGGGGCTGGGTTCACGACTTGACGGGGGCGTCCGGTACATGAACGAAGCAGCACCTCCACCAGATGTCACGTGGTCGTGACGTCGACGAAGGCAGCAGGCGACGTGTCCAAAATGAAACTGTTTATTAGGCCGAACTTGTGGCCGGTAAACAGAAAGTAGAATTACAGCAATACACGCTGGCACTGATAGCGGCGAACAGAGCGTCGGCCGGCGATCAAACTGAACATCGTTGGAGCGCGCCGGCTTTTATGCATCACGCGTCGAACATTCTAGCCTTATCACTGGTCATCGCGCAAGCTCAGGAATAATCTCGAGTGGTCGCGTCTTGCGCGCAATCTTAACAAAACGATCTACAATAATCGCGAAGGTTCCAGAACAATAAGGCGCGGTTTGAGCTGAGCTTTGCTGACGGTCTTTGTGGACGAAAACCGAATACAACAAAAGTGAAAATAAGAATAGCGCGTGGCAATATCCCGAGGAGTGTGGGGGAGCCTGGGGTAGCAGACGGGTATCTGGACGAGGGACAGTCGCTCGGTGAATAATAGCTAAGCTGCACTGTCCGCTCTATCATTACCCGTTTCTGCTATATGTCCAGGGCACCATATGATGCAATGTTCCTGCTCGAGTGTTGCACCTAGGAGGCGGGCGACGCACGCAGGTACCCGGCCGTTAATGAAGTCATAGGAATCTGTATAACACGAAAGTAAAAAGTGTCTTCACAGAAGTAGTGCTTATTGTGTAGTGATTATGAGAGTTCGTACAATGTCTATTGCTGCTTTACAGCTATAGCACCGTTTGACGTGGATGCACCCACATCGACGCCTAGTGGCACATCTCCATCGCGACGACTAACGCCCATGATCATGATTTAACCGCTCTGGTAGTTCAAGTTTTTAACCTATACCTGGACACAGTGCATATCACGAATCGCGCGCAAAGATGACATCAACAAGCACGTAATAAGCACTGGTACTGTGCACTTCTTCAAAGCCTCGTCATTTAAGGAGAGTAACAGCACGGCGTGCGCTCCCGAATGATGCGGTAACCTACGCCTAGGCTCCTGCATACACTACCACACTGCGCTTCAGCAACACGGGAGGCATAGTTTGAGCGCGAACGCGCGCAGGCGCTCCGCGTCCCGCTGGCCTCCGTCTGGCTTCACCAAGGCGCGACATTCGTCCGTCGACATCATTGCCTTTCTGCACCGCGTACTGCACCAGTTTTATGAGTCGCTGCTATCGCACTCGAAGTAGTCGGCGGCGAAACACCGTTGGTGCATGTGGAAGCTGCACTACTCCGACAATGAGCCGTCACGTGCTAACACGAATAACTGCGTCTAGGGCGACCCCCCGATGCTAGCGCGGCCAGTGATTGTTCCTGCTATCGAGACGCTTTCACCATGACCTCCGACATTGCGCGCCGGCGCGCAATCTCGGACGCCTGCTTTAACGGTGTTGCCGACGGATCGTTCTCTATCGGTGCTAGTGTCATGCCGCATTACTTCTCTTCATCGTTCACAGATGGCGGCACCACCCTGCGCCGCCAACAGAGAGCACCGAGCGAGAGAGATTGTGTGAGATATATAAGGCGCGTTGGTAGAATGTCCTTCGCCTGCCTCTTTAGCTCAGTCGGTAGAGCGTCGGGCGCATACCATCGCGGGCCGAGGAGTCGGGGGTTCGATTCCGGGTTAGGGAACATATATCTAAAAGTTTTTTTTCTTTCTCATTTGGTGCCGTTCATTTTAAGAACGTCATATCCGTGATGGAAATACGTCACTAATGTCTTGGTGGGCCCCGGCGTAAAACAATTTCGTGTTAATATGCACAAAGAGTGGCACTTCCCTAATCATGAAAAAGAAAAAAAAAGACTTTTTTGAACTTTTGGCTTACCAGGTGCCCTTAACACCAAGGCATTGGGCGAACACGGCACAAGTCGCCCAGCGTATGCGTTGGGGCGGAAGGGTCAAAGTGCCGCAGAATCGGTTGTCGAAAAGAGGCGTCACTTTTAATGCCTGTCCAATGGAACGGTGCGTCATTAGCAGGAGGTATGTCAGCGGGCGAGATCAATAAAACGACGAAAGTACGAGCACAGTCGTAGGAAACGGCGCAGCTCCTTCACAGACCGTGGTGGCTGGAATGCTTTGACGGCTATGCGCAGTTCACACCCGTTATTCTGGTACACGCAAAGCAGTTTTTAGCCTGTCCGGTGTACCGGACGGGCTAAAAAATTTAATTGCGAAGCTTCCTGAACAATGCGGCGCGGTGTGCGCCGAGCGTTGCGGCAGAACCTCGAGTACATCAAAATGATGATGTAATATGGGGGGGTTTTACGCCCCAAAAGCACGATATGATTATGAGAGACGCCGTATAGTAGAGGGCTCCGGAAAGATCTGGTGATCTTTAACGTGCACCGCCATCGCACACAACACGGGCCTCTACCATTTCGCATCCATCGAAATGTGACCGCCGCGGCCGGTATCGAACCCGCGACCTTCGGGTCAGCAGCCGAGCTCCCTAGCCACCGAGGCGGACGACATAAATGAAAATGAAGTAACGAACGTGCGTTGCAATATAATGTGCGTATTCGGAGCGTCTCGTCCCGAAACAATATTCATCGTCGACGCAAGTAAACAGAGGTGTGCTGACTGCTATGCCGGAGAAGTCCCGGCCACGTACCACGAGGTGCTTGGACATTATAGGAAAGACCGCAAGAAGTATCCGGCACCCCACGTGCGCCTGGACAGGTCGCAGGCGGTGGACGTGAGGCGACTGCAGACGGGCACTTTTACCAACCCCTACCATCTGCACCACCTGTGTCCCGCGCTGCACCCGTCGCCTGGCTGCCCGTGATGCGGGCACGAACGGGCAGACATGGTGCATGTACTTTTCGAATGGGCAAGGCACGAGAGGCCACGATTAAGGACGACGCCAGCTGAAAAACCCACTGAAGCGGCGCGCCTTGCTAAGCGATGGCAAGCCGCCCTCCTCAGCGAGGTCCACCAAGACCAGGAGTGGGCCGTGCAGCGGGCCAGGACTGTCACCCAGGAACTCGGTAGATGTTCCTCGAACGGTGGATCGCTGGTAGCCTAGCCCCGGGCACAACCGTTGGGCAAATAAAGTTTATTCAACTCAACCTATTGGCGGGCCTTTCCCGGCTGACATAATTATTGTAGTGTAACGTCGCGAGAGCATGATATATATTTATGAGAGATGCCGTATGAAGGAAACCTCGACCTCCTGGGGTTCTTTAACGTGCATCTAAATCTAAGTAGACGGGCCTCGAGTATTTTCGCCTCCACCGAAAAGGCGGCCGCCGCAGCCGGGATCGATCCCACCACTTGCGGGTCAGCACTCGAGCACCGTAAACACGAGACTATCGTGGCGCGCGCACTTGCTGACATTTTATTCTTGATAGCAAAGTGGCGGCCTCCATATTTTCTAAAATAATGTATATGCAAGGAATTAAGTTAGACGACTGTTATTTTTCCACAACAGCACATACCCTAAAACTGTAACTCGTTATTAGAGTCTACGCAAATGCCATCTTGGTGTCCTCTCGTCTATTTGTGAATATATTCTGTAGTCTTGCACTTGAGCTACGCATAGTAATAGTATTACAATCACTTACGTTTCCGTCGACGTCTTTTGGGAATAGCTTGCTCTGGAGGGCCGGGCTTGCAGGCGTGGTCTTGTTGTGAGCACTGCCCCAGGCAACCCAGTGCACCTCTAGAGTCTTCGCACCATGCTTGTTTTTAATGCCAAAAAGTACGTTGTTTGATGCATCTGACACATCGTACGGGTGATCGCTGTCTGAATTCATCTCGAAGTTGTTTATCCAACCCTGCGAAAACATTAATCACAATATTGCTCTCACAAAGGGAGCAATCGGTGTGCACTCACAAAATACTGACCAGTAGTAAATAATTCCAGCCATTCCCAGGCCGTTGAATAGCGCGGCTTTGGTCGGCCATTGCATTTGCCTGCCATGTTTTGACAACGCTTTCACTAAGTATGCCATATGCCCCCCTAGCTGGCTAGTGATAAGCATCGCAGCTCGTAAGCTTACGAGGAGACAGCGTCACGCCAGACCACGGCCACTCAACGAACACGGGGGGCTAGTTGGTAAGAGATGTAAACTCAACCTGCGCTTCGGACAAGACACCAGAGCAGACAGGACGAGCGCAGACTAATAATTTATTGAAATCACACAGTCCTGCCTCCTCGAATGTGCAGTCATTACCATGTGACGGTCTTATGGAGAGAGTGTTGTATCGTCACTGTCCTTTGCGCACACGGATTGTCACAGGAGGGAAGGGATTTCATTAAATCAAGTGCTAGTCTGCGTCCCTCTTAGCTGTCTGTTTCCACACGGGTGTCTTGTTCTAAGCGCAGTGTAGACTCCCATACTATGTCAACGAACATGACAACGTCGCATGGAACCCGCAGACGCGCGCGTGATTTTCTTCGAGAGGGAGAGGTGAGTGGTGGACGTTCCCGCTCTAGTTTCGCTTCATGTGCTTCTCATAAATTCATGGTGGGCAAGCATGGCTGCAAAGGCACAGCGGCTATTACTAGAGGCCGCATTTCTACACATTAAAAAAAGCGCAATTTAGGCGCCAAAATACAAAAAAAAACAAAATAAGCCAGGCAAAACATGTTTTAGGCCTCCAACGTCGCAAATGTCGGCAATAATAAATTTTTACATACAAGCGAATAACTTCAAATTAAAGACTTGCGCGACGTGTACCTACTACAGGACAGCAAAAAAAAAATGTTAGTGTTTATGAGAGCACACAGACGCCAACCGTTGAAGACAGGGGCGTAGCCAGAAATTTTTTTCGGGGGGGGGGCACCCCCTTGATTTCGGGGAGGGCACCTCCTTGATATGGCCATTTTTCCCTATGTATGTCATGGCGAAAAAAAATTTCGGGGGGGGGGCACGTGCCCGGTGTGCCACCCCCTGGCTACGCCACTGGTTGAAGATAGCCGAGGAACTGTCCTTCATCCCACACGGTTCGCGAAATGCGGTCTCTCCTTTTATTTTCTAGCATGGTGCGTCGAGTGTGCGTGGTCGAATCAACGCACTCCTGGGTCGGCACGGCTTAAAAAAAACTTCTGGTAGTCCCGGTCACATCGACGTTCAGGAAGACCAGCGATATGTAAACTGAACAGCGATATGTAAACTGAGCCGTGTATTTACAGATGCCACACCCGTAATAATCGTGATACAGTCAGCACAAAATGAGATTTGCATGTAGCACGGTGTGTGCACAGCGGCGACGACAAAATTTTCTCTCCTTTTCGCAGAGCGCCAGCGACGCATCCACGCAAGGTAACCGCGCCTACGCCGCAGCATGAGCGCGTAACAAAGAAAAAATCGCAGCATATCCACGAAGTGAATGATGGTGAGTGGGCGAAACTCGAAGGGATCATTCGGGTAACCGTGAATACCCCCGTACATTGCCCACTCGATCATGCAAAGACGTGCCAACACGTGTCACGTCTTTGCATGATCCTGGGTGTTCGATCGTGAGCTGGGCACGAGCGTCGCCGACTTGTGTTCCGGGCGCTCCCAGCCTCGGCGACAACACCAGTTCGCGTTCCACGGCAGAGGAAGACGATGCCACCTACTCAACGCCGAAGTCCACACCAGTGCTCGACGCAACGCCTCGCCTCCGCATGCATCGCCACAGAACGCTGCTGTGAGTTGTGAAAGCCACGCGTCCTTGGCTAAGGGTTGTGCCGCCGTGAGTACCGGAGCCGCCGCATGCTCCGGAGAAAGCGGCTGCCCTGGTTTCGCGACTCCGAGCCAAAGAAAAAGCCCCTTTTTTATTATAACAGCGCCATCTATCATCTTTAATCATCAACGTATACGAAAAACCACTAACTCCATCTAGTGATATTATTTCCAAGGACATATACACACAACGCCATCTATTGAGCAATTCATAAACTAGAGGTGGCTACATACATACTACTACAACTACTACAGAGGAGGGAACGACCCACACCCTGAGGAGCTTCGCCCCTAAAATGGCAGCACAGGAGCAGATAGCCAGACCAGAGGGGAGGGATGTCACGTGTTGGCCGGGTCTAATCGCGTATGGTCAATTTCTCCCCTGTCGGTGAACACCTTAAAGGGGCCCGCCAACGCTGTTTATTTAGAGATTGCGTAGACTGATCGCTGGGGATCATTGTAGCATAGCTCAAACAGCGATATCCCTAGATTTCTTATTTAAATTACGCGATTAAATCCCTATATCGCTACCGACCGCATCAACGCATAGAGGCGCTCGCCGTAACTATTGCGTGCGGAAAAGACGGAGATGAGTGCAGAGAGTTAGTTGGATGAATGTAGCATTAGAAGAAAATGCATAAAAATGCTTAAAACAGATAATGTGACGATATTGCGTGCTGGTATTCATACCCAGCATCTCCAACACTTGGGACTTTACGCGCCTTTAATACGCCTTGAAGGCGTGGCGAACTAGCTACATCCGAGGCACAGAATAATTTCAAGATGTACGTGTCCCCAGAAGCGACGAATACGGAGAACGCTATTTTATTTATTTATTTATTTATTTATTTATTTATTTATTTATTTAGAGAATACTGTCACCGCTCCGTGAGGGTTATTACGGGAGTGGAAAAAATACAAACATTATACGAGCAAGTTAATGCAATGACAATACAAGAAGAGTACACAAGAATAAAACGCAGACAAGAGTAATGACATCATCACGTGCAAGTGTCGCGATCATGGGAATTACTAATGTATGCAACATACAAGCATAGCAATACATTGCCTAGAAAACCAACAGATTGAAGAAGATAAAACATTAGAGTGTGAATGCTTTCACCCGTTCGCAAGTAGTTTAGCATATGGAACTTGGCAGCACTGATATGATATTTTCAATACTTTCTAGAAATTTTTGAAGTGTTCGCTGTGCTACAGTAATTGAATCAAGCGCGTCCATTGTCTTATTAGACGGGGGAAAAATGAAAAACGGAAGGTATTGTTATTACAGGAGTATTCTTTGAACATTAGGTCGCGTTTTTGGCTCACTTTTCCTTTTTATTTTATAACAGCGAAGGCTGAGGCATTAGTTTTAAAGTGGCCATTGGTAAAGAAACTTCGATGGATTTTTGCTGTGTCGCGAAGCGTAGGTAGCTCTGATCGGTGCAGAAGCTCGGAAGGGTAATGCGTTCGCTTGAAGCGGTTAAAGATGAATCGGACCGCCTTGCGCTGTACGTTCTCGAGCACGGCTATGTCAGTTGTTGTTGAAGGAAGCCACACTATAGTCGCATATTCCAGCATCGGTCTTTTAAACGTGATGTAAGATAAACGCTTCGTATCTGTGGTAGCGCAACGTAGCGTCCGTTTTAGAAAAAGCAACTTGTTCACTGCCTTTTTCGCCACCTGATGTACACTCGTCGGCAAAATAAGTCGGGACGCGCGAGGGGCGACCAGAATCTGATAAAACTGCATCGCCGCGCCGTCTGACGTCTGCCGAAACATGGAGTGCGCGTGCGCGTCCTTTCGCGCTCGCAGCGATGTCTTTGTACGCGCTTGCAGCGGAATAGCTGAATAAATGCAGCGCATTGCGGTAAGGGGCGCTTTCTTTGTTCAATCTGTCATGCGCTCAGTTCGACGGGGGGCACGGTTGGCGAGAAGCGCGCGCTGCTCACTTTACACGATTTATAAGATAACATATTGCTACGTACCAGTGGCATCGAGATGAAGGGTACGGAGAAGGATGACAAAGAGGATAGACTGGCGCGAGCTGATGAGTATCGGTGGCGCTGCTCGCTTAGGCAGTTGTAAATACATCTGTGCCCACTCCTACGAGTCTGTATCTTTCCCGTAACATATTTGGTGGAGCGGTGCGGTCCCCGTCCTCGCCACGGAACTCCGCAGCGGGCGCTCGCTCGCGGCTTCAAGCATGACTTCGCAGGACTGGACTACATCCACTCCGGTCGTCACGCCTCCTACCCTGCCTGCCAACCCACCGGCCCCAACAACTTTCGTGACGCTTCCCGTCTTGAAAGACCCTGGCGTGTTCTCGGGCGGCGAGGGTTCCGACGTCGATCAATGGCTACGCCTCTACGAACGCGTCAGCGCCAGTTACCGGTGGGACCCCAACCTCATGCTAGCCAACGTCATCTTTTACCTCGACGGAACCCCTCGTGTCTGGTGTGACACCCACGAGCATGACATCACAAGCTGGGACAGCTTCAAGGAACAGATCCTTGAGCTTTTAGGGGCGAAGCTCCTTAAGCCGTGGGTCGTGCGTCCCCGATGTATGTATGTAGTAGCCACCTCTCGTTTAGTTCGTGGAGTGTCCGCTAGATGGCGGTACTTGTATATGATGAAAACACGGCTCAAGGCCGGCTAGATAACCGAGGACGACGAAGTGGGAAGCTCGAGCAGCTACCACGATTTCTCTGAGGAAGACGACGCTCGGGTCTTCGGTTCTTCGGACTTCAACGCCTGATGCTCACCACCCCTTCACGAAGCGGTTCTGCCAGTCCGATCCCGCAACCCGTTCCTGCAGTGGATACTCCTGTCCACCGCTACAGTCGCCGACTGCGAGGCCTTAGTCCCGAGGCCATCCCTCTGGAACTTCTCCAGCCAAGCCCTACATCAGGAGAAATGGCCACCGCCGGCGCTTCACAGGTGACTGTTGAGCAGCCGATGCGAGGTGTTATAAAACTATACTTGTAGCATGATGAAATATGATGAAAAGATGTGAGATCCCTATCGCAAAACCCAGCGCCGCTGGGTACCAGCGTCCAGTGCCATGCCGGATTATGGGCCCAGTATCGCGCTGGATACTGGAACGCTGGAGCGGCATTTTACTGGGAGGCGCTGATACTCCCGCGCAATACGGCTCTACAGCGTTGAAATAGCGGTGCCTATGTGCCATAAATAAATATATTAGTGAAAGAAGTGATATAGAACGCATTAACGCAATAAAAAAAAAAAGCCACATGAAAAAAAAAAAAAGTATCTGTCTGTCAGGAGGATTCGAACTTGCCACCTCCTGACTTCGAACTGAGTGTTCTATCCACTACGCCACGCCTGAACATGCTTTGCAGCGCGTAAAACAACTATTTAACCAACAAGCACACGGTTCGGCTTCATGTTTACATGTCGCACAGTCACGATAGACGCGATCTTCCTTTCCAAATAACAACTGCGTCTTTATTAGACACAAACGAACGGCGGCCGGTGCCGAATGACATGCCGATAATGGCAAGAGCGCCAAGTTTCTTTAAGAATTCACATGTTAACTATGAAAAATATGAAATACACCTAAAGCACTGTTTGCTGGCTGTTACTGCCGATTTTTTTAATAGCCGTTTCTCGCTCTTGCTACTGGTCAACATTTACAGAGGTTTTATGATGACTAGTTCGATAAACAGGTGCGTACATGATTGAGTATTGAGTAGTGTTATCGCGAAAGCGACGATACGCCAGTACAGCGGGCGTGCCAATGTACAGATTTGCAGTTCTATCGATACCTATAACTAAGAAACCGCTCAAATAAATACAAATACAATGCGCTAAAGGAATATGCCACTATGTTAGTTCACTAAGGCGTACTAAATTACCGAGTGACAATTATGCGTTCTTACATAAGAGTCACGAGAAGTACCGGTAGCGCGGCCGGCAGCTGCTTTCGGTTTCAGCTTGTGTGCGTTGCTCAAAGCGCGTCGCTTCGATAGGCATCGCTCCTTGTGCGGACACCGTACACAAGGAAAAATGGTTGATTTAGGTTAACGAATGTCCAAACTGTACTTTACAGCCATCCTTACGCTTTAGAATTGCGTGTACTTAAAGCGCGAAGCGCCGGTAACATGTAGACGGACACGGCCGGCACACTAGGCCTAACGCTCGCTGGGAGTCTCGCTGGGTATGACCGGTCTCGGCGCAGCTGAGTTGCGATGGTTGAAGTTTCTGCATTCAAGCTTCGGAACCTTTCTAATGGTTAACTAAAGTTCAGCTGAAGTAAGTGGAAGGGCAAACAGTGCCAGAGATGCGTTTCCGCTGTGCTGATATCGAACGGCGGCTGTTTTTCTGGCCTCCGTTGGGTGTGGTTTCGAAGCCACAGCTCAATTGCTTCTCGCCAACTGTGCGGCGATGTAACGATTTGCTGTTTCTGGTAGGACCGGCGCCTCCAGACTTATAAACACTGCAAAATGTAATCATTACAACAACCCATCCCTGATGCCAGACTGGTATATGCGCGGCGCATGCACAAAAAGTGCATTCATCGCTGCTACGTTCTCTGCAAGAATTTACGCCGTTATTGAATCTGCGTGAATAAGAAAAAAAAAGCAAGCAAAATAATCAGCGTTGGCTCCTTTGTGTTATTAACGCAATTTTTTCTGCATTACAAAGGGAAAAATAAAAATGAAGGTGATTTCGCATATACCACATGATGTCTTGCGCTTATCATTCTCTTTCTCTGCCAAGCTAGAAGTTGTGAAAATGTTTGAGACCTGTTAGCAGGCCGCTGGCAGGGGGGGAGGGGGGGGCTATGGGTTCGGGCTTCCCCTCGAAATTCGGATGGAAGGGGGCGTTTACCGAGGAAAAATAATAAAAATCGGTGTTTTTCAAGGCTTTCAACAAGTGCCCCCCCCCCTCCCCCCCCCCCCCCCGAAAAAAAAATTTGGCTAAGGGTCTGCCTGTTAGGGTAGCATCCATTGGTACCATCGAGTCAAACATTCTATATTCAAAGATACCGAAACATTCCGCCGCATACACTACAGAAACTTGCATGCCGCACTGGAAGAAACAGCGCAGGCTCCAGTGTGCACCAGCGCACTCCAGTGAAAATTCCAGCGTTTCCAGCGCTTCCCAGTACGCGCCAGCGTCACAGCGGCCAAGCCAACGCCCCTACCAGTGCGACCCAGCTCTGTCCCAGTGCGCTCACCGAAGTGCCAGTGAATCCCAGCGTGTACCAGTGTTCCCAGTGCGATCCAGCGCCAGAAAACGTACTGGTATTACGCTGGGGGCACTGGTTTTTGCAATAGGGATGTTATGAAAATATGAATGTCATATATGGCACCTGCCATTGGACGCCTGCGAGCATAAAAGGCACGTGAGAAATGTCTAACATTTCTCACGTGTTTACTTCAGTGGGGCGAATTACTCGTATTCACGGTTTACCGATGATGCCCTCCGGAGCTTCGCCCCACTCATCATCATTCATCCCGTGGATACGGTGTAATTTTTTGGAAACCCGTTTGGTCGTCGACAAGCCGCGAAGAATGAGTTATCGACTCGTGCACAAACGTCCACCGAGTCCTACATCAGTTACATCCAGAATGTCCTCGCCCTCTGCCACAGAGCCGACGAAAACATGACCGAGCCTGAAAAAGTTGCGCATATCCTCAAAGGTATCGCCGACGATGCTTTCAACTTGTTTGTATTTAATAACGTGTCGTCTGTTGATGCCATAATTCAAGAATGCCGCTGGCTCGAACAGGCTAAAAGCAGGCGCATCTCCCATCATTTCCAGCGCCTTCCGAATACCGCAGCGACGTCCTCTTGCCTTGACCCATATCGTCCACCAGACACCTGTGACAACTTAACACGACTCGTCAGGCGCGAACTTGAAGCGGCCGCTCCAGCTACAGTACCACCACCGTCCCCTGAACCCTCTCCTTCAATACCCCTTCCCCTAATTCAAGCGGTAGTACGACAGGAAATCGCCAGCATGGGTATTTGCTCTATTTCGACGCCTACCAGAACTGACTTCCAGCCACAATTCACCACTTCACGTCGATCCCCGTCGGGCTCTCCATTAGTGTTCCGCAATCCGTCCGCATGGAGAACACCTGATGACAAGCCCATATGCTTCTCCTGTCACCGCATCGGACACATTTCTCGCCATTGCAGAAGTCGGTGGGGTCCTGCCGCACAGTCTTTTCCGCGTCCCTTCAATACTCGTTCCGGTTATCGTCATGAGACCAGCCCCGACCATTTTGCCCATCAAGAACATGTGAGTGATCCCCGCTACTCCCGCTCTCCATCACCTCAACGTCGCCAGTCTCCTTCTCCACAGCCCCGCCGACCACCTTCCCCCGCCTTCCCACGACGTTCCCCGACGGAAAACTAAGTGTTGCAGCCCTCGGAGGTGGCGCTGCATCACTCAGACCGACCGAAAATCCTCTACTGACCATACAGACGAAACGGAACCTTATCGACGTTCAAGTAGACGGTGTGCATGTGACTGCTCTTGTCGACACTGGGGCTCAACTTTACGTTATGACGAGTGATTTTCGCCGCAAGCTCAAAAAAGTTCTCACGCCTGCGACCACTCAGTTCATCCGTGTTGCCGATGGCGGAACAGCATCGGTCGTTGGAATGTGCTCCGCTCATGTAAGCATCGCGGATCGCCACACACTTGTTCTCTTTACCGTCCTTGAAAAATGCCCCCCATGACGTAATCCTAGGCCTTGACTTCCTGTCCGCGCATTCTGCCCTCATTGACTGTTCGGCCAGTACGCTCCGTCTCCACTTGCCCACGACAGACGCTCCTGCACAACGGCCGAGTCGCCTCTGCACAAAGGGATATGCTCGCCTTCCTCCCCAAACACTGACCTACGTCGAGCTCGTCTCCGCACCACCAGTTCCCGACGGCGACTATGTACTGACACCTATCACCGATGTCTTCATCAGCCGCGGCTTTACATTACCGCACACCGTTCTGTCCGTCGCAGGGAACTCCACGTGCCTTCCAGTTCTCAACTTTAGTTTGACACCTCAAGTGCTGCCGGAAGGCATCTCTTTGGCATTGATTTCCACCTTAGGCGACAACGCAGTGGATGTTTTCATGGTGGCCGCTCCTTCCGACTCCCATGCTCAGCACCAATCCAACACTTGCTCCGACAGCGCCATTAAGTCGATGATTGTTTCGAATTTAACACCGCAGCAGACTGACGAGCTCCACCAGGTTCTGCTGTCCTACATCGATGTTTTCGACCTCAGCAGGCGTTCATTGGGAAAGCTACTGGCGTGACCCACCGCATAAACACTGGTGATGAGCCTCCTATTCATAGGCGTCCATATCGGGTGTCGGCGGCTGAGCGTCAAATTATTCAAAGTGAGGTTGACAAAATTCTCACCAAGCACATCATTGAGCCATCCTGCAGTCCTTGGGCATCCCCTGTCGAGCTAGTCGGCAAGAAGGACGGCAAATGGCGTTTCTGTGTCGATTATCGACACCTAAACAAAATTACAAAAAAAGACGTGTACCCTCTGCTACCAATAGATAATGCCCTTGATTGCCTCTATGGTGCCCGCTATTTTTCCTCCATAGACCTCCTCTCGGGTACTGGCAGATTGAGGTGGATGAAATGGATCGTGAAAAGACGGCATTCATCACCCCAGATGGACTATATCAATTCAAAGTCATGTCATTCGGCCTTTGTAACGCTCCAGCCACCTTCGAACGAATGATGGACTCCCTGCTCAGAGGCTTTAAATGGTCCACCTATCTCTGCTACTTGGACGATGTCGTTGTTTTTTCGCCAACGTTTGAAACTCATATAGAGCGCCTGTCAGCCGTCTTAGACATCTTCTGTCTCGCTGGCCTGCAGCTGAACTCTTCCAAGTGTCACTTTGGCCGCCACCAAATCACAGTACGTGACCATTTAGTTGACGCTAACGGTGTACAACCAGACCCGGCAAAAATTAGTGCAGTCAAAAGCTTTCCTGTGCCGCGCTCTGCGAAGGATGTACGCAGCTTCATCGGACTATGTTCGTACTTCCGACGCTTCGTGAAAAATTTTGCGGATATAGCGAGAGCTCTTACGCAGCTCCTCAAGCAGGACGTCCCGTTTTCATGGGGCTCAGAAGAGGCTTCGGCGTTCTCGACTCTAATCGCGCTCCTGACTACTCCTCCGATCCTGGCACACTTTGAACCCTGCTTCCCTACGGAGATCCGTACAGATGCAAGTGGAGATGGCATCGGTGCAGTACCAGCCCAACAACAACGTGGCCATGACTGCGTTATCGCATACGCCAGCCGCCTCCTATCCGCCCCTGAACGTAATTATTCAATCACAGAGCGTGAGTGCTTGGCTCTCGTTTGGGCGGTGGCGAAATTCAGGCCTTAAATATACGGACGCCCATTTTCGGTAGTTACCGACCACCACGCGCTCTGCTGGCTAAACTCTCTTGAAGATCCCTAGTGGGCGCCTTGGTCGCTGGGCTTTGCGCCTGCAAGAGTTTTCCTACTCGGTCGTCTACAAATCTGGCCGCCTGCACCGTGATGCCGATTGCCTCTCCCGGTACCCTGTCGACGATCCTGATGACACCGACGCGACCACGGAGCACTCTATCTTGTCAGTGTCCGACTTCCTTCACATTGGGGAAGAACAGAAACGGGATCCACTGCTGCTTGACATCATCAGCCGTACGGAATCTTTCCCAAATGACGCCTCCGCTCGACACTTTGTGCTTCAAAAGGACGTCCTATACCGTCGCAATTTCCAACCTGATGGGCCTGACCTTCTTATTGTCGTGCCAAAGAATTTGCGGTGCTGTGTCCTCGCTGAACTTCACGACGCGCCCACAGCTAGACACCTTGGCGTATCTCGCACGTACGACCGTGTACGGCGCCGTTTCTTCTGGCCAGGCCTTGCTCGCTCGGTACGCCGATACGTCGCTACGTGTGAGTTATGCCAACGTCGAAAAACACCGCCGCTGCTACCCGCTGGCCACCTTCAACCAATCGATATACCCACGGAACCATTTTATCGCGTTGGGTTAGACCTGCTTGGGCCTTTTCCCGCTTCAATATTGGGAAACAAGTGGATAGCCGTGCTCACCGATTACTCTACACGCTACGCTATCACGCGAGCTTTGCCGACGAGTTGTGCAACCGACGTTACTGACTACCTGTTACGGGACGTTATATTGGTTCACGGAGCCCCAAGACAGCTGCTCACAGACCGTGGCCGTACATTTATATCTCAAGTTATCGCCGACATCCTGCGTTCCTGTTCCACGCAGCACAAATTGACCACTACTTACCACCCTCAAACCAACGGCCTCACGGAACGGTTTAATCGTACTCTTACGGAGATGCTCGCCATATATGTGTCGCCGAACAACCGAGACTGGGATCTTGCCCTACCCTTCGCAACTTTCGCGTACAATTCATCGCGTCACGACACAGCAGGCTTTTCACCTTTCTACCTGTTGTACGGAAGAGAGCCGACCTTGCCACTGGACACCATCATTTCAGCCAATACCTCGTCCACCAGCGAGTATACCCGTGACGCTATAGCGCGAGCCGATCATGCCCGTCAGCTCGCCCGTGCTCGGCTGACGGCCTTTCAGAGCAACCAACGACGTCGGTACGATGCGTCACATCGAGACGCTTATTTCGCTCCTGGAGCCCTTGTGCTACTCTGGTCCTCTCATCATCGGGTGGGCCTATCAGAAAAGCTTTTGTCTTGGTACACGGGACCTTACCGTGTACTGCGTCAAGTAACATCTGTTACTTATGAGATTGGCCCCATCTGTCCATCGTCATCTGTTGCTCGATCGGTTCGATGTTGTTCACGTGTCACGGCTCAAGCCCTACAACAGTGCGTCTGACAACTACCTCTAAAGCTCCGGGACGGAGCTTCCGCCGCCGGGGGTCATGCTACGTACCAGTGGAATCGAGATGAAGGGTACGAAGAGAAGGACGACAAAGAGAATAGACTGGCGCGAGCTGATCAGTATCAGTGGCGCTGCTCGCTTAGGCAGTTGTGCCCACTCCTACGAGTCTGTATATTTCCCGTAACAATATCTTGTCTCAGTGAAAAATCGGTGCCACATATGCAGAATTAGTTCCGTTCTGTGCATGTTTTTTTTAAGCGTACTGATGTGCGAACGAGGGCACCGAAAATGAACAGACGTCGAGGCGAAAATATGCTCCACTTTACTAGCATGCGATTAGAAGACAAGGTCCGGCTGCTACGCGTGATGTGTCGAAAAAATGCGAAGCGAGCGGTGTACCGCTCACTGCCAGCGTGACACCGTCGAACTTTGCGCGTGACGGACTGAACAAAGAAATCGACTCCCACCGCAAAACGCTACATGCAATCAGCTAGCCTGCTGCAAGCTCGTAAAATGACATGACTACGAGCGTGAAAGGACACTCACGCGCACTACGATGTCTCGTCAGTCGTTAGACGGCGCGGCGATGCAGTTTTATCTAAAGCCCTTGAATATAGAAAGTAGCGACACTCTCCTCCATATCCTCCGCTTACAGGCCGAACCTCCTCTATATCCTCTCCCAAACGGCCGCAGTGTGGGCGCCGGCCATATAACCCAGATCTCGCCACCTTCCTATCAAGAATGCTATGTCACGCTGATAACTGGTGCGATGTTCGTTACCTTTCCCGGTCGGGAGAGGCGGGAGAGGAGGGCGCGCGGCGTGGCGGCTCGGTTCAAAGAAGGACGGTACTTTCCAAAAAATATCCAGGGACTTTAGTTTTATCTAGTGTAATCTGATTCTGGTCGCCGCTCGCCCGTCCCGACTTATTTCGCCGAGTGGAGTACATGCGCAGTGCTCTTGAGATCAGATGATATTAAAACCCCTAGATATTTATACTGAGTCGCTGAGCGAACTGTGACACCATTAAGGGAGTATGAAAATAATATGCTTTTCTTTCATCACGACCGTTTTTTTTTCAGAATTAACAACCATCTGCCAGTCTCGGCCCCACTGGGCTACCTTGTTTAGAGAATTGTTAAGAGCAACCTGATCGCCGATGTCTTTATTTCCCTGTAAATCATGCAGTCATCTGCAACCAATCTAATTTTAATGTTTACTGTTTCAATAATGTCATCTATGAATAACAGGAACATGAGCGGAGCGAGAACAGATCCCTGTGAAACGCCCGAAAGGACCTTAACAGTGTAGGAGCTATGTCCATTATAGTGCACAAGATCTGAAAGTTAATCACTAATCCAGTCAGCTATTGGACCATTGCCTAGTTATGAGTTTATTGATAAGTTTACATTGATCACGTGGTCGAAGGCCTTAGAGAAGTCTAGAAAAGTTACATCGATTTGCGATTGTTCGTTTATTGCCAGCTAAAAGTCATGCATAGCCCCAGGGCTGGACAGTATCGCCATACAAGAGTATCGCGATAGTATTTCAGAGATACTTTTGAGTGTCTGTATTTCTGTATCGAGATACATTTGAAAAATGTATCTGTATCTCAGTGGTGAAATACTTTTACCATGTATCGATTATCACGATAGTGTGCGGGGCACAAGTATCTCGTTACCTTTTTTGTTCTCGGAAATCAGCGGAGGCATGCTTCCAAAGGGGAAAGAAATTTTTTTTCTTTCTGTATGTGTTAAACAAGCAAAGGCGCGCGCCGGTCGACGGCATAGGGAGAGCGGCGATGGTTTCCCACAGGCGCAGAATGGCCCATGTGGCAAAGCACCCGATGCCGCCGATGGCGGGACCGCGGAGGCCGGTCGGCGTCTGCCGAAGAAAGTCGCTATCTTGCCTGTCTCTCAAGAGCAGTGCAGCGCGTTTTTTTCCGGCGGCCCGTCAACTATTCATGATCCCCGCGCGGATACCACATTGAGACAGAAGCTTCCCGCCCGTTCGATTCTCAAAGCGATGGCACTTCATGGTCTTTCTTTATTTTCCTTTGTCAAAAAAGGAGGGGACCGGACCAAAAGCCGCACCAGCGGCTTGACAAGGGTCCTGACTCCCTGTTACATTGCAGTGTAGTGAACATTCATAAAAAATAAATGCATTAGAACACTTCAAATACTATAGTTAATCAAAGCCGACAATTATACAGTAGTTAACTAGAAGCAGTAGCTAGACTTTAGCTAATAAAAATAACAATTCATAATCCCACACTTGACGAACACATGAAACTGAATAGATGAATATGTATGTACATTGCAAGAGTAAGAAACTTATCGTTTAACACATCGCAAACATTAAACGAAAATAGAGTGGAAATTCATTCGTGTGAACTATGCTGTTCTTAGGTGATCTTGCCCATGCAGTAATGCTGAATATCTTTCTTGGAATGTAAAAACAGCGCAAAATATAGACAAGGACTGAAGAAGAGACGACACGGCGCTGAAAAAAGTCGCTATGTCGCCGTGTCGTCTCTTCTTCAGTCGTTCTCTATAGTTTGCGCTGTTTTTACATTCCAAGCGTGAACCACCAACTAGCTCAACTTTCGCTTCTAGTGCTGAATATCTTTATTAGATGCAACAATAGGATGGAAGCCATCGCTTATAAGTTTATTGAATCATTTAGGCACTGTGAAACTCATTGACTGCGTACAACCGTATACCCTAGGGGTGGGTACAGCCCACCGTTCCTTGAATCTGGTAACCTTATTAGACTTATTTTCTTTCAGTTTTGCCAAAGAAAGAATGTATTTTTTTATTTCGCAGAAAACACCTGTACATCAATGATATCCTGTAGTCAAATAAACAAAATACAGGCATGATATTACCGCGAGTATTATTTCGATGTGCTCTGTTTAAACCGACAAAGACTATGAGCAATGCCCGGCCCAGATCGCGCCTCAGTGTTCGAGAAGCTTCACGTTCGTAGTAGATCGCTTTGTTAACATTGCGCACAGCACGCGAACACTCAAGATTATTCCAGAACTTGTGCGACGACCAGTGATAAGACTAGAACGTTCGACGCGTGATGTATAAAAGCCAGCGCGGTCCAACGATTAACACATTATCGACGACCGACGCTCTGTTCGCCGCTATCAGTGCCAGTGTGCATTGCTGTAGTCTGACTTTCAGTTTCCCGGCCACAAGTTCGGCCAAATAAAGAGTTTCTTCTTTTTCACGCCAACTGTTACCTTCGTAGACGTCACGACCACGTCACATCTGGTGAAGGTGCTGCCCGGTCCATGTATCGAATGCCCCCCCTCCAGCCGTAAGCCAAGCCCACACCGTAAAGAAGACATCGGCGCCAACGCTGAGCAGCGAGCCTGCCGCAGGCAACAAGGTCTACCACCCGAGTACGGGCCTCTCCCTGAAAAGACCCGGCAGACCAAGTCCCAGAGCTCGACTGCAGCGGCGATGACAGCCCCTCTGCCGTCTGGACCCATCCTGCTCCGGCAACCGAAGAAGCCGCCGACCTTCTATAGATCGCAAAGTCAAGATCCCTAAACCTGGCTCGAGACGTTCGAAAGGGTATCGGCATTTAACAACTGGATGAGAGCAGCATTTTGGGCTAGCTGGTGTTGCATGACATCAAAGTAATTGCGCGACGAAAACAAGGACATGGAAAACGCGGACATGGAGTAACAACTGGAGTTCCGAGGACAAGCTGCGTCATGTGTACTTCTACCTGGACAGACGCAGCAAGGACCTGGTTCGAGAACAGGGAGTCCACCATGAAAACATGGGACATCTTCCAGACCAACTTTCTCGCAGCGTTTGAAAGCGTCGTACGAAAAGAAAAAAACCGCCGCTTTGCTGAAAACACGGGTGCAGCTCCCGAACAAAAACGTCTCAATCTTTGCGGAAGGGGCTGTTCCGCATTACCGACCATGACATGACCGAGGAAAAGAAGGTCCGTTTGCTCATGCAAGGGGTAAAGCAAGAGCTCGTCGCTGGGCTGGTGCGGAACCCACCCAAAACAGTCCAAGAATTTGTCTCGGAGGCTACGACGATTGAGAAGACGCTGGAAATGCGCACGCGCCAGTACGATCTCCGATCGATGCAAGAAATCACTGCTGTTCACGCCCTCGCCTCTGACAACCTACACAAAACAATCTAAGCAATCGTGCGGGAGGAGCTACAGAAATTGTTGCCTTCGTCGTAGCCCCAAGTTGCCTCGATCGCCGACATTGTTCGAGAAGAAATCCAGCAGTCGTTGGGAACCCCTGAGCCGCCACATCCTCAGCCACAAGCCATGAGCTACGCTGCTGTAGCCCGACGCGACGCCCCCCCCCCCCCCTCCACGCCTACGTCAAGATGCCGCACCGCCGAATTTCCGTCGCCAGACGCCGCCGCCACCAGCGCCATACCGCCCACCTGCCAGCCAGCGCTACCCTCCGAGGAAGACCGACGTTTGACGCGCCCCTGACCACCGCCCACTATGCTACCACTGCGGTGAAGCCGGGCACACGTACCGCCGCTGCCAGTACCGGGAGATGGGACTGCGTGGTTTCGCCGTAAACGCGCCGCGTCCGCAGCCAGTCGCGACATCGCCGACTACCTCACAGGAGCGCAGTGGACGCCTCGACGACCTTCCCGTTCGGCGTCGCCAGGCCGCTACACTTCACCGCATCGTAGGCAGTACACCAGTCCGGCTCGGGGCCGATCTCCGAGCCGTTACCCGGAAAACTAAATGCAGCAACCGATAGAGGTGCGGTTGCTGTACGTCGAACTACGGAAGATCCTCCGCCGACGCCGCCGACGACGCCTTGACGAAACCTGCTGAACACGACGCGAAGCAGACAGAGCCCTGCCGACGAAACCTCGCGGACTGAAGAAGACCTGGCGACACAGCATGATACAAGCAGCGCAACAAATCGACGCAGCCGTGATCCTACGCCGCGACCTAATCGCAACGCAAAGTGACGGACTAGCGACCTCGATGTTCTCATCGACGGCTACAACGTCATCGCTCTCGTCGACACTGGGGCCGACTATTCCATCGTCAGTGGGCCATTCGCCGCCAAGCTGAAGAAAGTAAAGACCGCGTGGAGTGGACCCGCAGTTTGGACAGCTGGAGGATAACGCCGATTGGAGTCTGCACGGCGAGAATCACCATCAATAACAGGACTTATCCTGCGAGTTTTGTAATCCTACAACACTTCTCCAGAGATATGTGATACTTAGAATGGACTTCCTAAGTGACAACGGCGCCGTCAGCGCTCCCGCCCCACGTGACGCCAGGGAACCAAGCGTTGAATGTGATAGAGGAGCAGGTAAGCGTTCCTCCGCTGTCCAGCGTCATTATTTCCGTCGGCACCGAGAAACCGTCGGACATTGAAGGCGGCATCGAGGCCGATCAGCACCTACTCCGGAAACGTCAAATTTGCGTCGCAAAAGGTATAGCTGAGCTGCGTTACGGTAAAGCAAAGGTAGTGTTGACAAACTTCAGCCACGAATATAGGCACCTTAACATTGGTACGACGGTCGCCTGCATCGATGAATGCGTGTCCGCCAGCAATGCTTTCGCCCTCTTCGATGCTGCCGAACCTACTTCGACGAATCGTGGTCCCGAACCAGATTTCGACGTCAACCCGAGCCTTCCGAAAGCCAAGCAAGACGAGCTCAAATCCCTGCTCCTGCACTTAGAGGACTGCTTCTCGGCGTCGTCAAGAATTCGACAGACCTCAGTCGCGAAACATCGCATCATCACAGAAGAAAGTACCCGACCTGTTCGACAGAGCCCGTACCGAGTTTCGACGCGCGAACTCGAGGACGTGAAGAAACAAGTCGACGAAATGCTACGCGACGACATCATTCAGCCGTCCAAGAGTCCGTGGGTGTCACCCGTGGTTTTAGTGAAGAAGAAGGACGGAACCCTACGCTTCTGCGTCGATTATCGCCGCCTGAACAAAATCACGAAGAAGGACGTGTATCCTCTCCCACGGATAGACGACGCCCTTGACCGACTCCACAGCACGAAGTATTTTTCGTCGATAGACCTCAAGACCGGCTATTGGCAAATCGAAGTCGACGAGAGAGACCGAGTGAAGACTGCCTTTATACCACCGGACGGCCTCTTCGAGTTCAAGGTCATGCCGTTTGTCCTTCGCTCGGCACCTGTAACTTTCCAACGTGTCATGGATACAGTACTTGCTGGCTTAAAGTGGCCGACTTGCCTCGTGTACTTGGACGACGTCGTTGTGTTTGCCTCAACCTTCGACGAACACCTCCGGCGCCTTGAAGCTGTACTTCAAGTAATCAAGACTTCCGAACTCACTGTCAGAAAGGTGCCGCTTTGCATGCGTAGAGCTCTTGTTCTTTGGCCACGTGATTAGCAAGTCTGGAGTTCGTCCCGACCCACGGAAACCAGCGTCCATCGCTTCCTTCCCGCCACTCACCGACAAAAAAGCTGTACGTCGATTGCTCAGCTTGTGCGCCTGCTACAGACGCTTCGTCAAGGAATTTTCACGTATCGCCGAGCCGCTCACCCATCCCACTAAAACCGACGTGGACTTTAAGTGGGAAACGGCACAAGGTGAAGCATTTCAAGAACTGAACCGACGCCTGCAGATACCACCAATACTTGCGCACTACGGCGAATATGCCGACACGGAAATTCACACCTACGCAAGCAGCGTGGGGATCGGAGCCATCCTAGTTCAGAGGACTGACGGACTTCAAAGGGTTATCAGTTATGCTAGCCGGTCGATATCGAAGGCCGAAACCAACTATTCTACAACAGAAAAGGAGTGCCTTGCCGTCATCTGGACAACATCCAAGTTTCTCCCCTACTTCTACGGCAGGCCTTTCAAAGTTGTGAGCGGCCACCACGCCTTGTGTTGGATAGCTAACTTGAAGGACCCTTCAGGTCGCCTCGCACGGTGGAGCCTAAGACTTCAGGAATTCGACATTATCGTCGTACACAAGTCCGGAAGGAAACACTCCGACGCCGACTGCCTGTCTCGTGCCCCCCGTCGACCCACCACCGCTCAACGACCAGGATGATGACAGCTTCTTGGGAGTCATAAGTGCCGGCGACTTCACCGAACGACAGCGGGCCGACCTAGAACTCAGGGGTCTATTGGAATACCTGGAGGGCCGACCATCGTTGTCTCAAAAGTATTCGGGCGAGTATTGGCATAGGTACCAGCGTGACCACATGGTCACGCAAATCCCGACGAAACCTTTCAATTGATACAGGTTTAAAACACCCCGCCGAAATCACGGCAATACGCCTTGTGATTGCTCACGCTGCTCCTTACACACACCATGTGGCAGAACTTTTCTTTGTTTATTGGGGAACTGCTAAAACAGGCGCGAAATTGTGGTTCTACACTTCGGCACGTCGGCATGCAACGTCTTTCGGGTAAACAGATTTTTTGTAGTATTATTTCTTCGAATAGGGTGATGAACATTTCCCGGTAAAGTAGGTGCACTATGCCATCTCCGGTGAAAATTTCAAGTTGTTTAACCAAAGCTTTGCTCGCGAACAAGCGTGTTATTTTACGTGTTACCATATGGTCACGCTAGGCCCTTAGGATCCCTATTTTGGTTAAGTTCGTTCCTTCGTTTTACGCTTCTTGAAGGAAGCAAGGAAGAGGAAAAGCAAGGAAAGGCAGGAAGGTTAACCAGGCGCGCGTCCGGTTTGCTATCCTACACTGGGGGGAAGGGGAATGAGGGATTAAAAGATAGGGAGATAGAAAGAAAAGAGTATACAAAAAACACTGCTGCGTTCCATAATACTGAGCGCAGGCTCTCGGGCGAATCACGTTGCACTGGAGGCAGACGAGTAATGGTGCCTACTGAAGGCTTGCAAGTACTGGATATAGACCATCTAGCACCTGTTGCACGGACTGATCGTATGGGGATTGGAGCTTGCCGACGAGCATGCGAAGTGTGTCTAGGAGTGACTGTAGAACTACGACGATTGCTTTGTCTTCTTCAGACCACTGGACAGTCGGTGATTCAGTGTTCACGATCGCCGACGTGCGCTGTGACTCTTCATTTGGCTGCGACTTCGGCAACGAAGGCCAAGCTGCGTCGGATGTGTCCATGCCTTCCTTGGTGTTGTCGTTTACGCCGGCCGTCACCCATCCCTGGGACTGTGGCTTCGGCAATGTAGGCCAAGTGGAATTCGTACCGGCCGTGGAGGGTCCGGTTGACAAAGGAGGCACTGAAGCAAGGGGGTTCAAGAGGCGCTGTGGATGCAGATGCATTGGTCTTCTTGGATGAACCTCGGCGCCGATGTCGCCGCTTTCTGATGGAATCGACGACCTCGCGATGGGATGTATGGTCCCTTGCCATTTGTTTCAACACAGCTATTTCCATCTTCAGTTTTGGGCACTCTCTTGAAGAAGCTTCGTGCGGTCCATTACAATTGGAACACTCCAGGACATTGGCTATACAATTTACTCGCCTATTTTCGCACACGGTTCTCACGTGGCCTAGCTTCATGCAGTTGTGACATTGCAGTGGTTTCGGCACAAAATGGCAGAATGTCGGAAGTGGCCCACCTTTACATAGGATGGTAGAGAGTTGCCTTTGAAATCTATTTTCACGCCGCGTGAGGTACCCAAACGAGCAACCTGGGCGATGATGGTAGCTTCGTTAGCTGTTTTGACCAGGCCACACTAGTCGGAGCTGGGAATCTCAGCTGCAACGTCGTAGATGACGCCGGTGGCGACGTTAGAGCCCATTGGGATGTAGGAGCGGACGTTGATTCCATCCAGCGCTGTGACATTTCGTAGTGTGTTCAATGTGGTTGCATGCGAAACATCAATCGCCATGACGTTCTTACGCGGGTTTACTCGGATGTTGATGATTTCATCTGGCACCAGTCCCTCGAGCAGTGCCGAAACAGATTGCCTGTTGAGGCGCTTCATGTTGCCGTTGGGGTCAACAGGAACGACAATGATGGTGTTGGCCTCGGGCCTACGCTGCGCTCCTTCATTCGGTGTGTTGGGGACGAAGTGGCCCTGGTGTTACGCCTCTTTGCCTTTCGGCTCGTCACAAGTTCGAAGTCGTCGTCAGATGACCCCTCACCTGTCGGTGAGTAGATATCAGTGTCCTCGCTGTTGCAGTAAGGGCCCGTCCGCTTCCTGGACGCGGCCGCCGCGGACGCCGCGGGACCTGACAGATATCCGAACTGGTCCATGTTCATTGCCGATTAACGCAGTGGTAGGCTTCACGAGGTTCACATATTGGACAAAAAAAGGCAAGAGATACTCGAACAGCGTACTGCTAGGCAGACACTTCGTCGTCGTCCGAAAATGAATCCTTGAAGGGTGATTCCCCTACGCTCGCGTGCCAATTTATTGTATGCATAAGCGTGTGCGGTGTTCCCTTTCAGGGATAGGGGGGGGCGAAGGCTCGTCGCCCGGCCCCCCCCTCTTTATTACGTCAATGCCCCATCGCCCCCCTCCCTATTATGTCAATATCTGGGGCTGGCTTTGCGCCCCCCCCCCCCTTCTCGCCAAGCCAAAAGGAACTGGCCGTCGAAGAACGTGAACGCTTGTTGACAGAGCGCCTTGTGGTCCACATTTTGATTGAACACACAGTCCACTTCGTTGAAGTTGTGCCTAACGGCAAAAGGCGCAGGTGCGCTAGAGACAACAGCAACAGCACGGTGACCACACAATGCAATAAATGCGACGTCGGCATGTGCATTGCGTGCTTCACGTCATTTTACAATGAGTGCCCAAGAAATCGCTAATTTTTTTTTCGCGATGTGTCAAGCACTGAAAGAAAATTCGTCACTTTGTAACTTTTACTGTAGCCTAAGGGCCTAGCGTGACCATATGGTCACGGGCCATATTTGGTAGACTAAGAGCTCATTCACAATGGAATTTTCAGTGTGATATATACATATGCAGATAAGATAAAAAATCACATCTGCTTTCACAAGACTCATAAAAAAAGAAACCGGTCCCTAATGGGTTAAGAAGCTACCGTATCGTTGCACCTTCGGTAATGCGACCAGAAATTCTGCAAGCCCTGCACGACCACCCGACGGCTGGTCACCTCGGTTCTTCCTTCACGTTCGCGAGGATAAAAGAAAAGTACTTCTGGCCGCGCCTTACCGCCGACGTCACTCCTTACGTGAGGACATGGCGGGACTGTCAGCGACGCACGACACCGCCGACAAGGCCAGCGGCCCTTTGCAGCCCATCGAACCGCCTCACCGACCGTTCCAGCAAATCGGCATGAACTTACCGGGGCCGTTCCCGACGTCGGCTGTCGGAAACAAGTGGATCGTCGTAGCAATTGACTACCTCGCCCGCTACGCCGAAACAAGGGCCCTACCCAAAGGCAGCGCCGCCGAGGTAGCAAAGTTCTTCGTTGACGGCATCGTCCTGGTTCATGGCACCCCTGAGGTCTTCATTAACGACAGAGGCACGGCCTTTACAGCGGAGCTAACTCAGGCGATCTTGAGGTACAGTCACACAAGCCACCGCCGGACCACCGCCTACCACCCACAGACGAATGGCCTCACCGAGCGTCGCCGACATGCTGGCCATGTACGTCGACGTCGAGCACAAGACGTGGGATGCAATCCTTCCGTACGTGACCGTCGCATACAGTACGGCCATCCAGGAAACGACGCAGATGACGCCATACAAGTTGGTCTACGGATGGAGCCCGGCAACGACGCTCGATGCCATGTTACCCAATGTCACCGATGAGGAAAACATCGACGCCGTCGTGTACCTCCAGTGCGCCGAAGAAGCCCGACAACTAGCCCGTCTACGCATCTAGTGCCAACAAAAGACCGACAGCCATCGCTACAACCTTCGACGACGACATGCAGAATACCAGCCCAGTGACCGTGTCTCGGTCTGGGCACCGATACGTCGACGTGGACTGAGGGAAAATCTGCGACGATACGTCGGACCGCATAGGGTGCTTCGACGTCTCGGCGCACTCGACTACGAGGGTGTCCCGGATGGCATCTCAAACTCTACGCCACGCCGGGTACGCCACGTGGTCGTGCATGTGGTGCGCCTTAAACTATTCCATGCGCGTTAAGGGACCTGCGGACTCACGTTTTTACATGCTTTATTGTTGTTATTTATTGTTGCATGCATTTTTGTTCCATGTTCTGTTTTAAGCACCGGGGTGATGCTTTTTCAGAGGGGCATGGCCACGCGTGTTATTTTGATGTGCTCTGTTTAAACCCACAAAGACTGTGAGCAATGCTCGGCGCAGATCAAGCCTCAATGTTCGAGAAGCTTCACGTTCGTAGTACATCGTTTTGTTAACATTTCTTACAGCACGCGAACACTCAAGATTATTCCAGAGCTTGCGCGACGACCAGTCATAAGGCTAGAATGTTCGACGCGTGATATATAAAAGCCGGCGCGGTCCAACGATGATCACATTATCGACGGCCGACGGTCTGTTCGCCGCTATCAGTGCCAGTGTACATTGCTGTAGTCTGACTTTCAGTTTCCCGGCCACAAGTTCGGTCCAATAAAGGGTTTTTTCTTTTTCACGCCGACTGTTACCTTCGTAGACGTCACGACCTCGTGATGTCTACGAAGGTAACTTTAGGAAAAACGAAGGTAATATTTAGGAAAAAGTTCAACCGTAGAATAAGGGTAAGGTACATTTGTTAGATACCGGACAGCACTCTTCTGTAGCATATGCAACTTTCTTAGATTTGTGATACCGGTTGTACACCAAAAACACTGCAATACTCTAATAGAGAAGATACCATAGAATTATAAAGAAGAATTTCAGCTTTAATAGGAAGCATGTTTCGCACCTTTGATAGGACACCAACAGCTCTAGACATTTGCTATCGAATGTATTTCGTTTGTTCAATCCAAGTCAAATATTCCGAAAAAATCACACCAAGAGTTTTGACATTGTTTACAAATCCTATAACCTCATTATCTAGATGAACAAACAATGCTTGTGCTAATTTTTTCCCTTTAGGTCGATATAAAACTGCTTTTGTTTTCCCTGAATTTATCATTCAGCGATTCATGTTTGCCCAAATTTTTATGCTGTTTAAAACATTATTGGTTGTTTCTTCTAACTCACTTTGAACTGTTCCTGAAATAAACTGTGTTTTATCTGTTATATGTACGATGTCGTTAACGTATATACAAAATAACAATGGGCCCAGTGCGCTTCTCTGGGGGACTCTTTTTTTTTTACAGGCGGCTTGGTAGACTTTGCAGTGCCGATATCTACATATTGCATTCTGTGTGCATGATATGAATGAATGAGCTCGTGGGCTGTTCCACGGACGCCATATTTCTGGAGATTTAGAAGAAGAATGGGGTGATCAATGAGGTCAAAAGCTTTAGAGAAGTCAATGTATACACCTATCATGAATTCCTTGTTATTTAATGATTTTATGATAATTTATTTTTTGCCGGTTCACGCCGTTTCTGTAGAGCGATGTTTCCTGAAGCCATGTTGAAAGTCACGGAGAAGGCTATGCTTATTGGAATACGACGTCAAACGAAAGTGCACTATTTTCTCTATACCTTTTGAAAATATTGGTAGGATAGATGTGGGAAGGTAATTGCTTAAAATGTTCTTATCACCTTTTTTTATATATTGGCACTATGCGTGCAACCTGCATCAGCTCAGGGAAAACGCCACTGGACAGAATGATGTTATATATGTGAGTGACTACAGGCGTTATGATGTCAAGGACATATTTTACGGGAAAAATTTGGATTCCATCAGCATCTTTAGTTTTGCTATTTTTCATGGAGTTGAGATAAGATAAATCTTCTGGACTACTAGTTGGAGAGAAAAAAGGTGAATCGGGATTTTTGTTCCATGTTAATGTTTCGTTGACAGAAGAAGCTGTGGTGATTTGATCTACGCTATCTGTAGGTTGATGTACAAACAGGCAGTTAAAGGCATCTGCGAGTTCTTCGCCTATAGCTCTTTAACTTCGCTCAAGATCACATCTGAGATAGCTGCTGCACTCCTTGGGTGAAGAATGCGTTTAACTTGCGCCAAAGTGCTTCCGATGTCTGCGTCTTTTTACTTAATAAAACTTTTTGTTGGGCTAGTTGGTACATGCTTACTGAAATACAAATAGACGCAAACCTTCGAGGACGAAAATTAGAGGCAGAACAGAAAGGGCGTCACTCGCAACTAACTTTATTCTCAGAACATCAGCTACTTTAATAGCCGCAGCAACTATGCGCGCGCACATCACCTCACGTGCTCGTCAAAAAACACTCGATAAGATTGACAAGAAATGACAAAAAAAATCGATTAAACGAAAAAAAAGATTCGAAGAAATCGAACTCACCACCACGCAGAGCAACAGAAGTGTCACTAACACATATATCTCCCTTCTTTTTAATGTAGTAAGCTTCCATGATTTCACGCGCTAATGTATCATTACTCTTTCCAAGGACGGAAACACTGGAAAACCCGGGCTCACACTTACAGGAACCACAGTGCACCGGCAAATGTGCCGAAAGTTTATTTTTCACGGAAAGTTCATGCTCCCTAATTCTGTCATTTATGCACCGGCCTGTCTGGCCGACGTAAACCCTACCGCAACTCAGCGGGATCTCGTACACCACGCCAACCGAGCAGGCGACATACGGCCTTGCGTGCCTCTTCCCACACGGGGAGGGCCTCGGTGCAGTCGAAATTCGTGGGCACAGGCTCGCCAACTTGCGGGGCGCCGAGAACACCATAGGTACCTTGTACCTGTTAGCCCTTTCTGTTCTGCCTCTAATTTTCGTCCTCGAAGGTTTGCGTCTATTTGTATTTCAGTCTGCGTCTTTTCGTCAAAAAATAATTTGATATAGTAAAATCTTTTGCATCTTTTCACATTTATGTAAGCTGGTTCCTGTATGCTTAGAATTCTGCTAGGAATAATTCATCTCTAGTTTTCACAAATTTTGCGTACAGGGCATTTTTATGTTGTATCATTTTTAACAGCCTGCGAGTGATCCAAGGCTTGCGTGCCTCTTATGGCTTACTTACTTTCTTAATTGGAAAGTTTGCTCCGTAAAGGGCAGTAAATGTATTTATGAATCCATAAGAATACGCAGCGCTAAAACGACGCGACACACGGCGAGAACAAGGACGCGCGCTGACTGCCAACGTTGGTTTGTTGTGCGTTAACAAATATATAGAGGGCACAAAAAAAGGGAAAGGGAAACTGGGAAGGAAGAGAACTTGTGCGCATGGGTATGACGATGACTTTGGAACAAGGTGTTTAGGATTATTGGCTGAGATAGCGCAATTCCTTGTCTGTTAGAGTGAGCGAAGGGGCACTAAGACACTGCGCGCCTTTGCACATCATCGCGAAGGTCTCAAAGATTTCACGTGCTATGTTGTCCTTATATGTGCGCAACACTATAGCTTTTTCCAGTAGCGGAGCGCAACCACAGTCTGCGCACTGGATAGCTAAATTGCTACCCTGCTTATTCTTGACGTTGTTTTGGTGCTCCCGTAGACGATCATTTAGACAACGTCCAGACTGGCCGATGCACGATCTGCCATCTCGTACACGATTTCTTTGTTGCACTGCACATAGGGAGGGGCGAGGTTCTTCTTGCAGGTTTTGAAGCTCATGGGGTTAGCATTCACGCGTTTGCACAGGGAGGATAGTTTTTAGCGCTGCGTATTCTTATGGATCCATACCAACGAGTTCGCCTCAATACCCTCTTAAGTATTTATGAAGGCGATGTTACTCTCATCTGATTCGTAGACACAACTCCAGCTTTCTTCGCTAATAGCTCGCCGAAAAGATGCGAGCTCACGTGACGTTATTACCTGAATACTTCGCGTTTTCAAACGTTTGCTTTTAAGAAGATCGTTTTTTTCTAGTAACATGAATATACCATGATGATCACTAATGCATGTATAAATTACATCAGCCGTTATTGGTATCGGATTAATATTTGTGATGAAAACATCCGGCAATGAGCCACCATCGAGAGAAATACGCGTAGGACTAGTGATCATTTGCGGGCACCACTGGAAGCCATAATCGCAAGAAGTTCTTTTTGTTGACTTGTAGACGCAAGCAGGTTCACATTAAGATCACCACCGATAACAAATTCTTGGTTATACTCTGAAGCAAAAGCAAAGAAATGACCAAGAAAACTTATAAACTGCTTGAAATCACCCGAGGGTGGCCTATAACAAACACAGAACAAGTGACTAGACTTCTCATAGTTAGCACTTCATAATCAGGCTTCACAGTTGTAATTTCCGGCACACCCTCAGCAAGTATAGTTTCCTTCATCAGGAGGGCAACACCGCCACCACGCTTACTTTCACGATTTTTAAAGTGACAGTGATAGCCAGGAGGGCAAAAAGTCGATGACGTTCCTAGATACCAAGTTTCGGTTACATTATCGCTGTGAAGTGCAATCCGAAATTTTCTAACATCGATGTCAATTCATCGTCCTTATTTACAAGTGATCGCACGTTTTAGTGAAAGAACGTCATGGCTGTCTTTTTTGTATAACAAAATTTATGTAGCGCCATCATCATCGACCTTCATCATTTATTAGCTACCACGCCGCGCCTGTCGCGCCGCTCATGCAGAGCTCGAGGCGCGAGCTAGTGAGAACGAGATCACGGACCTGGCGGTTCGGACGCTGGCAGCCTCC
Source organism: Rhipicephalus appendiculatus (assembly GCA_030522465.1). Taxonomy (NCBI): domain Eukaryota; kingdom Metazoa; phylum Arthropoda; class Arachnida; order Ixodida; family Ixodidae; genus Rhipicephalus; species Rhipicephalus appendiculatus. Next base: position 682,479 of record JALIZH010032957.1, read on the forward strand.
GCCGCTCCGCTTCGGCAGTTCCCGAATAAAGTGGCGAGTTCGGCACGACCACGTCGGTCGCCGTCACGACGTCTTCTCTCGTCTGTGTCTCACGCTACATTTTATTGCGGATGGTTTAAAGACCATAACATAGTCTAGTCTACAAGTGGGTATCCTCAGTGTTGCTATAGAATTTTCCCTAAGTCATCAGCATGAGTGATAAGAATGACAGGAGTTCCATCATTTTTCCGCACAAAAATTTTCCCGTTCTTAGTCCAAGCGTATTTCCAGCCACATTGTTTCCGCAGTGCATTCGATGCACCGGACAGACGCTTTGTGGCCGAGCACATTAAGGAATATCGGAGATATTGGTTCCCAGCCAATGTCTTCCGACGACAGTTTTTGCTGTCTTGCCTTGGCAAGAAAAGAGTCTGCCCTCCGTGCGAACTGAACGATTATCAGGGCATGCGCGTTGCCTGTAGATTGTAGGCGGTGGCAAGCTACATCATGTCACGAAATCTTGTTTTTTGCCATGATGTCGCAACGATTTCAGTAATGCTAGCTTTAGAATTGTGGAATGAACTGCAGTAACAAAATAAAGTATTTCATGCATCCTGAGATCTATAGCCCTAGCATCTGTAAGGTCTGCCAGACAGACACAGCTACGCTTAAGCACATGCTCTGGGAATGCGAGGCTAAAGCCAAACGTATTAGTCCCGATGTTCTCTCGGCGAGGTGGGAAGCCGCTCTGCGCAGCTCCAAGCACGCCGACCAACTGTGGGCAGTCCAGCAGGCCCGTGAAGCGGCGGAGAGGCAAGGCCTTGACGTCCCGACATGGGAGACAAGAGCTCGGGCCATTAATCTGCCGGACAATTAATAAAGTTTTTCCATCCATCCCAAAACGTTCATGCTACATCATGTGTTAGTGTTTCTAAAACTTATAACTTCATATTTGATGCTGCCCAGCTACACAGAGTATGGTAACTGGGGAGTGTAAGAATTGGTTCCGACTGTAGCTGCCACAGATTGTTTTCTGTATGTTCTCGTTGTACGAAAAGCTTTTTATTTTCATAGTTCTGGACACTTGTTCTGTTTGGTAAATTTCTTGTATGCAGGCACCGGAAGCTTTCATGACTGACAACAGTGCTGCTGAAAAGGCAGCATTGTTCGAGAACTGGCCAGAGGCCAGACAGCTGCTGTGCCATTTTCATGCGGCCCAGGCGGAATGGCGCTGGCTAACACTTGCGAAGAATGGAGTTAGTCAAAGTCAAAGAAAGCTGCTGATGTAGATTTTCCAGAAGGTACCAGTATTTTTAACTGAGGGTCACCATTGGGTCAGGCGCATGCATGTCGATTGGTCAAGTTGCAAATTATCCACGGAAATTCAATCTTAGGTTAGAAAAAATGGACCTGTGGGCCCAAGTGGGTGCAAGTTGTGAAGCTTCACCTGGGACTGAATTAAATGAAAAACAGAATGACTAACCATAGCTGAATGAATGAAGTTTACTGTATCTGCTCTCTTTTTATATGAGGCGTTTTTGATATAAAATAATATACATATTGAATAGTGGGAATGCACTGAGAGGGCGTGATCAGGTTTTCAGTGCGTCATATTTTTTATAACCTCGCTTTCATAAATTCACCTTTTCATCAATTCTCAGCAGCTTTAATTCACTGTAAAGTTGAAGCCAACAGTTTATGCATTGTCTTTCCATTTTCTGTCTAAGGTTGCTAAGCTCTAATGGTAGAACAGACTCAAACGAAACAACAAAACAGACGGAGATGTTTTTTGTCCGCTAACCATTCTGCTCTAAGTTACCGTAGTCAGAATGGAAAAGCTAGCTAAGTAGTCAGTCCTCCTGAAGTATTTTTCCATTTTGTTGCTCTGAGCACCCTTCCTTTCTTGTGCATCGGTTTAATAATGTATTGTACACATATGCAGGTCATGTATGCTGACCAAGCAGAAGTCCTAAAAGCAGCAGTACAGGAACTTCACGCTCAGCAGCACAAGGGCTACGCTAGCCGTGTTGAAGCATTACTTCAAAGAAAAGAAGAATGGGTGTTGCTCTTCAGGTTGGAAATGAGGACTAGAGGCCATAAGACAAACAATTACCCAGACGCCTCTATAAATATTTTGAAGGACATTGTTCTACACAGAACAAAAACATTTAATGTCGTGGCTCTTGCTGAATTCGTCCTTGTTGTGTGGGAGAAGTACTTCCAGCACAGAATCCTGGATCATGCACACTCACGTGTGTCCGGTCACAAGCTCCTGTACGAGGAGCTTTTGAAGAGGTTGCCAGAAGGCATGCAGTGCAAGATAAAACGTGATGGAGACGGACAATACATTGTCCCAAGTGCTAGCGAGGACAAGTGCTACATTGTATACACAAATGTTGGCGTATGCACGTGCAGGGCAGGGCAGCAAAGTGCATTTTGTAAACATCAGGCACTTGCCCATAAAGTGCATGGTGGGGTGTTCCCCAATGCGCGTCTGCTTTCTAAGGAAGGCAGATACGAACTTGGAAAACATGCGCTAGGTGATAGATGCCCCAGTGTTGAGTTTTTCCAGGGCCCCAATGAAACAGCTTTAAAGCCAGCAGACACGGTATGCATGGACACAATTCCACTCTGTTCGGATGTTCCAGAGGCAGCCACTACCGAAATCCGCACAGGCCTCCGAGAAGCTCGGAAGGTCCACCAGCACTATTGAGCCAGATTCGTATCTGTAAGGGAAACCTTGATGGCTTTGGTGGTCACATGCTCTAGCTTATGATGATCAGCAATTGTTCGAGTCATAGTAACTATAGTCATAAGTCATAAGTGGTACAGAACTATGTATACTCAATATGGTTTAACAAAACTGCGCTTGTCCTGTTGTCTCGCTCTTGTGATTGTTGTTCTTTGCGCTCAAATTTCCCGTCAAAGTATACTCAGTATTCTCTTCCATAGGCCGCCATCCATTTCACAAAAACAATTATCAAATAATCAGGTGAAGTCAATTAAAGCTGCAATCTCATTGACAATGCTTTATTTTATTGAGTGTTCTGCTGTTAATACAAGGCGAAAATATAACACTTGACATGGTATAAGTTGTAATGAAGGAAATGTTTCCTTACACAACTCAAAATTTTGTCCAAGCCAGCAGCAAAAAAGAGAAATATCAAATAAGGTAACATTAGGTGTACCTATTCATTACTATTATTATCTTTTGCTTTTAATAACCGCGTTCCATTCTGAAGAAACAATCTTTATGAGGTTAAAACATCTGCCCTTTTTCACCATGTCTCTCTATGAATACCAGTTAAGGGTATGTATATTTGTGTTAACGCAAAATTTTCACAATTGAGCAATTTTGTGTCATAGAATTTCTTCGCACTTCTTCATTGTCTTACATGTGCCCAACTTCCCATTGTTTCATCTGATTTCTTAGTTTTGGAATGCGTCCCAGATATTTAACTCAGATTTTACTTTGAGGTCCGATTGTGACGCCTGATATGGCACCGACTTCACAATGTGCTAAGGTGTACTATTATAGCTCATTGCCGCGATGCTTGCAAGAAGTATATTTTCTTTTCCAAAACATTCGTTTTAGTCCATTTGAAATTACTATGTGAAGATAAATATGTAGATAAGGCGCCACAGGACAACAGCAAATTAGTAACTGAGAAAAACAAACGTTTATGGCTACTAAAAGGATTTGTTGCAATTTTCCCAAAATGAAAAGCATGATTATCACATGATATAAGTACTACCCCATAACAAACACAGAAGCCTGACATGTAAGAAGCCTAAATATATGCATAATTACATACAGTGCACTTAAATGAAAAGATTTAATGGACATGACTTCAAATAAGATATCATGATAAAAAATGCACATGAACATTGTCATAAAAATGTGCGTGAATGTGAGACTCGTCCTTTTTAAAAGATGACTATGCAGTTGGATTTGTGAATTGTGTTGCGTGACATTCATGAAGATAGTTTCTTACAGCTGTAATCAGGATGTAGGCATAGAAAAAAAACCGCGAGGCCTGCGCGAAACGCGCAGCACAGTCACAGCGAAAGCTCGAAGAGCGGCCTTTATAGAGCCTTTTTTAAACATTCTTGGGGCAACCACTACAAGCGTACTTGCATGGTACCCCCTACGCCATAAATCATCATAAATTTTGTGTAGTGGGGAAGCGTCCACTATGCCATTATTCGTCACTCTTCGGAAAAGCGCGGTACTCGCTACACACCTAACGCATTACATGCATTTTGTTGATGCTGTGACTGACGACGATGAAGAATTATGCCTGCGGCTTTTTTAATGGGTTGGGGGATTGAACGACCCTATTGTTACGCTATTCGCATTGTGTGACGCCTGGTTGTTACTTTAGTGTTCTAAAACGCTTTATTACATATGTTAACGCGATTCTTTACCCTACATGAAGCCTGCATAGGGTCAGTTTGCAACGCAGTTTCAAGCACCTGCGTAGCTCAGTTTTACAATACACGAGAAACATACAAAACATTGTCCCCGTGTGTGTGACGTCCAACCAGAAATAAAGAAAAAAAAACGGCGTGGCTCAGTGGTAGAGTGTCGGGCTGCCACGCGGAGGGCACGGGTTTGATTCCCATTCAGCAATAGGTACTTTTTATTTACTTTGTTTTATTCTGATTTCGCGCGATAGTGGTTACGGACACCGGCGGCGGCGGACAACTACGGCGCAAAAACGGGCCTTGTGGTGATCTCATAACAGCTTTCGCTGTAATAATGCCATGATGCAACTGTTATGGTTGCTCGGTGACACTTCAGTTTTTAAGGCGAAAGCCTTTAATATCTCATGCTCACGTCCATCCGGTGTCCGTCCGTCCGTCCGTCCGTCCGTGCATCCGTCCGTCCGTCCGTGCATCCGTCCGTCCGTCCGCCCGGTGTCCGTCCGTCCGTCCATCTGTCCGTCCGTCCGTCCGTCTGTCCATCCGTTCATCCGTCTGTCCATCCGTCCGTCCGTCTGTCCGTCCGTCCGTCCGGTGTCCGTCCGTCTGTCTGTCTGTCTGTCTGTCTGTCTGTATGTCCGTCCGTCCGTCCGTCCGTCCGTCCGTCCGTCCGTGTCCGGCCGTCCCGTCCATCCGAGCTCTGGCACGGAGCCAGTTGGCCGCGGGGATGCACAAACGGAGGCCGGTCGCGTCGGACTCTACAGCGCTCGCTCTTTGCTTGCGCAGCTTCGCTGTGCCCAGCGTTTGCAATCATTCTGACCGACGCCGTCTCAATGGACACAGGCGTTCACGGAATACACTTTCGAATTTAAAAAAGGCCCGTCAATTTAAGCGCTGGAATGCTATGGCGTTTGCACGATGCACAAAGCGCGAGAAAATACCAACGCATGCGAACGGAGGAAGATTAGTCTGGCGTCTCGCTGCGACTCGCGGTAAAAAATTAAAAAAAGAAAACACGCACACATTCGCTTTGTGTGTTATCCCACTGAGAGTGTAAAAGAAAAAAGACATGGCATAGTCAGTGGAACGGCCACACGCTTTCGCCGAACACACTTTAGAATGTACAAAGTGTCTTTCAATTTTTTACACTAATATAACTAAATTGCCGACATCGGTGTCCCTGTCATGCTGATTTTGCAATGTGGTTTTACACATGTGCATGAGATTGAAAAATAATTCATTCATGAATTTTTTTATCTGCGTTTAGAAGCAAAAAGTTCCTTTTGCTATAACAAGGATAGGAAGGTTGCTTGAACATTTGGGCTAAATATAAGGTAGCTGTAGTGTTATTGAATGTTTACAATCAATACAATGGTTAACGCCTTTAAGCTGTAATGACAGGAAATGAGCCTAACAGCGAGCACATTTCAAAACGCTTTCCCTTGTTAAAAAGGTTGAAACATATCAGCTAAATATGCCGGACAGTGCTCCAACTGGCATCACCATCAAATTTTCTTGTCCTGTATATCATCAATTTGATATCCTGTATATCATCAAACAGATGATATACAGGATATCTGAATCGGTCTGGTAAAATCAGTTGCCAGAGCATTTTTGGCCCCTTCATGCGCAGAGGCCGAAAACACAATTGCTCTGCGCCTTGCAGTGTGTCACAAGGGCCCTTGCCCCATCTTCACTTTCTTCCAGGAAGCACAGGTCGATCCATTTCAGCACCTTGCAGCAACCTTCGAGCACTTCAAAGAAGTCGGCAATGACCCCACTTGCCTGAAGCACGTGGCCAGGCTGGCAAAAAAGTTGGAGAAGCTGCCAAGCAAGCATAGCTTTATTGAGGTTCTGATAATGATGTCGGCGTCTGTCTCTAGAGCTTACTATAGACAGACACCGACAAAATACGCGTGCAGCCAACAAGCACGTCAAGGAGAAGGCCAGGCCTCAATAGAGGTTCTACTCGTGCTCCTCCGGGAAGGCCAACGAAAGGCCCCGCACCAAAAAAAGAAGCAAATCGCAGCCACTCACTGTGCCACTGTATTGAGGACAATGTACCTTCTGCCCGGTGATGCTGCACTGCTGTATCTGCAAACCCTGTGTGTGTCCCAGTCGGGAATATGAACTTTGCTAGGAGGCTTTTTTAGGGAAAAATGAATAATTGTTGGGGTTTAACGTCCCGAAACCATGATATGATTATGAGGGACGTGGTTTTCTTTTTTAAAGGAAAAGAATAGAGAGACGAAATGGTCCCAAAGTTCAACGTTGCAACTAGCAGAAAGTGATCACACCAACATTTTATGATATGTAGTGGCAATATTTTCTTTTTGTAGGCAGATGTTTCTATTTCAGCGTTATTTGTTTTGTATTTTTTGTTGCAAAATATACTTATATCTTCTATATGCTTAATCCTCTGTTTCTTATTCTCTCGTCATACTGGGCACAATTTTTTGGTTATTTGCTGTATTTCACTTTTTTATTGCGATAGCAATTATATGGACACTCTCGGCTGGTTTTGCCGTCGGCGTCGCCGTTGGCCGCCGCCGTCATCCCCCGTTTATGTATATATAATATCCGGCCCCGCCCGTCATTCGTGAGCGTGAAAAAACGCGATGGGGGGGGGGGGGGGTCCCTCGAGCGAGCTTCGATTTTACGAGCGCGGTCGTCGCGGGCGCGCGCGTTATCTCCCCGTCTCGGCGGCCGACAGCGGGGGGGGGGGGGGGTGTACCCTTCTACGTGCTGCGCTCTCAACGCGAAGAGAATGTGGTGAGCAGTGTCCCTGGAGCGGCTGTATGCTCCTAAAGCAGCGTTTTTCTAGCGTTGCGTGAGATCGGATCCAAAAGAGTTAGCTGCCAGCCTCACTTCGTATAACATTACAATTTGTTGCTATCGCATTCATTGCTTCACCCTTGCGGTGAAACTGTGACTTTCTTACGAATGTAAACAACTCCCCTCTGTGATGCCCTAGGTACCTGAGGGTAATGAAATAAGTAAAATAAATGAATGAATAAATAAACAAATTTAGCCCTAACAACTATGTATACTGATATAATATATAATAATATCTGGGGATTACGTCCCAAAACCAAAATATGATTATGAGAGACGCCGTAGTGCAGGGCTCTGGAAATTTCAACCATCTGGTGTTCTTTAACGTGCACTGACATCGCACAGTACACGATCCTCTGCCATTTAGCCTCCATCAAAATGCGACCGTTGTGGCTGGGATCAAACCCGCGACCATCAGGTCAGCGGCCGAGCTCCTTAGCTACTGCTCCACCGCGGGGGACCTTAAGGGGGGTATGGTAGGGCAAATGGTATATGTCAGTTTTAACGTAATATTTCAGAAACGGCTGCAAGTATTCACATAAAAGTCACATTTTTTATTTTTATTTTTTTTATTTTGTACAATACTGCAGACAGTAGTCCAAGCAGGAGAGGATGTACATAAACACACATACAAAAATCAAAAGGATCAGAACTTTTTGCGTAGCAAGGGTGAAGTAGATGGTAATGAGTTCCACTCTGTGATTGTTCGCGGGAAAAATGAATGTTTATATAAATTAGTTCTTGCGAATACAGGTTTGATGCAATGGCTGTGCTTATGACGTGAGGCTCGGCCGATGTGCTTCTGCAAGTAGTCGTCGGAGTTGATTCCGAGCTTACCAAAATAAACCGAAGACAAGAAATTCAAACGTGCCTGTTTTCTTCTTTCAGATAGTGGTTCTAATTCGGCCGTCTGTAGCATATCTGAAGGGGAATCAAGACGTCTGAATCGCTTGTAAACGTAGCGGATGGCTAACCTTTGAATTTTTTCGAGTTTTTCTATATTGACTTGGGTATAAGGATCCCAAACAGCACAGCCGTATTCCAAAGAGGGCCTAATAATTGTTTTGTATGTCATCAATCTAAGAGAAGGGGGCGATTCGCCCAATTTGTGTTTCAGGAGGCCTAATTTTTTTCGGGCTGTAGAGCATATGCCATTTATATGGGTCGACCAGTTAAGACTGGAAGTTAATGTAATTCCTAAATATTTGCACGCCTGAACTTCTTCAAGGGGGGTTATCTTTTATACAGTAGGTAAAAGAAAGTTTGTTGCATTTGTTAGTGATGCTCATGTGCACAGTTTTCTGAAGGTTAATTACCATTTCCCATTTGTTGCACCATTCTGCCAATTTATTTAAAGTGTCATTCAAAGTGATTTGATCGTGTACAGAATTTACAGGCGTAAATATGACGCAGTCATCTGCGAATAATTTCAAGCACACAGACGAGTCCGCTACATCTTGAATGTCATTAATATATATATTAAAGAGAAGCGGGCCCAGGACGGACCCCTGCGGAACTCCTGAGCGCACATCTAAAAATCGCGAACTGGATCCGTCAATGTTAACGTACTGTTTTCGATTAGATAGGTATGTATTAACCCAGTGAATAATATGCAAGGGTAATCCAATTGCTCTCATTTTTAATATTAACTTTGAATGCACTACCCTGTCAAACGCCTTGGAAAAGTCTAAAAGTATTAAATCAATCTGACCACCTTTGTCAAGAACCTTGGTAAATTCATGAACTGTTGTGATTAATTGAGTTATTGTGGAGTATCCATGCCGGAAGCCGTGTTGTGCATCAGTTATTACATGGTGTTGCGCTAAAAAATCGTTTATGTATTTTGCTAATATATGCTCAAGCATCTTACACGAACAAGAAGTCAGGGAGATAGGACGGTAGTTATCTACCTGTAATGGGGAACCCTTTTTAAAAACAGGAACTACTTTTGCGACACGCCAGTCGTCAGGTAACAAGGCCGTATCGATAGACTTCTGAAAAATTATTGCTAAAAGGGGAGCGACTTGCACTGCATATCTTTTGAGAAACGCGTTTGGAATGTTATCCTGTCCCGGAGACTTCTTAATGTCTAAGCGCAGGAGAAGCTCAGTCACGCCTTCAGTAGATATACTAACGGTGTTATTATTTTCGTTATCGTGGAATTCTTCGGAAAGCGACTGTGTCATCGAAGAGCATGGCTTCGTAAAAACACTTTGAAAAAACATGTTGAATGACTCAGCTATTTCTTTTTTATCGGTAAGGACACTTCCGTTCACAGAAATTTCATTTATTTTGCGAGAATCCTTCTGGGACAAAAACTGCCAGAATTTTGCAGGATTGTCCGTCACAAAGCGACCGAGCTTAACAGTAAAGTAGCGTTCTCTAGATTCTTGTAGTTTTAACTTTAGATCGAGAGCTAAATTAGATATAACAGTCCTATCATATTTCTGTTTTCTATAACGTTTTATTTTGCGTTTTAATTGAATAATTTCTCTCGTTATCCATGGGTTATCTCGACCTATCCTTTTCATTTTATCTGGAATAAAGGTATCAATGCAGTGCTGGCAGCATCTTTTAAACTTAGTCCACAATGTGTTGACGTTATCATCGCAAAAAGAAAGAAGGGCGTCTTCCAAATGGAGTATAATGTTTGAGTCATCAGCTGCATCGTAGTTTTTAACTTTTATCGATTTAGGGTTGCACGAATGAGAATTACGTGGAAGGACACATGCAAAATAGACTAAGTTATGGTCTGAAATACCCTCGTCGACTTGAGTTGTGCACTCGCCAAGGCCAGAGGAGCACAGAACTAGGTCTAAGATTGAAGATGATGTAGGGGTTGCACGTGTAGGAAGCAAGACAGTTTGACATAAGTTGTACGCCAGCATCATGTCCAATAAAACTTCAGAACTGGTCACATCAGTGGGGCCACACGTCAGCGAACACCAATCAATACTAGGAAGATTGAAATCTCCGGCAATAATTAGCTTCTGATTTCGGTATTTGTCTAGGTGATCGTACAGATCTAACAAGAAATTGGGATTAGCGCCAGGCGGCCTGTACAGCCCCGGAACAACAATCTGGTTGCCCGAGAAATTAATTTTACAAAGAACGCTTTCATGGTCCGAGTTAATGGGAGGTAATGGTACCGACGGCAACGTGCTTTTTACAAGAATCGCTACTCCCCCTCCTCGTATAGCGCGGTTTTTACGATAACACGTGTACGAAGGCGACGAAAAGAAGTGGTCTGGAATATCAGGGCGAAGCCAAGTCTCAGAGATAACGGTGACATGTGGATCGTATGTGAGCAATGCATGCTCTAACTGATCTTTTTTATTACACAGGCTTTGCGCATTGAAACAGAGCAGACGAAAAACTTTTTCTGTTTGTTTATTCTCGGCCTGCGAACGTCTGTCGTTGGACCTGGCAGTTTTATTTCTTAACTGTGTAGGTTTCCTCACGGTATCTGCCCTTTGCAGAGGGATTCTGCTTTCCGTCGCCTCGTCCCACGTGAAGATTTTATTATTTATGAAAAGTTTGTCATAGACAAGTCTAACTTTATCACCAGGACGTCGGTCAGAACCTATGGATTGCCACAGTTTCTTTTTTGCGCGCAGCGTCACCTGTGAAAAGTCATGTGATACAGATACACCAGTATCTTTCAGCTTAAAACAGTCCTTAAAAATGGAAATCTTTTCATTGTAGTTGTACAGTTTGATAATAATTGGCCTAGGTTTGTTGCTGCGGTTACTGCCAATCCTATGAATTCGTTCAACGGAACTAATGATTAAGCCAAGTTTATCCTTGAAAACTTTACCCACCGCCATTTCTTCCAACGTTTCTCTAGTTTCGTTGGGATCCTCCGGAAGGCCAAAAACTACTAAATTATTTCTGCGTGATCTGTCTTCGTAATCCTGAAGCTTTCTTTCCTGTGATGTTATAGTCTTTTCCAGACACTGGACAGATTCTTCGAGAGCCTTTATCCTTCCTTCATTCGCTTTCGATAACTTTAATACTTCGTCAAGCTTCGAAAGCTTTGTGTTCATTTTGGAAAGCATATCATCGCGCTTTTTCTCAGCCGACTTAATATCCTTCAGTTCGGACAGGATAGTTTTTAGCATATCTTGATCATTAGGGCCAGGGTTTGTTTCTATGTCACCGCACAATATAAGGAGCATAACAGACCAGCAATCAGTAATAATACATACACATTGCCGATGGCACGGCAGCATCACTAGAGCATAATAGCTGGTACGAGTACCACAATAAAAACTGTGAAAACTGACCTGCACGGTCAACCAAGCAAAGTTAGCCGACATGCTTCCGCGAATGCCACCGTGCCCTCTGAGCAGGCAAGGATCGTCCGCTGTCTTTGTAGCCGGGGTTGGTGACGTCACATGCGTAGGAATCCAAGTAGGTGGGCCGTCAGCAAACGTGTAGTACGGAGCGGTAGATTCTGCTTCGATGGCGGTAGGCGATGCGATGACCGGGATGAATTTCCATGGAGCGTTTGCACGAGCTGCCAGGAAGCACGGGCCCTCCACAGGACGATGTAGAAGTAGCAGAGCCTGCACGGTCAACCAAGCAAAGTTAGCCGACATGCTTCCGCGAATGCCACCGTGCCCTCTGAGCAGGCAAGGATCGTCCGCTGTCTTTGTAGCCGGGGTTGGTGACGTCACATGCGTAGGAATCCAAGTAGGTGGGCCGTCAGCAAACGTGTAGTACGGAGCGGTAGATTCTGCTTCGATGGCGGTAGGCGATGCGATGACCGGGATGAATTTCCATGGAGCGTTTGCACGAGCTGCCAGGAAGCACGGGCCCTCCACAGGACGATGTAGAAGTAGCAGAGCCTGCACGGTCAACCAAGCAAAGTTAGCCGACATGCTTCCGCGAAGGAAGCACGTGCCCACAGCGTCCACACCCCACTGCGCATGCGCGTCTCCCCCCCCTCTCTCTCTCTCTCCTCTCCTACGCTCCCCCCCTCTCTCGCCTCGTGACGCCGACGCAGGCAGCGTCTGCTAGCGAGTTTCTTGGTTGAAAAAACCGACTGCTCGCGCTGCACAACCGTTCACTGTCCATCGCGTATATATGGCAATGGATCTTGACCTCCAAGGTGGTGCCGGTGGGAGATTTCTTCTGTGCGTTGTTGAACAATAAAAATTTGCAGCGTGCGCGTTAACTAAAAGCGCACTGCGGGTCTCTGTGTACAGTCGGAATCTTCTGTCTCTCATTGCCCATTAGCAGCGATTGGCATGTTCCAGTAGGAAACACCGCTCCATCACTGCGTGCTTTGCGCCTCCTCAGTTTTCTCTCCTGCGCAACGCTGCGATAGCGCCAGCGTCAACGCCACGGCCAGTGTAAGCGTTAGCGCCCGCTGCTTCACAACTACACATGGTTCCCTTTAGCGGGAGATGGTGTAATTTTTTTGCAGATACGAGTCGGCTATCCTGATACCACATTCACCGGGCTTCTGCTGCTGCCGACGAAGGGCGGCGCGTGCGACAAAGCCCACGGGAGCCAGGCACAATTGTCTTCAAGCGCCGTCTGAGTCACTGGTGGCCAAGTAGACCAACCTACACTGGAGCCAGCCGCAACCGTCTTACGGCGCCTCGGTCGACGGACAACTTATAAGGCAGTGGAATCAGGCACTGCGTTACATTGGCGGCCGCGGCAGCATCGAGACAGCGCCTAAATCAGCACCTGCTTTTTCGCAGATACGAGTCGGCTATCCTAATACCACATTCACCGGGCTTCTGCTGCTGCCGACGAAGGGCGGCGCGTGCGACAAAGCCCACGGGAGCCAGACACAATTGTCTTCAAGCGCCGTCTGAGTCACTGGTGGCCAAGTAGACCAACCTACACTGGAGCCAGCCGCAACCGTCATACGGCGCCTCGGTCGACGGACAACTTATAAGGCAGTGAAATCAGGTACTGCGTTACATTGGCGGCCGCGGCAACATCGAGACAGCGCCTAAATCAGCACCTGCTTTTTCGCAGATACGAGTCGGCCATCCTGATACCACATTCACCGGGCTTCTGCTGCTGCCGACGAACGGCGGCGCGTGCGACAAAGCCCACGGGAGCCAGGCACAATTGTCTTCAAGCGCCGTCTGAGTCACTGGTGGCCAAGTAGACCAACCTACACTGGAGCCAGCCGCAACCGTCATACGGCGCCTCGGTCGACGGACAACTTATCAGGCACTGCGTTACATTGGCGGCCGCGGCAGCATCGAGACAGCGCCTAAATCAGCACCTGCTTTTTCGCAGGTTAGTATCCTTCAATTTTTATTTCCCTCCATTCGCTTTGTTCTTGATGCTGCTGCTGCTGCCAAACTGTGTTGATGGCGTCCAATATGCTGTGTTTGAACTGCCAGGTACGGCTCATGGAGTCGGAACCGTTTAATGTGTGCAGTGACTGTACTTCTACTTTTCATACCGGAAAATGTTCTGGAATTTCTGTGACAACGCTAAGGACGAAGGGGGAGGCGTATCGCCAAGCTTGGCGCTGTACGTCTTGTCGGCGACAGAAAATTCGAGCGCAACCACCGAGTGAAAGTGATGAATCTGACCAGCAAGACATTCGCATAATGTTAAAGAACATAAGTTCTAAGCTTGATCAGCTGTTGCCATTGAAGGAAGTAGTAGAGGGCATAGAGGATTCCTTGCAATTCTGGTCGGAGCAGTACGATGAACTGCGCAAAACTACCGATAAACATGAACAAGAAATTAAAGAACTTAGACGCCGCACCGAAATACTCGAGAAAAACGAAAGCGATGTTAATCAGCTCCAAGCTGATATCGACGCCCTCGAATGGAAAAGCCGCCGCCTTAACCTTGAATTTCATGGCATCAAACAGACAGAAAAAGAAAATCTGATTGACAAGCTAAACGAGCTCGCCACGCAGCTTGAGCTTCCACAGCTATCGGCTAACGACGTGGTCGAGGTTCACCGCCTACCGTCTAAGAAAGATAAAATCTCCGGCATTATCTGTCGCTTTGCCAAGCAGACTGATAGGGATCGGTAGTGGTTGAACCGAAAGAAACTGCGTGAAATGAATGATGCGGTCTTTATAAAGGAAAATGTGACAAAACGAACACGTGCTCTACTGTTTGAAAGAAAAAACTGGGCCAAAAAGGCAATGTACAAGTATGTGTGGCACAACAACGGTCGGGTACTTGTTCGCAAAGCGGATGGTGAACATCGTTCTTCGTAAACCATAGCGCAAAAAAGAACACGGGACAAGAAAGATACCAGGACAGGCGCACACTATCAACTGATGTTTTATTGCTGAAACAGGGCGTATATAAGCACCCTTTGAAGCTGCAATAAAGAAAAGAGAAGAAAAGGAAAAGTAAAGACAGCAGGAATGGACACGTGTCTATGCCAAGAATTCATGTTCCTTAACAGATAGCAGGATAGAGGGGGTACTGACACATCTGTTACCTGCCCTCGCTATCTCTGCCGCCTCTACGATTTCTCTGGTCGTCTGTTCACGGTGCCGATACAGTACAAGTGTTTCAGCAATAAAACATCAGTTGATAGTGTGCGCCTGTCCTGGTATCTTTCTTGTCCCGTGTTCTTTTTTGCGCTATGGTTTACGAAGAACGATGAACAACCAACAAGCCCAAACGTTCTCCCTTTTGAAGGATGGTGAACAGGCGGGGGTGATTTCCACCGCAGATGATCTGGATAAACTAAGCTAAACGTATGACAGACACAAACGTTGACACCTATGTATTGCCCCAAGTATGTGAGCAATACATCGGGAAACCGTTCCTGAAATCATTTAAATGCTTTCACTTAAATATTCGTTCTGTCATAAACAAGAAACCCGATCTTTGTTTGTTCCTTGAACAACTCTGACTTTCATTTCATGTAATATTATTAACAGAAACCTGGTGTACGGATGATCTTGATGTTTTACGCCTTCCATCCTACAATACCTTTTATTTAAATCGTTCCTATGCACGCGGTGGCGGTGTATGCATCTTGATTAAGGAAGCATTTACTTGTGAATTGTTATCCGAACTTTCTGTCAGCACACATGACTGTGAAATGCTGTCAATTAAAGTACAAAACATGGTAATAACTGTCTGCTACCGTCCTCCCAGTGGTGCTGTGCCTCAATTTTTCAGTGATCTTGAATCAATTGCAGAGTTCGTTAACGAAAATCACTTTCATGTTGTGTTTGGTCGTGGCATTAATATTATTATGATGAAGAATGACTCGTTGAAGGAAAAGCTTGATCTTTTACTTATGGTGAATGGCCTAGTTAATGTAATTAATCTACCCACTAGAGTAACTCAACATTCCTCATCTTTAATCGATATCTTTTTCACAAATATAAATTATGTAAATGTTAAAGCAGGTGTTTTCGCGTATGATATCAGTGATCACCTCCCTATATTTCTTTATTGGAACGTACGCATACGTAGTAAAAGGCCCAGATTAACACATTTTGTTCAGAAAATTAGAGAAGAAAGTTTATCTAGATTCCGTAGTCAAATAGAACATACCTCTTGGCAAGAAGTGTTTAGGTGTTGTGATGCGAATAGGGCCTACGAAATATTTCTTCGTATTCTTAAACCTATATTTGCAGCTAGTTTTCCTGCCATCTGCGTCAAGCAAAGGCAGAAAATTCGAAAGCCTTGGATAAGCTGCGACCTTCTTTCTAGAATCGAGGAGAAGAACAACCTATACCACAGATTTATTAAAAGTAAAGACTGTGAGCTGCTTCGTCAATTCAAGTCATGCCGTAATCGCTTGGATAAGGATATAAAGAAAGCTAGGCGTAACTACTTTGTAAACTATTTCAGTGCCGCAGCTGGATGCTCTGAGCTTATGTGGAAAAGGCTAAACACTGTGCTAAAGTTAAACGCCACTCCTGAAAAGATTACGAAATTAGAGATAAATGGTCAAGAGCTTTCAGGTACACTACTCGCAGACGCTTTTAATAAGCACTTTGTTAACGTCGCAAACATTCCAGTTGGGCAACACAACCTAAATAGCCTTCCCTACATTACAAACACAATCTTTTTACACCCTGTAAATGAGCTTGAAGTAATTCATATAACTCATCACCTTAATAGAAGTAACGCAAAAGACATAGATGGTTTCCAGATTAAACCTATGAAGCATGTAATTGATCTGGTAGCCCCTCCCCTCTCTTACATTTTCAACCTTTGTCTAAACCAGGCTGTCTTTCCCCGTGAAATGCAAGCCGCACGTGTGACGGTGTTATTTAAAAAAGGTAATAAAAATGACATGGGTAACTATCGCCCTATATCTATTCTTCCGACGTTTTCCAAATTACTTGAAAAAATAATGTTAAATCGATTTACTGAATTTGGAACAAAAACATGACTTTATAACCCCGTTCCAATTTGGTTTCCGGAAAGGTCTTAGCACTGATTTTGCGTTATTAGCTCAAAAAAGAATTAATATTAACGGCACTTAACGAAAGTAAATTAGTCTTGGGAATTTTTGTGGACTTTACTAAAGCATTTGACCTTATAAACGATGCCATTTTAATACAGAAACTGTTACGCTATGGATACCGCGGCAAAGCGGCGCACCTCATTAAATCCTACCTACAGCATCGTATGCAGAGAGTCGACATAAACCAGGATCTCTCTAGTCCCCTCGCCGTGTCTTCTGGTGTGCCACAAGGTAGTATCTTGGGCCCGTTCCTTTTTAATCTCTATATTAATGATATTATCAACATAAATCGTGAGGAAAAATACATAATTTACGCTGATGATACTAGCATCTTTTTAATGGGGAATTCGGTTGATGAATTAATCGATGAAGCCAACTTAACCTTACAGAAGTTAGACGAATGGGCACGTCAAAACAGTTTTAAATTAAATACAAATAAAACAAAAGCTATGTTATTTCGCGGTAAAAATAAAAAGATTATGGTTAATAAAGATATCATACTAAACTCCTCGCCCATCGCCATCGTATCCAGCTTTAAAACATTGGGCGTCGTCTTTTAGGAAACATTATGCTGGGATAGACATGTCGATTGCTTAGCAACAAAGCTGTCTCAAGTAATTGGTATTGTTTACCGCAGTCGCCATATACTGCCACAGAATGTTATGATGCTAATTTTTAACAGTTTGTTTCAGTCCCGACTTAACTACTGTCACTTAGTTTGGGGCACCACGACTCAAGGAAATCTACACATTATACATGTTCTACAAAAAAAGTTTCTACGCACAATTGAAAATGTCCCAAGTCACTTTCACACACGCGACTATTTCTTAAAATATAGGGTACTGCCAGCCACAACACTATACGATTACCGTTTGTGTAGAGCGTATAAACAAGAATTAAAAACTAGGTCAGATTTTCTTAAGCACCTTTCCATATTACAAGAAAACACCACTATGTATGCAACCCGTAAAAAGGAATACTGGAAAATACCAACAGTGCGAACAACATATGGAAACCAAACACTCGGAAATAACTTACCAAGATTATTAAACAGATTAATTTGCGAAGGGCTACAATTACAGAGCATGTCCTTTAAAACTATACGCAGCTACTTTGACCTGAAGACAGATACTTTTGAAAAACATTTTTTCTGATGCCTTTCATTTCTAAAACGTGTGTCTATGTTTGTGTTTTGTTTCTTTTTTAGTGTTTTACAACAACCAAGGTGACGTGTGAATAATGTTATCCTGCGTTTTTTTTTGTTTTGTTTTGTTTCGTCTCTGCGAAGGATTGCATTTTTGTAAAATTGGACAGTATTGTACTATTCTGCTGTATGTGACTTGTGTTATATATTGTTAAATTATCTTGATATATTGCTGCTGTTATCGCCAATGAGGGAGCCAGCGGCCTTGTCAAGCTGTCTAAATGACAGCTTTTTCCGCCCGCCCCTTCGTATCAATCACTGTATTGATGCGAAAATAAACGTCATTGTCATTGTCATTATATTAGTGAAATACCGCACTGTGTTTCAAAAGTCTAGCATACATTTTACTCTGCCTAAGGTGAAAATGATGATGAAAGTGCATAAAGTGACACACTTGTGGGATGCCGTGTCGAGGAAAGGACGCATCCCAACATAAAACATGACGACTGTTTATTTAGCGTAGTAGCTGCAGCGGGGAGAGCATACCCCCCGCTGCGCTCGAACGGTTAGAGGAAGACTGACACTTCCGAGCTTGGCAGCTTGGGTTTAAAGGCCCCGTCGGTGACGTAAGCCTCCGGTGATGCTGCGGTGGTGCTGTCCCTTATCGGAGGCGGCTGTCCCTTATCGGATGCGTGTGTTGCAGCATGCGGCCGTGTCACGCTGGGCCAGCTAGTGACGAGGTGGAGGCTGCGCCGGTGTGTGCCCACTGTGTGTCGCCACATCACCCCCCCCCCCCCCCCCCCCGCGGAGTGCAGAGCCCTCAGGGTCTGTAGAAATCGGGGAGGCGTACCGGGCGGCCGGAGCGTGTCGTGAAAGGAGCGGGCTGCGACGTCGGCGGCTGTGGATGGATGCCTGCGGATGGAGTGGCGCTGCCCGGTTCGTCTGCAGTGATGTATGCGGGCTTGAGCCGGTCAATCGAGACGCGGACGTTGTTCCCGTTCAGGCGCAGAGTGAAGTTCTTGTCGTCGCGCTGGACGACCGGGTAAGGTCCGCTGTAGGGTGGCTGGAAAGGCCTGCGGACGGTGTCATCGCGGAGGAAAGCGTGGGTACACGATGCTAGCTCCTTGAACACGAAAGGTGTAGACTTGCAGTGGTGGGCTGCAGGTGACGGGCGTAAGGCGGCGATGGTGCGTCGGAGCCGGGCCACGAAGTCAGTAGGATCTGACGCCGTAGTGCTGGATGGCAGTGCAGAGAGAAATTCACCTGGGAGACGCAGTGGTTCCCCGTAGACGAGCTCTGCTGGTGTAGCGTGGATGTCCGGCTTGAAGGTGGCGCGAAGACCGAGGATGACGGCTGGAATGGCCTCGAGCCAGGTTGAGTCCGGGTGGCACATAATGGCTGCTTTGAACTGTCGGTGGAAGCGCTCGATCATTCCGTTGGCGCAGGGTTGGTAACTGGTGGTCCTCAAGCGTTCAAAACCGATGGTCAGCCCGAGAAGCCTGAAGAGGTGCGACTCAAACTGTCGTCCTTGGTCGGTGGTTACGCGGCGGGGGGGCGCCGAAACGAGCAATCCAGCTGGTGAAGAAGGCCGAGGCGACGTCTTCCGCGGTGATTCCCTCGAGGGGCCATGCCTCAAGCCATCGAGTGTACCGGTCGATGGCGGTGAGGCAGTAGCGATAGGGTCCAGCCGGGGGGAAAGGGTCCTATGATGTCAAGGTGGACGTGCTCAAACCGACCAAAGGGCTGAGAGAATATTCCGAGTGGTGACGTGACGTGCCTGGTGACTTTAGCGCGTTGGCATTGAATGCAGGAGCGCGCCCAGGCGCGACAATCCCGCTGCATGGAGGGCCAGAAATAGCGGTCAGCCACGAGGCGTGTAGAGGGGCGTATGCCGGGATGGCTGAGGTTGTGGAGCTGGTTGAAAAGACCACGGCGATGGGACAGGGGTACGTAGGGCCTGCTTCGTCCTGTCGACATGTCGCAACAGATTGTCCTTGTAGACCCTGGAATGGGGACTTGTTGTAGCTGTAGTGAGGACCTGCCCTTGAAAAGTTCCTGCATTTCGGCGTCCGTAGTCAGAGCCTCGGCGAGGACGTCCGCTGTTATCTGCACCGAGCTGATGGCTGCCACACGTGAAAGTGCGTCCGCGACCACATTGTCTTTCCCGCTATCGTGTTCGATGTCGGTGGTAAACTGGGCAGTGAACGAGAGCTGGTTCTGTTGAACCGGCGGGAGTTTGTCCCGACGTTGATAGAAGGCGTAGGTAAGAGGCTTGTGGTCGGTGGAAATAGTGCAGTGCTGCGCTTCGACAACGTGGCGGAAGTGTTGAACTGCTTCGTATATGGCCAGAAGTTCTCTGTAGTAAGCTGGCGAACTGGTCGGGGCAGCAGTCGTGGTTTCGTCGGTGGAACTGGCCTTTGAAGGGGTCGTCTTCTGAGCTGAGAGTTTCCTGGAAAAGAATGCCAAGGGGTGCCAGATGTTGTCCACGCGTTGCATGAGGGCGGCGCCGATGGCGAAACCAGAGGCGTCCGTGAAGAGTCCGAAGGGAGTGTCAGGAACGGGATGGGAGAGAAGCGTGGCGGTGCAGAGAGCAGCCTTGCATTCCTCGAAAATTTTCACCAAAGTCGGTGTCCACGTGACGGGTTGGTTGCCTCGTAGACCAGCCAAGGCATCATGAAGGGGCGCCTGGTAGTCGGCGGCGTGCGGTAAGAAACGTCTATAAAAGTTCAGCATACCGAGGAAACGGCGAAGGTCTTTAGCGGTGGTGGGTTGAGGGTACTTCTGCAAGTCAGAGATGCGTTCAGGCAAAGGTCGAGTTCCCTCTGACGAAACTTCATGGCCGAGTAAACGGACGGTGGAAGCGCCGAACATGCTCTTCTGTACGTTGACGAGTAGGCCGTGGTCGTCAAGGCGTTGCAGCAACAGATGAAGGTGCCCGTGATGTTCGTCGGCGTCACGTGAAAAGACCAATATGTCGTCAAGATAGACGAAGCAGAAGTCGAGGCCGCGGATGACTTCGTCGATGAAGCGCTGAAAGGTTTGTCCAGCGTTCCTCAGGCCGAAGCTCATGAAGGGAAACTCGAACAAGCCAAAAGGGAGTGATGATTGCCGTTTTCGGGACGTCATCCGGATTGACGGGTATCTGTGTGTAGGCCTTCACCAGGTCTAACACGGAAAACACGTGGCAGCCATGAACGCGATGGGCGAAGTCCTGTATGTGGTGGACGGGGTACCTGTCTGGGATGGTGCGCGCGTTGAGGGCACGGTAGTCCCCACAGGGCCGCCAGCCTTCGGTCTTCTTCGGAACAAGGTGGAGTGGCGAGGCCCATGGGCTGTCAGAGCGGCGGGCGATTCCTTCGCGGACCGTGGCCTCGAACTCTGCTTTGGCTATGCGCATGCGGTCCGGGGCAAGGCGACGGGCGCGGCAGAAAACCGGCGGGCCTGATGTGGTCCGTGTAACTAGAGCCTTCGTCATGTACACGCGCCCTAGATAGACACCTACTGCGCATGCCTCACTTTGTGTGTGCCCTTTAGAAGCAGTGCCATATCTGACAATAAACGCTTTTCAGACACTGCTCACTCGCCGTCTACATGGTGTCAGAAGTGGGGTGGCCGAAATCACTTCGCCCGCGTGTGCCGTAAACCACAAGCGGCAACGAGGAGTCAAGGACGCAGAATACAGCAGGTCGAGGCGGCAGAGGAACAGGATTATTTCCTACAAATGTTACAAGTCAACGCACTTGATGAGCATGACCCTTGGTCGGCTACCTTAGATATCGCTGGGGCTACCATCAGGTGTAAGATTGATACCGGGGCCAACTGCTGCGTCATGCCCGAGGCTACGCTAAAAAATATAACGACACAGCCAGCGCAAGCTTGCTCCTCCACGCTGCGGTCGTTTTTTGGGCATAAGGAAAAGTCATTACAAAGAATTCAGCTACCGATTGCTACTGCAACAAAAGCGACAACGGCGTTGTTCTTCATTGTGAAACGAGCTGTTCCTGTTACAATAAGTGGCAAGGTCGCCGAAAACTTAGGACTGATTTGCCGCATAAACGCGGTGGACGCCTCAAAGCCTGAAGTACTAATCAATGGTTTAGAAGATGTTTTTCAGGGGTTGGGAGAAATCAAGGACGTCGCCTACCACATGGAATTGAAGCCTGAAGCTCAAGGCACCATCAAGTCAGCAAGGCGCATCGCCGTTGCCCTTCAAGAACGCGTCAGAGCGGAGCTTGACAAGATGGAGCAAGACGGAGTTATTGTTAAGGTAACAGAACCAACTTCCTGGTCAAGCCATATGGTTGTGATAGTAAAAAAAAGATAAGGTGCGCATTTGCTTAGACCCATCAGATTTGAACAGGGCGCTTCTCAGAGAGCGATACCATATGCCGACATTAGAAGATATTTTGCCAAGACTGCATGGAGCACAATTTTTTTCCACCCTAGATGCGTCATCGGGATTCTGGCAGATAAAGCTAGATGAGCCGAGCTCCCGCTTATGCACAATGAGCACGCCCTACGGTCGATATAGGTTTCTGCGCATGCCTTTCGGCATATCTTCCGCCCCAGAAATTTTTCAGCGTGTGATGCATGAAATACTGGAGGGCCTGAGGGGCGTTGCTGTCGTAATGGACGACATACTGGTGTGGGGAGCATCGCGAGAGCAGCACGACAGCAATTTGATCGCCTTGCTGGATAGATGCAGACAACACAACTTGAAACTGAATAAGAAAAAGTGCAATTTCCTGCAGCCTCGAGTCCGCTACATGGGCCACGTTCTCACTAAAGAAGGAGTGTGCCTGGATCCCAGCAGAGTGGAAGACATCATGGAAGTGCCGCCTCCGCAAAACCGTAAGGAACTCCAAATTTTTCTCGGCATGACAAACTTCGTGGCGCGCTTCGTCCCGAACATGTCCACCTTGTCTGCACCGCTTGGCGATCTTTTGAATAAAGACGCTGCATGGGTCTGGACAGACCAGCAAGAAGAGAGTTTTCGCCAGCTTCGAGAAACACTCGCTCAGGCACCTGTCCTTGCTTACTTTAACCAAGAAAAAGTTGTGACTCTATCGGTAGACGCCGGCCAGCGTGGTGTAGGAGCTGTTCTTCTGCAGGAGGGGCAACCGATTGCCTATTCATCGCGTTCGCTAACAGAAACACAGCAGCGATACGCACAGATCGAAAAAGAAACGCTCGCAATTGTTCACGGCAGCACCAAATTTCAAGATTATATCTTTGGTCAGCCCGAATTTATCGTCGAGTCCGACCACAGACCTTTAGAACAGATATTCAAAAAACCGCTGTGCGAATGCCCGCTAAGATTGCAACGCATGAGGCTTGTTTTACAAAGGTTCCCAATCAATGTGACTTATAAACCAGGCAAGCAGCTGTTCCTAGCTGACGCGCTTTCTCGCTTCCCAAGTCCTACTCAGCTAAAAGATGAGACAGAACAATTTCAAGTTAACATTATTTCTTCTCTCCCTGCGTCAGATCAACAGCTCGAGAGCATTCGCAACGAAACCAACGAAGACGCTGCCATGGCCGAAGTTCGCCGCTACGCAAGCACAGAATGGCCACAAACGAAAGACAAACTGTCGCATGCCCAGCGCCCTTACTGGCGCTACCGCGACGAGCTGCACGTCGAGGATGGTCTGCTACTCAGGAGCAACAGAATCATCATTCCTCCAGCCAAGCGACCGGAGGTGCTCCGCTTGCTACACGCCGCCCACGGAGGGGAAGAAAAAATGAAGATGAGAGCCAGACAGGTAATGTTTTGGCCCGGAATAAACGCGGACATTTCAGTCCTAGCTAAGTCATGTACAGCTTGCCAAAAGTACAAGCGCAGAAACACCCGTCTGCCAATGCTGAGCCACGAGATACCAAGCCTCCCGTGGCAAGTCGTAGCACTTGATATTTTCTACCACAACGACGAGACATACCTAATTCTGGTTGATTCCTACTCGTTATTTTTCGAGATTCAGCACCTACGTCAAACAACAGCTGACGCCATCAACAACGCGTGCATGCTCGTTTTTGCGACTCACGGCATTCCGACAAAGCTGTGCAGCGATAATGGACCACCTTTCAACAGTGCTTGCTTCCGGCCTTTTCTGTCACAGCTAGGAATCGTCCATGTCACGTCAAGTCCGTATTACTCTCGCGGTAACGGCATGGCGGAACGTGCAGTGCAAGAGGCGAAAAAGTTGCTAAAGAAATGTCATTTTGCAACATTTGATTTTTACAGCGCTCTCCTGGAGTGGAGAAATATGCCCAGGGACGAACAACTGAAGTCGCCTGTTCAGCGGTTGATGGGACGTCAAACCAAAACTCTACTACCAGTCCTTCCCCAGCACCTGGAGCCTCAGACCGTGGCACCAGAGTCTGTTCGGAACCGCCTTCAAGAAATACGGGAAAAACAACGGATCTTCTACAACAGGACTGCCAAGCACCAGCCAGCGCTTCTCAGTGGTTCTCCAGTAACGGTATACAACACTACAAGCAGGACCTGGTCCCCAGCAGTGGTCATTGGACCTGCGGGTCCACCAAGGTCGTACAATGTAGCGACACAGAGCGGACAACAGCTGAGGCGTCCCAGGGAGCATCTGACAGAAATGCAACCGCAGGCCGACCCTATGACTCGCTCGCCTGCACCATCTTCTCAACCTGGCCCTGCGACAGCGCTGCCACAACCGGACGCAATTCGTAGGAGTAACCGCGTCCGTAGAGCCCCACAACGTTATCCACTACCTGAAGAACGACAGTAATAGCGCCTTGACAAATGTATAAGTTCACTTCTAACATTGTTAGCTTATCTTATAATTTCTCTTCGAAAAAAAAGGAAGATGTAACTAGAGCCTTCGTCATGTACACGCGCCCTAGATAGACACCTACTGCGCATGCCTCACTTTGTGTGTGCCCTTTATAAGCAGTGCCATATCTGACAATAAACGCTTTTCAGACACTGCTCACTCGCCGTCTACAGTCCGGATGTAGTGCACGGTGGTGTGCTGAACTTTGCGTGGAAGTCCGCTGGGGCGCGTCAATCCGAGAAACTCGGCGAGGATGGCGTGGTACGGCGAGTGATTGTCAACACTGAGTACCTTGATGCTTGGCTGTTGGGCGGTCGTTCGCTGGCCTGGGGTGGAATGTCCCGTTGTCGCGTCGATGAGACGATCGCGGCGGCAGTCCGGCAGGAGGTTATAATGCGCCAAAAAGTCCGAGCCGATTATTGGTTCAGCGACGTCGGCGATGACGAAATTCGAATGAAGGTCGCGGCGTAGGTTCCTGAGCTGGATGTGAAGGCGCAGCGAGCCGTACGTCTTGATTGTGGACTGGTTTGCCGCTCTGAGCTCGAAAGATGCCAGCGGGCGAGGACCTTGAATATGGGATCGCGGGTAGCAGCAAATGTCGGAACCGCTGTCGACAAGGAAACGCTGCTTCGTGATTTGATCGGTGACGAAGATGCGACGGCCTCCGGGTTGGCAGCTTGCGGCCGTCTCAACGAGCTGCTGTTGGCGTTTATTGTTGGCGGAGCAGGGTGTGTCGACATTGCCGGGCTCTGTCACCGAATCGCCGGTGGTAGTAACACGGGCCGTTGTTGTCAGGTTGCCGCGATGAAGTGGTGTTACGGTCGCGGCTTTGCAAGTGGGGGGCGCTGTTGCATCGGAAGACGTTCACCCAGGTGTTGTTGGATGGAGGTGAGCTGTCGATCGATGTCGTCGATACGGCGCGCAAGCTCTGTGGTGTTCAGCGGTGCGGCGACGGCGTGGATGGTGGACGACAACTGCGGCAAGAAGGCCTCGACGACGCGATCAGCAATCTCCGCAAGTTCGTCGAGAGGTAGCCTAACCTGAGCCTGCAGAATTGCCTGGACGTGCGGCGGGAGTCGTTGGAGCCAAAGCGCTCGCAGGAAAGAATCCTGGACTTGCGTGTTGCCCGCGAGCGCACGCATGTGGCGCTGGAGCTGCGAAGGTTTGCGCTCAGCAAGCTCTGCGAACTGAAGTGTTCGTATCTTCTGTTCTTCCGAGAGCGACAGGCGGTGGATAAGTGCAGTCTTCAGGTGTTCAGAGAGGTTGGCGGTTGGTGGGTTGGCAAGGATATCCCGGACCTCGTTGGCATAACGTGCGTCCAGGTGGGCGACGACGTAATCGTAGCGGGTCCGGTCTTGCGTGATGCGGGCCAGGGAGAACTGGGCCTCGACCTGGGCAAACCAGACCTCGGGCGAGTCCACCCGAAAAGGCGGAAGCTTGACAGCAAGCCGCCAGGAGGCAGCGTGCGGGATGCCTTCTGTAGGAGCTCCGACGTCCTCAGCGGAGCGGGCAGGCAGGGCCTCGGTTGGGGAGGCGTTGCGAGAATGCTGCTGTTGCTGGGACTGCAGTTCATCTTGAAGTTGTTGCACTTGCTGGCGCAGGGCGGTGAGGGCTTCTTGGTCAGCCATGGCGGTGCGGTTAGTTCGGTTTCCGGGTCACCAGATGTGGGATGCCTTGTCGATGAAAAAACGCATCCCAACATAAAACATAATGACTGTTTATTTAGCGTAGTAGCAGCAGCGGGGCGGGCATAGCCCCGGTGCGCTCGAACGGTTAGAAGAAGACTGAGCATCTTCCGAGCTTGGCAGCTTGGGTTTAAAGCCCCTGTCGGTGACGTAAGCCTCCGGTGATGCTGCGGTGGCGCTGTCCGTTATCGGAGGCGTGTGTTGCAGCATGCGGGCGTGTCACGCTGGGCCAGCTAGTGACGAGGCGGAGGCTGCGCCGGTTTGTGCGCAGTGTGTGTCGCCACACACTGATTAGCAAGAAAGTTGTTGGAATTTCATGTCATGATGGACTTCCATTGCAATGAATGTGTCATGCATGTCATACAGATATTTATGCAAAGAACTACATCATAACTTGCGCTCTGTTTGTTTTAATGTAATAAAAGTAGCATGCCCTTTGCGAAGCTTTACATCTGTGTAACTGTTGCATTTCTCCTATGCATTGATTTTGTAATCACATATTTTATAACAAAGTTTGTCAACAAGTATTTGTAATCAACACTGTTTATTAAGGCATGAAATTGTACTCAGAGCTAAAATAAAACCACGGGAGTCCTGAGAAAAGCGAAGGTCAGTCAATATCGCGAACCATTGACTTTGAATGTCACTTCTTTTTTTCACCACACTGGCTGATCCCACTGTTGGAGCTCACGCACACAAGGCTGGCAGACGTACTCCAGCTGGCTTCATTTGTTGTGAAGGGGCCATTGGCATTTCACTTGGCTTGAAATGCATTGTGTAGAGTGATGTGTTTAGCACTTGAATGCAGGCTTTTTTCTGTGGCAATATAATAAATGTGATCTGCTCCGTATGTTGTTATTTTTCTTTTCGCCATTATTGCTGGCTTATTTCATATTCACAGCAGAAAAAAAGACCATTTCTATTGATCAACCTGCTTCTATTGAGCACCAGTTGACACCATCTTATGCTTGCAAATTTTGAAATTTCGTCACACCACCTAGTTATCTGCTGTCTCCAACTCCACTTTTCTTCTCTTAGCAGCATTCAGCAACCACAAGTGATCTGCGCTACACAACTTCATTTTCAATAAGTAGTACATTGGATCCTCTTCTTTTCAGTATAATTCTGTGCCAGTGGTGCTCCTAACTGCACCTTTTGTGTGGTTCGCTGCAATGCTCTCTCTGCCCTTTGCACCCATTCAAGTGCAGTTTGTGCCAAAGTTCACTAATCCACCTGCTTAAATTGCACTGGAGCGTTTCGGGCCTAAAATATTTTTGATCAGGCGCAAACACAGACTTTTTTACGAATGCCGGGGAAGCACTCCCCTCTCCCCATTTTCACATATACGCTTTTCCTCGTTCATAACCGGCCTAGCTATGTATATGTGTTACCTTCCTATAAGTGTTGACCACTGTATTCTCAATAACCTGGAGCTAATGACGTTTTTGACACCTCATCACAAATGCTTCATGCCAGCGTACATCGTTTATGCCGAAAAGAAGCTAGCACAAGACATCGTTTTATGGGAACAGCCTCACGCGTTTGCCTTCCCTTGGAATTCAGTCTATGCGCAGTAAGCTGATCACTGTGTGAATTATCAAGTGCTTGACATACCCTATCTTATGATTCGCACTCCAGCCCGTTTTTACTTTGTACATTTCTTTCTCGTGATGAGGGTTCCTGACACTTGTTGTACTATATTAAGACACGCCTGCAAAGGTCGTAAGAATTATTGACCAATCATTAAGTCTTGTTCTCCTTCCACTGCTGACTCAGTCTAAAACGAGCAAAAGTAATGACTATTCATGAATATTGCGTCATCGTCGATCTAAGTGCATGTAACGGAAAAAGCTGTTTAAGCTATCAGTAACTTGTGCCTCGTCGTGCAAAACTCCTCAGGTGGGTATGCGCAGGTGCGCGCGTTGAACGAAAAGTCGAGCACGTCAAACTGGTGAAAGAGAGATAAAGAAAGAAAGACAAAAGTAGTCAGAAAAAGTCAGAAGGAAGCAGACAAGAAGATAAAAGATGAAAATAAACAGAGAGCAAGATTAAAAAAGAAATGAAGGAAGACCACTCAGCTCCCCTTCCTGCAGGTTTAGCGCCACTAGTGTGATGCTGCCATATTTTTTTTTCAAGCGACGTTTGTGAGTCTGTGAGTGTGGGCACGGCTGCACAGTGAATTGGATTTAGTTTTAACACATATGTCTACGAGGCTGATATATGCCACATATTTACATAAGCTGCTGTTCAAATCCTTCAGCTGGTCGAGTCAGTTTTAAAACTGACTCGACCAGCTGAATGATCGCACAGCAGCTTATGCAAATATGTGGCACATATCTGCCTCGTGGACGTATGTGCAAAAATTAAATCCAATTCACTGTGCAGCCGTGCCCACACTCACAGACTGAATTAATCATCTTGCGTATTTGCAGTCAAGGCGCATGAACTGAACATGAAAAGAGCCCTCGTACGCGTATACACAAAGCTTCATGATTCACGCATGATTCACGCATCACCGCTCCCCCCCCCCCCCCCCCCCCATCCTCCCTCCGAACTGCGAACCACGCTGTCAAAGGAAAATGCTGCTTAGTTACTAAGTAAGCGGCAAGCGCATGCTGTGCACCTCCGTGCGCTCACGA
This sequence comes from Rhipicephalus appendiculatus, assembly GCA_030522465.1. NCBI lineage: Eukaryota > Metazoa > Arthropoda > Arachnida > Ixodida > Ixodidae > Rhipicephalus > Rhipicephalus appendiculatus. The sequence continues at coordinate 711,431 of JALIZH010032957.1, forward strand.
ACTGACGCCGCCAGCGTTTCTTGGTCTAAGCGCAGGATCTCTGAACGCACAACAGCACAACGTCCATCTCCTACGCGGATTGGTGCGTGCATTATCTAGGGGCAGCACCAAAAAGTGATTTCGCACCAGGATGTTTAGGTGGCTTTTCAGTCGCTCCGAAGACGCACAACTCAAGAAAGCGCGCGACGACAGAAGACCGAAAAGCTCCTTCCCCGCTGGCTCCGCGTTACATTTGCGACACTCGTCACGAGATGACAACCCAAACGATATAGCCGAAACATTATTAAACAGGAGTATATTGTAAGGCGTTTCTTGTTATACAAATGCAATGATTTCTTTTCTTGTACTCAGGTGTAGCAGTAGTTAGCGTGTTCGCAACCTATCTGTCTTTTTTTTAATATTGAACCGGAACTGTGTGCTGTTTAGGCTACGGAATCACGCAGCGCCTCGAAGCCGAGCGATCGAGATCGTGCGCGTGCGCTCTATATGCTAGCAGGAACATGCAGGTTTGGGTGAGTCGGTTCATGATGTGATACCACTTGAAGGAGCGCGAAAAAACAAGGACAAAGAAAGAACAGACACAACGTAGGGCTAGTTTTCAATTTTAATATTAAAAACTACACTCTAAGCCGAAAAAGGCGAAAAGGGGTCTGTGGTTCGTCTTGCTGGGGGGGTAACTGCATTGCCACTTCCCAAAGGATGCAAGGATACTCCCCAAAGGATGAACGATTTGTCCTTTAGGGAGTAACTGTCACGGGACGAACTGTAAGTCCTCAGTAGTTTTGAGGGACGAAATGTCGGGGTGCGAATTACCTTTTTATGGGACTGACTGATTTATTCCTCCTTATTGCATGGTAACTGCGTAGGGACGAACTGTTACCCCTAATGTGACTAACAGTTGCGCCTTCACGATAAAAAAAAGTAAACTTATTACAGTTTCTAGTTTAAATACTGAGAATTTAGAGGTTGACATACGCATTTCAGGACATGTAGAATCAATACACAAATAAATTCAGAAGCAAACTATAGAAAATTCACAACAAACGCACAGGATTCGAACTCGTGACAATTCAATCAGCAGCCGGGTACGCTAACCACTATACCATGCCTCAGTAATAGCAGTGTGAAAATTACCGGGGTCCATATATGTAGGCACCGTTTGTACGCTGCGCGTTCGGACATGTTCGTCCGTGTGCCCCGAACTTTTAGACTGCAAAACGCTCGGCTAAGAATGGAGGCAAGATACCGTTCCCACTGAAGTAGCTGCATGTGTTCGAGCCGCCTACGCGGTCACGTAAAACGGTTTGTCTCTTTTGATTAATGGAGAACCCTCCCCTAATTAAAAAGGGGCGTCGTCAATATTTTGAGGGTGGACTTTGCGACAATGCAATGCGCATGATTGGACCCATGTGGATGGTCCCTTTTTCCCCAGGAAGAGAGTGAGGGGACACGAAGGAAATATAAGCGCAGGATATCGCCCTGCTAATCAGTCTTGCTTGTCAAACATGGTGTAGAAGTAGATCAACGAGTATCCCTTCTAGAAGTTTTCGTGTGTGCTTATAGCGGCTGGCCACTGTTGCGACTGGCCTGCTGCTTGAGCCGACCAGCGGGTAGCGTGGTGCCGAGCGTAAGGTGTCGAACCGCAGGCCCATCGATGTCCGGAGCAGAGAGCCCTGGCAGTGAGCGACTCGGGAGGAAAACTTAACAGAAGTTTATTTACATGACGAAAGATGACAGAATGAGAGACTAGTTACAAAAATGTCTTGGGCTTTTATGTCGCCGCGTTGCCAACTCTGGGCGCATTGTCCGCATTTTTGGCCAATACGGCACTCGATGGCCTTGTAGCTCCACCCACGAGACTGGGGACCGACGTCCAATAGGTGCACGTGGAGAGGGCACCGTTGAAACGATCACCGAATATGGTCACGACAAGAGCACCACGGTTTTGCGCACAGTACCAACTTTTGCACACGTTTGCAGATCTTGGCCGGTGCTGGTTCCCGGAATTCTTCCGGCCGGGGGGGGTAGAGTCTCTGTTATCGTGCCGAAGAATGTCACGGTTGGTTAGGGAGATCCTCCGCCAGGCAACAACACGCAGCAGGTGTTCTGTGGACTGGACCTCCGCTTTGTCTCCTCGTTGCTTGGAATGTGACGAGCAGCCTCGTCCCCCTCCGCCGGCAGCATCTTGCCACAAAGGGCTGTTCGCGGCACGGCCGCTGGAATTTCTGGTCACTTGACCACGCCGCACGCTCGTAGGCATTCCAGGAAAAGGGATTAGACCTGCTCCCCCGAAGGGCAGCGAACCCGGGAGGAACTTTAGAAAAACAGGAGCATTCTCCGCGGCCACTGCCGCGACGGCTTCCAAGGCCGATCGTAACACCACCTAAACTTAGCCGTTCGCCTAGTTGAGACACGTCTGCAACGTAGGCATCGGGACTTCAATCTCAGGTTAGCTCAACCTGCCTGAGATCTCCTTCAAGCACTAGCTCCCGGAAGCATGGGCGTTGCAACTCGGACCCACCGACATCGCAGTCGTGCCAGAACTCTTCGGGACTTCTTGCATCCGATCATCGTGGACGCACTACTGCCGGTCATCTCACGTATGCCTTCACCTGTTTATACTACCGAACTTTCCTGCCTTTACTGTTTAATTTTATTCCATTGTTTGTTCAGTGTTAGTTCATTTAGTTTATTTTGTAATACTTGTATTTCGTAAGCACTTCTAAGCTTATTGTTTCACTTTATTTGTATAGTGTTAGTTTACTTGAAGTGCTGTATTCACAGTGCTTGTGCCGAAATAGCTAGATTAAAGCTGTTGTTTTGTTGTCCAAACAAGTCTCCTATCCTTTCACTACGTCTACTTGCGTACGGAACGGACCAACCTGCTGTCATTCCCGTCCCCGACTTCGCGCTGGTGACGTTTGAGTGGCAGCACTGTAACAGCGGTCTATTTGCTTAAGCGCAAACGAACAACACGGCGCTGTTTGCTTAAGCGCATGCTGACCATTCGTTCGAGGCCGCCACTGCTCCGGAAAGTTCCATGGAAGTAAACGTTGCTCCCTATGGTCTAACAGTTCCTCCCTAATTTTGCTGTCGTGTTCCAGAGCTTCCGGGTATGAAGACGCCGACAGTATTTAAACATGCTTTATTCGCATGCCAGCAACATAGCGATAACCAAGAGTGCCGAAGGAAAAGTGCCCCTGCCCCACCGCGCGCCAAGCGCTTTTATTCACATCGTGGGCGAGGGTGTTGCGATATGGGCCGCGTGACAGTGTATCGCACAAGCACACGTGTACAGATATGCGACATTTGCACACGGCACCCTCGCCTTGCAGTTAATATCCCCGCGGACTGACTGCTCGTGGCGGGGACGAAATGCAACACTTACTCCTATTTACCTCCTTTGCGGCTTAGAGTGTATAGACTAAACGTGGCTGGAGAGTCTGTTTATTCGTATAGTCCTGTTGTGTGTTTTCCTTTGTCGTCACTTTTTTGTGCTGCTTCAAGTTATTGCGCATCAATATGCACCAGTTGGCTATGCTATATGTAGTTTTACCTGCGTCAATGTCTTCATAAAGGCACTCGAAGAACAAGAGGAAGATTCATGACTGTTTTTTGCGCGTCATATACACGGACAAGAAGAATTAGACACTCCTTCCGCCCGTAGTGTCTATGTCTTCTTGTCCGTGTGTATGTTGCGCAAAAAACAGTCATGAATTAGTACCAACTCGCCCAACTGTCAGTAAGAGGAAGAAAAGCTGCGTTAAAATCATCATGAAGGCGCTCGAAGAGCAAGAGGAAGAAGACTTCTCTTTGGCGCGAGCGCGCGCTCAATATACTGCAGCTGGCTATGTCATATGTTGTTCACCCAGCGTTACGCCAAGAGACGACGACAGCATACGACAGCCTGCCCCCCTTAAAGTGTTCTGCACTTGAAAATCCTTTAAAAAAAGGACTATTATCGTTACGGGGTCGTGAAGTCTTTCGGTTACGGGGACAATTTTCTGTTTTTTTTTTCGGGTGTCTTCTGAAGAAACCAGTAAAAAGATCGCTCAGATATTTGTCCACTTCCGGACGAGTTTTCCTGGGTTCTCCTTCACCAAGGAGCTCCCCGCGAACGGTCAAACGCGTTTTCTTGACCTCAAGTTGTCCTTTGGTGCAGTGCACACGTGCTGGCAGTATGCGCCCGCCTCAAAGAAGGGCCTCCTTTTATGTGCGTCTCATCATTCCAAGCTTGTCAAACCTGCCATCGTGCTCATTGCAATGAGAAACATCCTTGATCGGGTCTCGTTCTCATCAATTTGCGACGAGCTTGTCTCATGAAGTTCACAGATTGACGACGGCAAGCTTTCGCGAGCAGTTCCTATCAGCAGCACAGCTATTTGGCCTAGTTGGAAATGCTTCATCCTCGAGTAGCGCGAAAGAAACACAGGGACTAAGAAGAGATACACACAGGACAAGCGCTTGCCCTGTGTGTATCTCTTCTTAGTCCCTGTGTTTCTTTCGCGCTACACAGGGATGTTCCTATCGGGTTGAGCGGAAGTCATCGTAAGTGAACATCGGCGCTCTTTGACTATCACACGACCTTTGGAAGACGGAGCAAAAGATGCTGTGATCAAAAAAGAGGCCGGACGCGTCATACTGGTTTATTCGGGTAAAGAGGTGAGGGTGAGGAGGAGGAGAGAGAGCGCCACTGCATCGCAAGTGAACGTTTCCTTTGCCGCGACGGACGCCGAGAAGACCGCACCTTTGGATCTCCTGGACGTCCGCATTCTTCATTTTGCAAACGATTGTTAGACTTACGTTAAGAGTGTTTCTATTCTTGAAGTAGAAATACACGTAGTAGTAGCCGGCATTGAATCCGGGATGACCTTTATTTGAGAAGCCAGTCCACCCGTTGGGTCCGCCCTGCAAATTTAGCGCAGTCAAGGAATAAGCTCCCCAGTCCTGTTTTACCCATCCGACGCTGTATGCCTTGGGCAGTTCACCTAACATTGGAGAAAATCTGAAAATAAAATAAGAAAAAATTGTGGCATTACATAGAGCCTGCCCCTCAGTGGCAAATTGAATTTACTGGTTGGCAGCATGCAATAAACATAATCAGCAGTGCTCAAATACACATAGCTTTCGTCGTGTTTTAGACTGAACAGGTCGTTCTTAATACGTCGTAATTAGCGGTGAGCACTATGTATCATGCCACACGCATTTCAACACTACTTAAATATGCAGCTGTTGCTTAATCCCTCGCCACGTACATGCACACAAACGACAGACATGGTTGTGCCCAAGGCGCCGACATGCAACATCTCCTGTGCAGACAGCTGTTTGAACTCCATTCCATACATAGCAGTCAACGCTGTGGAGGCTAGCGAGTCTTATTGCAGTAGATGTGTTCGCAGCAGGAAACAGTTCATTCTTGTTTCCCAGCCACATGTTCGAAATATTTGTCGCTTAGAGATAAACCACTCTGTTATATGGCTGCGGATATGTTTTTTAAATCGTTTGGCCTTTCGTTTCTTCGTTTTGCATTCGAATCGTCGAAACAACTAACGCGCGAGTTCTTGTTGTGCTCGTGCTACTATGAGTCGCGCGAATGATACATTTTGCTGACCGAATTTCTTTCGTACGCTGCACAGTATTGACTGCTATTTATAGAACGGAGCATGAACGCGGCAATGACCAATCGCGACAGCCCTACCTCACCACGCTTCTCCTAGCGTCTCCTCGTCGCGACTGCACCGCACTCGAGCAGAGTTGAAAGCGAGCGAAGCCTCCACGGGAACACATAAGGACTGGTTTCACATAAAGGGCCCCTAAACCACTCCGAGTTCACAGGTTTTTTTCTCGCCTACGCTGCCCTTTCCACAGACGCTATTTCCTCGTTGCCACTGCATAATACACGCGGAGAATCAGGGCCCAACTATATGCAGCGTTTTCCCGGTGTTTCGGACGCCGGCGTCACTCGGCGTCACTCGGCGTCGACGCTACCTGTAAGTTGGCCGAAACGTCCACTTTAGGACAGTCCAGCCATCACCGGCATCAGCGTCGGTGCTGGAAGTGCTTCGCTGATTGAATAACCAATGAGCGCGCGCTGTTTCCACGAGCTTCCGCATCGCATTTCGCCGCTTCGCGCAGTTGTAGCGGACGCCGCCATTTATGTTTGATGTGCGCCGATCTTTTGCGAGTTCGTTCAGCAGAACAGACTGTTGGGCTAGTTGGCTATCCATGAACACTGAAAGAAGGCGCGCTAAAACTGACGAGCAAACAAAAAGAAGACCAGACAAGTTGTGCGCAGGATGCCTCCCCACATGAACATCGATAATGAACTGCTGATTGGATGTGTGGAAGCGAGACCGATATTATGGCAGGTTAGTTTCAAGTTTGATGTTTATTTACAGTTCTGACAAGACATGACGTAGGAATTGTTATGGTGCCGGTCAAAAGGCGTGTTTATACACGCCTAACTAAGCTTCTGGCATCATGAGTACAGCAGACAACAGCGGAAAACTGCATGAAATAGAAAACACACACACACCACAGGCCCATATATATATAGTGTGTGTTCTGACCCCGCCTCTTCTTAAGTTCTAACAAATTGCAACCTTGTACGCATGTCTGACCCTCTCCCTCTGAACTTTCTTGCTGTTGTTCTTCTGGTGCCTCCCCTTGTCCCGTTCCAACGAATCGCGACGGCATGTGTATCTGTGTATGTATCGCGGGAGTCTGCATTTAAACCCGACCTCCATGTACCATTGGCATCTTTGATAAAGGCCGGTCCCCGGCCGAAAGGTCCGAATAAATCTTTTTTATGTTGTTCACTGTGACTTTCTTTCTTATATATGTAACGTATGAACAAGGCGATGGTAGGAGAAGCCGACGAAGAAGGAGTGCGCGTGCATTAGAATAAATGGATGGCATCTGAACCACGACGTATCTCTCTTCTCTAACGTCACACAAGTCGACAGGATCGACCTCATGAACCTGCCATGGCTAGGTCAACGCCTCCGCTCAACATACCGAAGTACAAGGGAACACCAGAAGACGTCCCCGTCGACAAGTAGCTACTCCTTTTCGACACGAAGGTGACCGAGGCATCATGGACACACCGCGATCGGGTCAGTCACTTCAGCGAATACATCGAAGGGGAAGCGTTAGAGTAGTACCTGACAAAGATTTTAAATGCGAATGCATTTCATAGTCGGGCTATGTCAGGCATCCGGCGTTGGCGTTGTGCGGCGTTGGCGTTGTCCGCGGAGGAGGAGGAGGAGGATAGGTTGAGGAGGTGTGCGCGCCGGCAGGTGTTAGATGTGAAGCATCTTATGGCGAAGCTTAATCCGGTGGTGGTGGTGTGCGGCGTGACCACCCTTACTGCGCATGCGCAAACCCTTTCAAAAAAAATAAAATTAAAAAACCTCCTCTTTCCTTCTCTCTCCTCTAGGCATCCCTCCCCGCGGCAACCACACTCTCACACTGCGCATGCGCCTCCCCTCCTCTCTCCCCTGCTACGCTCCCCCCTCTCTCCTCTAGGCATCCCTGCCCGCGCCGTCCACACTCCCACTGCGCATGCGCCCCCCCCCTCTCTCTCTCCTCTCCTACGCTCCCCCCCTCTCCCTCTCTCGCCTCGCGACGCCGATACAGGCAGCGTCTGCTAGAGAGTTTCTTGGTTGAAAAAACCGACTGCTCGCGCTGCACAACCGTTCACTGGCCACCCCGTATATATGGCAATGAATCTTGACCTCCAAGGTGGTGTCGGTGAGAGATTTCTCCTGTGCGTTGTTGAACAATAAAAATTCGCAGCGTGCGCGTTAACTAAAAGAGGACTGCGGCGGAGCTCGGCGGAGCTATATATGAAAAAAAAAATTTTAAAAATAAATAAAAAAAATTAAAAAAAACAAGAAAAAGCAAAAAAAATTCGCTGCGCCTTGCTCCCGACCGGGCTGCAGAAATCAGGCGCCTTTTCCTTCTTCGAACCACAACCACCATATATAAATGGAGTGAAGCGCGCGCGAAATGCATTCGCATTTCCTCACGATTCCCTTCGGGGAGGTGGGCGCATTTTTTTTGGCAACGACGAGACATGGGACGATATAAAGCGCGACATGCGAAATCGCTTTGCTACGACTGACGGAGATGCCTTTCGTCTCTTCATCCACTACCGGCTAAAAGGAGGGCAGACCATCAAGGATTACTACGACGAAAAAAAAAAACGACTGGGCTCCTTGGCCGACCTTAAAGAGTGACACATCATTTCTGGACTGACTGACGGTGTTCCTCCTGATGTGGAACTGGCGCTCGCCGGACTGTCTTTCAACTCGTCATCAGAGTGGCTCGCCGCTGCCCAACGGGTCGAGACATCTTTAAGACGGGTGAGAGGAATTTCCGTTACTCGTACTCCTAGTACTGCATCAAGAGCTCCACGTCTCTTCAGCAGACCGTAGCAGCCAACATTGACTTCTCGACAGCGTGTCCCCCCAAAATGAATGTAGATATTGCTCAGCTGCTGGTTTTCCACTACAGTTTCATTGCAGCGGCAACGTGTCCGCTATTGAGACTAGACCGGCAAACGAGGAGAGCGACCCAGAGTTTCATTAATACAGTTCGATGCTCTCATCAACGGAAAGTCAGTATCTGCAATTCTTGATACAGGAGCAACAATTACTTGTATCAGCGAAGATGTTACAAACAGCTCAAGCTTCAGTTGATGAGAGACTCCAGCATCATGGTGCAGCAAGTTACTTCAAGCATTCGAACTTTGGGTCGCGTAAAAATTCAAGTGCAAATTGAGAATGTCAAAAAGAAAATTTATGTACACGTTCTGCGAGGCATGAGAACTCAATTAATTCTTGGCCTAGACAGCGATTCGTACTTCAATCTTTCTGTAAATTTGGAAAGCCAGTCAGTAACACAAGGACGTGAAAATTTAACCTGTCGAATCACAATGAAAAGAAAACCACTAAAGCACCGCTCATGAGAACCCTGAATTCAGAAAGCTTGCCAGAACATGAATCAACAGTGCTCGACTCTCTTTTAAATAAGTATGACGAGATCTTCTCGAAATCCCAGACAGATATAGGATGCATCACTACTGAGGAACATAGGATTGCACTTACCAATGCTGTCCCTATTCATCGAGCACCATACAGATGTTCACAGGCCGACAAAGCGGAAATTAACAAACAAGTTTACGCCCTCATTAAGCAAGGTGTTGTGAGGCCTTCTTGTCGCCCTATGCCGCACCGGTCATCTTAGCGGAAAAGAAAGGTGACTGACGTACTCGTCTATGTATTGACTATCGCAAGCTCAACGCCATAACGATATCCGACTATCAACCAATTCCACGTATAGAGGACATTCTGGACCACCTGGGAAAGGCGAACTTTTTCCCTACGCTAGATGTAACGTCGGGATATTGACATGTTCGAATGCATCCCGACGTTCAAAAAACTGCGTTTGTCACGACTAATGGTCATTATGAGTGGTTGGTAATGCCGTTCGGGTTAAAGAACGCTCCGGCTACATTTGAAAGATCCATGAAATTAATAATAGCCAAACATCAGCTCACTAATGTTAGCAATTACTTTGACGATGTGGTCGTATACTCAGAGACATTTGACGATCATATACGACACCTCGAGGCACTGTTGAAAGCTCTTAAAGACGAGAACGTAACACTGAAACGAAAAAAGTACCAATTTGCAAGATCCAGCATTGAATACTTGGGCCACAAAATTTCACAAGGAATAGTGACACCTAAGCAGAGTAACGTGGCTGCAATACCTAAACGAGACAGACCTCCAGCGTTTCCTGGGCACTGTAAACACTCACCTTCAGTACATTCCTCATTTCAGCGACATCGCTCTCCCACTCACGAAACTACTCCACAAAGGAAGCAAGTGGACGTGGACAAAAGCATGCGAGCAAGCTTTTCGGGAACTGAAGGAGCGCATAACTGAAGAACCGGTGCTTCGCATATACGACTCTTCGAGACCATGTACTGTGTACTGTGATGCATCTGGCGAAGGCATTGGTGCAGTGCTGAAGCAACCTGACGACAAAGGCAAGGAACATCCCGTTGCCTATTACTCCCGCAAAATACTTAAGCACGAGGTCAATTATGCTATTACAGAAAGAGAATGCCTTGTCATTATAGATGCCATTGATAAATGGCATTGCTACCTTCATGGAAAGCCATTCACTGTTGTAACAGATCACTCTGCACTACAGTGGCTGAAGAATATTAAGAATCCTCAAGGTCGTCTCTTCCGGTGGTCGTTGAAACTTTCGATGTATGAAGTAAACATCAAACATCAAAAGGGCATAAGTAACGTCGAAGCAGATGCACTCTCCAGAGCCCCAATAGTTCAACTTCTGTCCCACGATGAACTTCAACAATGCAGCAATGAGCGCCCAAAAGGAACGTATTCATTGGAAAACAACGTAGTCATCGTCAAAAGAAAAGGACTAAGGAAGATCTATATGCCCCATGAACTACGCCCAACCATTCTTAAGAACGCACATCAACATTTTGAGCATGTCGTAGTGAAGAAGACACTATCACTCTTGTCGCCGCATTATTATTGGCCGGATATTGCCAAGCGCGTTTCTTATTTTCACTTTGCTCTATTTGGTTTTCGCCCTCAAAGGCTGTCAGCAAAGCTCAGCGCAAACCGCGCCTCATTGTTCTAGAAGCTTCGCGATCATTGTAGATCGTTTTGTTAAGATTGCGCGCAAGACGCGAACACTCGAGCTTATTCCAGAGCTTGCACGACCACCAGTGTAAGACTGGAATATTCTATGTCACGCGTATAAATTCCGACGCGCTTCACCGCTTGTCAGTTGAACGACGGCCGACGCTCTGTTCGCCGCTATCAGTGCCAGCGTGTATTGCTGTAATCTTACTCTCCGTTTACCGGCCACAAGTTCGCCCTAATAAACAGTTTCATCTCGGACAAGTCGCCTGCTGCCTTCGTCGACGTCACACCCACGTGACATCTGGTGGAGGTGCTGCTTCTTTCATTTACCGGACGCCCCCGTCAAGCCGTGAACCCAGCGCCAGTCGTGAAGAAGACGTCGACGACAACCCCGAGCAGCGAACAAGCCGCAGGCAACTAGGTCTACCGCCAGAGTACGGGCTTCTACCCGAAAAGACCCGGCAGAACAAGACCCTGATCTCGACCGCAGCGGCGATGACAGCCCCTGTGCCGTCTGCGCCCAACCTGCTGCGGCAACCCAAGGAACCACCGACCTTCCGTGGTTCAGCACTTGAAGACCCGGACAGCTGGCTCGAGCAGTGGCGTAACTAGCTTGGACGGCGCCCATGGCAAATATATTTCCGCGCCCTTCATAATGGTAATGATACTGATTATTATTATTATTATTATTATTATTATTATTATTATTATTATTATTATTATTATTATTATTATTATTATATTATTTATGTGCAAAAAAGTCATCCGTCTGTTTTGGGTAAGCGAATGAGCGATTTGTTGATTGATTGTTCAGAAGAGTGGACTAAAGCCGGCTCGCACGTCCACGCATGGTACGACACACCAGAAGTCCACAAGGTAAGAAAAAATGTGACAGAAGAAATGGACCTTGCCGGTCACTTGTTGTCGTCTCGCTTTACACGAAATATGAGAGGTTCGTAAATTACATACAACCACAAAAAAGAGAACGACGAAGTAGGCATGTAAACGGTTCTTATCGTTTTTGGCTACATCACTATGAAAATTATTGTTCCAAATTATTTATTGTGTACATCAAATCTGCATACTATGCCTACTTTTTTATCAATACTATAGATGCATTCAAAAATTCGTTCCGGCAAACCCTGTTGTCGCATATATTATTGCCTTTTGCGATGGCAGTACTAATTTTGGTCGTGAGCAATGCTTGTCTAAAAAACGCGTTCTTTGTATTTGGCATTTCCGCCGTCGGCTTAGATCAGGGGTCTCAAACATGCGGCGCGCGGACTCCTCGCTAGCGAACCGCGGCCCCCCGCACTGTCTTATAGTCTCGATCATGTTTTTTTTTGTTATTATTATTTTCTTACTAAGTGCAGTCATGAGCTACACAGGCATGACTTGTTTAAAACATTTTTTTTAGGGAACCCCTGCGGTCAACATGTGTTGATACATAACCGCGAAACAAAACTCCCTATTTCAGAATCGTCGTCCAGATTTTAGTCATTTTGGAGGTAGAGTTATGTTGTTGGAATTCTGGTGCCAAATCGCCTTCAGAAATGGCGCATATATATGAGATAGGGGAAAGGTATTTCAAATGGCAATGTTAGCCATTTGAAACGTATTCGCCTTTTTGTGTGTGTATTTTGTGCCACATCTGGAGTTTATATCGATCAGATGACGCTCACAGCATCTCATGTAGCCACCATAACCCGTTTACATGCAACATCAAACGTAAGACCTTGAGCTCTGTTAGCAGAAAATGAAATGTCATTGTAGCTTACCGCCTCACTGAATCAAAACGGCAAGTTGGGCGAGTTGGTAGTTAAACATGGTTATATGAGGGCAGCGCGACCCGGACTTAGTCCGGGTCGCGCTGCCCTCAGTTGTCAGTAGCGCTCGTTTGTGTACGTGTCTCTCAGTCCTAAGTCCGGGTCGCGCTGCCCTCATATAACCATGCCTCACTGAAGCCGACAATGAAGTCGATGTTCGTGACTGCCTTCTTCCCCGAGATAGTGGGTAAAACATGAGCGTATAGATATTTTCTAGTGTAATTCTCCTGCTTGGGCGTCGAATACGCACAGTCAGCTAGGCACCTTAAAGGTACGCTAACGAGAAAGATGAAGTTGAGGTGGAATCAGCAGGGGCATTGAAGAATGCGTGCAGTTTTCGTTGGGTTTGAAAAGATAAGTTATTAGTGGAGATAAAGCGGAGACCGTATACCTCTTACTCAATTCCTCTCGCCCCAGACTTAGTGCTGAAGGGATGTCGTCACGAATCTGATTGCTCTCAGCGAATTAGAAAGCGCCACCACACGTCACCACGCGTGCAATTGGTCGCTGCTTGGCCGCGGTGCAGCGAAGCCGTGGCTTTCATGGTTGCCGCGATGGATGTGGTTGCATAGAAGCAGGATTGCATTTCAGTGAGTCTGCAGTGATCCCCAGAGCTCTCGCGGCGGCAGCAGCTTTTTCGGCGAGCGAAGCCTGGCTCCAAAAGACAGAAAGTGAAGCGTCGTTTTCGTCGACGGCATGCGTGGCGTCCGATTGCCAAATACTGTTTAGCATGCGCATTTTTTGTTTCGTTTTTATTAATGGCGTTTTAGGTTTTGGAGAACTCGAGCAGAGGCGCCATGCCATGAAGAGAGTCGCGGCAGTGCAGTGAGATCAGAGCCATGCAGAGCCAGTCCATCCGCCCCTGGGATGCGGCACGCATCCGAAGAGCAGGTGGGAGGGTACAACTGAGAAGAAATGTACCATGACATCAAAACCATCGAAGCTCCATAGTTCTCTGCGGGGCAGCGGCAGAACACGTGTGAAATCCGATGCAGAATTGCTGCGGGGCTCGCTCGTATAAACGACGTCAATATTACTGGAGTCAGACTACACCTGGATGCTGTTATTGCCAATGCCGGCAGAAGCAAGAAAACAAAACGAAACGAATGAGGATGATATCAAGATGAAGAGCTCTCGGCAAATCACGACCGGACTGCGTTTGTGATCATTACGAGAAACGTGAAGGGGCGTTAGCACGATCGGCGCCAAATGCAAACGCGAACAGCGGCAAGCATTAGCAATGGTCTAGTACGCCCCGTCCAGTCATCCCCGTGGACATTCGCAGTGCTGCCAAACAGAACTTATGCGCGCCTATCAACGGTAATGACTGGATGGCATGGACTATACGATTTCTAATACTTGCCGCTGTGCGCGTTTCATTTGACGCCGATAGTACACGTATATATCCTTCAGTTTTTCGCAATTTTCTTGGTTGTTAAAGCTCGAGTTCACAGAAATAATGGCATGAATGTGATCCTAATATACAGGGGCGGCGCCAGTGGGGGGCACGGGTGGGCTGGAGCCCCCCCAGAATTCTCGCGTGCCCCCCTTTCTTTGCCCCCCCCCCAAGAGCCCGGAAAGCTTACCCAAGGGAGGCGGTATTAAACAAAATGTCAAATTATTGGAAATTTCTTATCACAAGCTATTACCCTCTCGCCTGTGATAAACAGACACTTGAAATACAGTGCGAACAGGCGCTGTAAGAAAAGAAATGGCTCCGACTGATAGTAGATCTATAAAAAGAGCCCACAGTTTGCAGTTCGGTCTGCTTGCGTGAACCAGCAAGTTAGTGTCTCGGATGCGAGATCCTCTTTCGAGGCGCCTTCCCCTCACAGAGCACTACCGCAGAGAACAAGCTTCGCCCTGCTGGGGTCGCATAACCGCGAGCGCTGGGTAACCCAAGACAGCCGGCATATACCACGCAAGATGCACGTGTCGTCCATAAGCGGACTAAAACACCGGCGCAGCAAACAGCGTGGGCTCGAAACCGTAGATGTTCATATACGGAGCCGGTTTCAATACCTTTTCATGTGGACTCTGCTCGGCAACTGGGCAGAGTTGAACCTTGGCCATGCGGAGATCCCAGGCGCATCACTAGAAAGCAGTATACCGAAGCAAGAACACACAGCACGCGCGATACGCGTGTCGTCTTTCGGCGGCGCCAGAGCGGCACATCCAATAAACAAAGCGGACAAACTGCAGCGGTATTCGATTCGTTTGGTCGCTCCCGCTGTGTAAGATAAATACCTTTTTTCTTACGCTACGGGAGTATTTTCTTACACCGTGCTCGCTCCCAAGCAGTGCTCGTGTCACGGGAGGAAACGCCAGCCCGTCTTGCCGCCACTCCAACGTGCGGTCTACCTTACAGGACATTGGGTTGCCTCAGTATGTCGCAGAAAAGGTCTATTGCCGACTTTTTTCGACTTCTAGCAAGCGGGCCAAGCAAAAGGCGTGCCGCCCCCCGAGCTTTCTGCTTCAACAACAGAAGATTCGGAGACGCTTCAGGAACAAGAAAATTCTCAGTGCTCTGTTTCGATTCCGCTTGAGGAGACTGTGTATAGCATCGCTTCTGACGACGCTTGCCCGTCCTCGTCGATGCATATGGACAGCGAATCTGACGAGCTTTCCGCATCGTGTGCAGCAAGGGATGAAGCTGATTCTGCGACAGAATTCACCGCCTCTGATCTGGATGTCGACCACGCAGGCCAGTTGGACATTTCGAAATTCAAGACAGAGAAACCAACACAGCCAATACTGAACCCATTTCCATCTAAGAAGTACGGCAAATTGAGCAGGAGCTTCAACTCGGACTGGTACCGCCTATTTCCTTGGTTGGAGTACAGTGCGCAGGCTGATGCAGCTTTCTGTTACCCTTGCAGAATGTTTTCAACTGGTGCCAATGAGAAATCTGCATTTGTCAATGGTGGGTACAGTAATTGGAAAAAAGCCCTAGAAAAAGACGCTGGTTTCAGAAAGCACGAAAATTCACTCGCGCATAAGACTTGCCAGGCATCGTGGGTTTCCTACACGCAGATGAAGACGAGAGGACAAAGCAAGTCGGTTGCAACACATCTCAGCGACGCATACTCCAGGGAGGTGCAGGAAAATCGCCTCTATATAGCGAGAGTTGCAGATATACTGCGATTTACTGCCGTACAGGGAATCGCTCAGAGGGGCCACGATGAAGGTGCCACAAGTGAAAACAAGGGGAAACTTCGTTGAGCTCTTGAACTTGTTTGCTAAATATGACAACATTGTGGGAAAGAAACTGAAGGGTGGAGCAGCGAACGCGAAGTACGTTCATCATTCGATACAAGACCAGATCCTCGAAATTCTCAGCCACATCACATTAACAAGTATAAAGGAAGAGATGAAAAGCTCCCAGTGCTTCGCACTTATCGTCGATGAAACCAAGGACCTAAGCAAGACGGAACAGTTATCAGTTGTAGTAAGGTACTACGTCAATGGGGCTGTCTTTGAGCGATTCCTTGGATTCCGCAACGCTGAGCAATTGGATGCAAAGTCGCTCCTGAGGTACGTAAAGGAAACGCTGAATCGCTGCGGCATTGATCCTCAGCTGTGCATTGCTCAAACATATGACGGTGCAAGTGTCATGAGCGGTACCTCAAGGGGCGTCCAGGCGCTCTTCAGGCAGGAAGTGCCTGCAGGCAGTGTACGTACACTGCATGAACCACCGCCTCAATCTTGTCATCGTGGATGTCTGCAAGGCGATAAAACCGGTGAGGGATTTTTTCTCTCTTTTGGAATGCCTTTATGTCTTCCTAAGTGGATCTGCAGTTCACTCCCTGTATGTAGATGTTCAAAAAAGATTGTCTTTGTCGGTGACAGAGCTGCAGCGTCTCAGCGATACACGATGGGCCTGCCAGATAGCAGCTTGCACAGCTGCAATGAAAAGCTTTCCTGCCATCCTCGTATGTCTCGCGGAAGTCATTGCTACAAACAGCAGGCGGGCAACGGAAGCTGGGGGTCTGCTTGAGCAAATGAACTTCTCGTTTCTCTTCCACTTAAGCCTGTTTACCAAGGTTCTCAGCCGCCTTAAGGTTCTTTCTGGACTTATTGCAAAGTAGAGACTGCAATCTTAGTCAGGCATGCCTCATGGCGCGCACTGTCATTGACGAGTTCTCGGAAATGAGAAATTCGCAGAGCGCATTTGAAAATGTGTGGGCGCAAACCCTGCAGAATTTCGGAGGAGAACGGGGTGCCCCAAAGGGAAAGCAGAGAAAGAAGCGCCTTCCGCTCCATTTAGAGCAGTTTGTACTGAGTGAAGGACGGCCCGTTGAAGAAGAGTCTCCAGATTCAAAGGAAACATTCAGAGTCAAAGTTTTTCTGCCCGTTTTGGACCACCTCATTGTGGAACTGACTAGGCGATTCACGGAAAATAATGATGTACTCTGCGGAGTCAGCGCCCTCCACCCTAAAAAGTGAGAATTTTATGGACATCTCCTTTACTCAAGCCTTTCGCTGAGCACTATGCATGTGACCTCGACAGCGTTGAAGTTGAGTGCAAGTTGATAATAAAACTTCTTCAGCGCATCGAAGCTGAAAGAAAGTGCAAGATAGAAACATTGCTGCAATTGGTGACTGTACTGGGAGAGTATAAATTAGCCTTTCATGAACTGCACAAGCTAGGAGTTATCGCTGTGACGATACCGGCATCGTCGTCATCTTGCGAGCGCACATTTTCGTGCCTTCGAAGACTGAAGACTTATCTTCGCAGCAAAATGACCAACAACCGTCTGAGCGACCTAGCTGTGCTTGCGATCGAGCGATCTCTTGGCCCAGTAAGATAAGATCTTCAGCGTGTTGCTTGACATGTTCGAATGCTGCGCACAGTAATCGACGTATACGTCTGCACTAGTATGCTGGTAAATGAAACTCTATTGTACCTTTGTGGCGCTTTCCTCGGGAAAGTTGTTCAAGCATCGGGCTTATACAAGTGAAACCCGCTTGACAATCGAATAATCCCGGCCGTATTTTGTCTTGCAGCTGTCACAGCGCGGGCATTGACACCTGTGGTAGTGAAGAAGTCTTCGAGCGAAATTTTCTCTGTGTCCTCACTTTGAAACAAACTACGAAAACTTGCTGTCCAGAATGGCCGCTTCGATGGCCTCGCTCGGGTGGTCAACAGTGCATTGCCGGAGAGCTGACACTCGCGTTTGTGAAAGCTGGTGTACTGTTTAGTCAGATGGGAAATGACTGACATGCCTATGCGTGACCTAGTTTTGCAGGTTCTGTCCTCTGCTTTGTCTTTGTTATTCTTTTGCTATAAGCTTTCTTGTTATTCTTTTCTTTTTCCATTTCCAACGTTTAGCACCTCCAGGAGGCGCAAGAAGTGTGTTTTAACTTTTTTGCAATCCTAGCGCCTCTTTAGGAAACTTTGAATCGATATGAACTTACTTAGTGGTGTTAGTTATCTGTCATGCTCTGAAAGATGACTCTTTCGAAGCTATATTGTGATCTAGGAGTTCGCTCGTGTTATTTTGTTGATGCTGGTTACCTAGTTTAATTTTTTTTTAATTTTGTACTCGTATTTTGTGTATGGGCTGTTTGACGCACTGTATGAATTTTCATTTTTACTAGCAAAAGCACAGCTGTGTAAACGCGCTAAATATTAATTTGTATCCTACCGCATTGCTCGAATATCTTACTTACACTGGCGTGTTTAGAACCTTGGGCAGCCCAGCCAAACGGTCGTTAGAATTTTAGCCACCGACAAATTGGTATCCTCTTGTGTTTTCGGAAGATTGTGGTGAATGTACATAAATAAATGCTAGCTTTTTTTTTTCGCCATCCTTTGATTGGTAGCTCTGCGAAATGGAAAGCACGGTGAAATGGAACAGCGTAGGTACCGACGGCTAGGTAGAGAGGCACACAGAAGACAGAAGGCAGAAGCGTTGACTTTGAACAAAATTGCTTATTTCGCCTCTGCACTGCCACTATTTATACTGAACACATGACAAAAAAATGGTGGTAGATGCGCACCGCTTCTTCTCAAGTCGCTATCGCTGATCGCTGACGCGATTCTAACCCGTATATGGCTGGTGCCCTCGATGATTTTTTCTTTGTAAAGAGTTGACGTTAGATTGAGATAAAATCTTGCAGATAATTATTTTATCTCTGTCTAATCAACTCCTCAAGTCATCTTACATGTAAGACATCGAGGCAGCCGCTGTCTAGATGACTAATGGGAGAAACTGCATTGCTAATTAGCGTTGGGCTGAGCAATCATTGACATCTATCATGCACGGCCTCGACATCTATGACGTTGCACTTACCTAAGGGCAGAACAGCGCGCATGTTTGTGGAAGTCTTGAGCGACTGAAGGAAGCATAGGTGCCATGTAACAACATTTATATCTCGGACTATTCCAATTGAATAAGTTGGGCGTTTACAAAACAAAGAAAGTGGAATAGAGTAAAACATGGTGAAAATACAACGCATAAGTTCCCCCACCTCCCTGCCCCCCGAAGGAACTGCTTTTCGTGGTTGCCCCCCCTCCAGTGAAAAAATCCTGGCGCCCGCCCCTGCTAATATAGGATTATTTGCCATTGCAGTTCTACTTCCTGTATCTCTTTAGTGCCCCTGTGCACGAGGCCCCCCCACTGGAGACACGGGCTCTGTAGTCGACATGCTACGACATTACGATCACGTGATGAAACCTTGATTCACGGAACCTTGCTCGAGAGTGTTTTTTTCTCAGAGTTTACTCCTTGAATCAGCCTAGCTAGTTTCACAACCAGTTGATGTGCACTGGCATCTAGAAAAATGAGCTTGGAAAGTTTGACCGATGTTTTCGGTGGTGCTGTGTGCCACGAATAATGCACAGCTCATGGAAAAGAGCAGGGTGTAATTTCACATTTACGGTTTTACTTCAAGGACAATGAACATCCCGACGCATGGTCGATAAGTCTAGCTTAGAAGGCGCGATGAGCCGAAGTCCCACGCACGTGTTTGCTCCATGCAAACACTTCCGAGAAGGCGACGTTGTCTGCCGACTAGGAACGCAAATCTTAATTTGGTGAGCGACAGTGAGTTAATTTCACACGTGGCCCCTTCCTTTCCTCGTGAAGACGCCCACACCTCGAAGTCTCCTAAAAAATTACGTCAGGGACGTCATTCCTCATAGTCAACCCCACACTACGCACGCTGATCGGGGGGAAATGTCGTGGGGAGGAGAAATGAGGAGGAGGGACGCAATTTGATGGAACAAAGCAGTCTGTGAACGAGTTTCTGGTTTGAAAAAGATACGAAAGAAACCTTGCAGGAAAGCGCATACTTAATATTTTCATTTCGTCATTTCATCCCGACACCTGCCCATGAAAGCTCGCTGTAAGCTTGGAGGCTGACATGTCTGATGAGTTGGTACAGAGCTGCTCGATCGCAACTCTTCAGCAAAAATACCGTGGGCAGTACTTTCCTTTTCCGATTTTCACGTATGGAAGAACCAAGGTGGTTTGGGCCGAACCAGAAGAAAACGAACATTTCAAGCGGTAAGTTCAGAGGTGAATTAAGCTAGGAGGAGGTTTGGGCGGTTCAACCTCCCACCGCCCCGATATTATTACATTTTGTATATGTATATATTTGCGCACACATACAAACATATGCCAGATCACAAATAAAGGGAAGTCAGAACAACAGAAAAAATGTTTTTGTCTACGACCCTGGATAGGTACGTTCATGGTTAAAATCGTGCCTGTGTGGAGACAGGCTTACACCGACCTATTTATCTTATTGCTTTTGAATATGAGCACGGAGCCAAAGGTTCCTAGCTCATATGACCCACAGGTTCCCGAGAAGCCACAGGCTCCAACAAGATTGTGTTTCGTATGTTGAAGGAAAGGAGCATCATTTAACTAGTCAAAGGGGTCTCTACCCTCACGGGTGTTACTAGGCGAGAAGACGGCGAGGAAGGGGGTGTTGGAACAGTGTGGTGTCACGTCCGCTCTGGTTTTGAATCTGTAGGGGCGACCTTTCCACGGGGCGCGGGGCGCCCGAGGACCCAAACGCGGGGCGCGTTTGTGTCCTCAGAAAGTCCCCGAGCGCATGTTGGGCGGACTCGGCTGGGCGCCCCCTCCGAAGCGGCGCCCGGGGCACTTGTACCCCCTTGCCCCCCCCCCCCTAGTTACGCCACTGGGCTCGAGGCATACGACCGAGTCGCCGCTTTCAATGCCTGGACCAGCAAAGACAAGCTTAGACATGTGTACTTCGCCTTGCAAAGACGCCGCTCGTACCTGGTTCGAGAACCAAGAGCGAACCCTGACAACGTGGGACATATTTCGCACCAGGTTCCATGCTACTTTCACGAGCGTCATCCGTAAGGAGAGGGCCGAAGCGCTGCTCGAAACCCGCTCGCAGCTCTAAAATGAAAACGTGGTGCTCTTCACAGAAGAGATGACCAAGCTCTTCCGCCACGCCGACCCCGAAATGCCGGAAGACAAGAAAGTTCGATTCCTCATGCGAGGAGTAAAGCAGGAGCTGTTCGCGGGTCTGATGCGGAACCCACCGAACACTGTCCAGGAATTCATCTCCGAAGCGACGACGATTGAAAAGACGCTGGAGATGCGCACCCGACAATTCAATCG
Organism: Rhipicephalus appendiculatus; assembly: GCA_030522465.1. NCBI lineage: Eukaryota > Metazoa > Arthropoda > Arachnida > Ixodida > Ixodidae > Rhipicephalus > Rhipicephalus appendiculatus. The sequence goes on from JALIZH010032957.1 coordinate 732,551, forward strand.
CCGCTCGACGCCAGTGTACGCAGACGTTCCATCCCTCTGCTCCGACGACCTGCGCGAAACGATCCAAGCGATCGTTCGGGAGGAACTGCGCAAGCTCTTACCCTCGCCGCAGCCTCAAGTGGACTCAATCGCTGACATTGTTCGTGACGAAGTCCAGCAAGCGTTGGGGATTCCCGGACAACCACAGCCCCAACCGCAGGCCTTGAGTTACGTTGTTGCAGCCCGACGCTACGCACCCTCTCCACACCTCGGTCATGACGCCGCACAGCAGCACTACCATCGCCAGACGCCGCCGCTGCCGCCACCACCACCGCCATCTCGCCCGCCAGCCGGCCAGCGGTACACGCCGAGAAAGACCGACATCTGGCGAGCCCCCCGACCACCGTCCACTCTGCTACCACTGCGGAGAAGCCGGCCACACGTACCGCCGATGCCAGTACAGACAGATGGGGCTACGCGGATTCGCCGTCAACGCGCCGCGTCCGCAGCCGGGCTAACGGCCTCGCGACATCGACGACTACCTCGCCGGAGCACAGTGGCACGCCCTTCCTGCTCGCCGTCGCCCGGCCGCTACATGTCACCGCATCGCCGGCAGTATCCTGGCCCAAAGCGGGAGCGGTCGCCTGGCCCGTATCCGGGAAACGAAGGGCAGCAACCAGTGGAGGTGCGGTTGCTGTACGACGAAATGCCGAAGATCCTCCGCGGCCACCTACGACGACAACGCGACGAAACCTGCAGAACACGACGCGAAGCAGACGTAGCCCTGCCGACGAAACGTCGCGGACCGACAAAGACATGACGACGCAACAAGGAAGCAGCGCAACAAATCAACGTATCCGTGATCCAACGCCGCGACCCAACCGCAACGCACGACGATGAACCAGCGACCTGGACGTAATATACGAAGGCCACAACGTCACCGCTCTCGTCGACACTGGAGCCGACTATTCCGTCGTCAGTGGGCCTTTCGCGACGAAGTTGAAGAAAGTGAAGACTGCTTGGCAAGGCCCTGAAATCCGAACCGCTAGGGGTCATCTAATAACGCAGGCTGGTGTTTGCCCAGCAAGAGTCACCATCAATAACCGGACTTATCCCGCAGCTTTCTAATCCTGCAGCACTGCTCCAGGGATGTGATACTTGAGATGGACTTCCTAAGCAAACACGGCGCCGTCATCGACCTAAGGTCTGAGTCGATAACACTAACCTCGCAAAAAGTGCTGGCTACCCAGACGACGCCAGGGATCCATGCATTGAACGTGATAGAAGAGCACGTCACCGTTCCGCCTCTCTCCAGCGTCATCATTTCCGTCGACACCGAAAAACCCGCAGATTTCGAAGGCGTTATCGAGGGTGAACAGCACCTGCTTGTAAACCGTCAGATTTGCGTCGCACGAGGCGTCGCCGAGTTGCGTGAAGGGAAAGCAACAGTGATGCTTACGAACTTCAGCAACGAATACAAGCACGTGAGCAAAGGCACGACGGTCACCTACATCGAAGAAATTGTGGAAGCCAGCAATGCTCTCGCCCTCGCCGAGTCTACCGAACATGCTACGACGAAGCAAGCCCATCAGCTAGCTTTCGACATCAATCCGAGCCTTCCGACGCATAAACAAGAACAGCTCAAAACCCTGCTGCTGCAATAAGGGGACTGCTTTTCGTCGTCGTCAAGAGTTCGACAGACCCCAGTCGCACAACACCGCATCATAAGAGAGGAAAGTGCCAGTCCACTACGTCAGAGCCCGTACAGAGTTTCGACGCGAGAACGCGAGGCCATAAAGAAACAAGTCGACGAAATGCTACGCGATGGCATCATCCAGCCTTCACAGAGCCCGTGGGCGTCACCCGTGGTGTTAGTGAAGAAAAAGGACGGAACGCTTCGCTTCTGCGTCGATTATCGCCGCCTGAACAAAATAACGAAGAAGGACGTGTACCCTCTCCCACGGATTGACGACACACTGGATCGACTCCACAACGCGAGGTACTTTTCGTCGATGGACCTCAAGACCGGCTATTGGCAAATTGAAGTCGACGAGAAAGACCGAGAGAAGACCGCGTCTATAACACCAGACGGCCTCTTCGAGTTCAAGGTCATGCCCTTCGGTCTTTGCTCGGCGCCTGAGACATTCCAACGGGTTATGGATACAGTACTGGCCGGATTGAAGTGGCAGACTTGCCTGGTGTACCTCGACGACGTCATTGTGTTTGCTTCAAACTTCGACGAACACCTCCGGCGACTTGCCACACTACTTCAAGCAATCAAGACCTCCGGCCTCACCTTGAAGCCTGAAAAGTGCCGATTCGCATACGAGGAGCTCTTGTTCTTGGGTCACGTGGTCAGCAAGTCCGGAGTACGCCCCGACCCTCAGAAGACAGCCGCCATCGCTACATTCTCGCCACCCGCCGACCAGAAGGCCGTCCGTCGATTTCTTGGCCTGTGCGCCTATTACAGGCGGTTCGTCAAAAATTTTGCCTGCATCGCCGAGCCACTCACTAACCTGACCAGAACCGACGTCGAGTTCAAGTGCGAAACGCCGCAAGAGGGAGCATTTCAAGAACTAAAACGACGCCTGCAAACGCCTCCGTTACTTGCGCATTTCGACGGACACGCCGAAACAGAAGTGCACACCGACGCAAGCAGCGTGGGACTTAGCGCCAGGGTTGCCGTTGGTGGCTAGTTTGCGCCAAATTGGCTACTTTTCGACTCCGTCTGGCGTAAAAAATTTGCACTTGGCGCCATGGCTATTTTCTGGCTACTTTTAAAGTGCTGATTTGGAGCACTAAGTAGCCATTTTTTCTCATTTTTGCAGACGAAACACATTGTTTTTAAGCTTTTCTCTCGCTTCAGCGGATGCGTACGGTCGTTCTCCACCCACTAGTAGGCTGGTGCGCATCGAGGCACCCTTACGCGACGCTTAGCGCGCCTCCAAATACAGAGTGGCGAAGTTGCGTGCATGGTGACGAACACGTGGCCAGCTCGGTGCTCAAGCTTCCCGCCATCTATTGTGATGCTACGCGCAAGTTTTACGAATAATTCTGATGCGCAATGCGTGTTCTCGTGTAAACTTGGAAAAACACACGTGCAACACAATTTAGCTGGCCTGTTCATCTACAGCCAGAATTTGGTCTACAGCTTCAACGAAAATCTGTTTCAACTTTACATGTTCTTTCTGACTTGCTGGCTAGAATATTTGAATATAACTTTGTGTCTGGCAAGAACTCATATTTTCTGCATAAAATATATGCACGCGTAATGAATATATTATAATTGGTTCACTTAATTTATTTCCAACTTATCAGCGGCTTTCTATGCTCTTACTTATTCAAAATGGTATTATTTATGATAAATACTAAAGAATCTGCTCATAACACCACTTCTGTTCCACTTGGCTACAAATTTGGCGATAATATTAAATGGCTTGGCCACTTTGGCTACTTTTGGCTTGAGTTCTGGCTTCTTTTCAAGTCCACCCAACGGCAACCCTGCTTAGCGCCGTCCTTGTGCAGAGGACGGACGGACTGGAAAGGGTTATCAGTTATGCTAGCCGGTCGCTATCCAAGGCAGAGGCAAACTATTCCACAACAGAAAAGGAGTGCCTCGCCATCATCTGGCCTACGTCAATGTTTCGCCTCTATTTCTACGGGAGGCCCTTCAAAGTCGTGAGCGACCACCACGCCTTGTGTTGGCTAGCTAACTTGAAGGACCCTTCAGGTCGTCTCGCAAGATGGAGTCTAAGACTTCAAGAATTCGACATTACCATCGTTTACAAGTCCGGACGAAAGCACTCTGACGCCGACTGCCTGTCTCGCGCCCCTGTCGAGCCGCCACGCCAGGAAGACCAGGACGTGACTACTTCTTGGGAGCCTTAAGCGCTAATGACTTCGCCGAACGACAGCGAGCCCATCCGGAACTCAAGGGCCTTGTGGAATACCTCGAGAGCAAGGCCACCGTTGTTCCAAAGGTGTTCAGACGAGGACTGCAGTCGTTTTATTGCGGAAAGGCGTTCTCCTAAAGAAAAGAAGACACCTCCGACTTGGCCAGCTGGACTTCTGCAGCCCATCGAGCCACCTCGCCGGCCGTTCCAACAAATCGGTATGGACCTACCGGGGCCCTTCCCGACGTCGAATTCCGGAAACAAATGGATCGTCGTAGCTACTGACTACCTCACCCGCTAAGCCGAGACGAGGGCCCTGCCCAAAGGGAGCGCCGGCGAGGTAGCAAAGTTCTTCGTCGAGAACATCGTCCTGCGTCATGGCGCCCCAGAGGTCCTCATTACTGACAGAGGTACGGCCTTTACCGCGGACCTAACTCAGGCGATCTTGGGATACAGCCACACAAGCCACCGCCGGACCACCGCGTACCACCCACAGACCAACGGCCTGACCGAGCGTCTAAATAAGACCATTGCCAACATGCTGGCCATGTACGTCGATGTCGAACACAAGACGTGGGACGCCATCCTTCCGTACGTGACCTTCGCGTAAAACACGGCCGTACAAAAAACGACGCAGTTGACGCCACACAAGTTGGTCTACGGACGGAGCCCAGCAACGACGCTCGACGCCATGTTACCAAACGTGACCGACGAGGAAAACATCGACGTGACCAGCTACCTACAGCACGCCGAAGAAGCACGACAGCTCGCCCGCCCACGGTTCAAAAACCAGCAGAGGACTGACAGTCGCCGCTACAACCTTCGACAACGCCACACGGAATACCAACCCGGTGACCGTGTATGGGTGTGGACGCCAATACGCCGACGGGGACTCAGTGATAAGCTTCTTCGACGATACTTCGGACCGTACAGGGTACTTCGACGCCTCGGCGCACTCGACTACGAGGTTGGCCCTGACGACAATACGAACTCTCAGCGGCGCCGTGCGCGACCTGAAGTCATGCATGTCGTGCGCCTCAAGCCATATTACGCGCGTTAGTGAATTTGAGGACTGTACTTTTTGCTTTAGTATTGTACTTTCTTTATTGCTGTTATTTATTGTTGCATGCATTGCCCCCCCCCCCCCCCCCCGTGTCATTTTTAAGCATCGGGAAGATGCTTTTTCAGACGGGGGGCATTGCCACGCGCGTTTCTTATTTTCACTTTGCTCTATTCGGTTTTCGCCCTCAAAGGCTGTCAGCAATGCTCAGCGCAAACCGCGCCTCGTTGTTCTAGAAGCTTCGCGATCATTGTAGATCGTTTTGTTAAGATTGCGCGCAAGACGCGAACACTCGAGCTTATTCCAGAGCATGCACGACAACCAGTGATAAGACTGGAATATTCTATGTCACACGTATAAATTCCGACGCGCTTCACCGCTTGTCAGTTGATCGACGGCCTACGCTCTGTTCGCCGCTGTCAGTGCCAGCGTGTATTGCTGTAATCTTACTCTCCGTTTACCGGCCACAAGTTCGCCGTAATAAACAGTTTCATCTCGGACACGTCGCCTTCTGCCTTCGTCGACGTCACACCCACGTGACAATATGGTAACCGATGTTGCCACCTACACTTGGCATTGTGATACATGCCAGAGATGCAAGAAAACGAAATAAAAGAAGTATGGGACACTTGAATCCCTGCCTCCTGCTGAAGAGGCTTTTGACCTTTTTGCGATGGAAACCATTGGGGGGATTTTCTGGATATGGCTCATCAAAGGTTTATCCACTTGGTTATTGACGATGCTACTCGCTACGTATGGGCGTTCGCCCATAAAAGTGAGAACAGCGACGCCTACATGTCATGCTTAAAAACCATTTTTGCTGCCGGAAAACCACGGAAGTTCCTTTCAGATCGTGGAACAGGATTCACTGCAGGAAAGTTTAAACAGTTTCTAAAACATAACCGAATACACCAACTCTTCACCTCATCTCATCATCCGCAATGCAATGGTATTAACGAGCGGACAAACCAGACCATCGTAACCAGACGTAAGTGCAAGATCAATGACGAGCCACAGAAGTGTTGGACTAAGCCGCTGCTGGAGGTAATAGACGAATACAACAGAACGCCTCACGAAGTTACCGGCTACGCACCGTCCTTCCTGATGTATGGAATTCCATCTTATCCAACTGTACTGAAACAGCGAGAACAAACGGCGGAAGAAGCGCGGAAAGCTGCTGTTAATAATTCTGTAGCCTACCACAATAAGAACGAAGTAATCTATGATAAGAAATTTCTTCCGATTGAGTTCCAAGTCGGTGACTTCGTCCTTTACGAGACACCATGACATCCCAACAACGGCAAACTGAGTTCCGTCATGGGAGGTCCCTACAAGATTCTACGCAGTGTCATCAGTGAACTATGAGATCAACCGCTCCATGTTGCCCTTAGGTAGAAACTCGGACATTGTCCATGTTAGCAAACTACGACGTTATTTTGTACCTTCTGAACTGAGACTGTCTCGAGGGGAGGGGGGAAGAGTGTAACGTATGAACAAGGCGATGGTAGGAGAAGCCGACGAAGAAGTGCGCGTGCATTAGAATAAATGGATGGCATCTGATGGCATATATATATATATATATATATATATATATATATATATATATATATATATATATATTGTAAGGAACAGAGACAGACACAGCACCCGTTCCTGGGCCAGCTGTTCTAATCTGGTCTTCTTCTTCCTCTGCTTCGCTCTCCCTTGTCCTCGCGCTAGCCGAGCCCGAGCCCCAGCACCGCTCTTGGTCATCACACTCGGCCACGCTGCAAGTATATATGCCTGCGCTCGAAATGTCGCGTCTCCAGCGGGGGGTTGTGGTCATCGAAAGTCGCACTGGACTCTAGGTCTGGCCGTGGCTAGAAGCAGTGTGCAGGTTCTGTACCTGCGTCTTCTGTCGCAATGCCTCAGGAGGGCGAAACTGGCTGTGTCTCAGCGGTCGGTCTTTACGACGCTGCAACTTGGTTTGGAGATCGGCCATAGGTGTTTCTGGTGGGCGACACTGGGTGTGACGCAGTTGTCGTCGCACGTGTAGGAGGCACTTATGCCAAACCGGAAAATACCTGCGCAGCACAGCATGCGTGTGAGCACAGAGCGACTGCGGGACGTGATCATCATGATGCGATGTGGCTCCCTTCCCGTCATCGCTCTTCTTTATTCTGCGGTCACTGTGGTCCTTACTGCGTCGATATGCGTGAACGCAATCATTGTTTGATTCCACGCCGACGTCGTTGGAGTTCTTCGATGGAGCCTCGTTGTTTTGGCCGAGCTGGTCCGACCTATCGGTGTTTTCTATGGTTGCAACGGCGGCTTCGTGGTTGTCCGCGCAGCGTTCAGGCAGTTCGCCGTAAGCCAGAGGGGCGTGCTTGTCGTCGTCAAGGCGATCGCACACCATGTAGCCGGAATTGTCGATGCTGGCTCTTCCTGCCTGGGGCTCCTCTATGGAGCTCGCACACTCGGCCATTGACTGCCGCGATGTCTGCAAATGTGGCACCGACTGTGGGAGAGTCTCCCCGCTACCCGCGGGCAGCTCTGGTTGTGGTGGTTGAAGATCCATCTGGTAATGGGAATTCATTCGGTCTTCGGCAGTGATCTTTGGTTGTGATGCACTTGAGTCGGGTGCCGACAAAGAGTCCGGAAGCTCAAGTGGTGAACTGCAGCGCAGAACTGCAGCGTCGAGGTGGAACCCCTCCTGAGCTCCATCCTCGGTAGCGGTCAGGTTGGACTGGGTGGTGGCAGAGTAATGGGAGGGAGTCCGGGCAAAAGCAGCAATGAGCTTGAAGCTCCACTCCGCCCAGGACTGCTGCCGGACGCCTTCGTATCTATGCCACGCCGCGGCACCATTTCGAAGGCGGTCTATGGCCACACTCCACTTCTGCTGCTCCGTCCACGCATTGCGAGCTGCGAGAGCATTGACGGTCGCCACCCAGTTGTCGGCGTCATCCTCGAAGCAGTGGAACTCCGGTATCTCGCTGGCGGCTTGTGATGGTAGGATCACAGGCGAAAATCCAGAGAGCGCCAACGCGAAACAGCCCAGTTGGTGCGAGAGCTGCATGAGGGCACACCTGAGCTCTCTTCGTTGCTGGTGTGAGGTGGCCTCCAGGTCGTGCGAGGCGGCTACACCCAGCGTGGCGTTGGCGGCACTCAATGCCGGCATGAAGTCAGGCAACTGCGCACAGCTCAATGCTCTCAAAGCGTTCACCGTGCCGCGGAGTCGCGCGATGGTATGCCGCAGCTGCGCGGCGCTGTCCGAGGTTCCGCATGATGCGGTGGTTGCGCTTGCGGTTGCGGATTGCTTGTAAGAGCAGTATGCCGTGGTAGCGTACGCGTCCGCGGAGTATGTCGTGGTATCAGTTCTCACGGCGGCGACACGCACGTCCAAGGAAGCCTGAACAGCGTCCCTTGGAGGCTCACACGTTGGAAAAGTTGTGGGCACGGGGTGTACGCCACGGGAGGCGTGCGCACACTCAGAGGAAGGTGGTAGCATGGTGCCTGTCAAGTGGTACCCTGGGACCACCGAGGAGGCATGGACGCCGTCCGCGGGCGGTATGATGGGTAGCTGCAGCACCGGTCGCGTTGCTGGCTCCATCACCGAGGAAGCGTGGACGGCGTTCCTTCGATGAAGAGGTGCGCAACGCCGACGACCGACGAAGACACGAGGCTTCGGCTTCAAGGTTCGGTTTTCGTTGTAGGCTGCGCCATTGTAAGGAACAGAGACAGACACAGCACCCGTTCCTGGGCCAGCTGTTCTAATCTGGTCTTCTTCTTCCTCTGCTTCGCTCTCCCTTGTCCTCGCGCTAGCCGAGCCCGAGCCCCAGCACCGCTCTTGGTCATCACAATATATATATATATATATATATATATATATATATATATATATATATATATATATATATATATATATATATATATATGTATATATAGCTTATGAAGAGTCCGGCTTCGGTTGCCGTAGAGCAACTAGGAAAAATATATATACACTTATAAAAAACTTTTATTTGGACGTTTCGATCGGAGACCGATCTCCGATCAAAACTTCACAAAGAAACAGTATTTTAGAAGCGTATATATATATATATATATATATATATATATATATATATATATATATATATATATATATATATATATATATATATATATATAGATATATATATATTGTCACGTGGTCGTGACGTCGACGAAGGCAGCAGGCGACGTGTCCAAGATGAAACTGTTTATTAGGCCGAACTTGTGGCCGGTAAACGGAAAGTAGGATTACAGCAATACACGCTGGCACTGATAGCGGCGAACAGAGCGTCGGCCGTCGATCAACTAAACATCGTTGGAACGCGCCGGCTTTTATAACTCACGCGTCGAACATTCTAGCCTTATCACTAGTCGTCGCGCACGCTCTGGAATAATCTTGAGTGTTAGCGTCTTGCGTGCAATCTTAACAGAACGATCTACTACAAGCGAGAAGCTTCTGGAACAATAAGGCGCGGTCTGCGCCGAGTACTGCTGATAGTCTTTGTGGGCGGACAACGAATACAGTAAAAGAAACGCGCGTGCCTATATATATATATATATATATATATATATATATATATATATATATATATATATATATATATATATATATATATATATATATATATATATATATATATATATATATATATATATATATATACATATATATACATGAGCATGTACATAAATGGCACAGTTACTAATGTGCTAGTTCAGTACAGCATAATAAAGACCAATACACCGAACAAGTACAAACAGTAAATAAAGATGTATAGATAACTGTTTTCAGTAATAGGGGAGAGATATTTTTGATGACACCACAGCAAATGAATGAAGGAAGAAGAGCCAGGGCAGGGGCCAATTGTTTGTACATAGTGTAAACGCTTGTGTTGTCCCGTATCATTTTCTTCGTCGGTGTTGTTTACTTGTAGAGAACAAAAGTTTACAGAATGAAGGAAAAGAAAAATGATAACATGATATAGCACTCGAACAAAACAAATGATTTTCCGAGAAAGTATTGTTTTGATTTTTCTCTGAATGTTGACATAGATAGAGAATGTTCCATAATATTCAATAACGCATGTTCATCATTGAGAACAATAGGAATTTGCCATTGTAATAATTGGTCTCCTTGATGGTTCGGAGAGCATGCGCCCCTGTAGTAGAAGAAAGACAGGTCTATCACAAAAGAATGTGTGCTCGGTTAAGCATCGCACTTGGTTTGTAACGTGCGCATGTGGTGTGGTGTACAATATTCCGTTAGCATGTGGCAAAATGTATATAGGACAAACAGCCGCCTGCCTGAACGAAAGGCTTCGCCAACACAGCAACACTCTGAAGGGCACACCCACTTCCCATTTGTCTTCTCATTGTCACGACTGTGGTTGTAAACCTTTGTTTGTTAGAACGCATGTCATCTTCGGGCACATGGATCAGAGATCACGTGAAATCATCGAAGCATTCCACATCAAGAAAAACGATGATAATTGCATTTCCGCCCCATCCATCCATCTTCACGATTGTGAAATCAACGTACTTGAAAAAACGTGACAATTATCTGCAGTGTAGAGGGTGCACACGCAGCGGAACTGCTTGTATTCAATGCGAAGCATTTCTTAGCGAACTTCGGCGAGTTTGAGCGTATCTATCTATCTAGCTATCTATCTATCTAGCCGCCTACGACTTTGTGCTCTCCTGGCCGTATCGTTAATGGGATTTATACCGAATTTGGTATGGAATAACATGACTGTATGACGAACACAAATGGCTGGTCATATCAGGAAAATCATGACTAACTTGTGAAAACTATGATTTACATGCCACGCTCATGGCGCGCTCGCAGCCGTTTCGTTAGCTTGATATACACCAAATTTGGAATTGAGTGACATGACTGGATGACGAACATAAATGACAAGTGGTAATATGAAAATCATGACTTCATGAGCGACATGACTTGCATTTCACGCTCATAGCGCGCTCGCGGCCGTTTCGTTAGCTTGATATCACCAAATTTGGTATTGAGTGCCATGACTGTATGACGAACATAAATGACAAGTGGTAATATGGAAATCATGACTTGTCATGTGCGACATGACTTGCATGCCACGCTCATGGCGTGCTCGCGGCCGTTTCGTTAGCTTGAGATACACCAAACTTGGTATTGAGTGACATGATTGTATGACGGACATAAATGACAAGTGGTAATATGGAAATCATGACATGTCATGAGCGACATGACTTGCATTCCGCGCTCATGGCGCGCTCGCGGCCGTTTCGTTAGCTTGAGATACACCAAATTTGGTATTGAGTGACATGATTGTATGACGAACATAAATGACAAGTGGTAATATGGAAATCATGACTTGTCATGTGCGACATGACTTGCATGCCACGCTCATGGCGTGCTCGCGGCCGTTTCGTTAGCTTGATATGCACCGAATTTGGTATTGAGTTTATCGTTCTTTTGCTGCGCTAAAAATGTGACAGGGGGGACGACACGAGAACACAGAAGTGCGCACTTCTGTGTTCTCGTGTCGTCCCCCCTGTCACATTTTTAGCGCAGCAAAAGAACGATGCCGTACCAACTAGCCCCCATTGAATCCTTATTGAGTTTACATGACTGTATGACGAACATAAATGACAAGTGGTAATATGGAACTCATGACTTGTCATGTGTGACATGACTTGCATGGCACGCTCATGGCGCGCTCGCGGCCGTTTCGTTAGCTTGAGATACACCAAATTTGGTATTGAATGACATGACACTATGACGAACATGAATGAAAAGTGGTAATATGGAAATCATGACTTCATGAGTGACATGACTTGCATTTCACGCTCATGGCACGCTCGCGGCCGTTTCGTTAGCTTGATATACACCAAATTTGGTATTGAGTGACATGACTGTATGACGAACGCAAATGACAAGTTGTAATATGGAAATCATGACTTGTCATGTGTGACATCACTTGCATGCCACGCTCAAGGCACGCTCGCGGCCGTTTCGTTAGCATGATATGCACCAAATTTGGTATTGAGTGATATGCCTGTATGGCGAACATAAGTGGCAGGTGGTAACACAAAAATCTTGGCATGCATGTCATCTACAATGCCATTTACATGCCACGCTCATGGTGCGCTTGCGTCCAGTTCGCTAGCTTGACATACACCAAAATTGGTATATCGTGACGTGACTGTATGACGAACACAAATGACAGGTCGTAACATGTAAAACATGACATGCAAATTATGTAATACATTATTTGCTCCTTCCTGGCTGCTTCGCATTACATCGATTCCCAAAGTGAGTGGGGTCTGCCGGCTTTTTATTCTCTTCTTTTTAATAAAAATGACAGTTGATAGTTCAGTGCTTGTCCTGTGTTCTCCTTCATCTTGTGTGTCGTCTTTTTGCGCTGCTTTTAACAATGAAGTTCAACCAAGTCGCCCAGTTTTGTACGCTGTTGGTTCGTGTTTTCGCTTTAACAAGGTTCCTAGGTGTTAACGTGTAATTGGTTGTGGCATTGGCGTACGTCGAAAAAAAGTTCTCGCGGTTACTCTTGAATTCTAAAAATGCTTTTTGAGATAATATTTGTTTGTACATATTCCTAATGTACAAAATACGATCCTGCTGAAAGTACTCAGAAGTGTGTTCACATACCAAGAGATTATGGACAACACGAATTCACCTTTTTTTTAAAATAAGGTTTCCATATTCGTATTAGAAGTCACACCCCATACAAGCAGACAATAGTGCAGTCTGGAGTGAACAATGGAAAAGTACAGCTGACTCTTAAGCTTTGATACCAACAGTGTGCGATATTATTCATCATGCCGATTATTTGTGCTATATTCTGTTTAATGAAGTTAACGTGATGCGTCCATCGCAAATTCTCATGAAAAACTCATCCCAAGAACTTGTACTCGGAAACTCTTTCAAGTGGTTGTGACTGAAATAATAAAGGAGATACAAACTCAACTGGCTTGTTACTTCGTTTTTTTAATGTTTAAGATGAGTCGATTAGTGGATAACCATATGGGGAGGGATTCTAGCCAATTATTAGTTATAGGATTAAGGCTAGAGATGTTATCAGATGAGAAGAAAACGTTCATGTCGTCGGCATATAATACAATATCTCTTGTTTCTGGTACTGCTACGATATTACTAATGTAAAGAAGAAAAAGGGTGGGACCTAAAATGGAACCTTGTGGGACGCCATACCTAATATTTTCAACGCATGATTTACCATCATTCGTTTCTACAAACTGGATGCGGTGGGATAAGTAGTTGCGCAGTAATTCCAAAGCAATACCTCTGATTCCATAATAAGATGATTTAGAGAAAAGTATGTCGTGCTTAATTGAATCAAATGCTTTATTAATGTCTAAGAAAATACCTATCTTGCGACGTTGATTTTCTATATTGGAAATAACGTTATCACGTATTAACGCGATAGCGTTAAAGAGCTTGTTTCGCAGAAATTCCGGTGTCGGCTTCGGCGTCGTTGGTTGTGAGCGAAAAATCATCATCTTGTCCGTGACCGAAAAATCGAGAAAGATGCAAATAAAATAAATAATAAAAATGACCGGGTCCGAGTGAGGATCGAACCCGGGCCGTCTGCGTGGCAAGCAGGTGTTCTACCACACAGCCACGCCTCTGCTTGGAAATACATCGAAAATAACTTCCTCTGCTTGGAAATGCAGTGAAAATAACTTTCATGCTTCGCCAACGCAAGTGTCCTTTATATAGGCGTCGCAATATAACATGTACTATCCCAGGAATATTGCGTGGTACAAGCGTACATTGCTATCGGGGTCAGGATAGGACAATCATAACGATTTCATAGTTTAAAGCCAGCCACCCATTACAAACGGCACACACCTTACTGCGCCTATTCCCTTAACACCACGTAGTGGGTGCGTAGCAAGTATGCACTAAGTGGTTGAAGTAGGCACTCAGGACAGGATATCACTATCGCGTTTAACTCTTAAAGGCGAAGATTAAGGGTCCCCCCAATTTTTAGGGGCGAAGCTCCTATGGGTGTGGGTCTGTCCCTCCTTTGTAGCACTAGTAGTAGTAGTAGTAGTAGTAGTAGTAGTAGTAGTAGTAGTAGTAGTAGTAGTAGTAGTAGGTAGATAGCCACGTATAGTGGAATGTACCCACTCCACGTGATAAAGATGACTATGACGCAGTATAGTGGAATGTACCCACTACACGTGGTAAAGATGACGATGACGCTGATGACCATGAAGTATAAGCGCGTTCCAGACCACATATTCTCTATCTGCCATGGATGAAAACGATCGAGCTTCGCCCACTCATCATCATTCACTTCGTGGATATGGCCTGATTTTTTTCAAGTAGCGCGGATTCAGTGGATTTACCACTCTGAAAGCCACACTGATGTGTTGATATGAGGCTATCCTTCGGTAGATATCCAGATAATCTAGAGTTTCAGGCATTTTGAATAATTTTAGAGAACAGCGCGAGTATCGATTACCAGTGCAATCAGTGCCAACGCCTTTATGAAGGACGACGACCCTGGCTATTTTCATGCTATCTGGAAATTTACCTGTCGAAAACATAATGTTAAGTCACAAATAACATCAAGCAATGACTCTGCAGCTGATTTTATTGGTTGTGCTTTAATACCGGCATATCAGTAAGCGGAGCTATTTTTTAAGTTCTTAATAATGCGCACAATTTCTGTATGGGTAACAGGAATCAGATACATGGTATTCTGCAAGCTCGTGTTAATGTACTTTACAAAATTATTGTTACATTTCGAGTCAAATGGTCGAAAAGATTAGAAGTGCTGATTGAATACTTCAGCGAGGGGCTTACCACTTAGGAATTTATCGCCAAGCGTTAGCTCCTGGGGAAGGCTGCTCTTCGTAGGCCGCAATAGGACCTTAAGAGTACGCCATGTTTTCTTAGGATCATAAAGAATATCAATAAATTGGTTGGCGTAATATTCAAATCGTGATTTTTTATGTCAGCATTTTATTTTATTTCTGACTTTTTTATACTGCTAAGCACTTCGGTGTCTCTACATTTTAAAAAATCAAAAAGTATATCTCTCGCTTTGATTCTCATAACAAGTTAATAGGTAATCCAGGGGTTCCTCGCTTTTTTAAACTTTCTGATTTGTAACACAGGAACCGAATATTCATAAATTTCAATAATTTTCTTGGGGAAAGTAGTGTGTATAAAAGGTTTGGATCCCAATTTTTGTAATTTAAAATTTTATTGCGATTTACCGGTGCATGTGCTGACGAAAATTATCTACAACATGCTTGGTTATCATCCGGGTAGTTTGGTCGAGTGCTCTGCTACAACATGCGATAAAGAGTACTTGGGAATGAAGCAAAACAAAGGTAAATGGTCAATAACTGCACTAACAAGCACTCCTGCTTTTACAGCACTTTTGTCTGGATTAGACAGACAAAGATCAATCAAAGTTTTACTAGAGACGTTGATGCGAGCAGGGAGAGTAATATTGTTTGAAAAACCGTTCATTGATAGAAGGTCGACAAATTCATTAACTGGTGTATCGCCAGATTTTAGCAATTCGACGTTGAAATCACCTAAGATCACAGTAGGTACGTCCATGGACGATACATAAGCGAGCAATATTTCAAACTGACGGAAAAATTCAACAAGCCACACAGAAGGAGGCATGGCATAAAAGATATAAGAACAGGACAAAGAAGAACGCCTTGCGGTTTGATGTCGCCGCCATCGTCCTGCCTGGTGCCCCAGACGCTGGTAAGTTGTATATGCCGAATCTATCCTAATACCTATCTCTTCTAGAGCTTTCTTAACGAATGTAGTGTATATGTCGCGTCAAGTGTTGGGAAAATGTCGCTCGTCGCGTCTTCGAAGTCGACAAGATGCAAGAGGCTTAAAGGGACCGACAACTGCCCAGAACATGAACTGAGATGACTGCAGTAGAGTTGCTTGTTGGGCGAGTTGGTTCATTCTTACGGTAGACTTAGCGCAAAATACGAAGACGAGAGAAGGGCTACACAAACACAGCGCAAACTATCAACTGAGTTTATTCGAAAAGCACACACATATAGATATATACAGGCGAAACAAATCACGAGGTCAAAAAAAAAAGAGAAACATGATCAAACAAGAATTCAATTAGTGGCTGGGCTAAAGTAATCTATCTCAGTGGCATGCAACGTGATAGAGGGCCTCGCTACGCATTTCTCGCCAGATGTGTTTGTAAAAAACGCTTCTTCAATTTCTCGCGCAACTTTCTCTTTTAATCTTGAGAGCACCTTAGCTTCTGATAGCAAGGGTGCACAGCAGCACTGCCTGCAATGTAAAGCAATGTTAGAACAAGGTGTCCCCCCTCCATGAAGCCTTATGATCTAATAATCTGTTATTCAAACACCGGCCTGTCTGCCCGACATAGCATTTTCCATACGATAACGGTATATGATACACTACTCCCCTGCCACACTCAACCAATTTATCGCGGTGCTTAATAGCACACCCGTGGTCCCGCTTGCTCTGCCCTAATAACTTCTTACCAACAGCCGCGCAAATCCGCCCAAGCTTGTCTGCAGCAGAAAAAAACCACACTGAATCCGAACCTAGTTCCCACTTTTTTCAACATATGAGATACCCCGTGAACATACGGAATGCTTACAAACGGTGCCACGTCCTACCGTTTCACTTGACTCACGCCCCGCGCTTCCATCTTCATCTTTTGCAAGATCATTTCTCATAAGATGGCTAAATAACGTTCAGGGAACCATGACTGCTGGAGCCTCTCAACTTGCCGTGCAAAACTCTCCTCCATGCGATGAGGGCACGACTTCTTGAGCGACGCGCTCAGGCAGGCCTTCGCAACACCATTTTTTACTCTTTTAGAAATACCCGAACGGAAGTCTAGGATAGGTTTGACACTAAGGGGGGGCGTACATCCAGCATACGTGGCTTCCACAAAACATTATGCGCAGATCTAAGAACTGTATACTACCGTTGTTGGGAACCTCGCCGGTAAACTTCAGCCCGGACCCCAATTCCTTGAACACCTTCAAAACCTGTATCCTAGTGCGCACACACCAACAGTCTTCAACAAAAACCATGTAATCGTTTGAGCGTCTTTCCTTCTAAGTTGTACTTCTTTTTTCCTTCCAAGCCTTCGCTCTCATATGCCACATGTAATCGTCCACGTATCTAAAAGTTTTTACCACAATGGTGTCCAAGGCAGTCTCTAAGCCACGGTCAACCGCACTGAGGAAAATTTCACTCAAAACTGGCGCAACACTCGACCCAATGCAAATCCCCGACCTCTGAGTATAAACGCACCCCTTCCAACCAATAACAGTTGACCCTGAATATACAGACATGAGCTCAAGGAAGGAACACGTCGAAACACCGCACCTATGTTGAAACCTTGGTTCGTCATTATCTTCTTGAATGCAATTCCTGACGCACACCAGGAGTCTGTCATGTGGCAACGAATAGAAGAGGTCCTCCACATCCACACTGAACCCTGACAGTACTTTCGCGGATCCTTCCATCAGAAACTGGGCCACCTCCTCGGAATTCTTCACCCGGAAAGGGTCCACCACATATAGAGACAAGTGCTTCTGAAGAAATCCGGAAACCTCGCGCTGCCAAGTCCCACGCTCTGACACACGAAGGCGAAAAGGGCATTCAGCCTTATATATCTTCACAGTGAAAAACATTTCTAAGACTGTACCTTTCACTTTCTTCCCCGCTGAGCACAGGCGATCGAGTTTCACCCCTTGCATAAGGGCTACCGCTTTCTTCTTAACGTCCGCCGGCCTTCCAGCAAACGCCTTTAGGTGCTTTTTCACTGCTTCTTCGCTTTCACCTGGAACAGCCCCTCCGGCAGGAGAGCGAAGGTCCCCTCTTTATCAGCCACCAGAGGCCTGATTTTCCTCACGACGAAGTAGTCGAATAAGCCGCGCGTGTTCGTCACGAAACCACTAAAAGTCATTTGCGGTTTGTGACTGGCAGTCGAAATGACACCTGCGCATTCAGCCTTTCACGTGCTTTTCGAATAAACTCAGTTGATAGTTTGCGCTGTGTTTGTGTAGCCCTTCTCTCGTCTTCGTTTTTTGCGCTAAGTCTAACGTAAGATGACACCACTGATTGAAAGATTGTCCGTTCGCATTGGCCCAAACCAACCCCCTTTTTTTCGTGAGTAGTGGATTTACATTTTTATTTCTGCACCGAAAGACGTGAAAAATGACCTTTGGCGCCTCTGGTTGCAAATACATGAACGATTCGATGTACCTTGTCATGCGACCGTTGATTGCAATAGGCGGTCGAGGATCTTTTTGTTGGTATTGAAGTATTGTTCGCTTCTTTATATTAAAAGATATTATTCCATTAAAATGTACATATAGGCCTGTGTTCGTAGTATGCACTAAAGCGGCGCTGCCTTCGCTTGACGCAATGATCCCATCCTCGTCAGCGCATCTTGAGCAACTTTCCAGCATGCTCATGCAACTGTGCACGCAGTGTGCAGGTCGCTAAGCTTTTTGAGCGACATAGTTTTGCTACCTACACTTCGTCTCAGCATAAACTCGGCGCGGCCGTGCATATGCGTTGTGACGTTTGCGGTGACTTAGCTTGGCTCGTGCAATCGAGAAAGTAACAACGCCGGGACAAGCCACACAGGCGCAGGCAACCTTGGGTACAGGCGCACACAACGCGGTATCAATACAGGGAAGGCGTATAATGCCAGATCATCTCATTGTAGCAGCATATTTTCAAAAATAGCTGAAATGCTCAAAATAAAGGTGGTTATGCATAGTGTAATGATGAAAAGCGTAGCTCGGGCACGGGCGCATACTCGGCTAGAGAAGGAAGAGAACGAGGCCAGAATAGAACAGCCGGCCCGCAGCAAGGGTGCTGTCTGTTATTTCACTACAATAGTTACAGGAACTCCTACGAAAGCAGAACGACGACAGCTTTCGCAAATCGCGAGAAGGGCTGGCGGAATCGCTATCAATTCTCAACGTTGCTGGAGGAAAGGTACATCTGTGTTTAGAGCCTTTCAGATCGAGAAATACTGCTTGTATAATAACTACGTGCTTTTGGGATGAACTACTGCAGCTACAGACACTAAAAAGGGTGAGCTTTCTGTTGCGCCGTAAAAAATGGGTCGAAAAACATGAGTTGTCGGTCCCTTTAACTAATTCAAGCAAGCAAACACAAGCGATACTGTAGTTTCTGCGAGATGTTTACAATCAGTCTCTATTCGAAAAAAAACAGGACTTTTCTTTGACAGTTTAGGTCTTGATGCTTGCGTTTTGCATCACAAGAGATGCTTTTCAGACGAGTATGCAGTAAGACTGATTTGGGGTTCAGCGTGACTGAGACAAGGGACGATGAGCCCTCGTGTGTTGTCTGTTCTGAGTCGCGCACTGCCTTTCTATTACGAGTAGGTAGCCGCATTAACGTGCCTCTCCCTGGGGGAAGACTTCTGCAAAGCCTTGCTCCGATTATTTAGTGCTCTTCAGATTCATGTCCAGCCCCGCGGTACCTAATCTTGAGCTGTACCCGCTGCCCCATTGAAAGTGTCTGGCACGTTAATAAATCAGTTTTTAGAACGCGCATCACAGTGTTTGTTTCTTGTTTCTACTGGTCCGATCGAACGTCAGTTTTTGGAAATGCTAACAGTCATAAAGTACGAAATAGCCCTCATAGCTGCTCTACTTGCGTTGTACATGGGCGTTTTTGCATTTTGCTTCAATCGAAACTGAACTTTCTGAAAGTGCGCAGTGGTTCACCTCATAAGCGTTCGCAGGGTTCCCCTTCAGGGGGGAGCGAAGGTTCGTTGCAGCGCCCCCCTCCCTATTATGTCAATGTATGGGGCTGACTTTGCGCCCCCCCCCTACAATGTATAGGGCTGACTTTGCGCCCCCCCTTCTCGCCCTCTTGCCCCCCCCGTGCGCACGTCTGTGGTTCACCTATTCACCTGCCAGACAAATGTAACGGTTGTGACGGACGTATTTTTGCAGATAAGCACATACAGACGCGATGGAAATCTTTTGGCGACAAGTTTCGCCGGCTGTGTGTCGCCCTGAAAGCTGCCCGCACGAGTGGAGCCGGGGCCAAAGACACTGGGGAAGCAGATGTGGCCTGGCCCTATTTCGAATCAATGCTCTTCCTCAAAGACAGCATGGAAGGAAGACCGTAAGTTGCTAACGTGAATATTTCATGACATCCTTTAACGAATCCATCAGTGGGCCACTCCTAAGGTAGCAGCATGCATTTTTTTAGAACTGCATTGAGCAAGAAAAAGATAAAAGTGCTGACCTGAATTTTAGGAGTTAGTGCTAGACTATAATGCATTACGATGTAACAGGTCAAATGAAGAAAAACAAGAGTGATTAATTCCTGCTGGAAACTTTTGCCGTAAATTAACATTCAAAGCTTCATAATGACTGTCGTGGATTTGTTCGGGCTCCGCGCACTTGTGTTTGTACAGTTGTTCAAACAGGTGTCTGCATTTCTTTCAGGCGGTTGCATCGTCACCACCTTCATTTATTCACGCTATGTGGACATGGTCAGCGGCACCAAACTGCACCAATACAGGTTGATTGTGTCTCGTTGGTTGCGCAAGAATGAGGTAGGCCAATATATAGCACATCTGGGTGGTGAACAGCCAAATCAGTGCACAGCTATGGGAACGAAGCTGTAGTCCTCAGCCAGACGGGTTACAAATTGCTCGAAAGCGTTTAGTTAGCAAGTTCAGGCTTGATTGCAGCCTCACCCAAGAGGGCAGGCATTTCATACAATCAGCGAATATCACAACCATTATTGGTCCACTTACAAAACTGTGTGTGCGTGTTTTAACATTCGTAAAAGCCTGAAAAGCAGTACATGACGCTACGAAGGTGATGGAAAACGGAAGTCTTAATTCTTAGCATACACGTTACTGAAAGAAAAAACGTGAATCAGTACTGCGAAATGGGTTCGTTATAAGTCATGTTGATTGCTGGAAAAGTGCAGAATTATTACTAATAGTAACGAAGCTGAGGTTTTTGGAAACGCCTTGGACCTGTTACAGTGTGTACGGTATTACATGCAAGCATGTTTGGCAATGGTATTGAATGTGGTCATAACACACTTTCAGGACATCTGGAAACATTGAATCATCTCAAGAGCTGCTACTCAACATGAGCTGCAACGAGGAGAGCTGCACTGACTTTGGTGTTGATACGTGTTCAGTGCTCAGTGATACAGAAGTATCACTGAGTACCGAACACGTATCAGGGGTTGCCGTGAGCGATACCGCTGACCTTCCTAGACTTTGAAAGAGCCTTTGATCGCGTATCACACTCTAAACTCCCACCAACCTGTGGGAACAGAAGGCTTAAAACAAACAAACATTTATTCATCGCGTGACTAAGCTTATGTCACGGGCATGATGTCCGAGCTTCTCTGTCTCTTTGTCTTTTACGGGGACGCCAAGCACACTGCCCACTACACTCCTTTCAAAACTAAAACCATTGTTCAACAATGACTCGCTCCTTGCACGGGTCGAAACTTCTCCATATTAGCGAACCCAGTGTGTCAGAATTGACGATGTTTGCTCCGATTCTGTACCTGTTAAGTCGGCCATTCAACAAGGGTCCGTGCTGGTGCCCTTGTTATTTTTATTATTTATTAATGATACAGCTCCGAATGTACCCGTTAAAATTAAGCTCTATGCTGATGACTGCATAATATATCACCACATTCAGAGTCCTAGTGATCAGGCTCTACTGAACAATGCTTTAGCACAGATTTGAGTGGGGTTCACAGATTGGCAAATGAAAATAAACGCAAAAACGTCAACTGCGATTATTGTGACACGAAAACGACAATCGTTAAGTTTTTCATATTGCGTAGGAGGCAACTCTTTCGCTGTTGTAAACAGATGTAAATCCCTCGGGGTTAAAATAACGTCGCATCTGAGGCGGAATGAACACATATCGGAAGTTGTGAGGAGGGAAATGCCGAAACTTGGTTACTTAAAAAGAAATGTGCGGCAATGTACACACGAGGTTAAATTAATAGCATGCAAAACGTACGTCCTGTAATAGAATATGCATCGATAGTTTGGGACCCACACACTCAAGGCAACATAAAAAAACTACAATCTGTCCAAAAGAAAGCGGCTAGGTTTGTATATTGTTCTTACAGTGGGCACACTTCTGCAAGAGCCTTGGTAAAGAAAGCAGGTCTAGAATGTCTACAAAAGAGGCGCCAACGCGACCGATTAAAATTCATGCACCTGCCATTCCATGACAAACTTGGTATACATAGACAAACGTACATAGAGCCAGTGTCCAAGCGAGCCACCCGGTCACACCAGAATAAAAAAATAAAAGAATATTCCTGCCGGACTGAAACTTTTGCAAATTCTTTTTTTCCGGAGACAATTTGAGAGTGGATCCGCCTGCCAGCCGGCGTTGTGGAATGTCTGACTACTGATTCTTCCGTGCAAATTCTTCAGTTGTAATCGCTTTCGCAATCATTTACGACCGTTATAGTTTCGAACGTTGTCCATGTGCGTTACACTTATTAATTTTGTTTTTTTAGAGCGCATTATATCCCTTTTTTCAACCACTTTTAGTTAACGCGATTTTTTTTACATGAAAAGGAGTGCTGTAATTTCTTTCTACAATAAGTTTGGGCATACCAGTGCTTGAAACGTTGCGTATACGCTGTGTATCTCGCTCTTCAGGAGCGCTCTTTCTTTTTCTTGATCTTGTGACACGATTGTTGTTACACGATTTTGTGTCTTGATTTGTTCACTTCGTTTTGTACGTGCTACTCCCGCTCCTCCTTACAGCCTCACCTAGAGGCTAGCAGTACTGTATAAATAGCTAATAAATAAATTACCCCCCTGTGTAGGGCCCCATCCACATCACCAGCCGCAGGTGAGGTCGCCATGGCCCATTAAGACGTGCGTGGCCTCCAACCACCGCAGAAACAAAAGACAAGAGAAGCGCTGTTCGAAGAACTTCGCGACGTCAAAAAAGGAGCTCACAACGTCGCCTTCGAAGGACATAGATGAAAACTTTGCTGCAGTATCACTGGTAGATCGCATGAGCACTGTGAAGCCAGAGCTCAAACTGGATATGCAGCTGAAACTGCTGCAGGTGGTAAAAGTATTCAAGAACCCATTGGAATAAATGTGCCTCCCTCTCTGTTTCCTACATATATGAAGTTTCTTGGTCCTGGATATGGAAAAAGCCAGCAACGTTGGTCAAAGTAGCAATCCCTTAGAAACTTTATCAATATCAATAACAAACCACAAAAGTAATGGTTGTTTTTGCGTGAAGAAATAACGGTAGAAAGGGTCAAAGGAAGTGTTCCGCTTCACTCATTTGCGCAAGAACAGCTATACTTTTGTGGCTTCTACACGAACCGACCAGCCCAGCAATGATTACTATCATTAGCGATGCTGAGGGCCAGGGTCTAAAAGCCTAACTGATCACGTAGCGCATAAATTTCACACGGGACAAGAGAAAGGACGAGGACGAGCGCTTGCCCCAAGAGATGCTGAAGCGCTCGTCTTCGTCCTTTCTCTTGTCCCGTGTGAAATTTATGCGTTACGTGATCAGTTATGCATTACCAACACGCCCAACTTCATACTCTTGTCATCTAAACGCCTCTTCACTGGTTTTACAGCGCAGCACAGGCATGGAATGAAAAAGCTACGAAGATAAAGGCGATTTTCATGTGTGTAGGCCAATGAACCAAGGTATAGCGAATACAGCACAGCCTTTTAATGCGACCAGTTATGTTGTTGCCAACTGTCTTTTTTTCGCGTGGAAGGCCTACCACTGTCGGCACAGGGTGACAGTCACCCAAAAGGTTCCATGGCATGGTGTGGTTGCATAGTGGCCACTTCAGTAAGAAATTCAATACTCTCGTACGCTCTGACTGCCCGACGAAAAGTTGACGCAAGCTAGTAGCATGTACCTAGTCTGCTTGTCATGAAAATGGTATAATATGTACAGAAAAGATGCGTTACATTTGCAGTGCACAACTTTACATGTTAATGACACCAAAACAAATAGCACTATTGAGACCTATGTTTTATGATAGCCCTGTTTACATACAAATAGCATACACAAATCGAAGGGTGCCACAGGTTATGTAGACGCGATACAGGCCGCACCCACCCTATCATTTTGAAACTTTTTCGTGAGAAAGTTCTTAAAAACGCATCTAAGCTAAAGGGCTCTGATCAACGCATATCTGACGACTATTCGGACAACATACGTTTTATCAGAAGAAAGCTATGGGAGGCAGCCAGAAACAATCGCAGCAGCGGTTCTTCCGTGCGCATAGTTTACGACCACGTGTTCATTGATAACATACGCTACTAGTGGGACGCGCAGTCTTACACGATTTTCAGTATCGTAATCAAGATACTCGGGCGATGGTATCTCGTTCGGCCACTTCTCCTAGTTCATGTTGACGCCCCTGTGATTTCCCCGATAATCCTTGCATTTTAAATATTAATGCAAGAAGCTTAGTCAACAAGTTTCCTGATATCTTGTCACTAACTTTGTCCTACTTCCCCATTGTCATTTGAGTCACGGAAACATGGTTTTATAACGAAATTTGTAATGCAGAGATATCGCTGCCGGGCTTTAATGTCGTAAGAACTGATCAAATCAACGGAAGAGTCGGTGGCCTTGTTTTATACTTACGTTCCTACTTAAACTTTTCTGTGTTTGATGCTCCGTCTAAACTGAATCGGTTTGGTGTAAAGTATATTTTGAAACATTGCCTTTTGTTCTTGGTGTCTTTTACCGTGCACCTAACCTGATCGCGGAATCTTTGTTTTCCTTGAGTGCATTCGTTCAAGAAATAGTTCCTCAATCGCCAAACCTAATATTGTCAGGTGGTTGTGACGTGGACGAAGGCAGCAGGCGGCGTGTCCAAGATAACACTCTTTATTTGACCAAACTTGTGGCCGGAAACGGAAACGGAAAAACAGCAAGATCGATTGCCGGTACCGGCAGATAAGCATGGTGGTGGTTCCAAAAGAAAGCTTGGAGATGACATCGGGAGTACTTTGAGACGAATGGTCGACGAAAACTACTGTAAGGCAGATAAAGGAGGCCCTGGAACAGGAAATGCCAGTAGTAGCAATCAGTGCAAGCGCAGTTGATCGCTTGCTAGATGCCCACAGCTACTCAGTGCAGCTGGTGACGCAGAGCCCCGCGGACCGCAACCGTGAAGACGGCAAGCACAATCTGTACGCCTAGTGGCTGCAGTCCGTGGACCACGTGTTTGTCTATTCTACTCGGACGGGACAAACTACAATATCTGGTGTTCCAGGAACTTCGGCAGGGCAACTAAAGGGCAAGCAGCTGCGCACACGGCCAGGACGGCAAAGGGAGCGAACATCATAGCATGCATGTCCGGAAATGGAGTTATTCACTGGACTGCGGTGGGCAGAGTACATTGGGCTGTTTTCAATGACTTCATCAATGATGTTTCGGCCCGTGTGGAACGTGATGAGCCAAAGACAGAAGCTGTCTTTATTTTTGATGGCGCACGTGCTCAGACTCGGGCAGAGCAGGCGGCTTTGGCTAACTCACTGCACTCTATCAAGCGCCTGCCTGCGTACAGTCCTTTCTTCAACCCAATAGAAGAAGTGTTCTCAAAATTCAAGTCACACGTGAAGGCCTACCTAAGCGAACGCCGTGATTTAGTAGTGGCGACACCGTAAGGCATTACGAAAAAGGAGCACAGGCATTCTTTGATGCTCGACGCAGCGCGGCACTCCATGCAGTAGATACAGCTCGTAGACTAAGCGGCCTTTTACCGGCACAATTTTTCTTTCGTGCCTGCAGCG
Source organism: Rhipicephalus appendiculatus (assembly GCA_030522465.1). Classification (NCBI taxonomy): domain Eukaryota; kingdom Metazoa; phylum Arthropoda; class Arachnida; order Ixodida; family Ixodidae; genus Rhipicephalus; species Rhipicephalus appendiculatus. Next base: position 758,359 of record JALIZH010032957.1, read on the forward strand.
TTGCGTGAAGATGACTTGTGAACGTCCATCTCCAAGCCCATGAGACAGTGCTATTTTTAATGAATGTGTACTGTCACCTGAGCTGATATTCCCTCTATGGAATAATTTGGATATATATATAAATATATGCAACCTGTGTCCCTCCTACTGCCGAAAGCACCTGTGCAACCACTCAAGGACGGCGTCCAGGCCTCCTCGGTGGCTCAGGGGCAGGCTTACCCAGGCGCCGCCAAGACAGTTCACGGCCTACCGTTGCCTGGGAACGCCGTTCACGCTTCCCGCTGCGACAACGCCCCGCTCAGTACTCCATCAGCGCCTCAGCCGCTCAGGGGTGCTGTTCAAGCTCCCTCGGCAGAGGATAGCGCCGCAGTGAGTACATTTGGAGTAGTACTACTTGGACGTCACCACTGGCTCTGCGTGCAAATCGCCCGAAAGCGCCGCCCAGCTTTCCGCCACAATCGCGCGACTCCGCGTCACGGTGAACGCGTTGACGGTGCCCGGCTCTGTGCTGTTTCCTGCCGCCTTGCCAGCACTTCACTCGATCAGTGCCGCGTTGACCGCAGCCGCCTCCCAAGACCACGAACAGACCTCACCAAAGAGCCGCAGAAAGCTCTGGTATACCCTCAAAGAGCTTCCATACCAACTCGATTGCTTGGCGTCGATATGCTCCGAAGTTTCGGCAGCCGTATCACCATGGCCGGCGGCCTTTGATGTACCGCAGTTCCGCAGCTTCGAGGACGATGCCGACAACTGGGTGGCCACCATCAACGTTCTCGGAGCTCTCAGTGCATGGACGGAACAGCAGAAGTGGTGCGTAGCCATTGACCACCTTCGAAATGCTGCCGCGGCGTGGCACGGATTCGAAGGCGTGCGGCAGCAATCCTGGGCAGAGTGGAGCTTCAAGCTCATTGCTGCTTTTGGCCGGACTCCCTCCCACCTCTCTGCCACCACCCAGTCCAACATGACCGGTACCGAGGATGGAGCTCAAGAGGGGTTCCACCTCGAGGCTGCAGCTGTGCGCTGCAGTTCCCCACTCGAGTTTTCAGAGTCTTTGTCGGTACCCGATTTAAGTTCATCAGGGCCAAAGACCATTACCGAAGAATCGCATGAAGGGCGTTGCTCCAACGACGCAGCCGCAGGGAACCATCATGACGCTGCTGCTGTGCCCTATGAACCCTCGGTAAAGAACGTTGTCGACTTCCCTGCCGGTGGAACTCGCCGCAGATGCTGCACACCGCTACAGCTCTCTGAGTGTACGCCGTCGGAATGCGATACCAGTACCATACCTTCAGCGACAGCGAGCATTTGCCACCAACATCAGTCGGAGAGGCTGCTCTCACGCTCCCCATCACTTGAACACGTGGACGCACCGCCTTCTGCCGTACAGGGTACTCCACTTCTCCACAAGTCAGACCGGTCAGATAATGCCAACAAGATGGACCCTCCCACGTGCGAGCCACTTCCCCGGACGTTACCGCAGTCGTTGACCGAGTGTGTGGGCGTCCGCCCCTTGAACTTCCGAGATGACCCCAAGAGAAACGAAAACCCCAAGCGTTCGGTCCTCTTAAAGGCCATTTCTAAGTACAAGTGTTCGAAGACGGGTGCACTTGTGCGGAGACACACAGAATCACTCAGCGGACGGCTTGACATTTTTCGGAGGCCATCAGTGTCGCCAACCACTCAACATGGCAATACGGCTCCTCGACGGGACAAGCGTAGGCCGGCATTGAAACCACGCTGTTACAGCCAGTGTCGCCCCGCACAATGTTCGGCAACTCGGCCAGGCATGTCGCGGCGTACACAAGCATGACCACCACGAAAAGTCAATGCCGCCCTCTGGAGATATCCACGCAAGAATATCCAGGCATTCTGCAATGTTGGAAAGGCCATCCACCAAGCGCATGTTTCGCCGCTTGCCAAATCAAATCGCTGCGTGACCGATACCGTCCGGCACGCAACAGGCAAGGCCGACCGCCAGAGGCATCGTTGGCACTTCAGCAAGCCAAGTCACTGCATGGGCGTGACCGGCCTCCGCGAGGCAGCCAATGCCGCCCGCCAGAGTCATCAGTTCGTCCTATGGTGGTTCAGGGCTCAGAACCTCTTAATGTTTCCACCTTCGAACAGACGACCAACGCCAGAGAAGGGCTAATTTTGTCAGGACTGCATGCACGCAACGTGGCCGAGTGTAATGAAGACAAAGTGGTGCTCGCGGACATGCTCGGCTAGAGAAAGAGGAGAACGAAGTGAGAAAAAGAACAGCCGGCCCGCAGCAAGGGCGTTGTCTCTTGTTCACTACAATATATATATATATATATATATATATATATATATATATATATATATATATATATATATATATATATATATATATTTTTTTTTTTTTTTTTTCATGACCAAGAACGACGCCGAAGTTCGGGCGCGCGGCCAGCTAGCTCGGAGCTAGGGCGAGACAGAGGAAGAAGAAGCGTGGTCCGGACCGACCGCTCCGATGCAGCGAACACCGCCCACCGGAGACATTGTCAGCAAGTTTTCATAAGACGCCTCATGGAAGAGACCGACCACAGCGACATAGCCAATGCCGCCCGCCAGAAAACATACAGGCAGATTCCCAAGCAGCGTCGCATCGTGGCCGGGACCGACCGCTGCGATGCAGCCAGTGCCGCCCACCAGAAGCATTGTCGGTAGTGGCGCGCGCTCGCAGTCATGGGTGTCATCACCAAGAACGACGCTGAAGTTCGGGCGCGCGGGCAGCTAGCTGGGAGCTAGGGCGAGACAGAGGAAGAAGAAGAGGCAGATAAAGAACAGCCGGCCCGTAGCAAGGGCGTTGTCTCATGTCTGATTCCTTACAATATATATATATATATATATATATATATATATATATATATATATATATATATATATATATATATATATACAAAATATATCAAGTAAATTAACGATTACGGAGTTCCCATTAAAGTGATCCCGCCCGTGCCACACACTGACCTACAAACTGGTACATAGGAAAGTATAAACACAGGTCAAGCAAACTATTGCAGTAATATTTTTTGCACAAATAATAGCGGCCAATACAAATATTACTCTATTAGTGCTCTTTACCACTTCCCGGCTATAGTCTTTCATATTGTAAGAACTGTACTTCAATTGTACTGCTGTTCTGACGCCGCGTATTCCCATTTCTTGTGCATGGATTAAACTGGCTGGGTCTAAAATTAAAGCTGTTGGCGATTGGATTAAATATGGTCGCAAATGGAATAAACTCACTGGCACGCGGCGTATTGGAGCTGGCGCTTGCATTAAATATGTTGGCGCTTGGATTAAATGTTTGGCACACGGATTAAATAGTTTGGCGCTCAGATTATTTCAATGGCGTGCGGATTATTTTAGCTGGTACTTGGGTTAAAGTGAGCGGGAATACTTGTAGGGCTGTGTGTACAAAAAAGAAGGTATTCGCTTATGTTACAGAGCCCTTTCCAGGCCCCATAACGCGCAATTTATCCTTTCTGGAGTGTTCGAGAGGGTCTATGTGCTTGATGCGCCGTCGGTAGATTGTCCAGTACCTCTTCTGAGGTGCCAGACACGCGCCCTTGCGAGCGAGATAGTTTCCGTAAGTCTCGCCTCGGATGGCGAGCCTTTTGCGCCCTTCGTGGTCGACGGCGCTTCCTTCGGGTCCAGACCCTGCCGGCTGTTGCCAACTCTAGCAGGGGCTGGAGTGTCTGAGTCAGTCATGACTGCACCCACCGCGGGGACTTTTGACGATCCTGCGCTTTCGATGCTCGTAGCGCCGGTTGCCGTCGACGGTTGATCTTTTGCTGTATGGGTGCAGGAGACTTGACTACTGCCACCCCGGGGGCAGATGCCACTAGCAACAACTCTCTGTGCGCGGGCTCTACAGCTGTCGACTGCTGCTGCGACACTGCCCCCCCGACACGCCGCATCAGCATCAGGTGTGTTGTGGAAAGGAGAGCACCTCTTGCGGGCCTCCTTAGATGAAATGTTTTCTCTGACTTTTAATCTCATTATATCTTTCTCTTTCTTCCAGTTGGTACACGAACGTGAGTATGCGGCGTGGTCCCCGCCCCATTTCACGCAATGAGGTGTGGCAACACAGTTATCGGATGGGTGGCCGTGGCCTCCACATCTCGAACAAGTTTCCTGACCACGGCAGTTCTGCGAGCCGTGAACTAATCGCTGACATTTATAGCATCGTCTTGGATTGGGGATGTAGGGACGGACAGAGAGTTTAATGTAGCCTGTTTCTATTGTTGAAGGCAACGTGTTGGATGCGAAAGTAAGTATTAGATGCTTGGTTGGTATCTCTTTGTTGTCGCGTCTGATGACGATTCGTTTCACATCCATGACATTTTGCTTTTTCCATCCTTCTAGCAGTTCTTGTTCGGACAATTGAAGCAGGTCTGTTTCTGAGACGACTCCGCGTGGGGAGTTCATTGATTGATGAGATGAAATAGATATTGGGATATTACCAAATGTTACCAGACTGCCTAGTTTTGCATAGTGGTGTTTTTCAGGTAACACAAGCAGACTGTCACCGCTAGCCATCTAAGTAAACTTGCATCCTGGGCCAAAGACTTTGATGCGAGATTTTGCAACAACAAATGGAGAAATAGATCTGGCTTCTTTTTCTGGATTTTCGCTGTGGACGAGGTGAAATTTGGGAAAGGCTAGTCTGGGTCGGCTGAAACATGCAAGTTCATCGGCACTTGCCCTCTTTAGAGCGAGATGATCAAGCTGGCGGGGAAATGCATGTGTTCCTTAATAGTGTTATTTCTTTCGGCAAGAATGGCGACCACCCACCACAGAGTCCAACTAGGGGACGCTGAAGCACTTAAAAGTATGAGGCTGCAGAAGCCAGCCGTGCATTGCCACTATAACCAAATATAACAACCGAAGGTTTAGCATCTACACAAGGTTAACCCTTGCCGCCAGGAAAAATCGGAAGTGAACGGAACAGAGAAGTAGACAGGAAAGGTATAAAGTGAGAGAGAAAGACGAAGATGTAGGGAGAGAGATAGCAAAATGGGACTGCCGATTTCCCCTGGGTGGATCAGCGTAGTGGTGCCGTCTACGCGAAGGCGGGGCCAAAGGGATGCGTTGCCTCTGCCGGGGGGGCTTGAAAAGGTCCAAACACTCGGCTTCGGCTCAACCCCCAGGATCCCCTTCCACGGCAAGGCGTGGGAGGGAGTCGAAACACTCCCACTGGCTCAGGTCCGTGGTGACGCCACTCACCAAACGCCTGCTTCCGCAGATGCCCCTGTGGGGGGTGGCCGATTCAAGAGCCATAATATGACATTGCCACGCGTGTTATTTTGATGTGCTCTGTTTAAACCGACAAAGACTGTGAGCAATGCTCGGCGAAGATCACGCCTCAGTATTCGAGAAGCTTCACGTTCGTAGTAGGTCGTTTAGTTAACATTTCGCACAGCACGCGAACACTCAAGATTATTCCAGAGCTTGCGCGACGACCAGTGATAAGGCTAGGATGTTCGACGCGTGATGTATAAAAAACCGGCGCGTTCTAACAATGATCAGATTATCGACGGCCGACGCTCTGTTCGCCGCTTTCAGTGCCAGTGTGCATTGCCGTAGTATGACTTTCAGTTTCCCGGCCACAAGTTCGACCAAATAAAGAGTTCCTTCTTTTTCACGCCGACTGTTGCCTTCGTCGACGTCACGACCACGTGACATCGGGTGGAGGTGCTTCCCGGTCCATGTACCAACGCCCCCCTCCAGCCGTGAGCCAAGCCCACACCGTGAAAAGGACATCGGCGCCAACGCTGAGCAGCGAGCCAGCCGCAGGCAACAAGGTCTACCGGCCAGAGTACGGGCCTCTCCCTGAAAGGACCCGGCAGACCAAGACCATGACCTCGGCCGCAGTGACGATGACAGCCCCTGTGCGGTCTGCACCCATTCTACTCCAGCAATCGAAGGAGCCGCCGACCTTCTATGGATCGCCAAGTCAAGATCCCGAAACCTGGCTCGAGACGTTCGAAAGGGTCTCGACATTTAACAACTGGAGCTCCGAGGACAAGCTGCGTCACCCCGATGACCCGACAAGCTGCGTCATGGGTACTTCTACCTGGAGGACGCCGCAAGGACCTGGTTCGAGAACAGGGAGTCCACCATTACAACTTGGGACATCTTCCGGACCAGGTTTCTCGCCGCGTATGCAGGCGTCGTGCGAAAGGAAAAAGCCGCCGCTTTGCTGGAAACACGGGCGCCGCTCCCGGACGAAAACGTCACAGTCTTTGCGGAAGAGATGATCAGTCTCTTCCGCCATACCGACTCGGACATGACCGAGGAAAAGAAGGTCCGTTTGTTCATGCAAGGGGTAAAGCAAGAGCTCGTCGCTGGGCTGGTGCGGAACCCACCCAAAGCAGCCCAAACAATTGTCTCGGAGGCTCCGACGATCGAGAAGGCACTGGAAATGCGCACCCGCTAGTACAATTGCCGATCGATGCAAGAAAGCGCAGCTGTTCACGCCCTCGGCTCAGACGACCTACACGAAACAACCGAAGCGATCGTGCGGGAGGAGCTGCAGAAATTGTTGCCGTCCTCGCAGCCCCAAGTTGCCCTGATCGCCGATATTGTTCGAGAAGAACTCTAGCAGTCGCTGGGAACCACTGAACCGCCACATCCTCAGCCGCAATTCATTAGCTACGCTGTTGTAGCCAGACGCGACGCCCCCCCCCCCCTCCACGCGCACGTGAAGAGGCCGCATCGCCGCATTTCCGCCGCCAGACACCGCCGCCACCATGTCCAGGAATTAGGGACATCGCCGAACAGCGCCTCTAGCGGTCGCCCTTGGAAACATGCGGGTTTTCTATGGGAGAGCGTCGTTTTTCGCGAATAACTAATGATAGAAGTCATCTTTCTCTAAGTTCCCGAGGAAATAGGCTCTACGCAAATGTCCCGACATCTCATGGAAGCGGCAACATTAGTTATGTCCAAAAACCCGTTCCAAATTGCGGGCGAAGTTTTAAGTATGGGAGCCTATGGAAACGGTCAAATTTAGGAGGGCTTTCTGGCCACAAAAATGCGATTTGCGACGAAACAGTAGCATCGATTGGTAAGTTCCCGGGGATTTATTAACTTCAATGACTCAGCTATCACCTTGTTGCAGCAGCAACTCTTCAAATGGCGAAAATGTTGTTCCAAAACCGCAGTTTTCGTAACAAGGTCGCGGAATTCATTGTGGTAGATATATAAACTGGGTTTTCGTCCGCAGAAGCGCGTTGAAGCGATAGCCGAGCGCGTTGAACGACGAGAGATCAAAATCGCTGATAACGCAACCGCGAGTTCGCTGGTTCGATCCCGGCTGTGGTGTCCTTTTTTTTTTTTTCTCGCTTAGTCTGGAAGCCTTTCGCCAGATGGCATACGACGAAATGTAGGTAATTTAGTTTCGGTTCTTGTTTTTGTTTCTTTCTATCCGCACCAAAGTTATCGTGCAAAGAATAACTGGTTTCAGGGTATCGTACAATACTAAAATGTCTGCGCCTTTCTCGTTTACATATAAAGTATCCAGACAATAAACAGGCAAACGCAGATAACAGGTTTTAAAAGTTGGTGTCTTTAGCTAAATGTTTATGGAGATATTATGAATATTTTTGCCTCTGCAGCTATGCATAGGAAAGGTGTATTTGTGCGACTTTTGTGCTGCCTGAAACGTATGACACAAAAGTATAGCGTCGATTGCGTGGAATTAAAAGACACAAAAATATACAAGTTTCCAGCAATCGCAGTTGTAGTATTCGTAAAGATGGAGTAAAGGTGAAGCTATTTGACGGAGTCCATTTGCGTTATGTCAAAGCGGAATTTCTTGCGTAAACCATCATGGTCGGGATATTCTGAAATATGTTGCAATAACGAATTCGTATTGTTTGTTCGTCGATAATGTCGCGGCATTTTTACAGAAGGAAGCAAGTCATGTTAAGTTTCTTGCAGACCCCGCGGATAAGAAGTTTTCTGTTAACATATTTGTCGAAGAAGACGGCTGGGCATTTTATGAACTTTACACGTTCTAGCGCTGGTTTGATTAGTGCAAGATAGCGGGAATTCTCCTCTACAGCTTTACGCGGTGAATTAAAAACAATATATTTGATTTTTAGAGCGTAAACTCTGTCATTCGTCGCGTCTCATTGACCTTGAGCCGCCGGAGCGCTAGCATGGCAGGCGTGACGTCACACCATGTGGTCCGCTGGCCAGAGGCCTCGCAGCTGCGCTATAGTGGCTAGCCACCATAGCGGCGCTGGCTCGGAGCCTCACTGCTGCGGTACCACATGACCAGGCGAATGTTCAAAGCTGCTTCGCCAGCGCTTGGTCCTGCAATGTATGGCACGTGGGCTGGGATCGTCCGTGCATGCGCTTGAGCGGAAGTGACAGGCTGAATCCACTCATCCATTACACATAGCTATGAGGCAGGCTGTGAAATCTTAAGCAATGTCGAAGTTGCCCGCTCAAAAACATCGCAGCCAAGAGAGGCCAAAGTAGCACGTTACGGAGACGCTTAGCAAGCGCGGGCGCGTGCCGAGGTCAAAGCTACTGCAGCCCCCCGCCGTGGTTAATCAACACGAACAATTACAAGCCGAAGAAGAAGCCTAACTTTAACGAAACACTGCGTCTATAATCTGTGGGAAACAAAGCGAAACCCACGTTTCGCTCGCGATAAATATATTTAACAAGAGTTAACCGCATCCATATTTCTTTCTGTATTTGGCGCTAGCTTTTTTGAACAGAACGACTAGTGGATGTCCTTGCACTCATTATTCGCACAAATTAGGTTTTGAACCGGAAAGTCTGCGATGCATTTCAGAGTTCCGTCTTCAGCATACATAAATACTCGAACTTTTAAGTGCGGTGCACTTTAGGGTGGCAGGCTGTCGTATGCTGTCGTTGTCGCTTGGCGTAACTCAGGCAGAACCACATAGAGCATGGCCAGCTGTAGCATACTGAGCGCGCGCTTCGCGCGAAAAAGAAGTTTGCTTCCTCTTGTTCTTCGAGCGCCATGATGATGATTTTAACGCGTGTTAAATTCCTCTTGTTCCTTGAGCGCCTTGATGATTATAAGCGTATAAACGCAGGTAGAACCACATATAACATAGCCAGCTGCTGTATACTGAGCGTGCGCTCGCGCAAGGAGGGTCTTCTTTCTCTTGTTCTTTGAGCGCCTAAGGTGCGCACATTACTATTATGGCTGGGTAAATACGACAACACAAGCCACGTATAAAAATTGAAAGAGGAAGCAAGCGAGAAATAGACAGTGAGAGAAAGTAAGGGAAAAAAATTGGATGAAAAATACAAATAAAGAGAAAAAACACCGAAAAAAAACTGGAAAAATGAACAAGAAAGAAAGAGAGGAGCAAGGAAACAGAAAACGAGAGAGAAACAAAGAAGGCTGCCCAGTTCACACTCCCTTCAGGCCTGGCACCAATAGGGCGAAGCTGCCTTAATATTTTTTTAACACGAAAGCGCTTTATGCCGGAGTCCACCAACATTTCAGTGACGTATTAGCGCCCAGTGTGTCTATACGTGTCTTCCTTTCGTCCTGTCGTCTATGTGCGCTACAAAGAAACCTTTTGAAGACGTATGTGCGTCGCGGAAATGACGCTGAGAAAATGTACAAGATCAGATGTTAAGGAAAAAAGTTCTGTCAACGGGAGTCGAACACGCGACCTCTCGGTTCGCAACAACCGATGCCGGGCACGATATCCACTGCGCCACGGTAATTTTTATTTTCTGTATTGCACCGCGCCACGGTCACACACTCCAGAGTCTTTACAAACGGGCCTTTATAGTTCTCACTTTCCTTTCACAGTGCTTTTGGTCGGCGGAGTTGTGGCGCTTTCTGGTAGTGGTAAATAGAAGTAGTGCATCATGGCTATGGCCTCCGCGATCAGATCCTGCAATGCGTGGTTGCTGCGCGTCCGTCGCAATTTTTTCAACGTCTGAACACACCACAAGGTGGCGACCTTAGCCCAAGCGTCGGCGTCGCTCATAGCATCTATCTATACTAAAAATCCATACCAAAAGTATCCATCCGTACCAAACGTTCTGCGACGCGCGCCTGCCTGGCCTCGCTTTAATACGCTCGCCGAGAGAGACACAACATTTTTTGATAAAAGAATCAGTCAGCCACGTCAGGCATTGCCCGACGCCCCTAGCCGTCTGCAGGAATCCCTTCCGACACGGCAGCATCAAGGGCTTGACTGATGAGTGTTGCTGGACGTTGGGGTCTTGGCTATGGAGCAGAGCCTCCCAGGGTTCTAGAGTGTGTGAACCATGGTATTGACTCGGACGTGTCCACACCATGTGGGCCAAATTTGCTGCTTAACTGCTACATTTGCACTGTGGCCGCAAAACTTCTGGATGCCACTTGCTTTAGAGTACGGGGTTTGGAAAGATCCCTGTCTGGAGAAAAATTGTGGCCGGGCTACCGGAGACACACGAGGTGCGTTACATTTGCCTTTAGTCCAGCCGTGGCGTTCAATAACTCTTTAATGTGCAGCGGCATTTCGACCTTATCCTGCGTTCCTTCAGCGACGTTCTTGGGGCTGTCACACAGCCTTTTCTGTTTACACGCTAACCGTTAGCTACTACAGCTACCACAAGGGTTTGTTTAAACATTGATCATGGACGTTAGTCGAAGGGATAAAGATGTACCACCAAGCGTCAACGCTGATGCATCCACGTTAAACGGTGCTATAGCTGCCAAAGAGCACTACACATTGTGCAATCTTTCTTACATCAATGTACAGTAAGCATTAAACTATACTGCAAGGACACGTTTTACTTTCCTGTTATACCGAATCCTATGATAAAGGGATCAGCCATGTTTATTTTTTCTTTACTGAACGGAAAAAGTGGTTAGTATTTAATGGGAACGATATTGGTCCAAGAGCTGAGCCTTGGGGTACAGCTGTAGTTATTTCGTAAAACTCAGTGTGGGTATAGGCTATTTCCACTGTTTGTTCCCCTTGTAATGGGTAACTTTTGAAGAAATGGACGCACGTCCCACGAAAGCCGTAACGTTATAATTCATTCAATAATAAGCTAGCGACACCAGTATCAAACGGATTTTTACATAGAGAAATATACGCGTAACACTTTTATGGTTAATAAAGCAATAATGGATAAGCTAAGTACAAAACAGCTCTGTCAATTGGCCGATAGGTTTTCTAATCTCATATTGGCAGGGCATTATAGATGAGCGTATGTACTAAGGGTGCGATACCCAGTGTTTTCCTTCAACACAGCATTCACGTAAATATATCATGAAATTTTATGCTACACATATCCTACATTTGTGCTGCGAAGATTGTCGTCCCTGTCTTCCGAAGACGCACTGTAGGCTGTCTCTGGTGCGAACTGCGTATACGCTACGCTTTCGCGCCTTGCACTACAGCATTTCAAAGGAGGTTAGCGCTAAGCAGGGTTTCGTGACGTTTGAGCATTCTGTCCCAATTTCATCATGTTGTACCTGACTTGATGATATTCAAATTTAATAGCATCGCCCCTGTTCTATATTCCAGTGAGTCGATGAGTCTGTAGAAATATTGAGTGTTTTTGTTAAACAGAGCAGGGATAGCTAAAGTAGGTTCTTGCTTTTGTCGCCTATTAGCATGCTTCGCCTTGCTGATCATGTGGTAGCTTGCGGCGATCGTGGCAGCTTGCAACAGGGTGACGAAGAAAGCAGTCGACTCGAACACTGTGGGAGGCCCAGCCTCCAAGCTTGCCCCGCTACTCGAACGCTCCTGGAAGATGGTCATGGTCCACAGTATTCTGACCTAAGAAAACTGCCCCCCACCTGCGAATGTTGTCACCTGTTCCAAATAATGTTTTTTCCCTCTCTCCCTCATTCTCGGCAAACAAGCATTCACAGAGAGATGTCCACGTGGACGAATGATACACTGAATGTATTTATTATACGCATCTCAATCCATCTCGCCAGTAGCCGCTGGTAAATTGACCGGCACGCTGCCATCATGAATACTGCTCAGAATACTGCTCAGACACCGTTCGGCTATCAGCGGCGAGTTTTCGCAGATTTGGGATGTCGCGTGGGAAGCAGGCGATCTTAGAGCATATTACGAATTTTTACCAATTGCGAAATCATCATCATCATCATCATCATCATCATCATCATCATCATCATCCTGTCTACGCCCACTGTAGGGCAAAGGCCTCTCCCATGTTTCGCCAATCAACCCGGTCCTGTGCTTTCTGCTGCCACGTTATACCTGCAAACTTTTTAATCGCATCTACCCACCTAATTTTCTGTCTCCCCCTCACGCGTTTGCCATCTCTTGGAATCCAGTCAGTTACCCTTAATGACCAGCGGTTATCCTGCCGACGTGCTACGTGCCCGGCCCATATCCATTTCTTCTTCTTGATTTCAACTATGATATCTTTAACCCCCGTTTGTTCCCTGACACACTCTGCTCTGTTCCTGTATCTTAAGGTTACACCTATCATTTTCCTTTCCATCGCTCGCTGCGTCGTCCTCAGTTTAAGTTGAACCCTCTTTGTAAGTCTCCAGGTTTCTGCTCCGTAGGTAAGTACCGGTAAGATGCAGCTGTTATATACCTTCCTCTTGGGGGAAAGTGGTAGACTACCATTCATGATTTGATAATGCTTGCCGAATGAGCCCCATCCCATCCTTATTCTTCTAGTTATTTCACTCTCATGGTTCGGTTCCGCGGTTACTACCTGTCCTAAGTAGACGTACTCCTTTACAACTTCCAGTGTCTCGCCACCTATCGCAAAGCGCCGTTCTCTGCCAAGATTGTTCCACATTACTTTAGTTTTATGCATAATAATTTTCAGACCTACTTTTCTACTTTCCGTATCCGTATCAATTGCGAAATACCGATGGACAAAAATTTGCAGCATTGAAATTAATTTATTCGCTAACGTTACGCGTAGTCATGCATAAGTCGCTATTACACTATGGGTCATTTTCGCTGCATTTGTTGCTTCGCGTCAGGAGCAGGTGCTGTGGGCATGACCCACAAAAATTCGACCAATCATAAGCAGCTAGCGACCGATGCGGCAGCGAAGCGGGGTAGGTTGGTGTTATAATCGCCCACATATATCGAAATAAAATTTAAACTTACACCATTTGCATAGGGTTATTTACTTGGAAGGACAGGAGAGGGAGCAGCAAGGAAACATTTGCCCACTTTTCCCTTTCCCCCCTCTGTCAAAAGTAGGAGGGCAAAAAACGACACCTAGTATGATATTCGTAGTCATCCATATTCTTATACAGCGCGCTCAATGTGGTTTCCATTAAAATGACTCGAATGAACTTGCTCCTCTTCCCCACCAAGGCCTTAAATTAGATAACTTTTACAGTAAAAAAAAAAACAAAAAAAAAACAGTCGTCTCATTCTTAGGGCTTCTCACAAGTATATTGCCTTGTAAACCGCATGCTTTCTTTAAAATATGAGAACTGGACATATTAGAGGTATAGTACAAGCTTCGTTCTCTTTTAATTTACAACGCCGAACTCGGACTATAATGTTTGCCGATGGAATGCCCAGATTTAAAACAGGTTAAATGTGGTGCGCACCGGGTAAGCATATTGGAATTTTTTTGCGGAGCTGTTATACGCTGGCTTCTGGCCAAATAGTTCGTGCGTTTAGAGGGTGTGTACAAAAAAGTCTCTTCGGCGAAATTGAATCTGAGTACAAGGGGAGAGTGCTGGGTGAGGTGCGAAGGGCGCTGACGAGAGAGGGGCCAGGTGCCCCGTAGGCCTGCCACGCGACTGGACGTGTGTTTGTCGCGGACCTCCATAGGTCGGCACTTTAAGGGAGTACTCACTCAAACTCACTCACCACAATTTTGTCAGCCTTCGCACTCACTCACGTTCACACTCACGTCCACTCACGCTTATGAGTACTCACTCACGTTCACACTCACCTGCACTCACACTCATGAGTACTCACTCACGTTCACATTCACGACTACTCCCACTCGTAGGCACTCACTTACGTTCATACTCACACCTATCACACTCTTAGGCGCTCGCTCACGTTCACACTCACGTCCGCTCACACTCATGAGTACTCACTCATATTCAACTCACCACGTTCAAATGAGTGTGAGTGAGTGTGAGTTGAGTGCACTCATGAGTGAGTGTGCCGAGCTATGCGTACCTCTACTGTCGCAGTGAACCACACGTGCGTCTGCGAGGGTCATTCTCACTCCAACATTTTCACCTTCATTTAGCGGCAGTGGTACGCCCGAGGAACAAGGAGCTTACGAGGAAAGACGCCGACAGCAGCGAGAAAGAACGCGCCTGAGACGCCGAGTGGAATCGACGACGGCGACAACGCTGCCGATCGTTTCGCCGGGGACAAAGCGAGGTTTCGGCGAGTCTTTCTTCGGCATAAGGGAAGGAGGGGGACTTAAAACGATGGCGCGATGCTTCTTGTCCGTGATGGTGATGGCATCCCGTGCAGCGATATCGCCATGCCGTACCACACAGCTACGTTAGTCGCACAACTTCACACAGTAGAATAGCTCTGAATTTTCTGTTTATAATGTTCATTGACAAGATCGCAAGCAGTGATAACAAGGCTAAATTTACAATCCATGCAGATAACACCAGTTTATACTTTCGTGGGAATCATAATAGGGATATTGTAAGAAGAGCTAATGAGACCCTAATTTCTGCAATTTGTCTACATCCAAACAACATAAATTACCATACCGAAACTCAGGAAAGAAGTGGAAATTTAAGGGCTCGATTTGCTTTGCTCGACACAATATTAATCAGAACTTACAGACATTGATGCCATGGAAAGTACAGAAGAGCTAATAATAGTAATTTTAATGTAAATATGTAGAAAGAAAAGAGGACGAAAAGATAACTTGCCGCTGGCAGGGACCGAACCTGCGAACTTCGATAACGCGTCCGATGCTCTACCAACTGAGCTACAGCGACGGTCATCCCCCCGTACATTTTATGGGGTATATATAGATTCTAGTCATTTTGGAGATAGGTATACACATGTTCAGAAACGACCGGTATATGAGATATATAAAAGTTTTCTTTTTTTTTCAAATGGCACCGCTTGCTGACAACTTGCCACCGCTGTACCATCTTCTCTGCCCCGGCCCTTGCGGGGATAAATTGCGTAAATGCGGCCCGCTGATGGAAGTGAGTTTGAGACCCCTGCTTTAAAGACTCACCGATAAGCGCGTCATAAAAGTAATAATTGGGTCCTAGCGAGGGACCTTTTAAGAAACATTACTATGTAATAATCTAAGTACGCGCAAAGAAACAATGACGCAAGTAGCAGCAAGGAAACCAGACGAGCGCTAACTTCAATCTCGCTTGTACGCGTTCCTGGTTCTAAATGAAACTGGCCGAAATAGCCGGGTCTCAAACCAAGACCTGCTGCCGTTGTGCAGACCGCATAGACAGTGCAATGAACAGGCGGGTTTTACGGTCGTGTACATCCAAATATTATCGGGGGTCTTACATCACAAAACCACGATATGATTATGAGGGACGCCTTTATGGAGGACTCCGGAAATTACGATCACCTGGTGTTCTTTAGCGTGCACTGTCATCGCACATATAGCATTTCGCCTCCATCGAAATGCGACCGCCGCCGCAGGGATCAAACACGCAACTTTCAGGTCGGAACCCGAGCACTGTAACCGCCACAACACCGCGGCGGATGGTCGTATATATGAATATAATTGGTTTTATTACGCTTTCACGAACAGTTAGCCAAGAGGCGAAGACGAGCTGTATACCATGTACATAATGAAAATATTATTTCGGTCTTATTTTATTATGTGCGCTAGAAACGTAAAAAGCGTTGTTTAAATTAAAGCGTCTTATTCAAAATTCCTAATTCCAGAAGGTAATTGAGCAATCTCGCGCTTGTCATCAATTTCGGCCTTTATTTCTGCTCCGCCTCGAGCTCAAAAAAAATATTGTCACTGGCAGTGAATACGGCACGGCCTGTTGCCTTCACGCTATAGCGCAAAATAATTCATTTGTAAAGTGACGCCAACAAATCAGGGACGTCATGTTTGTTTCTGCATATTGTCAAACCATCGCCATCTCGTAGGCTGGTATTTCCTTGAAATTAGCGTTTTTAGACGAAGAAAACGGCAGCGACGAAAGGACGTCCTTACTTTCTCCAAGATACCGGTGGGGGCCGACGACCGCAAAATCAGACGAAATATATTGAAAAGGACGAGAGGAAGGGCCGCACGCCCTTTCGATATTCAGTGTTTTTCAAGCACAGCCAAGTGAGTTGTGTACACGCATTCGTTGAAAAAGAACTGCTGATTCACTTTCGAGCATCCAGCTGACCGCCTGCCGTACGCCTAGCTCTTATCAGTCAGCGATCACGGTTCGCTCTCGGTGGCGATAGTCGATATTTTTTTTTATGTATGTATTGTCGTTTTGTCTGCCGCGCGGCCTGCGTCACGGCGCCAGTTTTGAAAGTTGAAGGTCTGTACGCCACGTGGTGTGAAAAACGGTGAACTAAAAGCGATGTCCCGAATTCCTGGGTATGGCACCACTGGCGCCATACCGCCCACCTGCCGGCCAGCGCTACCCTCCGAGGACGACCGACGCTTGGCGCGCCCATGACCACCACCCACTATGCTACCACTGCGGTGAAGCCGGGCACACGTACCGTCGCTGCCAGTACCGGGAGAGGGGACTGCGTGGTTTCGCAGTAAACGCGCCGCGTCCGCAGCCAGGCGAACGACCTCGCGACATCGCCGACTACCTCACAGGAGCGCAGTGGACACCCCGACGACCCTCCCGTTCACCGCCGCCAGGCCGCTGCACTTCATCGCATCGCAGGCAGTACACCAGCCCGGCTCTGCACCGATCTCCGAGCCCTTACCCGGAAACCTACGGGCAGAAACCGATAGAGGTGCGATTGCTGTACGTCGAACGACCGAAGCTCCTCTGCCGACGACGCCGCCGCGACGGAACCTGCTGAACACGCAGACAGCCCTGCTAACGAAACCTCGCAGATCGAGGAAGACCTGTCGACGCAGCATGGAAGCAGCGCAACAAATTGACGCAGCCGTGATTCGACGCAGTGACCTAACCCGAACGCAGGCGACGGACTAGCCACCTTGGCGTTCTTATCGACGGCCACAACGTCACCGCTGGGGCCGACTATTCCATCGTCAGCGGGCCATTCGCCGCCAAGCTGAAGAAAGTAAAGACCGCGTAGAGTGGACCCAAAATCCGGACAGCTGGAGGCCACCTGATAACGCCGATTGGAGTCTGCACGGTGAGAGTCACCATCAATAACCGGACTTATCCTGGGAGCTTTGTAATCGTCCAAAACTGCTGCAGGGATGTGATACTTGGAATGGACTTCCTAAGTGACCACGGCGCCGTCATCGACCTGAGGTCTGATTCGATAACACTAACCTCAGAAAAAGCACTTCAGCCCCACGCGACGCCAGGGAACCATGCGTTGAATGCGATAAAAGAGCAGGACCGTGCCTCCGCTCTCCAGCGTCATTATTTCCGTCGGCACCGAAAAACCTGCGAACCTTGAAGGCGTCATCGAGGGTGATCAGCGCCTACTCCTGAACCGTCAAATTTGCGTCGCAAGAGGTATAGCTGTGCTGCGTGAGGGTAAAGCAATGGTAGTGCTGACAAACTTCAGCCACGTATATAGGCACCTCAACATTGGTACGACGGTCGCCTACATCGACGAGTGCGTGGCCACCAGCAATGCTTTCGCCCTCTTCGATGCTCCCGACGTTGGGAGTGGATTATTACCGGCGATTTCAATGCTCATCAACACTATGGGGGGAGCCTGAAGACAGATCGCGGGGACGACATGCATCCTCCTTTCCGTCTGACCGTGAGCTATACTGCCTAAACGACGGCAGTCGCACGTTTTTACGGGGTCTGACATATAGCAGCTGTCTCGACTTAAGTTTTGTATCACACAGCCTAAGTGCCAAGGCACAGTGGTTTGCGGACCATGAAACCCATGGAAGTGACCACATCCCCACCTATATAAAGATCAAGGGCCTAAGCAAGTCGCAGACCACTGTCTCTTCACGAATCGACATGTCAAAATACAGGTCATCCACAGAGAAGCAGTGCGAGGAAAATCGAGAGGGTTCTCTTGAAAGCTTAGAATCTATAATCAAAGCGGGTGCTGAAGACGCTACATATAATTTTACACCTTCATCACAGTTTAGCGAATACGAAGTGGAATTGGAGTGGCTCCGAGCAATCCGTCGTCGTACCGAACGACGATATAGGCGCACTAAATCCATCTACGACTTGAGGGAGGCGAGGCGTCTGCAAAAGAAGATTCAGTGTCGAATCAACGCACTCCAGTCGCTTAGATGGAAATCATTATGCCAGTCGCTTGTTCCCCACAAGCCTCTATGGCGAATATGGAGAATCGTCCGCGGCCTACGAACATTGCCACAACAGCATCGCTCCTTTAAATGCCTGGCTCTCCACAAAAGTCGACGCGAAATTGATGTAGCAGAAGACTTCTGCGTCAGGGTTGCTGCCAGTGATGGATCCCGGTACACCCTCAGTAACCTAGAAAACACTCCTATGTCCAAAGATTCCCGGATGGACAACCTGTTCTCTGCAGAGGAGCTTCAGGCAGCTTTGGGAGCAAGCGTTCGTCATCCCCTGGAACTGACAGTGTTACCTACATGGCCCTCTGTAACCTCGGACAAGCAGCTCGACGTGCCCTCCTAGCTGTATACGATTCGTGGTGTAACGAATTGGTTCCTGCTTCATGGAAGTTCAGCCGCCTCGTCCCGCTACTCAAACCAGGTAAATCTCCTCTGGACTTGGCATCCTAGTGCTCCATCGCGCTAGCAGCTGTTTTGGAAAGGTGATGGAGAGGATGATACTGACTCGCCTAGAGTGGTACCTGGAATATAACGAGATATACGCTGATGCTATGACCGGCTTTCGGCGTGGATGGTCTTCTATAGATAATGTTATTGTCACGTCTCTAAGCAAAAAGAAAAAGCCTAAAGAGATTATCTGCGGCATTGTTCTTGGACGTGAAAGGTGCACATGACAATGTATTTCATGAAGCCATCCTGGATGTCTTGGGCAACATTGAATTGGTGGGCCGCGTCTATCAATAGATTTGCATCTATTTGAAAGACAGAACCTTCTTTGTTCAGATAGAAGGTGGCACAACAACGCACCGTTGTACTTGTCGCGGTGTACCTCAAGGGGTGGTCCTGAGCCCCATACTTCTTTAAACTTGCACTCATCGGCCTTGACGTTCTTCCGCGGTCTGTGCATCTGTAAATCTACGCAGACGACATCTGTATCTGGGCATCAGGGGTCACTCGTCTACACCTACGTGCCAGGCTTCAGAGAGCGGCTACACTGACGACAAGCTACCTCCAAGGACGGGGACTGGAGCTGTCGTCTGAGAAATGTCCACTGGTTGCGTTTACGCGCAAGGTATGACCCCATACGCTATCAAAATCAATGGGCGCACTGTCAGCTTTGGGAAGACACACCGTTTCTTGGGAGTAATAATAGATCGTGACTTGTCCTGGAGCCTCCACATCGCCTAAGTGAAAAAGAGGCTCACCACGATCACCCACGTCCTAAGATTTCTTGCGGGAAAATCATGGGGTGCATCTGTACGAGCGATGCTGCAACTGTATACTGCACTTTTCCTCGGCTTCATGCGCTGCAGCTTACCCGTGCTGGGCGGGACCCGAAGAACAAACGTGTGCGTCCTCCAGTCGATTCAAGCTCAAGCCCTGAGAATATGCTTTTGGCTTCCGGGATGCGCGTCCTCAGCAGCGACTCTCGCCATCGCTCGTGATCACGCAATCACAACATGCATTCGAGTCGATGCTTTGAGAATGCACATAAGACATGTCACCCGGATTCCATCACACCACCTCACCTCACTTCCAACTTCTAGGTCGCACTCTGCGTTCAGCGGTATTGTTGTTTCGCATCGCACACTGACTTAGAGCACTGCACGGGCCCGGAACTTCTTTAAACTTACCCGCCCGAGCCCGGCCCGATGACTCAAAGCGAGACCCGGGCGCGGCCCGTACCCGAGGAAAAAGTTCCCCTACCCGGCCCGGCCCGGCCCGGCCGCAGATCGGGCCCGACATGGGCCCGATCCAGTAATCTAGGTGCTGCTTCCCGAACACGAAATTGACAGCCAGGTGTTTAAGCAAGAAATGTATATTTTGGTGGCGCATGCTCCGCTAACAATTATACTTTAACCTACGGTAATTTCTTGTAAAAAAGGGCTAACGGTGGAAGCAGTTGATCTGATATACTGCATGCAATGAATACCCGTCTGGTCGGGAAGAATCATTGAATAAAAAGACGAGGACGTTGCGTTGACGTTGACGTTGCGTTGACGTTGCGGGACCCAGAATGGAAGCCTTGTTCACAATGATTGTGAACAATTAAGGCTCCCGTTCTGGGTGTCGAAACATCAACCATGGGGATTATCAAGAGCGTTTCGCTGCAGATATTGTAGCAAGGGAAGTGGCTCGCAGCATGAGCTCACTTTCAATACAGAGCGCAATAAAAACAGAGGACACAAGGAACAGAACGCTGTCTTTCCTTTGTTTACATTGCGGTCTGTTAAAATTTAAAGCATGCTCTAACGACAAAGCCAATCGTGCATCCTTCTGGATATGTAGCGCCTGTCTACAGCATAGTAGCACCTTGCCACAGCAATAAAAATAGAGAAAGAAATCAAAATTCATTACGTTCCTGTAACTACACTAACCTAGACAAACATTATAATGAAGTGCGCGCAGCACGTGTACTTTTAGAAATACGTATAAGCTGCCGAAAGGAAAAAAAAAGATTTGTCATAGCATTCTTTTCATCCTATCACGCCGCTGCTAGTATATACACTATAGCAGTTTTTTGTGGCATATTGTACGGCTTGTTTCTTCACATGTCATTGTACAAAAAATCAAATTATCAAAAGATACCGGCTTTAAGCACGCCAGGCGCTGTTGCATCAGATATCCGGCCGCGCTAAAGTTTCTCGCACTGCTTGCGCTAGCCGCAGGGGAGTACATCTGCCTTGCGAATTGTGAAGGCGTCGCCAGTCTTTGTTTTTAACGTCCACCACTGGAGCAAATTTGGGATATCACTGCGGCCTTCGGCACAATGAACATAGCTGCCTAGCTCATCGCTTCATTTCCAACGTCATGCCGCTCTTCAGTGTCATTATAAAACTCCCCTTGAGGGCTTCTCCTTGCATTTTTCAGCACCGTACGGTATGCATGTTTTGCACCGCGCTCTATCTTTTTTTTCATATTATAATGGTGTACGCCTTCCTAACGATGTTGTACTGGTAGAAGGTGGTCATTGGACTATGCAGGCATACGACTGACAGGAGGTGGGCGAAGAAATCTCGGCCTATTTTCGACGTTTGTTCCAGTTTGGTAATAAAGGCGCGAGTCAGCTTTTCCACGCTTATTCATATGCTCGAGGTAAAGGGACATCAATTACATGGCACGGAATTCGTAATTGTCTTTTTTCAAGCAAGACATTTCGTAAGCGAATATACTTTGCCCGACGCTTTGTTTAATGGACCTATGCTATTCCTTCACATTCCAGCGCTGTTTCGGCAGTATCATGTATCTCTCGCACTATATCTCAAACACGCACCCCGCGACCCGCACAAGACTGCCTTTGTCCCATTTTTTTTATTATTTTCTTTATAAGTACGTCCTTAAGCTACATAGGCATGACAGGTCTAAAACATTTTCTTGTGAGACGCCCCATGCGTCCACCATGCTTTGATACATAACCGTGAAAGAAAAGTCTATATTTCAGAATCGGCGTCCAGATTTTAGTCATTTTCGAGATATGTATACAAATATGTTGTTGGAATCTCGCCACCAAATACCATTCAGAAGTGACCGATATATGAGATATGAGAAAGGCATTTCAAATGGAAAAATTAATTGACATTTGCTACAACCTATTCCCCACTCCACCCCCCTCCTACCCACTGTCCTGGCCCTTGCGGGAGTAAAGTTTCGTGAATTGAGACCGTTAGCTGATGCGCGTTTGAGACCCCGGCTATGGCGGAACAAGACGAAAGCTCAGACGCCAACAATGTGGGCGCACAAAGCAGGCTGTGCATGTCCATCTCGCGTGACATGACCACTGGGAGCCGTGACGGAGCCACGGAAAATGAATGTCTTTATAGGGATTCTATGGAACGAGACTCCGTGCAGTCCCTTCGTTTTAATGGAGGGCTGGAATATTTAAGATTGTTTCCCAGCTTTAGAGCTCTTGCGATGATAAGTTATACATTTATTATCTCACTTTAATTACTGTCATCACCGCATAACATTCGGGATATGAAATGATAAAGAATGCGAACTAAGCCTAGAATAGCCAGATGTTAACTATGTAAGCGCCTTGTTTATATTTACTATTAGCTCACCCATTTCAGATGATTTAAATCAAGTAGCCCCATATGCAAGATGAAAAAGAAGTTCAGTACATATCCAACATGAAACTCCAAATAGCTTGCCCCACATAAAAGTTGTAGTTTTTCGATATAAAATGTGAAACATGTATGCGCAACGTCTTTGGAACAAACTTAAAAGGACACTAAAGAGAAGGCTAATTTTTCCATGATCAGTAAATTCCTCGTTTACAATACCAAAATAACTCCGCTCGCCGGAACGATACTCTTAGCAAACGCGAAAGTGCGCGTGGCGACGCCACCTTGAAATTCGCGCAGCAGAAGTCGTCACGTCATAGATTCTGACGGAGTGTACTGGGGCCTACGTAGATCCTAATCGGTAAAAATGAAGTAAATTGACCTCTGAGTGGCCCATAGACTTAACATGCCAAGTTTGAGGAAATTTTGATGAGCCAGTGGCCCCGAAATACGACGAATACAGTTTCAAATCCGCGACGCCCCGCGCGGAGATTTCAGCGCGAAATTCTAAAATGAAACTTTGACCTTGATTTTTTTCCTGTGGTAATAAACTTATGCTGTTGAAATGAATGACATTCGAGTTCTCAGAGTACGCATTACAAGTCTAAACCGATTCAGTGTTTCACTTTAGCGTCCCTTTAAGAATTGAGAAAAGTCCAAGCCTGGCCTGACCCGAGCCCGCCACCTCAAACCCGGGCCCGGCCCAAGCCCGGAGCTTCAGGCCCGAGCCCGGCCCGGGCCCGCCGTGAGACCTACTTTACCCGGGCCGGGCCGGGCCCGGGTTTTCGGGTAGGCCCGAGCCCGTGCAGTGCTCTACACTGACTCCCGTGAACTTCACGCACGCAGCAAGACCGCCGTTACCGTTGTGGTGTCTACATCTACTGGAAGCTCTGACAACCATTCCCGGAATGCAACAGAAAAAACAGTCGTCGAATATGGCCCTACGACAAGCCACACTACTGTTCTTGCATGGAAAATACTGTGGACGCCTTCACATTTACACGGATGGTTCAGTTTCTTCTCGAAGTTCTGCAGGGGCAGTGGTCATTCCCGAGAAATCCGTCACTATAAAATTCAAGTCGCCGCACTCGACATCATCGACGGCTTGTTGGGTATCGGGTGTCTCAGCTTGTGGCTGCATCTGCGCAGAGCTGATAATCGAAGCGGACAAGGCGACGGTGAGTTAAGGCAACATTTATGTACAGAATAAACAGAGGCGTTACATATTCGGCACTGGGGCCGACAGCTTATTGGGATCGCACTAAAGCGCGATGACGACCCGGGATTTCTTCAGTCGCTGTCTCTCGTCACTCCGCGGCTTGGTTCTTTTATAGCCCTTGGGACTCCTTGCATCAGCCAGTAGGTCAGGAACCGCCGTTGGTCGCTGGCTGGAATCGG
The DNA here is from genome assembly GCA_030522465.1 of Rhipicephalus appendiculatus. Taxonomy (NCBI): domain Eukaryota; kingdom Metazoa; phylum Arthropoda; class Arachnida; order Ixodida; family Ixodidae; genus Rhipicephalus; species Rhipicephalus appendiculatus. The sequence goes on from JALIZH010032957.1 coordinate 782,226, forward strand.
ACCCGTGGATGAGAGGGCTTGCTGCACGGTGCGTGAGGACTTGCCGTCGGTTACGTCAGGCGCACCGCAAGAGTCGCCGTGGATTGCATGCGACTCCCGCCTTGGTTGGCGCACGTTGCATCAGGCACCTCGCTGGTGTTGACGCTGGTTGCATCAGACGTTCTACCAGCTTGAATACTTCGCCGAAGCAATGAAGTTCGGGGTTGAGAGCCCTGGCATTACAGGCTGCAGAACTCACCGCCATCAGTGCTGCTCTAGTGTTCATAGTTGAAGAACCACCACAGGCATGGTTTGTCTTTTTCGGCTCCAAAGCCGCCCTCCAGTCCATTATGACGCCATGTCATCATGGACCAAACGAACATTTATTCGCTGCTTATCGATTCCACGAAAGATCAAAAAACGTGGTATATATGATGTCTCCGATTTTCCTGGTAATTTTGTATATTATGCCCGCATCATCGAATAGCGCGAAATCACAATTTGTTTTCAAATAAAAAAAAATTTTGAACCAAGGAAAAATCGACAAGCGTCGCCGGGTGACGATGGCCATTTTACGAAGAGTGCGTTTTCGTAAATTCGCGATCATGCTAGCAGCCACGCAGCCTCTACATCACAAATATCTTTCTGCGTGGCACAAATAGAAGTAAAGGAGAAATAGGTCATCTGATTTTCTCTTATTCTGGGCAACTTATGTATTTTTAAAAATTCTCGAAAAACGCTACGTTTTTCAAACTCGCTCGTTTTTGGGGCACAATTTCTGCTTCTGTGAACGTCATAGCTTGTTCATATTTACAGCATTGATAGGCCTTCATGTGAATAGTTCTCCTCTGTATTTGTATTTGTCTAGTAATTTTTCAAGTAAGGTATTTTGTAGCTCAAAACATCAAAATACCAAAACTGTTGGTCAATTTAAAACTCTATAATAAAAAAAACCCATTCTCAATTTTGCTCAAAATTATTTGGATTGTTCTCAGAGGACTGCAGAATGATATTCTAGAAAAACATGTTGCATCATTTTCATCAGAACAAACTTACAAATTTTCAAACATTGTCTTTTCAGAGTGTGTTCGCTACTGCGTAAATGACATCTCTTGTGGCAAGAAAATACAATAACACGCTTTTATTCTTCTCTGAGGTTGGGAATTAACACTAATGAGGCATTTTCGGGGAGCGGAAAGTGTTCTGTAAGAAAACGACCACTTGAATGAAATGCGTTTTAGTATACATCTTCACGCTTTTGCGCAAAAAGCGCGGGGACGAGGAGAAGCAACACAAAGACGCGCGCAACTAACAACTCTTGTGTTGCTTCTTCTTATCCCCGCGTTTTTTGCACAAAATCGTCAAAATGAACGTTTTACTACTAGGCCGGTTCGCAGTTTTGCTTTAGTACATTTGAGTAGTTCGCGACATCGTTGCAGTACTCGTAGACAGGCAGCATGCACCTTCTCATGTCAGTGTACTTACTTTTATTTTTCAATAAACGTGCTAATACAAAACCACTAATGCTTGATGAAAAACTGTGTAGATGAGGGTTACCTTCTAACACGGTTATAAATTAAGAATCCAAAAACGGCGATAGTGTCGACCGGCGAGCACCGAAGTGGAACCTGAGGACCACAGCCACACATGCTTCGCCCGGGTTTGTGGCTCTGCAGCACAGAATGCTGGGACGTAGATTGCGTAGGTTACACGATACATCTTTGCGCATCGCAGCCCGACCCCTTCTCTGGATGCGCACCGTACACGGATCCTGTTGGAGATCGAGTGGCCCGCGCTGCGCGCCTTAGTGTAAGCGGAGTAGCGTGCGTTGTGCGGGCGCGCGCAACGCACGGCGGCTTAATACGGTCAGCAATTGAAGTGCTTGCGCAATTGCGAGGCAAGCCAAAGAAAACTGATCTGATCAGTGGACCTGCCTGCAAGGTCGAGTGCTTCCAGAAATGAAAGAGGGGGGTAGGAGAAACTCTTAACTCCTGTGTAAGGCATCCTGTCACGGTATGTTTGTCTATGCAGACTGAGATTCACACAAAACATGCTTCGTCCGTCGCCAGAACTACTGCCTCTGATATTCACGTAATTGACACGATTTAAACTCCGTTAATCGCATATGGTTTGAAAATACACAATTTTGTGCTAGCAAAACTCAACCTTTTGACGACTACTTTCTAGAAGCTCGTTTCCTTTCCTGAAGAGGGCTTGCCTTTTATACCAACCTTTTCGATTCTGGCACAGCACGACATAGAGATTCTATTGGTTAGCATCCAGGATATAAATTACCCTAGCAGAAGAAAGAAAAAGAAGGCACGACTGGAGGGACTGCCTTTGGACTGAGGGACAACGAACACAAGCGAAGTCGCGAACTACTCAAATACATTTCATTCAAGTGGTCCTTTTCTTACAGAACACTTTCCTCTCCCCGAAAATGCCTCATTATTGTTATTTCGCAACCTCAGAAAAAAAAAAGCGTGTTATTGTATTTTCTTGCCACAAGAGATGTCATTTACGCAGTAGCGAACACATTCTGAAAAGAAAATGTCTGAAAATTTGTAAGTTTGTTTTGATAAAAATGATGCGACATGTTTTTCTGGAATATCATTCTGCAGTCCTCTGAGAACAACCCAACAATTTTTTAGCAAAATTAAGAATGGGTTTTTTTTATTATAGAGTTTTAAATTGACCAAGAGTTTTGCTTTTTTGATGTTTTGAGCTACAAAATTCCTTACTTGAAAAATTACTAGACAAATACAAATGCAGAGGAGAACTATTCACATGAAGGCCTATCAATGCTGTAAATATGAACAAGCTATGACGTTCACAGAAGCAGAAATTGTGCCCCAAAAACGAGCGAGTTTGGAAAACGCAGCGTTTTTCGAGAATTTTTAAAAATACATAAGTTGCCCAGAATAAGAGAACATCATATGAGCTATTTCTCCTTTACTTCTATATGTGCCACGCAGAAATATATTTGTGATATAGAGGTTGCGTGGCCGTTAGCATGATCGCGAAGTTACGAAAACGCACTCTCCGTAAAATGACCATCGTCACCCGGCGACGCTTGTCGATTTTTTTCTTGGTTCGGAAAATTTTTTATTTGAAAACAAATTGTGAGTTCGCGCTATTCGATGATGCGGGAATAATATACAAAATTACCAGGAAAATCGGAGACATCAAGTATACCACGTTTTTAAATCTTTCGTGGAATCGACCTGCTTCATCACCGCGTGAACAGTTATTCGCTGCTTGAAGACTGCTTCATCACCGCGTGATAGAGAAGCAGCACAACGTATCCTATCAGTGGATACCAGGCCATTGCGGTATCTACGAAAATGACCGTGTAGATCAGGAGTCTCAAACACGCGGGCCGCATGCGGCCCGCCAGGCTCTCGGTTGCGGACCGCGGCCCTCACATGACTGCCTTTGCCCCTCGTATTTTATTTTATTGTTCTTATTAAGTATGTTCCTGAGGTACACAGACCTGACTGGTTTAACGCATTGTTGCGTGAGGCATCCCATGTGTTCACTTTGTTTTTAAGCTTAGCCGTGAGACAAAAATTATATATCACAATCGGCGTTCAGATCTGAGTCAGTTTCGAGATCGGTATCGACGTGTTTTTGGAATCCTGGCACCGAACCGCCTTCAGAAATTACCTGTATATGAGATAGAAAATTTTCTTTCAAATGGCAGCGTTTTCAAGCAAACTGTACAAATCCCCCCCCCCCCCCCCCCGCTTTTACCTTCTTCACTGCCCCGGCCCTTGCGGGACTAAATTGCGTGACTGCGGCCCGCAGGCTGAGTTGAGTTTGAGACCCCTGGTGTAGATGAAGCCGCCCGATCTGCTCATGAAGCTCTCCATGGTGCAGTTATACCGTTATAAAGAACGGACGCTGCTACAAGACTTCGTTCACTTGCACGTGAACTGACACTTGCACAGTAGAACTCGACGGAATTTTCCAACGCCCGTCTTCACAACTTGGACCCGAACCTACAGCTCCGTCTTCCATCGGGAATAACTAGAGCAGAGGAGACGCTTCTGTGCCGCCTGTGGCTCGAAGTGGCGTTCACGAATGCTTACGCATATCGAATCAGAATGGCCAGTAGCCCGACATGTGATAACTGTAGCTGCAAGGAGACAATCGCCCATCTTCTCTGTGAGTGCCCTCGCTTCAGTGCACCAAGAAAAGAACCGTCAAAAGTGTTCAATAGACTTGAAAATTGTCCATTGTCGGAGGAAAAGGACTTAGGACATTGGCCGAAACCGTCCACCGCCCGGAAAGCTTTGAGAGCGCTGTTGCGTTTCTTACGTGTCAGAGACGGACTGTAAGCAGTGCCGTTTACCGTATCATTGTTCGCAATTTTCTTTTCTTTTTTTTTACATCTCTCTTTATCATCTTCTACTCCCTTTACCCCTTTCCCCAGCACAGGGTAGCCAGCCAGTCTGAGAACTGGCTAACCTCCCTGTTCTTCCACTTTTCTTTTCCTCCTCCTCCTTCTTCGACGAATCGTGGTCCCGAACCAGATTTGTACATCAACCCGTCTTCCGAAGGCTAAACAAGACGCGCTCAAAGCACTGCTCCTGCACTTAGAGGACTGCTTCTCGGCGTCGTCAAGAATTCGACAGACCTCAGTCGCGAAACATCGCATCATCACTAGAGACCGGATTATAGGCAAATGCCTACTTTTTTCCTTGCGTTCCTATCGCGCCACTTTAATATATGAGCATGAATTAGGGGTAAAGGAGTGCTTTTATAGTGTTTTTATAGTGCCTATAAATGCCTATCTTTGGGGTTTGTGCCTAAATGTCTATAAGTGCCCATAAATGCCTATTTTCAAAATTGGTGCCTATATCAACGCTATTTAGCCTCAAATTTTGCTTTCGAGTACAGTTTGAGACCGTAATTCATGTTACCGGGCGAAATTGACGTTTCGGAACTTTATGGGGTGCAACAACCTAGTTCCCTCGTTCAACAAACATCGTGGATGCAACCGGTAGCAGCAGTGAAATGGGACGCGCCGGCCACCTTACCCCACCGTAGAAGAATTGACATTTGGGCAAGTTGGAATTGGTTATGTATCTTTGAACTAGCAGCGCGAGAAACGAGGACACGGGTTAAATACTATGCGTTCTTTTCGATAAAGTTAGTTGTGAGAAGGCGCTGTTGGTGTGTTGTACTTTTCTTGTGCCCTCGTTTCTTGCGCTGCTAGTTCAAAGATGCATTACCCCACCGTACTAACATGGCGCGAGCGGTTGGAGCAGGGGAGAGGAAAAGACGCTATTTCTGCAACCCTAAATGGGAGCACGTCCCAGCGTGTACAGTGGAATGGGGAGAGGAAAATAAAGGCGGGAAGAGGAGATGGAAAGAAGAGGAGAGTGGCGTCTATGGCCGAGGACGTGGCGGGCGGCTTTTACCGCCGGTTTTCCAGTCCAGTGGTCCCATGAAACTGAAGCACCTCCTTGAAGACTTTGGCGTGGTAGGGGGCAGAAAACAGGCGGTGCCTGCGCGCAGCAGCAGGAATATGGAGAGCGAATGCGAAACCATGGAGTGCAGGGAAAAATAGAAAGTAGGTAAAAAAAAATCAGATGTGCACATGGCTTTTGTTTCGTTTGTAATTTACTCTTAAAGGGCGCTTCACCACGTCACATGAGAAATTTTAGTCAGATACTGGAAGTGTTCGCGTGCCCAATGAAGAGCTTTGTACCACAAGAACTTTTTAATTGGTTCATTACGAGCCGCGAAAGCATGATGCCGGTAGGTGAGCTTCAAACCTTTGCCACTCGCAAGCCCAATTCCTTCCCTGCCCTGTTCGGTATGAGAGAAACTCGGAGCCGGAAGATCACACGACGTTGACGCATCAACACGCCATGCGCACGCAAGATTACACTATGTGCACGTGACATGCCCAAGCCAGGTCGTGCGCACAAGTGGTGTTGTATCGTTTCGGCGTTTGCTCTATAGTGTACTGCCTGTTTCTGTGGGATGGATCCGTCTATGCGTTTGGAGAGGCTGGCATGGATCCTGTATCCTTACCACAACATAGCGCGTCGCACAGCTGGAACTGCTGTAAGGGACGATGCACCAAAAACATGGAAAGCGTTGTCAGGGCTGGCGCCGGCTCGACGCGTGAACGGCGAGAACAGGAACAGAAAAGAAATATAGGCAGCTAAGTCTCGCATCGCTCTCGATTCGAAGAAAAAACTAAAGAAAAGTGCACACACATTCCGTTCGTAGTTTTAATATTTCTATTAACTTTCATTCTTCTATTCAAGCAACAGATTGCACAAATTACACATGTAGCCTCGAATAATTCTCGCAGTTTTATGTACTACTGTGAAATACACAGGACCATTCCTTGTTGAACTTCACCTCCCCCACATTGGTGCGCGCGCCCGTGAGATAAAGGGCACGAGGCATTCAGTCTGACATTTCACCTCCTTCCGGGGAGCGTATCGTTGCAAATCTTGGCAGACGTGTTCGTTAGCGCAGTGCATGCATTACACTTCTAGCTCGCAACACTGAAACCTGGTAAGGGGCCCTATATGATGTTCACACAAAGAGGAGAAATTGACCCTGCGCTATTAGACCCGGCCAATATAAGGCTAACGACCCTTCTGGCCTTTTAGCGGTCTGGCTATTCAATCCTGTGCTGCCCTTCCCAGCCATGCCGAAAGCAGACAGAGGAGCGTGTTTATTCAATGGTGGACACTTAACTTACCATTCTGGACAATAAAAGGACAGACCGTGTTCTGGAAACCGTGCCCGAAAAGGGACCATTGCATGGCTATGTAAGTGAATGACGCCGTTGTACAATCATAAAATATAACATCTGTTTGCTTTCCTGTCGTAGACCAGGTCGCGCACGTCCTTATTAGAAAATTTGAGTTTTTGTAAAAATTTATTGTGCCTATATTTACGATTTTGAGGGCCTAAAACTGCGTTTTTCCTGCCTATTTTTGGCGCCTAAAACACGATTTTTAGTGCCTAAAAATCCGGCCTCTAATCATCACAGAAGAAAGTACCTGACCTGTTCGACAGAGCCAGTACCGAGTTTCGACGCGCGAACTCGAGGACGTGAAGAAACAAGTCGACGAAATGCTACGCGACGACATCGTTCAGACGTCCAAGAGTCCGTGGGTGTCACCCGTGGTTTTAGTGAAGAAGAAGGACGGAACCCTACGCTTCTGCGTCGATTATCGCCACCTGAACGAAATAACGAAGAAGGACGTGTATCCACTCCCACGGATAAATGACGCCCTGGACCGACTCCCCAACGCCAAGTACTTTTCTTCGATGGACCTCAAGACCGGCTATTGGCAAATCGAAATCGACGAGAGAGACCGAGAGAAGACTGCCTTTATAACACCGGACGGCCTCTTCGAGTTCAAGGTCATGCCGTTTGGCCTTTGCTCGCAACCTGCAACGTTCCAACGTGTCATGGATAGATCACTGGCTGGCTTTAAGTGGCGGACTTGCCTCGTGTACTTGGACGACGTCGTTGTGTTTGCCTCAACCTTCGACGACCTCCTCCGGCGCCTTAAATCTCTACTTCAAGTAATCGAGAATTCCGGACTCACTCTGAAGCCAGAAAAGTGCCGCTGTGCATGCGTAGAGCTCTTGTTCTTTGGCCACGTGATTCGCAAGTCTGGAGTTCTTCCCAACCCACAGAAAACAGCGTCCATCGCTTCCTTCCCACCACTCACCGACAAAAAAGCTGTACGTCGATTGCTCAGCTTGTGCGCCTGCTACAGACGCTTCGTCAAGGAATTTTCACGTATCGCCGACCCGCTCACCCATCCCACTAAAACCGACGTGGACTTTAAGTGGGAAACGGCACAAGTCGAAGCATTTCAAGAACTGAACCGACGCCTGTAGGTACCACCAATACTTGCGCACTACGGCGAATACGCCGACACGGAAATCCACACCTACGCAAGCAGCGTGGGGCTCGGAGCCATCCTAGTTCAGAGGACTGACGGACTTCAAAGGGTTATCAGTTGTGCTAGCCGGTCGCTATCGAAGGCGGAAACCAACTATTCTACAAAAGAAAAGGAGTGCCTTGCCATCATCTGGACAACATCGAAGTTTCTCCCCTACTTCTACGGCAGGCCTTTCAAAGTTGTGAGCGGCCACCACGCCTTGTGTTGGATAGCTAACTTGAAGGACCCTTCAGGTCGCCTCGCACGGAGGAGCCTAAGACTTCAAGAATTCGACATTACCGTCGTGTACAAGTCCGGAAGGAAACACTCCGACGCCGACTGCCTGTCTCGTGCCCCCCGTCGACCCACCACCGCTCAACGACCAGGATGATGACAGCTTCTTGGGAGTCATAAGTGCCGGCGACTTCGCCGAACGACAGCGGGCCGACCTGGAACTCAGGGGTCTATTAGAATACCTGGAGGGCAGGACCATCGTTGTCTCAAAAGTATTCGGGCGAGTATTGGCATAGGTACCAGCGTGACCATATGGTCACGCAAATCCCGATGAAGTCTTTCAATTGATACAGGTTTAAAACACCCCGCCGAAATCACGGCAATACGCCTTGTGATTGCTCACGCTGCTCCTTACACACACCATGTGGCAGAACTTTTCTTTGTTTATTGAGGAACTGCTAAAACAGGCGCGAAATTGTGGTTCTACACTTCGGCACGTCGGCATGCAACGTCCTTCGGGTAAACAGATTTTAGATGTGAAGCATCTTATGGCGAAGCTTAATCCGGTGGTGGTGGTGGTGGTGGTGGTGGTGTGCCGCGTGCCCACCCTTACTGCGCATGCGCAAACAGTTAAAAAAAATAAAAATAAAAACCTCCTTTCCCCCTCTCTCTCCTCTAGGCATCCCTCCCCGCGGCAACCACACCCACACTGCGCATGCGCCTCCCTTCCTCTCTCCCCTCTTACACTCCCCCCCTCTCTCCATCCCTGCCCGCGGCGTCTAACTCCCCCCTGCGCATGCGCGTCCCCCCCCTCTCTCTCCTCTCCTACGCTCCCCCCCTCTCTCCTCTACGCATCCCTGCCCACGGCGCTCACACTCCCACTGCGCATGCGTGTCACCCCCTCTCTCTCCTCTCCTACGCTCCTCCCTCTCTTGCCTCGCGACGCCGACGCCGGCAGCGTCTGCTAGCGAGTTTCTCGGTTGAAAAAACCGACTGCTCGCTCTGCACAACCGTTCACTGGCCATCCCGTATATATAGCAATGGATCTTGACCTCCAAGGTGGTGCCGGTGGGAGATTTCTCCTGTGCGTTGTTGAACAATAAAAATTCGCAGCGTGCGCGTTAACTAAAAGCGGAGTGCGGGTCTCTGTGTCCAGTCGGAGTCTTCTGTCTCTCATTGCCCATTAGCAGCGATTGGCATGTTCTAGTAGGAAAAACTGCTCCATCACTGCCTGCTTTGCGCCTCCCCAGTTTTCTCTCCTGCGCAACGCTGCGATGAGCGCCAGCGTCAACGCCGCCGCCAGTGTAAGCGTTAGCGCCCGCTGCTTCACATCTACACATGGTTCCCTTTAGCGGGAGATGGTGTAATTTTTTTTTAGTATTATTCCTTCCAATATGGTGATGAACATTTCCCGGTAAAGTAGGTGCACTATGCCATCTCAGGTGAAAATTTCAAGTAGTTTAACCAAAGCTTTGCTCGCGAACAAGCGTGTTATTTTACGTGTTACCATATGGTCACGCTAGGCCCTTAGGCTCCCTATTTTGGTTAAGTTCGTTCCTTCGTTTTACGCTCCTTGAAGGAAGGGAGGAAGAGGAAAAGCAAGGAAAGGCACGAAGGTTAACCAGGCGCGCGTCCGGTTTGCTATCCTACACTGGCGGAAGGGGAATGAGGGATTAAAAGATAGGGAGATAGAAAGAAAAGAGTATACAAAAAACACTACTGCGTTCCATAGTACTGAGCGCAGGCACTCGGGCGAATCACGTTGCACTGGAGGCAGACGAGTAATGGTGCCTACTGAAAGCTTGCAAGTACTGGATATAGACCATCCAGCACCTGTTGCACGGACTGAGCGTATGGGGATTGGAGCTTGCCGACGAGCATGCGAAGTGTGTCTAGGAGTGACTATAGAACTACGACGATTGCTTTGTCTTCTTCAGGCCACTGGACAGTCGGTGATTCAGTGTTCACGATTGCCGACGTGCGCTGTGACTGCATTTGGCTGCGACTTCGGCAACGAAGGCCAAGCTGCGTCGGATGTGTCCATGCCTTCCTTGGTGTTGTCGTTTACGCCGGCCGTCACCCATCCCTGGGACTGTGGCTTCGACAATGTAGGCCAAGTGGAATTCGTACCGGCCGTGGAGGGTCCGGTTGACAAAGGAGGCAGTGAATCAGGGCGTTCAAGAGGCGCTGTGGATGCAGATGCATTGGTCTTCTTGGATGAACCTCGGCGCCGATGTCGCCGCTTTCTGATGGAACCGACGGCCTCGCGATGGGATGTATGGTCCCTTGCCATCTGTTTCAACACAGCTATTTCCATCTTCAGTTTTGGGCACTCTCTTGAGGAAGCTTCGTGGGGTCCATTACAATTGGAACACTTCAGGACGTTGGCTATACAATTTACTCGCCTATTTTCGCATACGGTTCTCACGTGGCCTCGCTTCATGCAGTTGTGACATTGCAGTGGTTTCGGCACAAAGGGGCAGAATGCCGGAAGTGGCCCACCTTTACATAGGATGGTAGAGAGTTGCCTTTGAAATCTATTTTCACGCAGCGTGAGGTACCCAAACGAGCAACCTTGGCGATGATGGTAGCTTCGTTAGCTGTTTTGGCCAAGCCACAGAAGTCGGAACTGGGAATCTCAGCTGCAACGTCGTAGATGACGCCGGTGGCGACGTTGGAGCCCACTGGGATGTAGGAGTGGACCTTGATTCCATCCAGCGCTGTGACATTTCGTAGTGTGTTCGATGCGGTTGCATGCGAAACATCAATCGCCATGACGTTCTTACGCGGGTTTACTCGGATGTCGATGATTTCATCTGGCACCAGTCCCTCGAGCAGCGCCGAAACAGATTGCCTGTTGAGGCGCTTCATGTTGCCGTTCGGGTCAACAGGAACGACAATGATGGCTTCGGGCCTTCCCTGCGCTCCTTCATTCGGTGTGTTGGGGGGACGAAGTGGCCCTGGTGTTACGTCTCCTTGCCTTTCGGCTCGTCACAAGTTCGAAGTCGTCGTCAGATGGCCCCTCACCTGTCAGTAAGTAGATATCAGTGTCCTCGCTGTTGCCGTAAGGGCCCGTCCGCTTCCTGGACGCGGCCGCCGCGGACGCCGCGGGACCTGGCAGATATCCGAACTGGTCCATGTTCATCGCCGATGAACGCAGTGGTAGGCTTCACGAGGTTCACATATTGGACAAAAAAAGGCAAGAGATACTCGAACAGCGTACTGCTAGGCAGACACTTCGTCGTCGTCCGAAAATGAATCCTTGAAGGGTGATTCCCCTACGCTCGCGTGCCAATTTATTGTATGCATAAGCGTGTGCGGTGTTCCCTTTCAGGGATAGGGGGGGCGAAGGCTCGTCGCCCGGCCCCCCCCCTCTTTATTACGTCAATGCCCCATCGCCCCCCTCCCTATTATGTCAATATCTGGGGCTGGCTTTGCGCCCCCCCCCCCCCCCTTCTCGCCAAGCCAAAAGGAACTGGCCGTCGAAGAACGTGAACGCTTGTTGACAGAGCGCCTTGTGGTCCACATTTTGATTGAACACACAGTCCACTTCGTTGAAGTTGTGCCTAACGGCAAAAGGCGCAGGTGCGCTAGAGACAACAGCAACAGCACGGTGACCATACAATGCAATAAATGCGACGTCGGCATGTCCAATTCCGTGCTTCACGTCATTTTACAATGAGTGCCCAACAAATCCCTCACTTTTTTTTTTCGCGATGCGTCAAGGCCTGAAAGAAAATTCGTCACTTTGTAACTTTTACTGTAGCCTAAGGGCCTAGCGTGACCATATGGTCACGGGCCATATTTGGTAGACTAAGAGCTCGTTCATGATGAAATTTTCAGTGTGATATATACATATGCAGATAAGATAAAAAATCACATCTGCTTTCAGAAGACTCATAAAAAAGGAAACCGGTCCCTAATGGGTTAAGAAGCTACCGTATCGTTGCACCTTCGGTAATGCGACCAGAAATTCTGCAAGCCCTGCACGACCACCCGACGGCTGGTCACCTCGGTTCTTCCTTCACGCTCGCGAGGATAAAAGAAAAGTACTTCTGGCCGGGCCTTACCGCCGACGTCACTCCTTACGTGAGGACATGCCGGGACTGTCAGCGACGCAAGACAGCGCCGACAAGGCCAGCTGGGCTTTTGGAGCCAATCGAAACACCTCGCCGACTGTTCCAGCAAATCGGCATGGACTTGCTGGGGCCGTTGCCGACGTCGGCTGTCGGAAACAAGTGGATCGTCGTAGCTACCGACTACCTCACCCGTTACGCCGAAACAAGGGCCCTACCCAAAGGCAGCGCCGCCGAGGTACACTGTAAACCGTTTCACATCCTTAAGGGTGGATTTTCGATAAAACATCCATCGGACACCCTTCTTTTTTGCCAAGATTATCCAAAAGGGTGGAATTTCACGTAAACCACCCTTTGCGCACCCTTTTTTCATTTTTGGGTGTACTATAGGTGTATGATCACAAATTACACCCTAGGGTGTATGTTCACAAATTCCACCCAAGTGTGTTTCTTTGAATGTTACACCTATTGTTTTTTTTTTTTAGAAGCATCAATACGTATCACATGCCAACGGATACAGTCAAACCGCATGGCAATTTTTCGGTGAAAAGATCGATGTTTCGGCTTTTGTTTTCATTTCACTTTTTATTCGCCGACATATACTGCGCTATAAACCACATTTAATGTACCACTTTCTTGTTTGCATTATTCACAAGATTCCTCACAAGTTCAACGGCTTCATGGGTTGACTGTGTGATTCATACTAAAAAAAGTATTTTTTAGCCCCTCGTAACCATTCATCATTCTCACTGAAAGGATGGTAAAAGAGATGGTGTTGCGATTAAACATATATCATGAAACGATTACACACTGTTTTCGACAGGTCATCATACGCGTTTTCTAATTTGAAATCACAATGAGCTTTTCTTTCAGAACACCTGTTTTATTTACAGTGGGGTGCACATATTCCTGTACATTGAAGTATTTCACATCAATTCACAAGTCGCTGATTTTATGAGTGAGTTATATTTGAACTTATGATCACGAATCAGCTTTAAAGTGACAGTATGGGGTACATTACATTACATTGACAGTGACAGTACATTAGGCATGTTTACATTGAACTGTCTGCGCTCACTCTGCTGCAGCTGCTGTACACGAATGGCACGCCGCAGCACAGTTTAGGCGCACACCCGCTAAGCACCGCAAGTGACCTTCTCGAATGGGACGCATCACTCTGCGGGCGCCTTAATTTTTATTTTCTTGTTTTTCTTTTTTTGTCGAGGAACCCTCGTGGGTCGTACATTGTACGCGTGAGCGATCACAGGCGACACTAGTACAATGTACCCGTGCCACAAGAAGGAGGAACCGCAGTTGACTTGTGGCATTGTGATTGACAGGTTCATGATTTCTTGTTGCGCTACGAATGACGAGACGAGGACGATACAGGGACTACAGGACAGGTGGTGCGCAAACTCACAACTCATTCGCAGCGCAACAAGAAACCATGAACCACCACCAACTAGCCCAATTCATCGCTCTGCTAAATGTGATTGACAGCCCTCACCATTGCCTTACAATGCACACAGTGATAGCACATTCGTATGCTTGCACGAAATTCACCACATGAAATAAAAGCAAGCTTCATTGCTACTGCGTCGGTAAAAAGAGCGTATTCTCCAAGATATCTTGTCAGTGATTGCTGAATGGTGGAATGTTATTTAAAAACAGGCTGAGCAGGGGCGTGGCCAGACTTTATGCAGAAAGGGGGGGGGGGGAGAAAATGGGTCCGACCCCTCTGGATGTAAGTACATTTTTGCCAGTGCTTGCACACATGCGGGTCCAAATAAACGTAGAAAGGGGCGGGGGGTCAGTCTAATACCGAACACCACTCCCTACCCTCCCCCCCCCGCCCTTCCCTATCCTCCTAGTTATATCTATTATGCACAGGTAACGAAATTTTAGCTCCTACTCGTCGAAACAATGGCCCGACGACGCTCTACTCGGAAAAAGAAAAATGTGAATCTCGAAGGCTACGAATTCGCCACCTGCACACGTCAGCAGTAGCTGAAAAAAGAAAAAAAAAACTCTTTAAAGCTCTACTAGCGCAAACATGTTGTTAAACATAACATATTACAATATGTCTTGGTTTTTTGTTTTGAAAGATTATTATAAAACGGCGCTGCTAAAGTCAATTCACTGGTATAGTGATATTAATCTCGGAGGCGATGACTCGGTTTCGGACACGGGACTGCGCGTCACGATCATCATCAACAGGCGACCTTTGAAACTGTTCTGAAATGTGTGCGCGTTTGCTGCATGCCAACGGTGGCGGATTGTTCAGCGATTCACCTGCTTTCTTTTGGATGTGTACTTCGACGGCTTCCACGGTGACGTAGTTCACGCGTACAAAAGATATAGTGCGTGTCACTGCAATCTCCGAATCCGTCGTGGATCGGCAAGTACGGAAGAACGACTTCGGTGCGGCGCACTGCGTCTCCTCTGTCAACGGCTTCCGTTGAAGCTAGTGCTCGCCGCAAGCTGAGTGCTTCCGATCAAGCATTCAACGAAGTGTACGCTGGGAGCCACACGGAGAGCGCTTTTGGATTTGGTCCTATTGCTGAAAAGGTAAGCTTTCGTGCTTGCGAGCCACGAAGCGCTACAAGTGCATGCCTGCCAACTCTCCCGATTTGCCCGCGGGACTCCTGAATTTCGGCGAACTATGGTAGTACAGGCGCGGTGATAAGTCTCCCGAAATATAGACTTCTCTACATATACGTAAAGAAAATAACGATGACAAATGAGAGAGGTTCTAAAATTTTTGAACATTGTTCTATGGTGTTCGCCATGCATGGTACTTTGCTGTCGTGCGAAAGAACGTACACGCGTCGGCAAAATAAGTCGGGACGGGCGAGCGGCGACCAGAATCAGATAAAGCTGCATCGCCGCGCCGTTTAACGTCTGACGAGACATCGCAGTGCGCGTGCGCGTCCTTTCACGCTCGTAGCCATGTCGTTTTACGAGCTTGCAGCAGGCTAGGTGATTACTAGAGGCCGGATTTTTAGGCACTAAAAAATCGCGTTTTAGGCGCCAAAAACAGGCAGGCAAAACACAGTTTTAGGCCCCCCAAAATCGTAAATATAGGCACAATAAATATTTACAAAAACTCAAATTTTCGAAGAAACACGTGTGCGAATTGTCTACGACAGGAAAGCAAGCAAATGTTACAGTTTATGATGGCACAAAGGCGTCAATGGTTTAACTAGCTATGCTATTGTCCGTTTTCCCGCATGGTTTACAGAACACGGTCTCTTCTTTTATTGTCCAGCAGTGGTGAGTTAAGTGTCCGCCGTCGAATAAACACGCTCCTGGGTCTCTTTGTTTTAGCCATGGCTGCGAAGGGCAGCCCAGGAGCCAATAGCCAGACCACTAAGAGGCAAGAAGGGTCTTTTAGCCTCGTATTGGCTGGGTCTAATCGCGCAGGGTCAATTTCTCTGTCTGTGAACACCTTAAAGGGCCCCTTACCAGGTTTGAGCATTTCGAGCTGGCAAGTGTAATGCATGCACTGGGCGCTAACGATCATTTCTGCCAAGATTTGCAACGCTACGCACCCCGGAGAGAGGTAAAATGTCAGACTAAACGCCGCTTGCCCTTGATCTCACGGGCGCGCGCACCAATATGGAGGAGGTGACGTACAACAAGGAATGGTCCTGCGTACGCCTGAGTAGTACGTGACACTGCGAGAATGATTCGAGGCGACATGTAATTTGTGATATCTGTTGCTTGAATAGAAGAATGAAAGTTGCAGAAATATTAAAACATACAAACGGGATCTCTGTGCGTTTTATTGCGATAGCAATTATATGGACACTCTCGGCTGATTTTCGCCGTTGCCGTCTGTCGACGCCGTCATGTCCCGGATATGTATATGTATGTATATTGTCACGTGGTCGTGACGTCGACGAAGGCTACAGTCGGCGTGTCAAAGAAGAAACTCTTTATTAGGCCGAACTTGTGGCCGGAAAACTGAAGGTCAGGCTACAGCACTACACACTGGCAGTGATAGCGGCGAACAAAGCGTCGGCCGTCGATCAAGCTGTACATCGCTGGAACGCGCCGGCTTTTATAACGCACGCGTCGAACATTCTAGCCTTATCACTAGTCGTCGCGGAAGCTCTGGAATAATCTTGAGTGTTAGCGTCTTGCGTGCAATCTTAACAGAACGATCTACTACAAGCGAGAAGCTTCTGGAACAATAAGGCGCGGTCTGCGCCGAGTACTGCTGATAGTCTTTGTGGGCGGAAACCGAATACAGTGAAAGAAACGCGCGTGGCAATGCCCCCCCTCTGAAAAACATCGTCCCGATGCTTAAAACAGAACACGGGGGGGAAAATGCATGCAACAATAAATAAATCAAGAAAGCACAATAAACAATAAGCACAAGCAAGAAAGTCCAATGAAAAAAAGTAGAGTCCTCAGGTTCACTAACGCGCGTAAAACGGCTTGAGGCGCACAAAATGGACGACTTCAGGTCGCGCACGGCGCCGTTGAGAGTTCGTAATGCCGTCGGGGACAACCTCGTAGTCGAGTGTGCCGAGACGTCTAAGTACCCTGTACGGTCCGAAGTAGCGTCGCAGAAGTTTTTCACTTAGTCCGCGTCGGCGTATCAGCGTCCACACCCAAACACGATCGCCGGGCTGGTATTCCACGAAGCGTCGTCGAAGATTGTAGCGGCGGCTATCGGTCGTCTGTTGATTCTTGATCCGCAGGCGGGCGAGCTGTCGTGCTTCTTCGGCGCGCTGTAGGTAGGCGGTCACGTCGATGTTTTCCTCGTCGGTCACGTTCGGTAACATGGCGTCGAGCGTCGTTGCCGGGCTCCTTCCGTAGACCAACTTGTATGGCGTCATCTGCGTCGTTTCTTGCAAGGCCGTGTTGTATGCGAAGGTCACGTACGGAAGGATGGCGTCCCACGTATTGTGTTCGACGTCGACGTACATGGCCAGCATGTCGGCGAAGGTCTTATTGAGACGCTCGGTCAGGCCATTGGTCTGTGGGTGGTACGCCGTAGTCCGGCGGTGGCTTGTGTGGCTGTACCTCAGGATTGCCTGAGTTAGGTCCGCCGTAAAGGCCGTACCTCTGTCGGTAATGAGGACCTCTGGGGCGCCATGACGCAGTACGATGTTCTCGACGAAGAACTTTGCTACCTCGGTGGCACTGCCCTTCGGGCAGGGCCCTTGTCTCGGCGTAGCGGGTGAGGTAGTCCGTTGCCACGACGATCCATTTGTTTCCGAAATTCGACGTCGGGAACGGCCCCAGTAAGTCCATGCCGATTTGCTGGAACGGTCGGCGAGGTGGCTCGATGGGTTGCAGAAGTCCGGCTGGCCTAGTGGGTGGTGTCTTCCGTCGCTGACAATCTCGGCAAGTCTTCACGTAGTGGGTGACGTCGGCAGTGAGGCGAGGCCAGTAGTACTTTTCTTGTATCCTCGCCAGCGTGCGGGAAAATCCAAGGTGTCCAGCCGTCGGGTCGTCATGCAGAGCATCCAGAACTTCTGGACGTAACGCTGAAGGTACCACGAGGAGGGAGTCGGCCCGACGTGGCGAGAAGTTTTTCTTTAGAAGAACGCCGTTCCGCAAGAAAAACGACTCCAGTCCTCGTCTGAATACCTTCGGAGCCACGGTGGCCTTGCCCTCGAGGTATTCTATAAGGCCCTTGAGTTCCGGATCGGCGCGCTGTCGTTCGGCGAAGTCATCAACGCTTAAAGTTCCCAAGAAATAGTCACCATCTTCGTCGTCCTGCGGCGGTGGATCAACGGGGGGCACGGGACAGGCAGTCGGCGTCAGAGTGCTTTCGTCCGGACTTGTAAACGACGGTGATGTCGAATTCTTGAAGTCTCAGACTCCATCGTGCGAGACGACCTGAAGGGTCCTTCAAGTTAGCTAGCCAGCACAAGGCATGGTGGTCGCTCACAACTTTGAATGGCCTTCCATAGAGGTAGGGGCGAAACTTTGACGTAGCCCAGATAATGGCAAGGCACTCTTTTTCTGTTGTGGAATAGTTGCCTTCTGCTTTGGAGAGCGACCGGCTAGCATAACTGATAACCCTTTCTTCTCCATTAGTCTTCTGCACAAGAACGGCGCCGAGTCCTACGCTGCTTGCGTCGGTGTGGATTTCCGTCTCGGCGTATTCGTCGAAATGCGCAAGTATCGGATGCGTCTGCAAGCGTCGTTTCAGTTCCTGAAATGCTTG
The DNA here is from genome assembly GCA_030522465.1 of Rhipicephalus appendiculatus. NCBI lineage: Eukaryota > Metazoa > Arthropoda > Arachnida > Ixodida > Ixodidae > Rhipicephalus > Rhipicephalus appendiculatus. The sequence continues at coordinate 800,633 of JALIZH010032957.1, forward strand.
AACTTGCGCCGTTTCCCACCGGAACTCGACGTCAGTCTTCGTGAGCTGCGTTAGTGGCTCGGGGATCCTTGAAAAGTCCTTGACGAAGCGTCTGTAATAGGCGCACAGGCCGAGAAATCGGCGAACCGCCTTCTTGTCGGTGGGTGGCGGGAAGGCGGTGATGGCAGCTGTTTTCTGCGGGTCTGGGCGCACTCCAGTCTTGCTGATCACGTGACCCAAAAATAGGAGCTCCTCGTACGCGAAGCGGCACTTTTCCGGCTTCAGGGTTAGTCCGGAGCTCTTGATTGCTTCAAGTACTGTTTCAAGACGCTCGAGGTGTTCGTCGAAGTTCGAGGAAAACACAACGACGTCGTCCAAGTAAACGAGGCATGTTTGCCACTTCAAGCCAGCCAGTACTGTATCCATAACCCGTTGGAAAGTCGCAGGCGCCGAGCAAAGGCCGAAGGGCATGACCTTGAACTCGAACAAACCGTCCGGTGTAATGAAGGCAGTTTTTTCTCGGTCTCTCTCGTCGACTTCGATTTGCCAGTAGCCCGTCTTGAGGTCCATCGAGGAAAAGTACTTGGCGTTGTGGAGTCGATCTAGGGCGTCGTCTATTCGTGGGAGAGGATACACGTCTTTCTTTGTGATTTTGTTCAGGCGACGATAATCGACGCAGAAACGTAGGGTCCCATCTTTCTTCTTCACTAACACCACCGGCGACGCCCACGGACTCTTTGAAGGCCGGATGATGTCGTCGCGAAGCATTTCGTCGACTTGTTTCTTTATGGCCTCGCGTTCTCGCGCCGAAACTCTGTACGGGCTCTGACGAAGTGGCCTGGCACTTTCTTCGGTTATGATGCGATGTTTTGCGACTGGGGTGTCTGTCGAACTCTTGACGACGATGAAAAGCAGTCCTTGTATTGCAGGAGCAGGGTTTTGAGCTTTTCCTGCTTATGCGTCGGAAGGCGCGCGTTAACGTCGAAGGCTAGTTGATGATCTTCGTTCGTCGTAGTAGCTTCTATAGACTCGGCGAGGGTGAAAGCGTTGCTGGCTTCCACAATTTCTTCGATATAGGCAACCGTCGTGCCTTTGCTCACGTGCTTGTATTCGTTGCTGAAGTTCGTGAGCATCACTGATGTTTTCCCTCCTCGCAGCTCGGCTATTCCTCTGGCGACGCAAATCTCGCGGTTGATTAACAGGTGCTGGTCGCCTTCAACGACGCCTTGAAGGTCTATTGATTTTCGAGTGCCGACAGAAATGCTGACGCTGGAGCAGGGGGGGAATGGTGACTTGGTCTTCGAGCACATTCAAGGCGTGCTTCCCTGACGGCGTGTGCGGCGGTAGTGCTTTTTCGGTGGATAGCGTTATCGACTTGGATCTCAGATCGATGACTGCTCCGTGAAGGCCTAGGAAGTCCATGCCAAGGATGACATCTCTCGAGCAGCGCTGTAGGACGACGAAGCTCGCGGGATAAATCCGGTTGTTAATGGTGACTCTCGCTGTACAGATTCCTGCCGGCGTTACTAGGTGGCCTCCGGCTGTCCGGATTTCAGGGCCTTCCCAAGCAGTCCTCACTTTCTTCAACTTCGCGGCGAACGTCCCACTAATGACGGAATAGTCGGCTCCGGTGTCGACGAGAGCTGTGACATTGTGGCCGTCGATGATAACGTCGAGGTCGCTAGTCCGTCGCCTTGCGTTGCGGTTAGGTCGCGGCGTCGGATCACGGCTATGTCGAATTGTTGCGCTGTTTCCATGCTGCGTCGTCAGGTTTTCCTCAGTCCGCAAGCTTCCGTCGGCAGCGCTCTGTCTGCTTCGCGTCGTGTTCAGCGGGTTTCGTCGCGTCGTCGTCGTCGGCGGAGGGTCTTCGTTAGTTCGTCGTACAGCAACCGCACCTCCAACGGTTGCTGCCCCTAGTTTTCCGGGTACGGGCTAGGCGACCGGCCCCGGTTTGGGCCAGTGTACTGCCGGCGGTGCGGCGACATGTAGCGGCCGGGCGATGGTGAACGCGATGACCGTCGAGGTGCCTGTTCAGTGCTGGTCAAGTAGTCGGCGATGTCGCGTGGTCGCTCGCCGTGCTGTGGGGGCGCTGCGTTGACGGCGAAGCCGCGTAGGCCCATTTGGCGGTACTGGCAGCGGCGGTATGTGTGGCCGGCTTCTCCACAGTGGTAGCACAGCGGGCGGTTGTCAGGGGCCCGCCAAACGTCGGTCTTCCTCGGAGCGTAGCGCTGGCCGGTTGGCGGGCGGTATGGCGTCGATGGTGATGGCGGCGGAGTCTGGCGGCGGAACTGTTGTGGTGCAGCTTCATGACGCGGCCTTGGGGGGAGCGTTGCGGCGGACTGCAGCGGCGTAGCTCATAGCTTCCGGCTGAGGCTGCGGTGCTTCGGGTATTCCGAGCGACTGTCGAACTTCCTCGCGGACAATGTCCGCGATCGAATCCACTTGAGGTTGTGGCGAAGGCATCAGCCTGCGCAGTTCCTCCCGCACGATCGCTCGTATAGTCTCGCGCAAGTCGTGCGATTGAAATGACTGAACCTCGCCGTAGTTCGTCGTCGGAATGCGGCGGTTGTACTGCCTCGTACGCATTTCAAGGGCCTTTTCAATCGTCGTGGCCTCTGAGACGAATTCCATGACCGTCGTGGGTGGGTTGCGTACAAGGCCGGCGAACAGTTCCTGCTTAACTCCCCGCATCAGGAAGCGAAGCTTCTTCTCCTCGGACATAGCGGGGTCAGCATGACGAAACAGGAGCGTCATTTCTTCTGTGTACATCCCGACGTTCTCATTTGGGAGTTGTACACGGCTCTCCAGCAAGGTTTCGGCTCTTTCCTTCCGGACGACGCTTGTGAAGGTCTCCAGAAATGCGGCACGAAAAAGGTCCCAGGTCCGGAGTGTGGCTTCTCGGTTCTCGAACCATGTCCGAGCGGAATCTTGCAGGGCAAAATAAACGTGCCGCAACTTGTCATCGTTGGTCCAGTTGTTGAAGATGGCGACGCGGTCGAACCGTTCAAGCCAGCTCTCCGGGTCTTCGAGTGGTGAACCGCGGAAAGTTGGCGGCTCCTTGGGTTGCCGGAGCAGGATCGGTGCAGGCGGCACAGGGGTGGTCATCGTCTGTGCAGTAGTGGTCGTGGCCTGGGTCTTCCGAGTGTGGTCAGGTAGAAGCCCGTACTCTGGAGGTAGCCCTCGTTGCCTGCGGCTAGCTCGCTGATCGAAGCTGGCGTCGATGTCTTCTTCACGACGTGGGCTTGGCTCACGGCTGGAGGGGGGCGTTCGGTGCATGGACCAGGAAGCACCTCCACCAGATGTCACGTGGTCGTGACGTCGACGAAGGCTATAGTCGGCGTGTCAAAGAAGAAACTCTTTATTAGGCCGAACTTGTGGCCGGAAAACTGAAGGTCAGGCTACAGCACTACACACTGGCAGTGATAGCGGCGAACAAAGCGTCGGCCGTCGATCAAACTGTACATCGCTGGAACGCGCCGGCTTTTATAACGCACGCGTCGAACATTCTAGCCTTATCACTAGTCGTCGCGGAAGCTCTGGAATAATCTTGAGTGTTAGCGTCTTGCGTGCAATCTTAACAGAACGATCTACTACAAGCGAGATGCTTCTGGAACAATAAGGCGCGGTCTGCGCCGAGTACTGCTGATAGTCTTTGTGGGCGGAAACCGAATACAGTGAAAGAAACGCGCGTGGCAATATATAAAAAGGCACAAAGAAAAATAAATCAGTCGAAAAATTCCGAACTACCTGACCGGGGATTCAAACATGCGACCCCTCGCTCCGCAGCCTGCTGCGCTAGCCAACACAGCCACACGCCATACTCGTACCAGCGTTATAACGGCGAGCTATTCATATGCACCATTTGACACTCGCGGTACGCAGATCTCGGAACAGCTTGAGCGTGTTTTAAAGACGATAGTCTTTCTTGGGATACTTAAACGCAAAAATTTTGGTCTGTCTGTCTGTCTGTCTGTCACCCGACTCAGCTAGCTACAGGGCCAAAGTTTAACTAATTTCTGAACGCCCAGCCATCTTGAACTGGTGTTTGCGTTCATACTTGTGAACATATTCGATCAAAAAGCAAATACTACGCATACCTGACGCGCAACATTAATATGTAAGTATCAGGTCGTGTGTTCTTTTATTAGAAAATACACAGATACGTAATTCTAAAGACCATAGTGTCTTTTAGGCTGTGCTGAAAATGCGAAGCTGTGCATGAACTGCGACGCTTTGCACGAAAAAGCGCTTTGCCGACGATAAATTCCAGCCGCTGGCAGTGGCCCTTGGTTCAGCACAAGCTCATGTTTTTAGATGGCGTCCATATCTCGCGCAGCGCCGCCTCTATTTTATCAATGCCAGCCAGATGCGGCCAATTCAACGTAGAGTAGGCGCTGTCTGAGGCAAGGCAAAACATAGGAGTACGAGAAAAAGAGAAAAAGAAGTATCAAACAGCGTCGAAAAGTCATGTAATCATATAATCAATCCTTGACCAATCCCCCCTGAGTGGGTATGAGCCATGTCAGAGGCAACAACAACAACAGCGTCGGCTTCTCCATTGTGGACACTCGCAGCGCGTTGCTCAATTACAAACACGTAACTGCGACAGTTGTTAGTTCACGCTTGTACTGTGTATACCTATGCGTTCTTTTCGATCGTCCTTGTTTCTGCTGCGACGGCGCGTTGCAAGGATCGAGCTGCTTGTCATTCGTCGTGTGACAAACTAATTTCTTGCTATCGCATTAATTGCTTCGCCCTGGTGGCGAAACTGTGGCTTTTTATTTTTTTTTACTTCGACTCGAACGCGATGCAAGACTAAGCTGCCTCCATTTCATTTGCGTCCGTGTTCTCGCCGTTGCCGCGTCGTGCCGGCGTTAGTCATGACAACGCTTGCCGTGTTTTGATGCATCGTTCCATACAGCAGTTCGAGCGGTGCGCGCGCTGTGTCGTAGTAAGGATACATCATCCACGCCAACCTCTCCAAGCGCATAGAGGGATCCATCCCACAGAAATAGGCAGTACACTAGAGAGAACACCGAAACGATAAAACACAGCTTGTGTGCACGACCTGGCTTGGGCATGTCATGCGCACACAGTGTAAGCTTGCGTGCGCATGACGTGTTGATGCGTCTGCGTCGTGTGATTTTCCGGCTCCGAGTTCCTCCGATACCGAAGAGGGAAGGGAAGAAATTTGGCTTGCGAGTGGCAAAGGTTTCAAGCTCACTTACCAGCATCATGCTTTCGCGGATCGTAATGAACCAGTTAAAAAGTTCTTGCGGTAGAAAGCTATTCATTGGGCACGCAACAACTTCTAGTGTCTAACTAAAATGTCTTATGTGACCTGGTGAAGCGCCCTTTAGGAAGTAAATTACAAACGAAACAAAAGCGACGTACACATCAGATTTTTTTTTACCTCCACTCTACATTCTCCTGACGGTACTCCATGCATGGTTTCGCAGTCGTTCTCCATCTTCCTGCTGCTGCATAGAGGCACCTCCTGTTTTCTGCCCCCCATCACACCCAGGTCTTCAAGGAGGTGCTTCAATTCCTTGGGAACACTTCACTGGAAAACCGGCTGTAAAAGCCGCCCGACACGTCCTCGGCCACGGACGCCACTCTCCTCTTTTCTCCTCTCCTCTTGCCACCTTTAATTTCCTCTCCCCATTGCACTGTATACGCTGGGACGTGCTCCCATTTAGGGTCGCAGAAATAGCGCCTTTGCCTCTCCTCCTCCTGCTCTCCCTACTCCAACCGCTCGCGCCATGTCAGTGCGGTGGGGTCCAATTTCACTGCTGCCAGCGGTTCTTTCCGAAAGTTTGTTGAACTAGAGAACGAGGTTGTGCCACCCCATAGGGTTCCGATACGTCAATTTTGCCCGGTAACATGAATTACGGTTTCAAACTGTACTCGAAAGCAAAATTTGAGTGTAAATAGTGCTCACATAGGCGCCGTTCTTGTAAATAGGCATTTAGAGGCACTTATAGACATTAAGGCACAAACCCCAAAAATAGGCATTTATAGGCACAATAAAAACACTATAAAAGCCCTCCTTAACCCCTAATTCGTGCTCATATATCAAAGTGGCACGATAGGAACGCAAGGAACAAAATAGGCATTTGCCTAAAATCCGGTCTCTAGTGATTACATGTAGCGTTTTGCGGTAGGGGTCGCTTTCTTTGTTCAGTCCAACACGCGCAAAGTTCGCCGGTTGCACGTTGGCAGTGAGTAGTACACCGCTCGCCTCGCATTTATTGACAGATCACGCGTAGCAGCCGGACCTTGTCTGGTAATCGTATGCTAGTAAAGTGAAGCATGTTTTCGGCTCGACGTCTTTTCGTTTTTGGCGCCCTCGTTCGCATTTCAGTACTAATAAAAAACATCCACAGAAGGGAACTAATTCTGCATATGTGGCACCGGTTTGTCACTGAGACAACATATGGTATCTTATAAATCGTGAAAGTGAGCACCGCGCGCTTCGCGCCAACCGTGCCCCCCATCGAACTGAGCGCGTGACAGATTGAACATGGAAAGCGCCCCTACCGCAAAACGCTGCATTTATTCAGCTATTGCGCTGCAAGCGCGTACAAAGACATCGCTGCGAGCGTGAAAGGACGCGCACGCGCACTGCGATGTTTCGGCAGACGTCAGACGGCGCGGCGATGCAGTTTTATCTGATTGTGGTCGCCAGTCGCGCGTCCCAACTTATTTTGCCGACGGGTGTACGTACTAAGATTAGGCAGGTGCTACTCGCTGTCAGATGAACACGGCAAACTATGTCCCTTCATTGCACGCACCGTATAATTGCGTGTCCCAGTACGATCGCTAACATCTCAGAACTTTACTGGACATGATTACTAGCTGTATGTAAGGTTACTGCATTCCTCAAAAACAATAACGAAAAGCAGCCAAGCAACAGCATCCGCGTACGCAGGGTTCCCCTTCTGTGGGGGGCGAAGGTTCGTCGCAGCGCCCCCCCCCCCCTACCTGTTATGTCAATTTATGGTACCGGCTTCGCCCCCCCCCCGCCCCCCTCCCCCCCCCCACTCCACTTTCTTTCACCTTTGAGGTCCCCAGATTGGCACGTATGCAAGTGTGTTGCACGAGAATCCGGGTCCGAGCTAGTTGGTAAAGCGACATGCTGAAACTGATAAGTGCACCAAGACAAGGTAAACGAAAACGAACTCACAGAGAGCTACTTCCTACTGATATTTATTGCAAAACGAAGACGCCATATATGTGGTTTTCTTCGCTCATCGCATGGTAAAACGCATGCTTGAGAACACATGATATCGACAAAATTTTCTTATGCATGTAGCCTTGCTTATTTCTCTAAAGATAAAAAATGTTAACATTCGCACAAATGCAGGGCGACGAAGCAAAAATCTCTTGATATCATTCAGGAATAGTTTTTGACCAAGCACACGAATATGCTATCGAAGGCAAAATTGACTATGAAATTAATGGTGACATGAAATTAATGTGCGTTTCAAAGTAGCAGCCAGCACAAATGAATAGAAATGAAGCAACAAGGAATGCGACCTGAAAACGGTATGCGTCAAGAGGTAAAACCTAACTGAAAAAAAGGGAGGTCGTCAGAAGATAACTACGAAATCCATTGGTTTTGCAAAAACGCACACTTTCTTCAAGAGCGACATTAGAGCGCTCGGTCAAAAAAGTTTTCCTGCATGATAGCAAGAGATCTTAGCTTTGTCATCTTGGTTCCGTGCAAATGTTAAGATTTACAACATTTAGCGAAATAAGCTAAACTAAAAAAATGCAAAAATTTTTCAGTGGCCTCTGTTATGAGGCATGGGATGTTACCACATCATAGCAAAAAAAACTACACATATGGCGTGTTAATTTCACCCTACCAGTTGGAAGTACCACTCTGTTTGTTTTTGTTGTCCTTTTCTTGATGCGCTTACCGTTTTCAGTACGCAAGTGTGTCTTTCAGGCCTCTCATGTGGTGATGTGTTAATCATGACACTTTTATTTGCTTCATTCATGTCGATATTGAATTACCAACTCGCCCAGGCCACCACTTAATATATCGCCTTCCACATGTGACTGTCTCCGACTTAGTGCGCGTCCTTGTTTTTGCAGTGCACTAATCACGTGTCTATTTGCCAGTAGCTTGCAGCCACATTTGCTAAGAGCATGGGCTGTCTCCTGTTTTCAGTCGCCATCTTTGTATTTGAATCGTTTAAGTAGTAATGACACGATTTCGAGCCATCGCAAAACGGACATTTATCGTTTCCCTGGCATGCAGTGTTAACACTCCTCCACACCGGAGTCAGACACCACGTATCAAATATTTTACTGAAATACAAATAGACGCGAACCTTCGAGGAAGAAAATTAAAGACAGGAACAGAAAGGGCGTCAGTCACACGTGGGAGCGTCAGTCAGCGCTCCCACGTTTAAATGCACATATATACCCTGCAGAGTGGACAGTGGGATGAGCGCCACCGTAGCTCAGTGGTAGAGCATCGGACGCGTTATTCGAAGGTCGCAGGTTCGGTCTCTTCCGGTGGCAAGTTATCTTTTCATCCACTTTGCTTTCTTCACATTTACATTACAATTACTTCTAATAACATCCTCTATAATTTCCTTGGCATCAATGTCTGTTAGTTCTAAATAATATCGTCTGTTACATGGATATTTTCAGGAATTGAAAAAAAAATATAGTATTTATCTGCCAAAGGCACTGCATCGAAACAGCTGCTCATGAATGCACTCGAAGCAGAATAAAATTAGCATGTCTTATAGATTTTTGACAACAGTGAGCCTCACTTGTGGCCTCGTAAGTGAAGTAATCGTTTTTGACCAATAAGCAACCTGTGAAAGAATGATTATAAAATGATCCAGCATACCTTATTTATGTAACTGGAGTGGAAGTCTACAGGTGAGCATCAACAAATACACTGTGCTGTGTTTCCAGCAGCAGTGGTCATTGTATAAGCGCTATTTATCTGCTCACATGGGCGCTTGCTCGGTCATTGGTGCATATGGGAAATCTCCCTAAAGAGGGAGGGGAGTGCTTGCTTTGGGTTTTACGCTAGTGCAAGTTTCACTTAGTAGATTGAACATCTGTGCTGGGTACATGTCTACGAAAGGATCCTTCAAGGTGAATGATGACTAATGCTACTCTTCTGTATGAATTGTTAACATGGTTTATATTTTGTTTATCACCCATTATAGTGGCGTACTGGTTATGGCGTTCTAAGCTAAGCAAGAAATCTTGGTATAAAGGCTGAAAATTGAAACCTTTCAAACCTTTTGAGAGGTGCATGATATGATTGGAGAAGCATTTTCTTTCCCCACCATGTATCTTTGCTAACATATTGAGTAAGCCATGGTGTAGACTAAAATGTAAAAATGCGTGTGTACGTAGCTGTGCACAGTAATAAACCCAAGTGGTGAAGTAGTACTAGAGCTTTCTATTATAGGGTACCTCATAATGAGATTCTGATTGTTCCCAATAGTTTTAAATGTTTAGTTTATTGTTATGCATGTCTTGTATGCAGACTGTTGAAAGGACAGCGCACTACATCGTCTTCGATGGACTGGGTGCTGACGATGCAGTGCACTCATCACATCCCGAAAACTGCTCTTTCGGGTTCGCGACCTCACTCAAAGGGTTGCAGCAGTGGTGGAAGCTCCTCGAAGGGTGCTGAAAATACCTTATACATTTCTAGAGTATTCCTCCGATGCGAAAGTTTCCATCTCAGTGTATGTGACCTGCCTATTTATTTTCCCAAAACAAGCATCAGTTTGCCAAAAGATTAACCGCGATACATGTAGAAAACTACACAGATGCATAATGTTAACAGCATTGCATGGTGAAGTGTAGACAGCCTACCTGTATGCAACTTAAGAGGGCGATTCACAAATAGTGTGTCATGAATGCAACAGAAGGTTGTCTGTTCATTAAGCCCTCTATTTACCTCAAAATCTATTGAAAGTGCCTCTTCTTGGGCACAGGTATGACCCTGCTTTTTTAACAGTTCTAAGCCTGCTGCGCGAGCTATAATTCTTTACATGTGCAGCTGTAGCATTCATATCTATTTACAGTACATGTTTAATGTTTGTAGCCCTCTTGAAACGTAGGTTACAATCTCTGGAGGATGTACAAAGACTGTCATTAACCTTTGCTCTGAAAGGGGATTTACCCGGTCTATTTCATTATTGCACCTACCGTTTCCAAAATAATATCAGTTTACTTGCCACTTTTTGCTCACAGCACACTAATCACAGAGCTTCCAGAAATTTTTGACGACAGGTGTGGCCACAGCGAGACGTGAAAGCAGTGGTTTAATGAGAGAGAGCTCTAAAGGGTCAGCTTGTTGCGCTTTAATTATGCACACTAGCTTTTACAACTGTTCTGCAACCATGAAAGCAACTCTACTGGATAGCCCTACTGTATGCACTAATGCAAACACGTAGCCTGAAAACGCATTATGTAAAAAACCACATGCGAGTTCCTTCTATGCAGAAACTGTTTGCAGTTCCAAAACCTCTACTGTCAAATTTGAACAAGCGTCCCCCTCCCACCCATAGTGGAAGATAATTGGACAAAATTTGGAGCGCGGCCTTTGCTCGGTCGCGAACCAAAATTCGAGATGGGGGGCGGAAGAGCCTCTAAGAAAAAGGCACACCTGTGCTCCTAATGAAACGCTTTATTAAATACGCATGAATTTACTGTATTCTCTGAACAGGAGGGAATCATCGCGTTAAATTTCATGTGTTGTAACAAGAGGAACATGACATAACACATGACATGTGTAATGTCATGTGTTATGACAATACGTGCGAACTGTGGCGTGTCAATGTGGAGATTGTGATGTGATTGCAATGTGATTGCAATTACTTCAGTATATTAGAGAAATAAGGCATGCTGCACTGCACTACTGTTCTTGCTGTTTGTATGCTTCACAGCACTGTACTTGTGAGTTGCATTGAAGCATGTTAAAACCAGTTCTTCTTTTTAAAGTGCAAATAAAGGTTCTTTCGTTATATTTTGATACACATGCCTTGGTCGTTAGTGCTCCGTGCCATGTAATTCGCATCCTATTTGATGTCTTCTTTGGCCGCAAATGCGATGCCGCTCTGCGCACTCGAAGAAGGTCTCTGAACAGCCCACAATTTGTCTCTGAATCCTGTACGAGCTCTGTGTTTAATAAAGCTTGATTTCATTTAGCACTATGGATAACTGTGTGAACGTCGTGTTTTGTGAGTGTGATTACTTTGTATATTTTTGTATGTAACCTCCCTGCTGTAATGCCCAATGGGGCGATGCAGGTATGCAATAAATAAATCAATAAATGATTAAATAAATAAATATGTGACAACACATTTTGAGTCATGCCTTCATATTCAGCTACGATTACATTGTGTATGTGAGGGCCATATATCCCGTGCGTCATATGCACCATAAAAACAGCGCTGGGGCCAGGATTTTCCCAATGTGGCAGGAGCCACTATGATTAGTCTAGTGGCCATAAAAGGACTAGAGCCCTTTAGCTCTAAAGGGTCAGCTTTCTACGCTTCCATGGGAGCCAACTGGGAGAGGGGTACCGCTCAAATTATGGAATTTTTCGCATGGGCGTTGGGGCGTAATTGTGCTTAAACACCCCTACACCCTTTTTGCCATATGGGTGTAATCTTGCTATTACACACCCATGGGTGTGAACAAGAATGTTCACACCCATGGGTGAAAATTTGGAAATACGCCCATTGTATAGGTGTAATCCTGCTTGTTACACCCATTTTGTGGGGTGTAGGGGTGTGAGTTATAGATACCATATTACACCCATATGTGTGTAATCTGGTTTACAGTGTAGAAAAGTTATTCGTTGAGGGCATCGTCCTGCGTCATTGCGCCCCAGACGTCCTCATAACCGACAGAGGCACGGCCTTGACAGCCGAGTTAACTCAGGCGATCTTGAGGTACAGTCACACAAGCCACCGCCGGACCACCGCCTACCACGCACAGACCAATGGCCTCACCGAGCGTCGCCGACATGCTGGCCATGTACGTCGAGTCGAGCACAAGACGTGGGATGCAATCCTTCCGTACGTGACCTTCGCATACAATACGGCCGTCCAGGGAACGACGCAGATGACGCCATACAAGTTGGTCTAAGGAAGGAGCCCGGCAACGACGCTCGATATCATGTTACCCAACGTCACTGATGAGGAAAACATGGACGTCGCCGTGTACCTCTAGCGCGCCGAAGAAGCCCGGCAACTAGTGCGTCTACGCATCCAGTGCTAACAAAAGACCGACAGCCATCGCTACAACCTTCGACGACGACATGCAGATTACCAGCCCGGTGACGGTGCCTGGGTCTGGACACCGATACGTCGACGTGGACAAAGTGAAAAACTTCTGCGACGATACTTCGGACGGTATAAGGTGCTTCGACGTCTCGGCGCACTCGACTACGAGGTTGTCTCGGATGGCATCTCGAACTCTCAGCGACGCCGGGCACGTCCCGAGGTTGTTCATGCGGTGTGCCTTGAACCGCTCCATGCGCGTTAAGGGACCTGCGGACTCAAGTTTTTACTTGCTTTATTGTTGTTATTTACTGTTACATGCATTTTTGTTCCATGTACTGTTTTAAGCATCGGGGCGATGCTTTTACAGAGGGGGGGCATTGCCACGCGTGTTATTTTGATGTGCTCTGTTTAAACCGACCAAGACAGTGGGCAACACTCGGCGCAGATCGCTCCTCAGTGTTTGAGAAGCTTCACGTTCGTAGTAGATCGTTTTGTTAACATTTCGCACAGCACGCGAACACTCAAGATTATTCCAGAGCTTGCGCGACGACCAGTGATAAGGCTAGAATGTTCGACGTGGGATGTATAAAAAGCCGGCGCGTTCCAACATTGGTCAGATTATCGACGGCCGACGCTCTGTTCGCCGCTTTCAGTGCCAGTGTGCATTGCCGTAGTCTGACTTTCTGTTTCGCGGCCCCAAGTTTGGCCAAATAAAGAGTTCCTTCTTTCTCACGCCGACTGTTGCCTTCGTCGAGGTCACGACCACGTGACAATATTACGAGCAATATGCTGATATGATATGCCTTGCTTAAAGGGTCCCTCACCAGGTCACATAACAAGTTTTACTTAGACGCTGGAAGTTGTTGTGTGCCCGGTGGAGAGGTTTACGCCAAAACAATATTTATCATCGGTTTATTACAAGCTGAGAAAAGCAACATTTTGAAGCGGTGCGAAACCGTGATGCGAGGAGGTGAGCTCAAAACCCTTGCCACTCGCCCAGCGTAGCCTTCGCAAGCCAAATCCCTTCCCTGCCCTCTTCGGCATCCTACAAGGGAGGATCACATGGCGCATACGCACAAGGTCACGTGTGCATGACGAGTCTGAGCAAGCCCGAGCTCCGGAGCACGCGAGCGGTGTTTTCGTGTTGTGCCGGCGTTTTCTGTGGTCTACTGCCTGTTACAGGCGCGAGAGGATCGATATCATGGGCCAGTGCCGCATGAACACTTATACTCCATTTCACAAGCTGTGGGCAGTGCTGCCAAAGCTAGAGCTTTCTCGTCCAATCAGGGCTGTTTGAGCACAGCAAAGACTTCCTCAACTATTTTAGCATTCCACAATTATTTAGCACACTACAAACGCATAAAGTGACAGTATGGTTACGATTGATGTTTTAATGCATGCAAAGTAGTTTTATACGTGATATTAATAGAAAAAACCGGCGGATCCCATGCATTTCGGGAATCGATGTAATCCGAAGCAGCCAGCAAGAGCAAATTATGCTGTACATAACATACATGTCGTGATTCTCATGTTACCACCTGCCATTTATGTTCGCCATACAGTCACTTCGCGCAATGCCAACTTCGGTTTATATCAAGCTAGCGAACTGGACGCAAGTGCACCATGAGCGCGGCATGTAAATCACATTCCACAGAACATAAATGTCGTGATTTTCATGTTAGCACCTGCTACTTATGTTCGTCATACAGACACGTCACTCAATTCCAATTTTGGTGTATATCAAGCGAGTGAAACAGCCGCGAGCGTGGCATGAGCGTGGCATGCAATTCATGTTGTACATGATATGTCTTGATTTCCATATTACGACATGTAATATGGAAAGTGTTAAATTAGTGTTAAACTGCTGTCCTACTTTTCCTTAATTAGACCAAAACTTGAGTACGCCTCCATTGTTCGGGATCCCCACACAAAAATTAACATTAAAAACCTAGAAAGAATTCAAATAAAGGCAGTCAGATTTATTTATAGTAAATTTATGTCAACCGACTCCCCCCATTGCGTTGCTAACTGCAAATATTATAGAAATATTGCAAATGCGAAGAAAAATAGTCGACTAGAGTTTCTTTCAGACATAGTTAACCATAGGCTATCCTTAGACACCGCAGCATACGTAACCCCCGTGTTAAGCAGACCCACTCGGCACCACTATCATCATTCTCTAACGCCAATCACCGCAAATACTGACACTTTTCGGTACTCTTTTTTCCCACAAACACTAGCTGAATGGAATAAACTAACTGAAGCCTTTCCCCAACGCCCATGACCATTTATGTTAGCACTTTTGTTCTTTCATCACTTCATTAGAATTGTATTATGAGCAAGTTGTTCAACTGTTCTTTCTTTTCTAGTTAGGCTTTTTAAAGTCGTAACCCTCCACTTCATGTCCAAAGAAATTGTGTAAATAAACCCTTTCGACCTTGTTTCATTCTGTCACTTAGTGGGTATCATGTGTGTGTATTTGCTCACCCTGCTCGGTCTTTTTGTCCGCAGTATTTTATAAATAATAATAATAACAACCTATGTTCGTCATACAGTCACGTCACGCAATACCAATTTTGGTGTATGTCAAGCGAGCGAAACGGCCGCGAGCGCGCTATGAGCGTGGTATGCAAGTCATGTTGGACACGACATGTTATGATTTCGGTACTACAAACAGCCACTTATGTTCGTCATACCGTCACGTAATGCAATACCAAATTTGCTGTATACGAAGCTAGCGAAACGGCCGTCAGCGCACCATGAGCGTGGCATGTAAATCATGTTTACATGCCATGCATCTCATGATTTTCATATTACCACCGGTCATTTATGTGGGCCATGCAGAAATGTCTCCCCTTATCAATTTTTGGATATATCATCTTATGGAAACGGCGCAGGAGCACCAGGGCCATGGCGTGCAAATCATGCCGTTCATGACAAGGTAGTCATGACTTTCATGATATGAGCAGGGATTCATGTTCTTCATAAACTCATGTTATACCATAGCAGTATTGGTATAAATCCCATTAACGATACGGTCTGGAGAGCACGAAGCAGTAGGCGGCTAGATAGATAGATAGATAGATAGATAGATAGATAGATAGATAGATAGATAGATAGATAGATAGATAGATAGATAGATAGATAGATAGATAGATAGATAGATAGATAGATAGATAGATAGATAGATAGATAGATAGATAGATAGATAGATAGATAGATAGATAGATAGATAGACTCGAAGTCGCCGAAGTTCGCTAAGAAAAGCTTCCCAGTTAAAAGTCCGCATGAACGCGGCTGAACGAATGCTTGTTGTGAGGTGGTGATGCGCCGCTTTTCGCCAACATAGCGTCGCCCGAGTTGGTCGTGTGTCTGCAACGCGTCCCACAAACTGTGGCCGGTGAGTCACCCATCGAGTGCGCGTGATCTTTAAGACGAAAGCCTTTAATGTCTCATGCTCACGTCCATCCGTCCGTGTCTGTCCGTTCATCCGTCCGTCTGTCCATCCGTCGGTCCGTGTCCGTCCGTCCGTGTCCGTCCCTCCGTGTCCGTCCGTCCGTGTGTCCCTCTGTCCGTCCATCCGTGTCTGCCCGTCTGTCCCTCCGTCCGTCCGTGTCCGTCCGTCCGTGTGTCCGTCCAACCATCCGACCGTCCGTCTGTCCGTGACCGTCCGTTCGTCCATCCATCTGTGTGTCTGTGTCCGTCCCTCCATCCCTCTGTCCGTGTCCGCCCGTACGTCCGTCCGTGTGTCCCTCTGTCCGTTCGTGTCCGTCCATCCGACCTTCCTTCCCTGTCCGTCCTTCCGTTCGTGTGTCTTATTATTTCTCCCAAATTTCATTAATTTCTTCAAGAGACAAATACACAAACTACACATGCCTCATCAAATAATTCTTGCAGTGCCACGTGCTACCGCGGGCGACGTCAGAGAACAGACAGGTGTCTACTTAGAGCAGCGACGTCAAAGCACTGCCAACTACGTAGGTAAATTCCTCCTGGTACGTCATCCCCTCCTTCTTTGGGTGAGCGCCAGTGTTGCCAACCAATTTTTGGAAAATACCCTTTGCCAACGTCAGAATTACCCTACTTTACCATACACAACTTTTACAATGAAGCATATTGGGTACAGCGCGAAAAACGACGAAGACGGAAGAGAAGGGACACAGACGTCTTCGTCGTTTTTCGCGCTGTACCCAATATGCTGCCATACCAACTAGCCCAACTTTCAATACTTTTGTTTTACAATGAAAGCTGTTATGAGATCACAACAAGGGCCGTTTTTGCGTCGTAGTTTCCCACCGCAGCCGCCGGTATCCGTAACCAATATCGTGCGAAATAAGAAAAAAAACTAAATAAATAAAAACACCTATGACACAATGGGAATCGAACCCGGGCCCTCTGAGTGGCAGCCCAACACTGTACCACTGATCTACGCCGGTGCTTTTTTTTTTCTTTCTTTCATGGTATTTATTAAAAATGTGCGTCAAAAATGTGCGTAATATTCATCCCAGCGAACAAAATACTCAAGGGCACCTCTACAAGCTTACATCAGGCGTTGCACAGAACGAAGTTTCAATAGCAAAGTTTCAAATAGCATTGTCTTCTAAAAGAGAATCAGAGCAGTGCATTTCATGAACAGTGGGAAACAGTCCGGCTGGAACTCTAGCTGTTAATAAAAGTCTTTTAGCTGTAGTGCCATTTGCATAAAATGCAACCGTGATGATACAGTTGGTTCCGCGTGTCCGTCTAACATGCAAGTTTTCCATAAGCTGTGCATTCCCATTGCTTGAAACTGCGTTGCAAACTGACACTATGCAAGCTTCATGTCGGATAAGGAATCGCGTTAACATGTGTAATAAAGCGTTTCAGAACAGTAAAGTAAAATCCAGGCGTCACAATGCGAATGGTGTAACGAGTGGGTCGTTCAATGCTCCAACCCATTACAAAAGCCTCAGGCATATTTCTTCATCGTCGTGAGCCACAGCATCAACAAAGTGCACATAATGCGTTACAAGTGTGTAGCGGGTACCGCGCTTTTCCAAAAAATGAGGAATAATGCCATTTGTGGACGCTTCCCCACTACACAAAAATTATGATGATTTATGGCGTAGTATCATGAAAGTATGCTTGTAGTTGTTGCCCCAAAGTGTTTAAAAAAGGCTCTAAAAAGGCCGCTCTTCCACCTTTCGCTGTGACTGTGCTGTGCGTTCCACGCAGGCCTGGCGGTTATTTTTTATTGCCCTACGTTTTACCCTACACCTAAAAATTGTGCTGTGAAGCAATGATAACGAACTAACGTACACCCTACGACGAGCATACGTATGGGGATGATGGAGTCGGTGGCGACTTCGGGGGTAGAATATTAATTTCGAAGAGAGGCGAAGGGGCAACAGAGACAGCATATGGCAGGAAAAGCGTTCCGGTATTTGTATGGGAAGAGCGTTGACTCAATGTTGAAAAAAAGATAGGAGACTCATCAGCAAGTATATGGCTGGCAGTGCAAGCGACATGGTAACAAGGAGAGTTCACAAAAAAAAAACAGCGTGGTGCTTTATGCATTCACCTAATATGACCGGAAGGCATTTTCTCTTTCTCGGTCGATTGTATTGACCGACTCGGAAGATTTTTGCAGATAGCGTGGCTTTCCACTAACTCCGGGGTCGGCTTACCTATGACCGTGCGACATCTGATCACGCCACCATTTGACGTCACATTGTGATGCCACAGTGACGTCACAATTACTTCATGATGACATCACAAATTTTGGCGATATGTCATGCCAAGATCACATCATGAGACGGCGTCGCTATAGACCTTATACAAAATCAGCTCCCAACTAGCGTCCCCCTGCGCATTACCACCATGTTGAAGGCTAAGCTCGCTCCTCGTGTGCTCACACGGAGCGTACGTATCAACGTCTGGCGGCTGATTGGAACGACAATACCGGCACGTTTTCGTGTACCGTATTGCTCAGATTGAGGTAATTGGGATGCTGAAAAAAACATGGCTGATCCCTCTGTCAAAGGAATCGGTATAACACGAAAGTGCAACGTGTCTTCACAGAGGTAGTTGAGCGTTTATTGTGCATTGTTTCACCACACGAGCGAAGGAATAAATGCTACAGCAACAAATTGAAATGTCACGCGAAGAACGGCAAGCAGCTTGAAACTTGCTGCGTGCACCTCAAGCTGAAAGGACGCACGAAATGAGCATACACAGGACGAGCACGGACTAACTGTCACAGCTCGACATCTAAAGCGCGCAGCACTAACACGAAAAAAGACGCACGAAACGACCGCACAAGCATACACAAGACGAGCGCGAACAAATGTAACAACTGTTACTTCGTGTGTTAGCAGCGCGCCCCTTTCGTAAACGCGGCCGCTGCGCTGAGTGAAGAGACCTTCGCGCACTTTAACCACTGTAACTTCAAAGCAAACTTGCGGTCGAATGACGAGACGTACAACGCGCACCAGTGACCCGATCAGGAGATAAGCGCGCGCGCACGAGCGGCCACGCCTCGTGGAGGCGCGCGCTCACCGCAGCGTGAGGCACGGCGACCTTTAGAGAGCGCACTCCGTGGCACCTTCGCGCCATCTCGCTACTCATGACCAAAACGCGCTGAAGTTGAGGAGCTCTGAGGACCGCCAACGGTATATGGTGTATATAAATAGCTTGCCGTTAGCAAGCTGAGGTACGTACGCTCCCGTGGCCAAGTGGTTTCGCGCCGCGGGCTGCGGAGTGAGAGGTCACAGGTTCGACGCCCGGTGACGGCCCGTTCTCTTCTAGTTTTTTTCTTTGATCTCAATATGTTAGTTTTTATTTTACAACGTCATATCCGTGACGGAAATACGTCAGGGGAGCCGTGGTGGACCCCGGCATAAAACACTTTCGTGTTAAAAAAAGAAGGTTTGCAGGAAACTAGCACTAGCCTCCACGTTATTAGATTTCCTCGCGACTGACGAGAACCGGCATATCGCTCTGTTGCCGGCTACAGCTTTCAGCTAACGCTGTGTTTACGTTCGCCGTTCTTAAACGCGATGTGACGTGTCATCCACAACATGCTTTCGTGTCATGCCGGAACCAGACAGTTTTCGCGCCGTGTGCTTGCAGGCACAGACATAACGGCTTCGTGTACGACCTTCAAAGCTGCATCGCGGCTATAACTTGCGCATGCCTGCGCTGCTGTTGATAACATTACTTTGCTTGTTACACTGGGATAACAATGCTGGGCAGGCAGCTCGTGCGCGTTGCGGCATCAATTCTCAACGAAGACACAGATTGCACTGGAGCATGTTGATTGCCCTTGGTTTTCGATTGTAGAGTTAAACAAGGTGGCGTTTGGTGGGATGTTTGTGCGCGTATCACTTCACTATGCGTATTTTTCAAGCAGTACATGTACTATCACTGTCAAATTCAGAGGAGCGGCCCGGATGTCCTAACTGCCCCCCCTCCCCCCTTACATCTTTCGTTAATATTTATCCTAAGAAGAGCACATCAGGTTATCCCAAAAGCTGATTTCCTTTCGGAAAAATCCTGTGTCTATACCTATGCGCTATAAACTGTTATCGTATGGAACTGAAAAAAAAATGATTTTCCGGCAAATCTGTTACATCCGATTGTGGGTGCGCTACTGATGCGCTGAGGTGGTTTCGCAAATGTTGCGTCGGTGACACTAAACTGCCTAGCTGCAAGGGTTAAGGCGCCAATGGGCCCCGAAAGCGACGATGTGAACACGAATATTCTTGGTGTATTGTGTTATCTATACGAGCACACTTTTCATGTTCAATTTTCACGTGCTTCAGATGTGGAATGATTTTTTTTATATTTCAGTTGTCCGGTAATTCTACGCATAACATACGACGGCGTCTACTCCACGATATATTTTTATTTCAAAAATAAAAATCACAGCATATCCACGGGGTGAATGATGAAGAGTTGGGGCGAAGCTCGTGAAGCAATAATGGTTACACCGTGAAATCTTCAGTGGTTTCGCCCAGCAGTAATCAAAGCGATAGTGTGTGTGAGATCCGCCTGGCGCCACGCTCGCGTCGCGGCGGCCTCTCGAGCTCGCATTTCGGGATCCTGCCGACGAGCACGAGCCGCAGCGGCCTTCCGTACCCGGCGCTCCTCGTCATCCATGGTCCGCCAACAGCACGATCCGGCAAGCGCACTCGTACGGCGACGATCCGGTGAATGAGAGATAGCGGGCGCTCGGCGCCCGGCGCAACACCGCGCAGCAGCCAATCGGAGAGCAGCTGCACCGCCAACGCCATCTAGCGTACCTTCACCCAACCGCCATATTGTACGCATGTCTATGGGACAGCGCCCTCTCGGAAACGAGACGAGAAATGGAGATGACGACACAGAATGCGTACAGCGCCACTAGTATATCGTCACCCAACTGCAGTTTGCATGCGTCTCTATGGGACAGCGCCCTCTATTGTACGATAAGGGAACACTGCGGGGTACAGAGGATGGATCGACGATCGACAACCGACCAGGTCTTTCTATAAGAAGCTTCGCCCCTAAAAGAGGACAACATTGTATTTAATATTAGATGCACAAGACATCAGGTCGACATAGCCTGCCCCTTATGAAGTACGCTTTGAAATGAGTCAACATCACTATCTTGTCGCTATCGCTATGCATAGCCGGGTCGCAAGCTAAAGTATCCTCCCAGCCATCGTACACTAAAAGCATGATATCCATAGCTAACAATCCTTTATCCGCTACACCAAAAACATAGAGACAAAATTTATAAGCTAGCGCAAAGCTTCATTGTCAAAAACGACAGGCTTACATGTACTAGGTGACAATCTCGTACCTTCTAGTTGTGAGGCAGGCTTTTACACATAATGAAAGTCGACGTAATAACTAGGACACGCCGGTAACGTTTACAGGCCCTTACACGCTCGTCTGACGTTTTTATGCCCCGACTGCCTGCTATCAAAGCAGATACAAGCACGAAGTAATAGCAGCGGCCGCAATACAATTCGGACACAGGCTTCCAACATGGCGCCGAATCAATAGCTTCTTCAAACCTCCGACAGATGGCAGCAATTTTGCATAAGGTCTATATCGTGATGATCTTTTGCAACCCTTGAGTTGACGCCGACCATCACTTTTCGTGGATAATGAGGCATCTAACGCTTTCGCAGTAATACCTGATGACCGTCGCAAAATTAAAAGTGCCTCCACACAACAAACACAGGGAGACGACAGAGAGGAAAACATCTACGAGAAATAAAACAACCAACTTAGCACAAGGATGTGTGACGTATTATCTTTCGTCGTTGCCTTGTACTGGCGACACTTGAATTAGACCAGGATCTCTCCAGGAATCTAAACCTTGGGATATGTCTCGCGGATCTTCTACATTTTAGGGGCGAAGCTCCTAAGGGTGTGGGTCTGTCCCTCCTCTGTAGTTGTAGTAGTAGTAGGTAGGTTGATAGCCACGTATAGTGGAATGTACCCACTCCACGTGATAAAGATGGCGATGACGCAGTATAGTGGAATGTACCCACTACACGTGATAACGATGACGTATAAGCGCGTTCCAGTATAGTGGAATGTACCCACTACACTTGATAACGATGACGATGACATCGTTCACTTCGTGGATACGGCGTGATTTTAGGAGCGAACCTCCATAGGGTGTGGGTCTGTCCCTCCTCTGTAGTAGTAGTAGTAGGTAGGTAGGTAGGTAGGTAGGTAGCCGCGTGCAGTGGAACGTACCCACTCCACGTGATAAAGATGACGATGACGCAGTATAGTGAAATTTACCCACTACACGTGTGGCGCTTCTCATTGGAGGAAGGCGATGGTTCGATTTAGCGCTCGGTCTCGGCGCGCTTTCACTTTCACTCGGAGTCGCCGGATGGATCCTGCGGAGCGACGAGCGCGCAAGGCGGCGGCAGCGCGCGCTCGCAGACAGAATCCCGAGGTGCGAGCCCGCGAGGCCGAACCGCGTCGACTGTCTGCAAGACGCCGCCGCCAAGATCCTGTGGTACGAGAACGAGAGGCCGAAGCTCATCGTGAAGCTGCGCGACGCTACGAATATGCAGCCATCAAACTCTTTGATTCTAAAATCGTCATCATGACCATGTACCTTGCACCGAATCTGTCCACCGGGAACATCAAGACATTCATAGACACTGCGTTACGAAATTATGACAACAAGTACAAGAATGGACCATTTGTAGTAGTTGGGGACTTTAACGTGGACATCATTGACAATAATTGGCTTATCCAACATATGCCTACTAGATATGCACTTAGATGTATATCGTTTGACCATATGAAACCTACCGCGATCCGGGGAACTTGCATAGACGTAGTACAGTGAAACCTCGGTGATACGAATCTCGAGGGACCACCAAAAATATTCGTATCATCCGAAATTCGTATCACCAGAAAGCATGAAAAATTAGCATGCCACAAAAGAAGCCTGGCGTACATTTTCATTTATTGTCTTTCAGGGCCGCAGCAACGTCAGGAAGAACTCTGAATGATTGTTAGTCAAGTTCTTAGATGCCGGAATTCATACCAGCACTCGCAAATATACGGCCCGTACGCGCGTGTTCGATTAATGAACCAAGTGCATTATGACCCACGACAGCACTAGCCCTTTCCAAATTTTAGTATGCTTTTTTGCATGACAATGGAGTACTGCGGCGAAAGTAAGGAAAAAAGCGCTTTGACGCGATAGATCAAGGCCACACAATTTCAGACCCACGGTCCTATGTTATGATTTTGTTATCGCGGAGGTGTTGGGGATGTTTACTGGGAGATTTACGTTCGTGCCCGCACAAGTGCGACTTCCACAGTAGCGCATGTTGACGTTGTGAGGTCTGACTCCCCGCCTCCTTTCGGTCCTTGTCAACCTTTCATAGGATGTCTGATGCATGAGGCAGGTACGTGTAAACACAGTACGACGACAGCAGCCCGCGTCAGCGCGTTTGAAAAAAGAAAAGCATGGCGCCAGTGCACTCTGTAATCTAAACGCGAAGGCACACGGAGCACATTAGAGCCTCAAAGATTCGCGCCCACAATCTCGGAGGCGTCGCCGAAGGTTTATTCTGACCGTAAGAAAAGTATTTTTCTTACACCTTGATTCTGACGATTTGGCGCTGCGGCGCGCATGCCCGCGCTTGCATTCCCGCGCTCGCACGTGCCTGGCGTGTCTTCCGCGACAGCGCGGACAGCACCTCTTCGTATCTGGGTGGTAGTATACGTTCGTATGAAACGTCGCGGGGTGAAAATCAGTTCGCAACAACCGTATTCTATTATATTGCAGGCCAATGGGCCTTGGCCGGGACCACAGAAAAATTCGTATCACCCCGAAATTCGTATCAGCTGTGATCGTATCACCGAGGTTTCACTGTATTTGCAAATTGTCCACTGAAACCCATACAGGAACCGCTCTCCCTTCATTTCACGGACCATAAAGCCATCATAATGAAGGGACGCCGCAAGCCGTCCATCGTCTAAGAACAAATAAAAGTTGATTTGTATATATACACACAGTATTTCTCACGTCTTTACATGATGGTCGACTAGGCGAATGACACGGAAGATTCACGGTTTACCGATGATTCCCTCCGGAGCTTCGCCCACTCATCATCATTCACCCCGTGGATATGCTGTGATTTTTTTTTCACTGATCAATGACGAGCGAAATGTTGAAGTTGCCCTACGTCACCGTCCTACAACCCCACGCTGGCCGATAAATTCCGAAAATACTCTACAAGTTGGGTAGTTACCCTACGGTTGGCAACCCTGGCGCGCGCCGGCGAGACGAAGGGCAAGCGGCGTTAAGCTTGAAATTTGACCTATTTACGTGACGTGTAGCAATGCAAATTTTGGCAGACGTGATCGTAAACGCCCAATGTATCAGTTGCGCTCGTCAGTTCAAAATGGACAGACCTGGTGATGAGGGCTCCTGTAAAGCAAGTTCGAAACCTAGCATTAGCCGATAAAGCCTCCTACTTGGGTCGGCCAGCTTCGCTGTCTTGCGCGGCCGAGCGCAAGCTTTTTTCGCTCACGCACAAAGCCACCGAGGGCGATATCACTGCTTCTTCGCCGACAAGGCTCTGCGACCACACCGCGTTTAGATCTTGCAGGGAGCGCTGCCCTGTGGCTCACAGAAAGACGTCTTTGTCCTCCAGTGCACAAAAACAGGTTGATGGTGATGAGAACGACCAGTGATATGCACAAAGAACGTCAATGAAATTGACGTGATACGAAAATCACACCTACACACTAAACAAATTCTGACCCATAAGGGTGCGAAAAAGGGTGCGACACCCTACTGCACACCCTTCGAGCACCCTGCAAGCGAACTCAAAGAGTGCATACATCAGAAGGGTGTAAACTAGGGTGCAAGAAGGGTGCTACAACTAATGGGTGCTGAAGAGCACTCATGAGGGTGTACAGTCGCCGACGAAAATTGTGAGTTACGTGGTCAACGAATATAGCCAACAGCTTTAATGGTCGCCTGGTTGGCCACCATGGTAACATTAGAAGCCCTATCAAAGTAGTGGATATCTGAGTTGCAGCCGCACACGGACAAACCGCAGTTCTACATTGGTTCTGGCACTCGTGTGGTCTCGGCCTCTCCGGCTCACGGCCGGCGCTGACCAGGCGTTGAGCTACAAGCTGACTAGCCATTGACTGCATACGTAGCTTGTGGAGCTACAACAGGATTTTGACTTTCGCATATAGAGCTATCGGCCTCGTTTGCGCCTTGTTCTACTCATGCAATCGAGCTGCCGCGATGCCAAGAGCCACTGCCATCGCTCACAAAAGAACACCGCCTGGTTCGAGGCCATCTTGTCTTGTTTCTCTCGCACGACCCACGTTGTAACGTACGCACACACAACTAAGACGGCCGTTAGCGCATCAGAAGCACTGTCATTGAAGGGCTAGCAGTTGAATGAATCCATGGCTTATCGTCGTACTTGTGGTAAACGCGTAAATAGAATGTTAACAGATGTTAACGCCAAACCACTCAGCGAAGTCGATACGATGAAGGCGACAGAATCTGGTCTGCATGCTGCGCCCTCCCAGAGTAGCAATAAAAACTAAAGAAATCAAAGAGAGAAATTTTATCTGTGGCCACTGTCGAGAGGTGGCGCAACCTTCAAAATGTCGTCGGAATGGTATGCATAGTTGGTGGTCGTTTTCACGGGAACTTAATGAACCCTGTAATTATCAGGTTCATTATTATGTAGCTTTTGAGTAACTGCTGATCTTGGCTAAGGGATAGCTACGGTATAATTACGTCTGCGTATCTTGTGATGCAGCCATGCAATGTTAAAGAGTTAACCAAAAATTACGTGATACTTGTACCACCACGTCGGTCGTAATTCAGCGACTATATAAGCGTCTGCACTTCGTATTGGGGTATGTGTAAACACATCTGTGCGTACGCGGTGGTTGTAATTTGGTGATAGTATGGGCTATATTGTATGCAAATGAACAAATTGTGTATTCAATTCATTGAGTGTGTGTGTACTATGTGTCTCGCAGACCAGCAAACGTGCACTTACTAATAAATGTATGTGTAAATGCGCTGCATCAGCCTTCCGGTGTCCTTGAGCAATCCATGAATGGGCGCGACTGTCAACTATCCGCCAAGACGCCATTCTGTAGTATCAACGTGCGTTGGTTAAGGCATAAAGCTGTACTCGCTAAAACGGTGCACATGCGTATTGCTCACTACGCTAGCCTGGTGTGAGCCATCTTGGTTTTGGCGGAGGAGGAACGTTTCTGTGGGTCAAAACGGACAGACGTTATCCATTTACAGAAGAACATTGGGGACATCGCCGTTTCTCCCTAAATAGAGTGTGGGTCACTCTATTTTTTTAAGAGTGTATGCGGCCTGTCAAACGGCACTGTCTACAGAGTATAGGGCATTCTACATTTGTGTCCATCTCTAGCATCCATCCTAGGTTTTTGCTCCATTGTAACATCGATGTGGAGCACCCTTCCAGCACCCATGTTAAAGGGTGTTATGACACGATAGCACCCTTAACAAAGGGTGCAACCATTACACCCTTTGAAATTTTATGCTGTGCACCCTTTTGTAAGGGTGCTGCGCTCTGCACCCTTTCTTAGCACCCTTTTTCGAACAACCAATAGGGTGCAAAGGGTGTTCGTCTGACGACAAGCTCATTTACACCCTTATGGGTGAGAATTTGTTTAGTGTGTATTATAGCATAGTCCATAATCAATATCGTAGACGAATTGGTTGTTTGCATCTCGCCTGCGTGGGACACTCGGATATACGGTATTTGGTTGTATTATGGCGCGTCGAGGGAGAACAATCCTCTGGCGAAACACGATGCAGTTGTGTTAAAAGCACCCTTACTCCGTTTTGTCGCTGTCCAGGTAGAGGAGGAATGCGACACACAGGCCGGCGAAAGGACGCACCGGGGCTTTCTTGTTTTCTCCAGCTGCCAGCCAAGGAGCCTGCAAACACGACGTAAGCGGCTCGTACTCGAAATCAATAAAGGCATACTTTTAAAATGTTCGTTCTATTAGAGATTAGTTCAGCCTGATTCAGTAGTTTTACGAAAACTATAATTATATTAGGGTAATGCCGAAAGACGAGCTAGTTGATACATATACATCTGTAGAACCTTCGAGCACGAACTAAGAAAGGGACAACGCGGGATCGTTGTCCCTGTGATCCGTGATCGCACCGCGCGAGAACTTGCAGAGGCATTTCGCATCTACATTAGGGGGCCATCTTGTATCAGTCACCCGTCATTAACGATTTCTAGCAAAGAAGTGTCGCTCCTAAAGGAAAGGGGTTAACAGTAGATAGGGTGTCATAGTGCCTGGTATTCCGCTAGGACGGTGGGCATGTGCAGCGGGTGACGTGGTCCGGGTATATATGTTTGTTCTTGCCCAATGAAGCTTTCAGTTGATAGTAGTGCTGGCGTTGTTCTCTCCCTCGTTGTCCCTGTCTTAGTTCGCGCTCGAAGGTTCTTAAGAAAATATTTGGGAAACTCGCATGACAGTGTTCTTACTTGCTAAGTTAAAAAAATCACAGCATATCCACGAAGTGAATGATGATGAGTGGGCGAAGCTCGCAGGGATCATTCGGGTAACCGTGAATCCCCCCCGTACATTACCCACTCGATCATGCAAAGACGTGACAACACGTGTCACGTCTTTGCATAATCCTGGGTGTTCGATCGTGAGCTGGGCACGAGCGTCGTCGACTTGTGTTCCGGGCGCTCCCAGCCTCAGCTACAACGCCAGTTCGCGTTCCACGACAGAGGAAGACGATGCCACCTACTCAGACGCCGAAGTCCACACCAGTGCTCGACGCAACGCCTCGCCTCCGCATGCATCGCGACAGAACGCTGCTGTGAGTTGTGAAAGCCACGCGTCCTTGGCTATGGGTTGTGCTGCCGTGAGTACCGGAGCCGCTGCATGCTCCGCAAATACCGGCTGCCCTGGTTTTGCATGCGACTCACACGAGAGCACTGTGGAGCTGACTACCTCCTCTCTGGTGAAGTTCACCTCACCGTTGATCACGATGGAGTCCACCTCCGGTGCTCGACTCCGAGTACCGCGTCGGCCCGACGATCCCAATTATAACAGCGCCACCTATCCTCTTTAATCGTCAACTATACGAAAACCACTAACGCCATCTAGTGATATTATTTCCAAGGACATATACACACAACGCCATATAGTGAGCAATTCTTAAAACTAACTAGAAGTGGCTATTACAACATACTATTACAGAGGAGGGAACAACCCACGCCCTAAGGAGCTTCGTCCCTAAAATATGCTGGGCCGCTAGATGTGTACCGTTTCTTTCTTCATATATAAACAAAAAATTGGCAGAACTTTCTCTAAACAGCGCAAAGCTTGAAACAGCGAAAATGGACGAAATCTGACGACTAATCTGGTTCCTTCTAGGTTGTATTTAGGCCTTATCTAGGTTACGCAGGTTGTTTCTAGGTTGCTTATAGGTCGTTGCTAGGCTTTAGCTAGGTGATGCTATGCTGTTTTGTACGTTGATTCTCTCGTATAGAGGTTCGAGTTCAAGCAAGCACGGTCACAGACACGACACAGATGCCGAAACTCCGGAGACATTGTTAAAAGCAGCGCAAAAAGATGAAACACGAGATGAAGGAGGACACAGGACAAGCGCTGAACAAGCAACTGTCATCTTTATTCAAAAGACGAGAATAAATACAAGCAGTTTCGCTGTGTGCGCACCCTCTACACTGCAGATAATTGTCACGTGTTTTCAAGTAGGTTGAATTCACAATCATGAAGATAGATGGAAGGGGCGGAAATGCAATTATCATGGTTTTTCTTATGTGGAATGCTTCGATGATTTCACGTGATCTCTGATCCATGTGCCTGAAGATGACATGCGTTCTATCAAACAAAGGTTTACAACCACAGTCGCGACAATGAGAAGACAAATGTGAAGTGGGTGTGCCCTTCAGAGTGTTGCTGTGTTGGCGAAGCCTTTCGTTCAGGCAAGCGCCAGTTTGTCCTATATACATTTTGTTACATGTTAACGGAATATTGTACACCACACCACATGCGCACGTTACAAACCGAGTGCGATGCTTAACGGAGCACGCATTCTTTTGTGATAGGCCTGCCTTCGTTCTATCAACAGCGGCGCATGCTTTCCCAACCTTACCGCGAGCGGAGAACACAACACCTACGTCATAGCCTTTTGCAATCTTTTTAAGCCTGTGTGATAGTCCGTGCACATACGGAATGGCAGCGAAATTCTTAGGCCTATTAGTGGAGCTTGTGCGTTGCCCGGGCCGTGCTGCAGATAGCTTTAAAGATTTTAGCAACCTGAGGGAAACACATGATAGGTTTGAACCTGGGAAGCCGGCTTTTTCTAATCGAGATACTTGTTCCTGAAAGCTGGCCTCGACCTTATGGTGGCAAGATTTTTTTAGTGCAGAACTTGACGAATTGAAGGCAATGCCGTTCTTAACCATCTTGGAATGTCCTGACGAATAGCTCAAGAGTGATTTCTTTGCACGCGGGGATAAACACCAGCATAGATGGTCCGGTTCGACAGACAGACACAGATCTAAAAATCTAATAGTGCCATTAACTGGCAATTCAGTCGTGAACAGCAACCCAAGGGCATTGTCTTTGAATATATTCAGTACGTCACTAATTAGGGAAGCACAAGCGTCACTCGGTAAAATGATTAAAAAATCATCGACGTAACGACATATCTTAATAACTAGACCGTGCACCTCCTTTTCTATCGCGCGATCAACAGCTGGCAAAAAGATATTACTGAGTACTGGCGCCATTTTCGACCCAATACATATACCGGATTTTTGAACATACGCTACACCTTCCCACATAATTGTTTTGAGCCCCAGCTGACGATACTAGATAAGCTGGCACTGTCCCGCAGCATCTCTCATCGAGTCCCCGACCAGGAGCGTCCTTCCTGCCAAAAGACACTTGTGACCGCCTTGAGCCAGCACCCAGGTAGGCCACGGTCGTCTGGCCGGTTAAAACCTCTGGTCGACTATTTCGTGCAGAACAATCTCAGGCTTTTACAATCCGACAAGGAAGGTTCCTTTGTCGTGATGGCCGACATGCTGTTTTCTGAAAAAGCAGCTTTTGCTATTAAGAAGAATTTCAAACCAGTTTCGATCAAATGCGCTCGTGTTAAAAAAACAGGCCCTAACCTTCATGAATGATATAGGCCTTGAGCGTCTCGCCCTGTCGGTTGGAAAAGCAAGAGAGGACAGACTTAGCATTTTCTTTAGCGCAAAAACGCATAAACTGGACATTCCTTCCGCTCCATTGTCACTGAGCGCCATTCCTGGCAAGAAGTCGTTTCCAGCTTCCTTCAAAAGCATCTTTCCTCCCTACGAATAGAAGATCCCTTCCTCATACCTAGTTCTAGTCATCTCACTGATTACCTGTCGGCCCAAAACCCTGGCTCTTGTTCGGTTGCTAGTTTTGATGTGGAAGACCTTTTGTACTCCATGCATCACGACAAACTTATGGCTTCAGTTAAACAATGCATAAGCGAACACAACGATGAAATTGCGTTTGGAAACAAGTGTGGTGTAACGACAGAAGCCTTCTTAGAACTGCTCAGTTTCTATTTTAACGCTACTTTTGTTATGTGGGAAGGTGTACCGTATGTTCAAAAATCCGGTATATGTATTGGGTCGAAAGTGGCGCCAGTACTCAGTAATATCTTTTTGTCAGCTGTTAATCGCGTGATAGAAAAGGAGGTGCACGGTCTAGTTATTAAGATATGTCGTTACGTCGATGATTTTTTAATCATTTTACCGAGTGACGCTTGTGCTTCCCTAATTAGTGACGTACTGAATATATTCGAAGACAATGCCCTTGGGTTGCTGTTCACGACTGAATTGCCAATTAATGGCACTATTAGATTTTTAGATCTGTGTCGGTTTGTCGAACCGGACCATCTATGCTGGTGTTTTCCCCGCGTGCAAAGAAATCACTCTTGAGCTATTCGTCAGGACATTCCAAGATGGTTAAGAACGGCATTGCCTTCAATACGTTAAGTTCTGCAATAAACAAATCTTGCCACCATAAGGTCGAGGCCAGCTTTCAGGAACAAGTAGCTCGATTAGAAAAAGCCGGCTTCCCAGGTTCAAACCTATCATGTGTTTACCTCAGGTTGCTAAAATCTTTAAAGCTATCTGCGGCACGGCCCGGGCAACGCACAAGCTCCACTCATAGGCCTAAGAATTTCGCTGTCATTCCGTATGTGCACGGACTATCACACAGGCTTAAAAAGATTGCAAAAGGCTATGATGTAGATGTTGTGTTCTCCGCTCGCGGTAAGGTTGGGAAAGCATGCGCCGTTGTTGATAGAACGAAGACAGGCCTATCACAAAAGAATGCGTGCTCCGTTAAGCATCGCACTCGGTTTGTAACGTGCGCATGTGGTGTGGTGTACAATATTCCGTTAACATGTAACAAAATGTATATAGGACAAACTGGCGCTTGCCTGAACGAAAGGCTTCGCCAACACAGCAACACTCTGAAGGGCACACCCACTTCACATTTGTCTTCTCATTGTCGCGACTGTGGTTGTAAACCTTTGTTTGATAGAACGCATGTCATCTTCAGGCACATGGATCAGAGATCACGTGAAATCATCGAAGCATTCCACATAAAGAAAAACCATGATAATTGCATTTCCGCCCCTTCCATCTATCTTCATGATTGTGAATTCAACCCACTTGAAAACACGTGACAATTATCTGCAGTGTAGAGGGTGCGCACACAGCGAACTGCTTGTATTTATTCTCGTCTTTTGAATAAAGATGACAGTTGCTTGTTCAGCGCTTGTCCTGTGTCCTCCTTCATCTTGTGTTTCGTCTTTTTGCGCTGCTTTTAGCAATGAAGTTCAACCAACTCGCCCAGTTTTTTACGCTGCTCCGGAGACACAACTTCTTGCTGAAACCAAGTGTTCGCACCTCTCATACATCTACGGGCTGATTATTCTATTTATAGCTAGGTAAAACTTGCTTGTAGATAGATTGAACTCGCTAGAACTTGGCTATAGTAGGTTAGGCTTGGTGTAGCTAGGTTGAGCTTGGCTATATCGAGGTTGACCTTGTCAGGGCTGGGCAGTATCGAAGATACATGTATCTTAGATACTATGTTAGATACTCTTTGAGTATCTTGTATCTGCATCGCGATACATCTCGCAACACGAGTTTCTGTATCTGTATTTTGGATACATTCAGTAACGTATCTTGTATCTAAGGGACAAGATACTGCTATCGCAGTAATACCGTGCAAAACAATAATCGCTGACTGAACTCCGCTTCTCAAGCTGGTAGTGGTGCCACACTGCCACCTGAATAAAACAGTGGCCTAGTTTTATCTTTCCGTCACAATCCCCTAGTAAAAGCAGGCGATGAGATGTGCGCATGCCTTTTGATGAGGCAGAGGAACATGACAGCGCGCGCGCAGTCTTGACAAAAACAAGTGCGCGAACGTAGACGGTGGAGCGTTTGCCGTCGTACCTTTCGTTTTCCGTTTTAAGGCGAAAGCCTTTAATGTCTCATGCTCAGGTATGTCATTCCGTCCGTGCCCTGGCACGGTGCCAGGTGACCTCCGGGGCGCTCCAACGGACGCCGGTCGCGCCTTGCGTCGGACTCTACAGCGCTGGCGCTTTGCTTGCGTAGCGTCGCTGTGCCCAGCGTGTCCAATCATGCAACAAGAGAGACGCGCGCATCGCGTTCCAGTCTGACCGACGCCGTCTCAATGGGCACACGCGTTCGCTGAACACACTTTGGAATTTACAAAGTGACCTTCAATTTTTATTTAGCAGCGAAGCTCCTTAAGGCGGCACTCCGCCGGCGCCGTCGCCGCCATCGAAGCTCCCTGTCACATGGCAGCTGAGGCGCGTCGCCTTCACGCGGAGGGATAAAAGGAGTATTCACACGGATGAGAAATCCTCAGGGTCGACGCTGGGATGGCGTATCACGTGGCAACGACGTCACGTATTAGCGAGTGCGCGCGACCTCCACGCGCCTCCTCGGAGGAGACGGGGACCTATTCCCAGACAGGTATCCCCCCCGAGGTGGCGGATATGGAGCTATTTCGTGCAGGTGTTTGGCCACATTGTTGCACTTGCTCCGGCAGAGAGCGGCAGCGCGCTGGTGGTTTCGTCATTTGCAGCTGGTGAAACGGGTAGTACAAGCCACCAGAGTAGTCTGCTAACACTGGTGTCCCCCCTCCATTCGCCTGGGGCGCTATTTTGTAAGCGTTCTAGCATAGAACGGGGAGGAGGGTAGAACAAAAAGAGGAGGGAAATACATGCGCGATTGGTCGAGGCTATGAGGCTACTCCGACGGTCAAGACGTGCGAATAGCCACAAAATGTGCATAGAACGGAGAGGAGGTTGTTATAACGGGCTCGGGCGTCGTTCTATCGATAGTATGGCTAAAAAACAGTCTCCGCGGACGACTCGGCTTGGATCGAAACGTAAGCGGTGGGGCCGGAGGAGTGGGTTTCTCGCGCATCTCTCTACCGCCTCACAGCTGACGCCTCTCCGCTGCTGTGTACTCGTGGGTGAGCTCGCTAGCACGTAAGGCTAACTGGGGATGCCGCTCCATAAATGAGAGCAGAAACGCCCTTTGGTTGTAGGGAAAGCGCGGACCTCTTCTCGATTGCTGTGCTATTTCGACAACTGGGTAGCGGTTCGAATTGTCGCGCCGTTTGAATTTTACAAGCACACTAATACTGCTAATACTAGAAGCTTTGGTTTAAACAGCGTGCGGACCAGCGCCACTGCGACACCACCGGGCGCTACGTCAAGACATTAACAGAAGTTAATTGTCAAAGTCACCGAGCTCTTCAACTTCAAGCTGCGAAAAACAATGCCTCTGAATATTGATGTTCAGTTATAATAATTATACATTTGTTAATGCACTGCATACATTCCTTAACTCCCCAGCTCGCCTATTGGCTGTTTGCTTCCCTCCTCTTTTTGTTCGATCCTCCTCCCCGTTCTATGCTAGAACGCTTACAAAATAGCGCCCCTGGTCCGTTTGAGCGGAGATCATTTCGGGCATGGGGAAAGGAAAAAGAGAGGAAGCATTACGACATACGAGTGAAGCCCACATTGTCGGCCCAACACGTGATCGAAACGTCAGAGCGTGCGGTAGGTTTTAGTACTCTCCGTGGCGTTCCGTTTTTGAACCTCCTGCGTGAGCCGGCCGGTCTGCGCCAAACAAGCGCGCTTAGATTAAAAGCCACTGGGCCCCATACCGCGAAGTCTCGGCAAGTCTCGTTCTGGCGTGATCTTGAGGCAAAAGGTCACGTGTTGGGCCGACACTGCTGGCTTGAAAACGGGTTGGCTTGCAAAGGATGGCTGCGTGACGTCATGCTCCCTCCTTTATTTTTCTTTCCTCTTTGATCAATAAAAACTCGCAGCGTGCGCGTTAACTAAAAGCGGAGTGCGGGTCTGTGTGTCCAGTCGGAGTCTTCTGTCTCTCATTGCCCATTAGCAGCGATTGGCATGTTCCAGTAGGAAACACCGCTCCATCACTGCGTGCTTAGCGCCTCCCCAGTTTTCTCTCCTGCGCAACGCTGCGATGAGCGCCAGCGTCAACGCCGCCGCCAGTGTAAGCGTTAGCCCCCGCTGCTTCACATCTACACATGGTTCCCTTTAGCGGGAGATTGTGTAATTTTTTTTTCTTTGACATCTGATCGCGTACATTTTTTCAACGTCATTTCCGTGGCGGAAATACGTCACTGAAGTCTTGGTGGGTCCCGGCATAAAACACTTTCGTGTTAAAAAAAAACCGCCAGGCCTGCACGGAACGCGCAGCACAGCTATAGCGAAAGCTGGGAGAGCTGCCTTTTTAGAGCCTTTTTAAAACATTCTTGGGGCAACTACTACAAGCGCACTTGCATGGTACCCACTACGCCATAAATCATCATAATTTTTGTGTAGTGGGGAAGCGTCTACTATGCCATTATTCGTCATTCTTCAGAAAAGCGCGGCACCCCGCTACACTCTTGTAATGCATTATGTGCACTTCGTTGATGCTGTAGCTGACGATGATGAAGAATTATGCCATTTTGTAATGGGTTGGAGCATTGAACGCGCCACTCGTTACGCAATTCGCATTGTGTGACGCCTGGTTCTTATTTTACTGTTCTGAAACGCTTTACAACACACGTTAAATCGATTCCTTACCCGACATGAAGCCTGCATAGGGTCAGTTTGCACTGCAGTTTCAAGTAGTGGAGTAGCTCAGTGGTAGAGTGGTGGGCTGCCACGCAGAAAACCCGGGTTCGATTCCCTTTATGTCAAAGGTGTTGTTTTATTTATTTAGTTTCTTTTTCTTATTTCGTGCGATATTGGTTACGGACACCGGCGGCGGCGGTGGCAGCGGCGGCGGCGGCGGACAACTACGGCGCAGGAACGACCCTTGTTGTGATCTCATAACAGCTTTCGCTGTAATAGATAAAAGAAGAAGGGAGGAGGCGTGTTGCTATAGGTATGGTGTACTGGATTGGGGTAGTGTGCCGTCTGGCGCCTGAGACGTGGCTCTTTTTGCGATGACGGCCTAGTCAACGGAGCACACCGTTTTACGGTGGCGCCACCACTCGCTGGAGATTGGAGTCATTGTATGACAGCGTTTGATATACGGCCTCCGAGATGGGCTCGGCTTTCACGGAGGCCTTGTTTAAACTTACACTAATTGGTGCACGAGTGCTTCGCCTATCTTCGCTGACACTTCGTTTCTGCAGCGTTCACTTGTGTTGTTGGCAATGGTGGATCTTCTAGACTATGCGACAGAAAGAGGCGGTAGCCAGGGAAGCACCGTTGAGAATCTTGCGGACATCAGATACACATTAGCAGACGATTGAAAAACACCCGCATCTTTCAGCAATGGTTTTTCGCTCTTATTACCATCTGCAGAGTTCATTTATTAATTTCAGCTAGTAAATGTTTCCTTTTATCGCATTATGCAAACGCAAGGCTTACATGAGCAAAGAACGAAATCTTTTACCGTCTGCATTATGTGCTCAATACAAGCATTGAAAGCAGACGATTAGAAATGTAGTGCAGCGCACGTACGTTATGATTGTTTCGTTCCCTGACGTTACCCAGCGTGTGAAGAACTTTGAAGCCGTTATGTTACCCCGCATTTTGAGCTCTTCTTTCACGTGCGAAGCGACAAAATGTGGCCTTCATGTGGACTTACGCGACCTCAAGTAAGTGTGCTTGTTCACTTCCACAATCGCACTCTGTGTGGGGCCACGTTTAAGACTTCATATTTTTCGGCGGTTAGTCACATAATGGTATGAAACCTAGAAACAAACAAAACTGTGCGAATGTATGATGTTTATCTGCCTTAACCAGCACTAGGCCCCGCAGGAGAAATTCAAAATTCGCGCCATAGGCACACCCTTCGATCGCAGCGCCCTGCTGGTGGCGTCATCGCAAAAGCGACAACCACTCTCCCATTGGTTTGCTCTGACGACGGCACACTATCCCAGTCTAGTACACCATACTATAGGGTAGATAAACATGCAGGGCAGCAGAAAAAAGGCGAAATGGTTAGACATTGAGGAGAAGTCAAAGAAAGAAAAGATAGGCGTTTATGCGGTTACAGAAACACATCTTAGAGACTTAGAAGAACCACCGCATGTTGACGACTATGTTTGAGAAGGGCGCAACAAGATCATATCAGAAAGGAAAGGTGAGGGTGTAGGAATGCTAGTTCACCTTGAAGCGAAATGGGATAGAGTGAAACAGACGTGTTTAGAGCACCTCTGGGTTTTGGGCACAGTAGGTGGAAAGAAAACATGGCTAGGGGTAGCCTACTTGTGGACGGGAAATAACTGCAGGGAGAGAGAGGTTTATTTACCGAAAGGCAGAGAGGTCGGCCTGAGCGAAAGAATGTTGTAGCCTGCTACTCTACACTGGGGGGAGGGGAAAGGGGAGGCAAAAGAATGACGATGGTAAGGCAGAGAAATGAGTATGTACAGTCCCGTCAAGTTTGCGCAGTGCTACAGCCGTGCATCCAGTCCAGTGGCTTGTAGAAAAGCTGTGACCGCCCTTACGGCCACACTGTTGGCATCAGGCCAAGAGCCCAGCAAAACCTCATCAGTTAGTGGCCTATTATGCAATTTCTCAGTAGAGGAAATCAGTTGCTGTCGTTCCCGTTTGTATGCTGGGCAGGTACAGAATATGTGTCGTAGTGTTTCTGGCACTTCACAGTGATCACAATTAGGACCGGTGTCACTGCAGCCGATGACATGAGCATAACGTTTCGTGAAAGCCACACCAATACGAATCCGGTGAATCATGCTTGCAACGTGTCGTTTTGAGTTACGAGACATGCGGAATCTCAATTCCGGGTCCCATTTGTGTAATCGCTGGTGTCGTCGCTCCGGTTTAGTCCAGTGCTCAAGCGTTGAGTTGCGTATTACGCACCGAAGCAGGGCGTTGGTGTCAGGCCGTGAAAACGGAATGTGCACTTCGGGGCCACTGGTTAAGGCTCTTTTAGCTTCAGAGTCTGCATCTTGATTACCCTTATGCCCCAGTGCGCAGGAATCCACTGGAACGTGATGAAGTGACCGTTTGCTGAAGCGATCTGAAGAAGCTCCACAATTTCTGTGGCTAAAATATAATATGGACCTTGTCTCATAACGCAGTCAATGGTTTGCAAAGCAGGTTTGGTATCGCAGAATATTGTCCATGTACGAGGTCCATGCTCTCGAGAAATGAATCTTATTGCCTCCCGGATAGCAACAAGCTCTGCGGCAGTTGATGTGGTCTTGTGGTCTACTTGGAATCGTCGAGCGATAACCATTTGTGGGATGACAAAGGCCGCAACGGAGGTATATAGCGTGGAAGATCCGTCTGTGTACGCGTGTATGGTACCGCAGTACGCTGTATAAATGTGCTGTAGGGTCAGCTGTTTGAGGCCAATTGATGACACTAGGGACTTCTTCGTTATCCCAGGAATCATAAGGCTTACAGTCGGTTTATGTAGGACCCACGGAGGTGTTCCAGGAACACGAGGGGGAGAAAACCTTAATGGTAGAATGTTTTCATGCCGTGATATTGCTCTTGAAAAACTGCAGTCTGGATGGGTGGCTGGAAGTTCTGAAAGCGGTATGCTGCCTGTGTCGGGTCAGCAAGCGAAGATGCACGAGAAGCGGCTTGCAGCGCATGTATACGATGATAGGACAAGCCCGAGCTTCCGCGATGGTTCCGTTCGTTGACGTGCAGCGTGGTAGGCCCAAGCATGTTCGCAATCCTTGAGCTAGAATGCTCTCTAGCGTGTTCGCGCAGCTTGGTCTCATGTTTAAGAGCACCGTCATGCTGTACCGTAAATATCCTACATAGAGATGATTGTATAATTGAAGAAGTGACGTTTCTGACGGACCCCATCTTGCTCCCGCTACAGCCCGAAGAAGGAGAACAAAGCTCTTCAATTTTGATTTCAGTGCTGCGACATGTCTCGACCATGACAGATCCCTGTCTATGATTACCCCAAGGAACTTGTGGTGCGTTACAGCACGTATCACTCTTCCATTAATAGTTATAGGGTATCTTGACATATTGATACCGGACTTTGGACGATGTGTGAAAGAGAAGAAGGAAGTGTGATTGGATTCTGTGCTAGGCGTTCCGCGTCCATCTATCACCCAACTCTAAAATAAACATCTCTCACCGTAGCAGAATTGGTAGAGGTGCGAGGTAACGCATTGGAGCCCCCCAGGAACGACGATGGAAGAGCAACCCGTGGACCTTCGTCGAAGCCGCAGGCTCGCAGGCCGTCCGCTACTACCAACTACCATGAACCCCGGCGCGGACATTTCGACGCCTTCGTCTAGCCCCCCAGGACAACACTACATGGAACCTCGCACCTTCTCTGGCAATGCTGGGGAGGACGTCGAGGAATGGCTCAAGCACTACAGGCGGGTGAGTCTTTATAACCACTGGGACACCACCAGCCAGCGGAACTACGTACCACTGTTTCTTGAGGGAACCGCATTGATGTGGTTCGAGAATCACGAGGAGAATTGGACTACATGGGCTAATTTTGTTGATGAGATAAAGAAGTGCTTTGGCGACCCGTCCATGAAAAAGAAGCGTGCCGAGCAGACGCTGAGCCAACGCGCTCAAGTCCCAGGGGAAACGTGTACGATGTACATAGAGGAAGTTCTGAAACTGTGCAAAAGTGTGGACCCGCTTATGACAGATGAGGATAAGGTCGGACATCTCCTCAAAGGAATCGCTGAGGATGACATACAGTCGGCAAATGACATCATCCGACACTGCCGGACGTTCGAGGCACTTAAAGCTCGGCGCATTTCGGCAAAGTTCGGTCGGCGCCCTAACGTCACCACTGTCGCGAGCATCGACGTGGGCCCTCCGTCCAGCGATCTGGCGTCAACTATACGGCACATAGTGCGCGAAGAACTTGATCACCGGGCAGCTGCCGCTACGACGACAA
This sequence comes from Rhipicephalus appendiculatus, assembly GCA_030522465.1. Classification (NCBI taxonomy): domain Eukaryota; kingdom Metazoa; phylum Arthropoda; class Arachnida; order Ixodida; family Ixodidae; genus Rhipicephalus; species Rhipicephalus appendiculatus. The sequence goes on from JALIZH010032957.1 coordinate 839,901, forward strand.
CACATGTTCATGGCGCTTTTCCACAGTGCGGCCCCCCGCCTGTATCCATCAATGCTGCGGGCTTCGACAACTCAAATGCGCCGGAACAGCCACGTCATCATGCTTACAGTTATGAGCCGCGAAACGACTCCATCCAGAGGTCACCTTCCTACATGACAGCGTATCAAGATCCCGCTGAATGTCTACGGCCGCGTGTGGCGCGTGAACCACCTGTGCGCTTCCGCTGTGGCATCCGTGGACATATAGCCCGCTTTTGCTCGGAGCGCCGTTGTGCACCTCTACCACAGTATGAATGACCACCGGCATCCTCCCGGCGCCCAATTACACGAGGTAATTATCGCTGGCCATCGAACAGCTACTACGGCAATGACTTCCCTCAGAACTTCCGCAGCGATTCACCTGCTTCTGTGCGGAGTGTGACACCACCGACTTCCCGCCATCGTCGATCACCATCACCAGGCCGTCGACGTCTCACCTCGCCTCCTGCGCCGGGAAACTAGACGCCGCGGCCGATGGAGGTGAGGTCGCTGGACATATTTCACTGCACAAAGACATGCCTCCGCCAGTTTACATGTTCCATAATAAGGTCAGTGTTCTTATAGATGGTGTTCCCACGTCAGCTTTAGTCGACACGGGAGCAACTGTTTCCGTTATGAGCAGTAGTTTCAAGACTCAACTCGGCCAGAAAGTGATGTTCTCTTGGGGAAACGACACAACGTTTCGTATAGTGAGTGGGGAACCATTGCGCCCAGTGGGACTGTGTACTGTAACTATTACTTTCGGCAAAAAATTGTTCAAAGCAGAGTTTGCAGTTTTTGATAATTCTACTTTCCACGTTATCCTGGGGATCGACTTTCTTAAAGAATGTGGGGCCACCGTGGACTGCCGTGCTGGTGAAGTTTGTGGGGAGCCTGTCTGCATTTTGTGAGAAGCCCACGCGGTGCGAACAGACTATTGCCGTTGTTGAGGACACAATTTTACCGGCGCTGTCCATAGTACGAGTACATGTTGATGTCTGTGGCGTCGCAACTGATAACTTCGATGTCATATTTGACCCGGTTCAGCTGAGTTGCGCAAAAAAGGATGTGTTTGTGTCACGTTGTGTAATTTCCGCGAGCAGTGGCAAATCCTTACTGTGGCTGATTAACTCTTCTTTCGAGCCGATTGTTTTGCCTAGCGGAATGCGGATGGCAGTATTTGAACTGGACGCCAGGGATAACCTTACCATTGCGGTCATTAGCGACGACAAAAAAGAAGCATCCGACGTGACGTACCTCTGAGATGACCTATTCCTGGGTATGGTGAACAAATCGCTACCGTCAGAGAAGAGGGAAACAGTAGTTCGCATTCTCTCCGAGCATGCGTCCGTCTTCGATTTCGCGCTGAATGACCACGAAGTCGCTGTACCAGCTTCACGAACTCGTCATGTTATCAATACTGGTTCCGCCCATCCCATCGGCCAGAGGCCATAAAGAGTATCTCCGTCTGAGCGTAGAATAATTGCTCAGCAGGTGGAAGAAATGTTAGCAAAGAAAGTTATTCAGGAGTCGTCTAGCCCCTGGGCAGCGCCTGTTATACTTGTAAAGAAGGATGGCTCCTGGAGGTTTTGTGTAGATTACCGGCGGCTGAACTCAGTTACAAAAAAGGATGTATACCCGCTTCCTCGCATTGACGATGTCATCGATTGTCTGCATTCAGCTTCGTATTTTTCGTCCGTAGACCTGAGATCTGGATATTGGCAAATCCCGATGCACTCTGCCGACAAGGAAAAAACAGCGTTTAAAACTCCAGATGGTCTATTTGAGTTTAATGTCATGCCGTTTGGTTTATGCAATGCTCCTGCTACATTTGAGCGTTTTATGGACACAGTTCTCCGCGGCTTAAAATAGGAAATATGCCTTTGCTATCTTGACGATGTTGTAATTTTTGGACGCACGTTTGACGAACACAATCGTCGGCTTGATACCGTTCTGACGTGCCTTGAGAAAGCAGCGGTTACCTTGAATTCAAAGAAGTGCCATTTCGATGGTCGTGAGACTATAGTCCTTGGGCATCTTGTAGACAAGCACGGCGTTTGACCTGATCCACAAAAAGCAAACGCGGTGAGCAGCTTCCCTCAACCACGTTAACTACGAGAACTTCGGAGCTTCTTGGGCCTGTGCTCATATTTCCGGCGCTTCGTTCCTAAATTCGCTGATGTGGCTCAGCCCCTTACTCGTCTGCTCAACAAAGACGTGCCTTTCCAGTGGACGAAAGAGTGCGAATAATCATTTTCTGAGTTAAAATTTCTGCTAACTTCTGGGCCTATCCTTCGCCATTTCGATGCATCAGCCCCAACTGAAGTGCGCAGTGACGCCAATGGAATCGGTATCGGCGCAGTCTTAGTTCACCGTCACGGAGCCGCGGAACATGTCCTTGCCTACGCAAGCCGTTGTTTGAGTAAAGCTGAACGCAATTACACCGTTACAGAGCAAGAACGTCTGGCGGTCGTTTTCGCCGTGCACAAGTTTCGACCGTACATCTATGGCCGCCGATTGTCCATCGTCACAGACCACCACTCACTCTGTTGGCTCACTAGTCTACGTAATCCTTCTGGCCGACTTGCACGATGGGCTCTACGTTTGCAAGAACATGACTTTGATGTGTGCTTCAAGAGTGGCCGCCGTCACGAAGACGCTGACTGCCTGTCGCGACTTCCCCTTCCCTCGACGGAATGTGACGCCGACCATTTCGACGACTGCCTGGCAGCTCTGGACACACCGTTTCCAGATTTTGCTACCGTCCGTGCTGAACAACGCAAACACTGTAGTTTGGCTTCTTTTTTCTCCTCTGCCGTCGAGAAGCCGCTTCAGTCCCCTTTCGTTATACGAGAGGACATTCTTTACAGGCGAAATTTTTCTGCAAAGGGGAACCGCCTACTTTTGGTTGTCCCCAAAGCTTTGCGATCCACCGTGCTGCAAGCTATGCATGACGACCCAACATCCGGCCACATGGGATTTGCCAGGACCTACCACCGTGCATTGGAACGTTTCTATTGGCCAGGCATGCGTCGAGCTACAGCTAAATACGTCGCGAGTTGTGAGCATTGCCAACGATACAAACGTCCAACTAGTGCACCGCCGGGACTTTTCCATCCCATAACACCTCCGTGTTTCCCCTTTGAGGTCATCGGTATCGACTTGATGGGCCCTTTTCCGCGGGCGATCACTGGGAACCGCTGGATTATAATCGGTGTTCATCACCTCACCCGTTATGCAGAAACCGCAGCGCTCACCGCCGCAACGCTGACCACGTATCGGACTTCCTACTACGCTACATCATCCTCCGGCATGGGTCCCCTCGCACCATTATCAGCGATCGCGGCCGACAGTTCGTAGCCGGCGTCGTAGAGGAGCTGCTTCGCCGGTCTGCTTCCCTGTTTCGTCACGCCACTTCGTACCATCCACAGACTAACGAACTCACTCAGCGCGTCAACAGGACGCTCATTAACATGCTGGCTATGTACGTTGACTCGAAGCACAATAACTGGGACCCAATTTTACCTTTTATGACTTACGCCTACAATACTGCGCTACATGAGACCACCGGTTTTAGCCCGTTCTACATGCTCTACATCCGTCCGCCACGCGCAACTCTTGACACCATTCTCCTGTTTTCGGAGCAGGAAAAGCCACCTCTTGCTGAGGCACTCTGTCGCGCAGAGGAAGCGAGGCACATCGCGCGTCTCCGTACTATCGCATCCCAAGACCGTTCCAAGGCTCGCTACGACAAGCGACATCGACATGTCTCGTACAGCAAAGGAGATATGGTATGGCTGTGGATTCCATACCGCAAGCGTGGCTTGTACCGAAAGTTTGTGGCCCGCTACACTGGTCCCTTCGTCGTTTTGTCGCGCCTTAGCGACGTTAGGTATGTCGTATCACGGCTCACATCTACTGGCCGTCGCTCAAGAAAAACTGACGTCGTGCATGCGGCCCGTTTGAAGCCATATCGCGAGCGACACTGACTGACTCGCCCGGTGGGCATCGTCTGTACCGGGGGGAACTGATACTGGACTTTGGACGAGGTGTGAAAGAGAAGAAGGAAGTGTGATTGGATTCTGTGCTAGGCCTTCCGCGTCCATCTATCACCCCGCTCTGTAAAATAAACGTCTCTCACCGTAACAATATCTTTGCGCCTGAATGCAAGCACTGCGCATTTGTCAATTGAAAGAGTGAGACCCTGACGCCGCAGGTATTTGGCTGTGATCGTCACTGCACACTGATGTCGAGCACGCCATTGCGGACGAGTAGCTCCAGACGCCCATATGCATATGTCATCCGCATATGCAGTGACCTTTACCGTGCTAGGAAGTTCCGCTGCTAGTCCAATCATCGTAATGTTGAAGAAGATGGGCTGAGAACTCCTCCTTCGGGAACACCACGCTGAATGTTATACCGATCGGCGTCTCCGTCGCTTGTCCTCATGTAAATGGTACGGCCACTGAGGCAGTTTACAATCCAGGAGTACAGTCGTCCGCCGACGTCTAAATCTTCTACTGCGTCAAGGATCGCATAATGCAGCGCATTATCATAGGCGCCCTTAATATTTTGGAAGACGGCCGCCACTAGTCTGCGTCGGCTTCTTTCCTCTTCAACATTTGAGATCAGGTCGACCACACCATCCACTGCAGATCGGCCTCTTCTAAAGCCGTTCATAAATTCAGGGAAGCAATTATTGCTCTCAAGGAGCCACTCTAATCTTGATAATACCATCCTTGAGAAAACGTGGTTGATACCGTCAGGTTTGATCACTGGCTGATCATTGGATGTGGCGGCACATTGCAAAAAAGCATGCCTGTTCCCTCTGTCACAGGAATCGGTATAACACGAAAGTGAACCGTGTCTTCAGAAAGGTAGTTGAGCCTTCATTGTGCATTGTTTCGCCACAAGGGCGAAGGAATGACTGCTACAGCAACAGATTTTAATGTCACGCGAAGAACGGCAAGCAGATCGAAACTTGCTACGCACAACCTCAAGCAGAAAGGACGTACGAAATTAATATACACAGGACTAGCGCGGACTAACTGTCAGAGCTCAACACTTAAAGCGCGATGCTCAAACGCAAAGAAAGACGCATGAAACGCACGCACAAGTACACACAGGATGAGCGCGAACAACTGTCACAATTGTTACTTCGTGTGTGAGCACCGCGCTCCTTTCGTAAACGCGGCCGCTGCGGCGAGCGAAGTGACCTTCGTGCACTCTTTTAACCACAGCAACTTCAAACCAAACTTTCGATGGAAGTAGATGGAAGCACGAGAAAGCGCCCCAATCATGATATAAGCGCGCACGCATGAGCGACCGCGCCCTGAGAAGGCCACGCGCTTCGCAACGAGAGGGGCGATTCCTTCACAGCGCGCCCTCTGCGCCATCTTGCTAGTAATGACGAAAACGCGCTGAAATTGCCGAGCTCTGAGGACCGCGAACGGTATATGGTGTATATAAATAGCTCGCCGTTAGTGAGCTGGATAACGTAAGCTCCATGGCGTTGTGGTTTCGCGCTGCGGAGTTAGAGGTCGTAAGTTCAACGCCCAGCAACGGAACTTTTTCTTTTAGTTCTTTTTTTGCAGTCTATTAGCTTATATTTCACAACGTCACATCCGTGACGGAAATACGTCAGTGGAGCCGTGGTGGACCCTTGCATAAAACACTTCGGTGTTAAAAAACAAAAAAAAATCGAGGTTGATTCCATCACTGGTACAACACGAAAGTAAAACTTGCCTTTACATAACCAATTGAATGTTCACTGTACATTCACATAAGCGAGCTTGCACGATATCAATTGGTGGTGATCTTCGATTTTCATAATTCTGTCAGCTATCCGGCAGCCAGAGCTAGTCAGGTGCGGTATTTTGTAAATGTTCTAGCATAGAACGGGGGGAGGGATCGAACAAAAGGACGACGGGGAGCCATACGGGATTGGTCGAGGCTATTCTGACGGTCAAGACGTGAGAATAGCCACAAAATTTGCATAGAACGGGTGAGGAGGCGTTGGAACGGGCTCAGGCGCCGTTCTAGCGATAGAATGGATACAAAACAGTCTCCGCGGCTGACTTGGATTGTACGAAAAAATAAACTCTCCAGCCACAATTCATAATCTAAGTTTTAATAATGAAATTAACAACTGGCCCAACGTTTCGAGACACGTTTGGTCTCTTCATCAGGGGGGTGACTGTGCACACTGTAAGAACTAAGAGAGTGCCGGGCACTCTCTTTGGGAGAGTATGTTCTTGTCCCATATTTAACTGTCTTTTCCAGAGTAAATCACCTCTTTTTGAGGCAGAGTATAGTAATGCCCCCCATACAGGGTCAAAGTACTCCACCCCAACAGAGTAACAACATAACTCTGGCCGAAGCAGCGTATCATGACCCCACCCAAGGGAGTAGTAGTACACCGCACGGAAAAAAATAGCATCTCTGGGGCCAAAATTGGGCTTTAGAATTGCTTTTAAGAATTTTCATCAGGTTCAGACCGTAATGAGGGCTAATAGCGAGCACTACGACAAAAAAAAAAGAAACGTAAAAAAAAATACATGACTGAGTGAGACTCGAACCCACGACCGTTAGACGCTCAGCTGATTGCGATGCGGACATGTTACCGACTACACCACGCTTAAAGATGGAGCGAGAGCGTTTATTTCTTCATATTGTAAGTAATGTCCGTGATCTGTCTTTTCTTTTCCTTGATTAGAAGCGCAGATTTGAGTGTATCCGCGCGTGAGACAACCAAAACGGACTGTTGTTCATGTGTTTGTTTTGTGCTTCGCGAGATCGCAGCGTTGATCTGGCACGTTTTGCAATAAAAAAAGATCAGCGTTACTGAAGATATGCACGGTATTCGCGCTGACTCGCTAAGCGGTTAGTCATTCTGTGTAGGAAACATGGCACTTCTCAACTGCACACCGAACAATTCGATTTTCTTCACCCCCTTGGACACATTTTCGATCATTGTTGTTCACGTTCCGCGACTACAGCCATAATACTTCACGGTAGCCGTAAAGTATACATTAGGCTTATGACAGCAGGCTCCGTGTGTGACGTTCGTAGCGAAAAGCATGAATGCCTATTGATATACGAATAATGAAATAACCGCTTGAATATAGTTTCGATCGTGACCGATTCATTGAGGTCATATTCTCTTATTTAACCCCTTAAGTGCTTTGGACGAGCAAAGCTCGTCCAGCCCGAACTGTCCCCAAAGTGCTTTGGACGAGTAGAGCTCGTCCTAACGAAATAGGCACTCCCCACTAGCGTTCACGACGAGAAGAGCTCGTCTACGGCTTAAATTGCGTGTAATCCACCAGATGGCAGTATTTACTCGTTGATTTAGTTTTGTTCTGCGGCAGGAGCGCGCTTTTTGTATAAAAAGATGGCGTGCGGTGGGGGGCGACCCATGCATAGCTGGCGCGTCAACGCGAAAAAGAAGCTTTTCATCGTTGTCATCTTCTTCGAGCGATGATGATTCGGATACAGATGTATATCTTGTGTCCGGAAGTGAAGACAGCGATGACGGGGAATTGAGCAGCTCATCCGGTGATGAAGAAGACAGCTCGGAAGCAAACATTGTGAGTACTCGCCAGTGAAGCCGCTTTGTGTTAGTCCGTGTTTCGAAATTTTCCACACAGTCCCGAAGCTTCCTCAGGGAAATAGCCCAAGGGTGCTTAGACTACCCAAGGGAAGAAAGAAGTCACGCCTGCAACAGTTTTTATAAGGTTTTTATATTTATTAGCAGCAGGTAGCTGGTTTTCTGTGCATTGTTCCGAAAGAAACTTTATTGTGTTGGTTTGACTAAGTATGTGGTACAAATATTTTCACAACATCGACTACGTGCTTTTTAGTGCGATCAGATTCGAAATCAGCAATAAAAAAAAATAGGCACTTTTGGTCCGGAAATTGTCAAAAAAATAAAGCACTTAAGGGGTTAACTACACAAATCTCAAGCTAGAAACGCGGATATTAAGAGTCCCAAGTGCTTTCAATTGTGCTGAAATTCGCTGGGAGGCTCTGGAAACGCGGTTCTTTTTATTAGTCATCTCCAACGTCACAACAAACAAATATTACTCTTTGCTGCATATATGCATGGTTATTAAGAAGTGGTCATCATTCGAAATGTGCCGGCGCTTCGATATATAGATTAGGAGCAGGAGTATAACCGCGTTTTACTCTGTCCTGCCTGAAGAGTATATGGGCATTCCACTCTCTCAGAGCGAAGTAGAGTATAAAGCAGTTTCACTCTCTCATTTCACAGAGAGTGAACAAGGCTTTCACTGCATCCGATGCTTTGCGAGAGTACAAGAACACTCTGAAGAGTAAATCGGCCTTTTTACTCTTGCGATACCCTGCGCAGTTTTTATGGTGCAGCCGGCTCCGAAGCTAGCGACTTTTCTTAGTGATTGTCATCCCTCCTCTCCACCTTCGCTCCTCCCGCCGTTCTTGTTGCGGTGCTGCTTTCTCCATTGGTTCCGAAGACCATGCACATTAACATTCGGCAGGGTCCCAGTTGATAGGTTGATATTTCCAGCTGTTGTTTGTATATGCCAAGACTCCAAGAACTGCCTTTTGGTGCGGCTACCTTCAGTGTCGATCACCCGGGCGTCGTCGAAGTTGATGCGATGGTCCCTCTTTTCGCTGTGTTCCGCAAGTGCGTTCCATGCAGCGTTGAAGCTACGTACGTCATTTTGGTGTTGTATCTTTTCGGGAAAGTTTTTTGTCTCGCCGATGTAAGTGGCGTGACAATCAGTGTACGGAACCTCGTACACTAACCCGGGGAATCTTTCTTTGGCAGCGGGTGTTTTGGCCGCGGCAGAAGTCGCCCAATTGTTGAAGCGGGTCTGTGCGCTACTCGGATACCCTCCTTCCCCAATACCCTCGCCAGTTGCTCGCTGATTCCCGGAATGTATGGAATAGTGACCCGGTAGGGTTGTTTGGGGGGCGGCATCATTGTTGGTGTCACCCTTTGCAGAAGCGGGCATGCAGGGGGGAATTTCTTCGGTCGTCACGTCGCTGGCATACTCGGCGAATAAAGCTCTTCGTGTACCCATTGTTCAGGAGGACGTTCGTGATCACTTCTTTTCTTCTTTTTTCTTTGGAGCTGCAGATGGTCCCTGCGCGTTTCCTGAGCGTCTTGACAACTGATGCCTTGTGGGCGGTGGGGTGGTTGGAGTTGAACTCTAAATACCGGCCGGTGTACCTTGGTTTTTGGTACATCGAGAAGCTCAAACGTCCTTCCACCCCCCCCCCCCCCCTTTTTTTTCTCGTCTCACTAGCTCATCCAGAAAAGGAAGTACTTTGTCCTTTTCACGTTCTACGGTGAATCGGATTGCCCGCTCGATTGAATTCAGGTGTGCTAGGAAACTGTCGATGTTGGAGTCTCTGATCATCCACATTCCTCAAAAACGTTCTTGGTGGTTCGACGAACGTGTCCATGGCTTGTTTTTCGATGTGCTACATCGTCAAGTTTGCCGCCGTGGCTGAAATGGCGGCACCCATCGCGGTTCCACTTGCTTCTTTGTAGAATTCACCTCCGAAAGAGAAATATGTTGCGTTGAGGCAGAACTCCATCAGTCGGTACAGTTCGTCCGTGCCGCTGAGGTTTTAATCTTTCTCTAGGGCGGTTCCGGCAACAGATACCACGAGGGGTACGGGCACACTCGTGAACAGAGAAACGACATCGAATGACACGAGGCTTTCGTCATTGCCGATTGTTACCTCCGACATGCGCTCAAGAAAATGACTGGCGTTCCTCACATGGGTAGCTGATTGGATCGAAACGAAAGCGCTGGGCCGGAGGAGTGGACTTCCCGCGCATCTCTCTACCGCCCCACAGCCGAAGCCTGTCCGCTGCTGTGAACTCGTGGGTGAACTCGCTAGTCAGTAATGCTAACTGGGGATGCTGCTCCATAAATGAGAGCACCAACTCCCTTTGGTTGTCGGGAACGCGCGGATTTCTTCTCGATTGCTGCGCCACTTCTACGAATTGTCGTGCCGTTTGAATTTTACAAGTACACTAATACTAAAAGTATTGGTTTAAACAGCCTGGTGGCTAGCACCACCACCGAACGCCTCGTGAAACTGCGACACAACCTGGCGCTATGTCAAGACAATAGTTAATTGTTAAAGTCACCGAGCTCTTCAACTTCAAGCTGCGAAAAAAAATGCCTCTGAATATTAATGTTTAGTTATAAAAAACCGGCAGATCCCACGCACTGTGGGAATTGATATAATGCGAAGCAGCCAGCAAGGAGGAAATCATGTTTTACATAATATGCATGTCATGATTTACATGTTATCACCTTCCATTTATGTTCGTAATTTTGGTGTATATAAAGCGAGCGAATTAGACGCAAGTGCACCATGAGTGTGGCATGTAAGTGACATTGTAATGACATGTCATGATTACCATGTTACCGCTTATCATTTATGTTATGTTTGTCATACAATCACATCACTCAATACCAAATTAGGTGTATATCAAGCTAGCGAAACGGCCACGAGAGTGCCATGAGCGTGGCATGCAAGTCATGTCGCACATGACATGTCATGATTTCCATACAACCACTTGTCATTTATGCTCGTCATACAATCACATCACTCAATACCAAATTAGGAGTATATCAAGCTAGCGAAACGGCCACGAGAGTGCCATGAGCGTGGGATGCAAGTCATGTCGCACATGACATGTCATGATTTCCATACAACCACTTGTCATTTATGCTCGTCATACAATCACGTCCCTCAATACAAAATTTGGTGTATATCAAGCTAGCGAAATGGCCACGAGAGTGCCATGAGCATAGCATGCAAGTCATGTCGCACATGACATGTCATGATTTCCATACAACCACTTGTCATTTATGCTCGTCATACTATCACATCACTCAATACCAAATTAGGTGTATATCAAGCTAGCGAAACGGCCACGAGAGTGCCATGAGCGTGGGATGCAAGTCATGTCGCACATGACATGTCATGATTTCCATACAACCACTTGTCATTTATGCTCGTCATACAATCACGTCCCTCAATACAAAATTTGGTGTATATCAAGCTAGCGAAATGGCCACGAGAGTGCCATGAGCGTGGCATGCAAGTCATGTCGCACATGACATGTCATGATTTCCATACAACCACTTGTCATTTATGCTCGTCATACAATCACATCACTCAATACCAAATTAGGTGTATATCAAGCTAGCGAAACGGCCACGAGAGTGCCATGAGCGTGGGATGCAAGTCATGTCGCACATGACATGTCATGATTTCCATACAACCACTTGTCATTTATGCTCGTCATACAATCACGTCCCTCAATACAAAATTTGGTGTATATCAAGCTAGCGAAATGGCCACGAGAGTGCCATGAGCATGGCATGCAAGTCATGCTGTACATGACATGTCATGATTTGCATAATACCACTTGTATTTATGCTCGTCATACAATCACGTCCCTCAATACAAAATTTGGTGTATATCAAGCTAGCGAAATGGCCACGAGAGTGCCATGAGCGTGGCATGCAAGTCATGTCGCACATGACATGTCATGATTTCCATACAACCACTTGTCATTTATGCTCGTCATACAATCACATCACTCAATACCAAATTAGGTGTATATCAAGCTAGCGAAACGGCCACGAGAGTGCCATGAGCGTGGGATGCAAGTCATGTCGCACATGACATGTCATGATTTCCATACAACCACTTGTCATTTATGCTCGTCATACAATCACGTCCCTCAATACAAAATTTGGTGTATATCAAGCTAGCGAAATGGCCACGAGAGTGCCATGAGCATGGCATGCAAGTCATGCTGTACATGACATGTCATGATTTGCATAATACCACTTGTATTTATGCTCGTCATACAATCACGTCACTCAATACCAAATTTGGTGTATATCAAGCTAGCGAAACGGCCGTCAGCGCGGCGTGAGCGCGGCATGTAAATCATGTTGTGCATGACATACAGGTCATGATTTTCAATGTTACCACTTGTCATATATGTTTGTCATGCAGAAATGTCGCATCGTACCAGTTTTTGGATATATAAAGTTAAGAAAACGGCCTCAGGTGCACTATGGCTATGGCATGTAAATCATACTTTTCTTGACAAGTTAGTCATGATTTTCATGATATGACCAGTCAATGATGTTCGTCATACAGTCATGTTATGCCATACCAATTTTGGTATAAATACCATTAACGATACGGTCAGTAGAGCACAAAATCGTAGGCGGCTAGATAGATAGATAGATAGCTGATACGCTCAAAGTCGCCGAATTTCGCTGAGAAATGCTTCGCATTTAATAAGTATATTTATTTATGCACTGGAGACATTCCTGAATTCCCCAGCTCGCCTATGGGCTGTTTGGTCCCTCTCGTCCTTTTGTTCTATCCCTCCCCCGTTCTATGCTAGAACGCTTGCAAAATAGCACCCCAGAGGATCATCCAGCAACTTGCGGTCGGGACAGGAAACAGCGTCGTGGCCACGTCTGTGGGGAACCCGAGAAGGTAGCAGGTTTGGTCTATGCCGGTGGCAAGTTTTGTTTTCGTTCACTTTTCTTTCTTCACATTTACATTACAATTACTTCTAATAACATCCCTATACTTTCCTTGGCGTCATTGTCTGGTAGTTCTCATTAATATTACTTCACTTTACCGTTGTTAGACGGCAAGACCACCCAGCCGACTCTGAGGGCAAAGCGCGAGATATAAAGTGCACGTTTGTAAAGTCACTAGAGAGTGTTAAGTAAATAAAAATTACCTTGACGCAGTGGATAGCGTGCCCGCCAGCGGCATTTGTGTCGCCGAAGACGCAAATATGGCCTCGCTTGAGTCAGTTGTGACGGAAACTACTTTCCAACGGTTAGTAAATTCTTCGTGACTAAATATCCACGTTTTTCACAGCGATCGTGCCGCGCGCAGTATACAGCTCCGAGCCAAATGGTTGGTTCGGGTAGAGAGAACTACTGCGGTTGTTGTACGCAGAACGTAAGCAAGCACAGAAAGTATGTCCAAACGGACGAGTAAAACTGAAGTGTTCGGCGTGCAGCTCAGATGCACGATGTTTTCAACATAGATAATGTTACAGCAAAACTTATATTTGCAGATATTTACAAGCAGAGACAGTGATTGATACAATGGCGGACTGGAAACTGTCTCGTGACCCCCCGTAGCTCTCTGTCCCCAGACCGGTACCCTCTACTACCTTGTGGCACACACCCACTACTGCCTTGTTACACTACCCCGCGGCGGAAAAGCGCTGACCCGGCGCTTGTCACGGAAATGGAGAGTTAGATGGCACATACGGCTTCAGTCTTACGACGTGCACAACAGTAGATGGTGGTGGGGTTGAGTGCACGGAATGGTCGACTCGCTGTATTTCGTATGTGACATCAGTGACCTGGCGCAGGGCTTCGTATGGTCCGTCGTAGTGGAATAACTTTTCTGAGAGACCAATGCGACGACATGGGGTCCACAAGAGTATCAGAGAACCGGGGGTATGAGAGACGTCCCAGTGTCAGCGATTGTACCGGTCTTTTTGAAAGGCTTGTGATGCTGTGAGTCGTTCTCGGGCAAGCTGGCATGCCGTATCAGCTCGTGCAATGGCATCGCGGACGTATGTGACAGGCGAGTTTGAACTAGCGGGAAGCAGTGTGTCAAGAGGCAAGGATGGCTCGCGTCCATATAGAAGATAAAACTCGGAGTAGCCTGTAGTGTCATGCGTAGAGGAGTTGTAGGCGAATGTGACGTAGGGTAACATTGCATCCCAGTCGCGATGGTCTCCAGAAACGTACATCGACAACATGTCGGTGAGAGTGTGGTACAGGCGCTCCGTAAGCCCATTAGTTTGTGGGTGAGATGCCGTAGTGAACTTGTGGTTTGTGGAACAGGTACGAACAATGTCCTGGACGAACCGGGACAAGAAGTACCGGCCTTGATGAGCTGTCGAAGAGAACCATGATGCAAGATGACGTCGTGGAGGAGAAAGTCGGCAACATCGGTAGCACAGCTGGTGGGAACAGCACGGGTAATCGCGTAACGTGTTGCATAGTCAGTCGCCACGGCGATCCACTTGTTTCCCGATGAGGAAGTGGGAAAAGGCCTGAGAAGGTCGAGCCCTACACGGTAGAACGGCTCAGCGGGGATGTCAATAGGCTGAAGGTGGCCGGCTGGAAGCAGTGTTGGTCGTTTTCGACGTTGACATAGGTCGCAACTGCCGACATACTTTTCCACAGAGCGATAGAGGCCTGGCCAGAAAAAACGGCGGCGAACGCGATCATAAGTACGTGTGACCCCAAGGTGACCGGCAGTGGGTTCGTCGTGAAGCTGGCGGAGGACATCTGCTCGCAGGTGGGAAGGCACGACGAGAAGGCGTTCAGGGCCGTGGGGCCGCATATTGTGGCGGTATAACACCCCTTCGTGAAGGCAGTACAACTTGAAAGAAGGGCTTGGAGTTGTAGAGCTCAGATTGTCGATGATGGGACGTAAAGCTGAGTCACGGCGTTGTTCATGACTTATATTGCCACGCGCTATTCTTATTTTCACTTTTGTTGTATTCGGTTTTCGCCCACAAAGACCGTCAGCAAAGCTCAGCTCAAACCGCGCCTTATTGTTCTAGAACCTTCCCGATTATTGTAGATCGTTTTGTTAAGATTGCGCGCAAGACGCGACCACTCGAGATTATTCCACAGCGTGCGCGATGACCAGTGATAAGGCTAGAATGTTCGACGCGTGATGCATAAAAGCCGGCGCGCTCCAACGATGTTCAGATTATCGACGGCCGACGCTCTGTTCGCCGCTCTCAGTGCCAGCGTGTATTGCTGTAGTCTGACCTTCAGTTGCCCGGCCACAAGTTCGGCCAAAATAAAGAGTTTCTTCTTTAACTCGCCGACTGTTGCCTTCGTCGACGTCACGACCACGTGACATCTGGTGGAGGTGCTGTTCCTTCATGTTCCGGACGCCCCCCGTCAAGCCGTGAACCCAGCCCACAGCGCGGAGAAGACACCGAAGCCCCTGTGCAGCAACGAGCTAGCCGCAGGCTGCAAGGCTTGCAACCAGAGCACGGACTCCTGCCGGAAAACACCAGGCAAAGCAAGACTTCGACTTCAACAGCAGCGACGATGACAGCTCCTGCGCCGCCTGCATCGATCGTGCTACGCCAGCCCAAGGAGCCTCCAACGTTCCGTGGTTCATCGCGGGAAGACCCGGAAACCTGGCTTGAAACATATGAGCGTGTCGCAGCCTTTAACAACTGGAACGCCGATGACAAGCTGCGCCACGCCTACTTCTACCTCGAAGACGCGGCAAGGACCTGGATTGAGAATCGGGAGTCCTCACTTCATTCCTGGGATCTCTTCCGCAGTGCATTCCTGGAGACGTTCACGAACGTCGTCCGGAAGGAAAGGGCCGCTTCATTGCTTGAGACGCGGGTGCAGCTACCCAACGAAAACGTCACCATCTTCACCGAAGAGATGACGCGACTTTTTCGCCAGGCCGACGCTGCTATGCCCGAAGACAAAAAAGTTCGCCTGCTCATGCGGGGTGTGAAGCAAGAACTGTTCGCAGGACTTGTCCGTAACCCGCCGAAGACGGTCGCTGAATTCCTCACCGAGGCAACGACGATAGAAAAGGCCCTTGAAATGCGTACGACGCAGTACAACCGCCGGATTCTCTTAACGACCTACGGAGAGAGTCACGCGCTGCAATCCGACGACCTGCGCGAGACAATCAGGGCCATAGTTAGGGAAGAGCTGCGTAAGCTGTTGCCATCCTCCCAACCTCAAGTGGATTCTCTCGCTGACGTCGTGCGCCAGGAGATCCAGCAATCCCTGGGCGTTCCTCAGCTAGCAGAGCAGCAACCGCAAGCTATGAGCTACGCTGCTGCAGCGCGTCGTAACGCTCCACCACCGCGCCCACGTGAAGGCTTCGCACCACCGCAGTTCCGCCGCCAGACGCCGCCGCCACCACCACCAACGCCATACCGTCTACCCGCCGGCCAGCGCAACGCTCCGAGAAAGACCGACGTTTGGCGCGCCCCTGACCACCGCCCACTGTGCTATCACTGCGGAGAAGCTGGCCACACCTACCGCCGCTGTCAGTACCGTCAGATGGGACTGCGTGGTTTCGCCATCGACGCGCCGCATCCACAGCGGGGTGAAAGACCACGCGACATCGCCGACTACCTCGCAGGAGCTCAGTGGACACCCCGACGACCATCCCGCTCGCCATCGCCTGGCCGCTACATGTCACCGCACCGCCGGCAGTACGCTGGCCCAAACCGGGGCCGATCTCCTAGCTCTTACTCGGAAAACTAAGGGCAGCAACCGATGGAGGTGCGGTTGCTGTACGACGAACTACCGAAGATCCTCCGCCGCCGACGACGACGATGCCGCAACGAAATCTAAAGAACCCGTCGGAAGACGAACCAGGCCCTGGCGTGGAAACCTCGCAGCCCGAAGAAGACATCACTGCGCAACGTGGAACCGGCGGAACAAACCGACGCAGCCGTGACCCGACGCCGCGACCTAACCGCAACGCGAGACGACGAACTAGCGACCTCGACGTACTCATCGACGGTCACAACGTCACCGCTCTCGTCGACACTGGAGCCGACTATTCCGTCGTCAGTGGGCCATTCGCCGCCAAGCTGAAGAAAGTAAAGACCGCTTGGAGTGGACCCGAGATCCGGACAGCTGGCGGTCACCTGATAACGCCAATTGGAGTCTGTACAGCAAGAGTCACTATCAATAATCGGATTTACCCTGCGAGCTTTGTAATCCTGCAACAGTGCTCCAGGGATGTGATACTTGGGATGGACTTTCTCAGTCAACATGGCGCCGTGATCGACCTGAGGTCTGAATCAATAACCCTAACCTCAGAAAACGCACTGCCGCCCCACACGACGCCAGCGACCGATGCTTTAAATCTGATAGAAGAGCAGGTCACCGTTCCGCCTTTCTCCAGCGTCATCATTTCCGTCGGCACCGAAGAACCCGCAGACTTCGAAGGCGTCATCGAGGGTGATCAGCACCTGCTCCTGAACCGCCAGATTTGCGTCGCAAGAGGCATCGCCGAGTTGCGTGATGGCACAGCAAAGGTACTGCTGACGAACTTCAGCCACGAATATAGGCACCTTAACATTGGTACGACGGTCGCCTACATCGAGAAGTTCGTGGACGCCAGCAATGCTTTCGCCCTATCCGATGCTACCGAACCTCCTTCGACGAATCGAGGTCCCGGAATAGATTTCGACGTCAACCCGAGTCTCCCGAAGCACAGGCAAGACCAGCTCAAAAGTCTGCTCTTGCAATTCAAGGACTGCTTCTCGTCGTCGTCAAGAATTCGACAGACCCCAATGGCGAAACACCGCATCATAACAGAGGAAAATACGAGACCACTCCGCCAGAGCCCGTACAGAGTTTCAAAGCGAGAACGCGAGGCCGTAAAGCAACAAGTCGACGAAATGCTACGCGACGACATCATCCAGCCTTCCAAGAGTCCTTGGGCGTCACCCGTGGTGTTAGTGAAGGAGAAGGACGGATCCCTGCGTTTCTGCGTCGATTATCGCCGCCTGAATAAGATCACGAAAAAGGACGTGTATCCTCTCCCACGTATAGACGACGCCCTGGATCGACTCCACAACGCGAAGTACTTTTCGTCGATGGACCTCAAGACCGGCTATTGGCAAATCGAGGTCGACGAGAGAGACCGAGAGAAGACTGCCTTTATCACACCAGACGGCCTCTTCGAGTTCAAGGTCATGCCCTTCGGTCTTTGCTCGGCGCCTGCGACGTTCCAACGTGTTATGGACACTGTACTGGCCGGCTTGAAGTGGCAGACCTGCCTTGTGTACTTAGACGACGTCGTTGTGTTTTCATCAAACTTCGACGAACATCTCCGGCGCCTTCAGGCTGTACTTCAAGCAATAAAGGGCTCCGGACTCACCCTGAAGCCAGAAAAGTGCCGTTTCGCATACGAGGAACTTCTGTTCTTGGGTCACGTCATCAGCAAGTCTGGAGTTCGCCCCGACCCACGGAAAACAGCTGCCATCGCTGCCTTCCTGCCGCCCACAGACAAGAAAGCCGTACGCCGATTTCTCGGCTTGTGCGCCTATTATAGACGCTTCGTCAAGGAATTTTCGCGCATCGCCGAGCCACTAACTCAGCTCACGAAAAACAACGTGGAATTCAAGTGGGGAGCGGCGCAAGTCGAAGCATTTCAAGAATTGAAACGACGCCTGCAGACGCCTCCAATACTTGCGCATTTCGACGAACACGCCGACACGGAAATCCACACCGACGCAAGCAGCGTAGGACTCGGCGCCGTTCTTGTCCAGACAACTGCCGGCGTGGAAAGGGTTATCAGTTATGCTAGCCGGTCGCTATCCAAGGCAGAAGCCAACTATTCCACAACAGAAAAGGAGTGCCTTGCCATCATCTGGGCAACGTCAAAGTTTCGCCCCTACCTCTACGGCAGGCCCTTCAAAGTTGTGAGCGACCACCACGCCTTGTGTTGGCTAGCTAACCTGAAGGACCCTTCAGGTCGTCTCGCAAGATGGAGTCTGAGACTTCAAGAATTCGACGTTACCGTCGTTTACAAGTCCGGACGAAAACACTCTGACGCCGACTGCTTGTCTCGCGCCCCCCGTCGACCCGCCGCCGCAGGATGACCAGGAGGATGACTTCTTCCTGGGAACCATAAGTGCCGATGATTTCGCCGAACGACAGCGAGCCGACCCGGAACTCGGAGGCCTTGTGGAATACCTCGAAGGCAAGACCGCCATTGTCCCAAAGGCATTCAAGCGAGGACTCGCGTCGTTTTTCTTGCGAAACGGCGTTCTCATAAAGAAGAATTTCTCGCCACTTCGAGCGAGCTACCTCCTCGTAGTGCCTTCAGCATTGCGACCAGAAATCCTGGAGGCTCTACACGACGACGCGACGGCTGGACACCTCGGACTTTCCCGCACGCTCGCCAGAGTACAGGAAAAGTACTACTGGCCGCGCCTTGCCGCCGACGTCGCTCGCTACGTAAGGACGTGCAGAGACTGTCAGCGACGGAAGACACCGCCAACAAGACCAGCAAACTTCCTTCAGCCGATCGAGCCTCCTCGGGGACCGTTCCAGCAGATCGGGATGGACCTCCTGGGGCCGTTCCCAA
Source organism: Rhipicephalus appendiculatus (assembly GCA_030522465.1). Lineage (NCBI taxonomy): Eukaryota > Metazoa > Arthropoda > Arachnida > Ixodida > Ixodidae > Rhipicephalus > Rhipicephalus appendiculatus. The sequence goes on from JALIZH010032957.1 coordinate 859,100, forward strand.
CGTCGACTTGCGGAAACAAATGGATCGTCGTAGCCACCGACTACCTCACCCGCTACGCCGAAACAAAAGCCCTGCCGAAAGGCAGTGCCGCCGAGGTAGCCAAGTTCTTCGTTGAGAACATCGTCCTTCGACACGGCGCCCCAGAGGTTCTCATCACCGACAGAGGCACGGCGTTTACGGCTGACCTAACCCAGGCGATCTTGGGATACAGCCACACAAGTCACCGCCGGACCACCGCGTACCACCCACAGACCAACGGCCTGACCGAGCGTCTAAATAAGACCATCGCCGACATGCTGGCCATGTACGTCGACGTCGAACACAAGACGTGGGACGCCATCCTTCCGTACGTGACCTTCGCATACAACACGGCCGTGCAGGAGACGACACAGATGGCGCCATACAAGTTGGTCTACGGTAGGAACCCGGCAACGACGCTCGACGCCATGCTGCCCAACGTCGCCGACGAAGAAAACCTCGACGTCACCGTCTACCTTCAGCGCGCTGAAGAAGCCCGACAACTCGCCCGTCTGCGCATCAAGAATCAGCAGACGACCGACAGCCGCCGTTACAATCTTCGACGACGCTTCGTGGAATACCAGGCCGGCGACCGCGTTTGGGTGTGGACACCGATACGCCGACGTGGACTTAGTGAAAAACTTCTTCGGCGATACTTCGGGCCGTACAAGGTGCTTCGACGTCTCGGTGCTCTGGACTACGAGGTCGTCCCGGACGGCATAACGAACTCTCAACGGCGCCGTGCGCGACCTGAAGTCGTCCATGTCGTGCGCCTCAAGCCGTATTACGCGCGTTAGCAAACCTGAGGACTGCACTTATTGCTTAGCTATTGTACTTTCTTTCTTTATTGTTGTGATTTATTGTTGCATGCATTTTTCCCCCGTGTACTGTTTTAAGCATCGGGACGATGCCTTTTCAGAGGGGGGCATTGCCACGCGCTATTCTTATTTTCACTTTTGTTGTATTCGGTTTTCGCCCACAAAGACCGTCAGCAAAGCTCAGCTCAAACCGCGCCTTATTGTTCTAGAACCTTCCCGATTATTGTAGATCGTTTTGTTAAGATTGCGCGCAAGACGCGACCACTCGAGATTATTCCACAGCGTGCGCGATGACCAGTGATAAGGCTAGAATGTTCGACGCGTGATGCATAAAAGCCGGCGCGCTCCAACGATGTTCAGATTATCGACGGCCGACGCTCTGTTCGCCGCTCTCAGTGCCAGCGTGTATTGCTGTAGTCTGACCTTCAGTTGCCCGGCCACAAGTTCGGCCAAAATAAAGAGTTTCTTCTTTAACTCGCCGACTGTTGCCTTCGTCGACGTCACGACCACGTGACAATATCAAGGAAGTCCGATATGGACAATACGGAAGCGTCAGTAGCTCGCTCTGCAGCGTCGGGTGGATCTACTGGATACCGTGGCAGACAATCTGCGTCCTGATGGAGTTGGCCGGATTTGTAAACGACCGAGAAGGTGTGTTCTTGGAGGCGGAGAGACAACAACCGAGGCGGCCTGTGGGATCTTTGAGCGAAGAGAGCCAGCAAAGGGCATGGTGGTCCGTGACAACAGTACAGTTGCGGCCAAAAAGATATGGGCTAACTTTAGCTACAGCCCAAACTAGAGCGAGACATTCTCTCTCAGTGATTGAAAAAGTCTTTTCCGCGGAAGACAAAAGGCGCCTGGCGTAGGCAACGACGCAGTCACGTCCGTGTTGGAGCTGAGCGAGAAAAGCACCGATCCCATGGCCACTCGCGTCGGTGCGAACCTCTGTCGGGGAGGTCGGATCAAAGTGGCCTAATGCTGGAGATGTTGTGAGGGCCGCAATGAGCGCCGAAAACGCAGTAGCTTGAGGTGCACCCCAAGTAAAGGTGACATCTTGATTTAGTAGCTCGGTGAGAGGACGTCCAATGTCGGCAAGGTTCCATATGAAGCGGTGGAAATACGAACACAACCCGATGAAGCTGCGGACATCTTTAGCTGAACAGAGTACGGAAAATTGTGTCACTGCGTAATTTTTTTCATGATCGGGCTGGACACCAGCTGCGTTAACGAGGTGACCAAGTGCAGTTATTTCGCGATGGCCAAGACGGCATTTGGATGAGTTCAGCTGTAGACCAGCGTTGCGGAATACCTCAAAAATAGTGGAGAGCCGCTCAAGATGACTTGCGAATGTAGCATAAGCATGTTGACCACTTGAAGCAGCGCAGAAGAAAATCCATCATGCGCTCAAAGGTGGCAGGCGCATTGCAAAGCCCAAACGGCATGACTTTGAATTGGTACAGCCCATCTGGGGTTACAAATGGGGTTTTTTCTCGGTCTTGAGGATCAACAGCAATCTGCCAATAACCAGATCGAAGGTCAATGGATGAGAAAAACTTGGCGTCATGAAGACAGTCGAGTGCATCATCTTTCGTGGCAAGGGGTAAACGTCCTTCTTAGTAACCTTGTTGAGGTGTCTGTAATGAACGCAGAATCGCCATGTATTGTCCTTCTTCTTGACAAGCACGACCGGAGATGCCCACGGACTTGAAGATTCTTCCACGACACCTTTCGCGAGCATCTTTTTGACTTCTTTCTGGATTACCGCGCGTTCGGCAGCGGACACACGGTAAGGACACCGGTAAATTGGGCTGGCATCGCCTGGTGTTGATGCGGTGGGTGACAACCGATGTCTGGCCTAAAGGGCGGTCGTCAAGATCAAATATATCGGCATAGGAGGTCAAAAGAGTACGAAGATTTTGTGCTTCAGTGGGCGAAAGATCTGGCGCAATCATTTTCTCAATATCGGCGCGCGGGAGGTCGATTGCAGCTAGCTAGTTGGCAGGACGGCGAGGTCCGTGAAGTGATAATTCAGAGAGTTGGCACTTTTGTAATGACGACACGATGCCTAGAGTAATACCTTCAGGCAGCAGATGGATGGTTAGACCAAAGTTCAAAATAGGTAAACAAGTCTGGTTGCCGCGTACTGTGACCACAGTGTGCGGAACGGCAACAGAATGCGTCAAGGTGACGTCGGTGATCGGCGAAACAACACATTCACCATCGCGTACAGGTGGATCAGGGATTAGCTGGACGTACGTCGCGGCTTGTGGCGGAAGATGCAGGAACTCCATGGCACATAAGCGGCTTGGAACGTCAGGGGCAACATAGGCGTCTAGAGGGAGTTCCAGCTGAAGGAGGCCCGTTGAGCAGTCGATAAGAGCGGAGTGCATCGAAAGAAAGTCCAGACCGAGGATAACGTGATGGGGGGCACTGCGCAAGCACGGCGAACAACACGATGGTCTGACGGCCAGCAATACAAGCATGAGAGTTTGCACATACCAAGAACTGTAGATGTGCTCCCATCGGCAACTATTACCGCACACTGTACAGGGGGCGTGAGAACATTGCGCAGTTTTTTTCCGTAGAGCAGCGCTCATGACTGAAATTTGAGCGCCAGTGTCTATCAGGGCTGTCACAGTAACGTCGTCCAACACAATTTCCAAAATATTTCGGCTTGTAGGAATCGTCAACAGAGGATTTGCAGGCCAGGTTGTTGATGCAGCGTCGCCTCCGGGAGATGCATGTACTAGTTTTCCGAGGTCGAGGGTCCAGGCCGCGTAGGGGACGTTGATCGACGAAGAAGGGGCGATAGAGATTGACGGCCTTGGGGTGACGGTGATCGGCTAAACCGTCGGCTCTGGATGTTGGTCTTAGCAGACTGGAGATCGGACCGAGGAGAAAATCCGCGATAGTTGCCTTGAAATCGACGCCATGCCCTATTGTTCCAGGAGGGTGTTGATGACCATCGATTGCGACAGTGACGGGCAACGTGTCCCACGCGAGAGCAGTGGAAGTATATCGGCCTATCATCAGCCATCCTCCAGTCAGCAGGGTTTCGGTAGCGTGAAGGGTACGCTGGGATCTGGTTTGCTGCGGCAAGAGTACTCTCGGGCGGGGGGAATAGAGCAAACAGGTGCGATGCCCAGATTCGCAATCTCCTAGCGCACGACTGCTTGTATGAGCGATACGGTGGACGCGTTGGCTTGTGGAGTGTCTGACTGGATAGTCGCCGGAACCATTGCTTCCAGTTCGCTGCGGACAATGCGTATAACATGTGCTGACGACGTAGCTGGCGTGAACGAGGGGGGGGGGGGTGTTCACAGGTCGACGTGGCTGCGGTATTAGGCAGTCGCACGAAATGGCGGCTGATGCGACGACTCTTAGCTTGCTTAAACCGCTGGCACTCCTTGACGACATCATCGACGGTGGCGCAGTCCTTCACTATCAGTAGATTGAACGCGTCATGAGCAAATGCTTTCAATATATGCGCAATCTTGTCTGCTTCGGTCATATTCGCGGCAGCCTTTCGGCAAAGACCCAGTACATCCTGCATGTACGAAACGTAGGATTCTGTCGCCGTCTGAACGCGGGATTCTAGATCTTTCCTTGCGGCCTGCTGTCGCCCAAATGGCCTGCCGAACAACTCTATGAGCTTAGATTTGCATGTGTCCCAGCTGGTTAATTCGGACTCGTGCGTCTCGCACCAAACGAGTGCAGTCTCCCTAAGGTAGAAGACCACGTTTCCGAGCATCAACGTGGGGTCCCACCTATAGTACTCGCTGACGCGCTCGTACAATGCGACCCAATCTTCCACATTCACTTTGTCCTTGTCAGTGCCCGAAAAGGTTCTTGGGTCTAGGGGGGGCAGGAGAACCATGTTGGGTTGCTGCTGCTGCTGCTGCTGCAGTGCCGGTGATCCTTGTTCACCCATTGCAGTAAAAGAGAGGTGGCGACCACTGCGGAGTTCCGTGTTGGGTTTCGGAGAAAACGCAGGCAGGCTTACCCCGCACCTCCACCAATAATGTTACAAGAAAACTTATATTTGCAGATATCTACAAGCAGAGAGAGTGACTGATACAATGGCGGACTGGAAACTGTCTCCTAACCCCCCGTAGCTGTCTGTCCCCAGACCGGTACCCTCTACTACCTTGTGGCACACACCCACTACTGCCTTGTTGCAATATGATTAGACGCCTAACGAGACAGTCGGAATACCGCATACATGTGCGGTTACGCTAACTTTAGCGGCAAAACATGCCAGATGGATGTTCTGATCCTCGGCAGCACATAACAAGCAATCTTCTGTGAGCATGTCGCGAAGATGGGGAGACCGAAATCTACGTTCTAAGCGACGAAATAAAAGACGGGCCTCCCGAATTACATATAACATCGAGAAAAAATTAAGGCAGCTTCGCACTCGTAGTGCCAAGCCTTACGGAAGTGCGGAGGTGGGAAGTCTTCAATTTTTCTCTTTGTTTTCTCTTTCCTTCCTCCTCTCTTTCTTGTTCTCTTTTCCAACTTCTCCTGTGTTTTTTTTCTTTATTTCTATTTATTCGCGTTTTTCTTCTTATCTGCCCCCTTTTATATTGCCACAAGCATTGGATAATACTGCGCTGTACCACTGTGTGTATGTTCCACCGTGAAAGAGGGAAGAGGACAAAGAAGTGGAAAACATGAACAAGTCGTGCTTCCAGTGATCGCTTTGCAGTGCTCTTACAGCTTCACATAACTCTCGCGCCCTCAGACGTTTCGATGTTTAGTTCCGTCTCAGCTGAATCACCTAAAGTTAGTGTGGGTACCAGGCCACTGTGGCTTAAAATTAAATGAAATGGCCGATGCTTTAGCGCGCGCATTGCTAGATCTCCCAATAATCCAGGTTGTTCCCTTGGTAGAATATTTCACCGCAATCAGATATAGAAAATTGCCAATTCAGACAGATATGATGGAATGAATAACAACGTGGACGGAATAGAAGCATCTAAACTTCCCATGGAAGTCTCATTGGAGCCGATCTAGACAATCTGAAGTTATGATCACCAGATTTCGATGCGTGTCCCCCCCATTAAACCTTTACTTGCACAGAGCTGGTCTGACGATATCGCCCCTATGTCAGTTTTGCGGAGAATTAGAAAATATTGCACATTACTGTTTATCATGTCGCAGATATGCACGTATTAGATCAGGACTGCTCATTACTCCGCTTTCAAAAATAGGCTTAAACTTAACTGAAGAAATTGTGCTAAGCTTCGGTGCCTCAAGGTTGGGATACTGCCATAGGGATGCCTTCGATGCCGTGTGTAATTTCATGCAAACCACTAAACGTGTACCATTTTAATCTTGCCTTCAAAATACTCGTTATTCAAATGCGGCAAAATCTAACTAATCTCATCAAAATTATTCCGATCAGGTTAATACGGCAGTCTGCAACACGAGCTCAATAGCATAATTTTACAGCCAAAGCTGTTATGAGATCACAACAAGAGTCGTTCCTGCACCGTAGTTGTCTGCCGCCGCCATCGGTGTCCGTAACCAATATCGCACGAAATAACAAAAAAAAAACTAAATAAATAAAAAACACCCACGACAGAATGGGAATCCAACCCGGGTCTTCTGCGTGGCAGCCCAGCCCTCTACCGCTGAGCTGCGCCACTGCTTGAAACTGCTGTGCAAACTGACCCTATGCAGGCTTCATGTCGGGTAAGGAATCGCGTTAACGTGTGCTGTAAAGCGTTTTATGACGGTAAAGTAAGAACCAGGCGTCACACAATGCGAATTGCGTAACGAGTGGGGCGTTCAATGCTCCAACCCATTACAAAAGCCTCAAGCAAAATTGTTCATCCTCGTCAGCCACAGCATCAACAAAGTGCACATAATACGTCACAAGTGTGTAGTGGGTACCGCGCTTTTAAAAAGAACGACCAACAATGGCATTGTAGACGCTTCCCCACTACACAAAAATTATGATGATTTATGGCGCTTGCAAGTGCGCTTGTAGTAGTTGCCCCAAGGGTGTTTTAAAAAGGCTCTAAAAAGGCCGCTCTCCCAGCTTTCGCTGTAACTGTGCTGCGCGTGCCACGCAGGCCTGGCGGTTTTTAACGCGATAGCGTTAAAGAGCTCGCTTCGCAGAAATTCCGGCGTCAGCGTCGGCGTCGGTGTCGGCGTCGGCGGCGGCGTCGTTGGTTGTGAGCAAAAAATCATCATCTTGTCCGTGACCGAAAAATCATCCTCATGTCCGTGACCGAAAAATCGAGAAAGATGCAAATAAAATAAATACTAAAAATTTTCGGGTCCGAGTGAGGATCGAACCCAGGTCGTCTGCGTGGCAAGCAGGTGTTCTACCACACAGCCATGCCTCTGCTTGGATATACTGTGAAAATAACTTGCTCTGCTTGGAAATGCAGTGAAAATAACTTCCATGCTTCGCAAACGCAAGCGTCCTTTATATAGGCGTCGCAATATAACATGTAATATCCCAGGAATATTGCGTGGTACAAGCGTAAATTGCCATTGGGCGTCAGAATATGTGACTGTCATAACGATTCCATGGTTTAAAGCCAGCCACCCATTACAAACGGCACACACCTTACTGGGCCTATTCCCTTAAAAGCACGTAGCGGGTGCATGGCAAGTTCGAAAACATTTCCCACATTTGCCGCGCATAATTTCTCCTGGTTTAAACCATACTACCCATTACATAGTATGCACTAAGTGATTGAAGTACGCAGTAGGGACGGGATATCGCTATCGCGTTCAACTCTTAAAGGCGAAGCTTAAGGGTCCCCCCAATTTTTTTTGAAGTCTTAATTTGATGATTTACTTATTATTGTCATTTCTTCTCTTCTTTTTATATATTATTTTTTAACCACCTAACATTCTTTGAATAACCTTATATGTTTCAACTACGCATTCTTGGCCCATCCCCCAGAGTGGGTACGTGCCATAGAACAGAAGGAAAAACAATCAAACAAGTGATCAGTTGAGTCGACGTCCTGGTGTTCCGATAGATGGAGGTTCCGTGTTATTTATAATTACGTGACATTTTCTGTTGGAGGTGCTGGGTAGTGTTGTATGCACTGTGACCAGCAGGACGATCCCGGCAACAGTGACGCCTTGGAAGAACAACCTAACTTGCGGCGTAGCCGGCGGCAACTAGGCCTACCCCCTGAATTCGGCCTCTTTCCACAAGTCTTTAGAAGTATGGCGAGTGCAGGAACGCAGACTCAAGAGACATCGACTGCGCCTTCTCCATGGTGTTTCAACAGACCGCGAACACCGAGGTCGTTTCATGGCGACACTTACGAGGACGTGGACGACTGGCTCGACCACTACAACCGTTGCGCCAGGGTCAGCGAACGGGATGAGCACCGGAAGCTTCAGTATATGTACTTTTACCTCGAGGACTCGGCACGCACTTGGTTTGAAAACCATAAACTACCATGACAACCTGGCCAGAGTTCTGGACCCAGCTGCTGAAGACCTTCCGAAGCGCTGACCGAAAGGAACAGGCAGAACGTCTCATCAATTCGCGGAATCAGTGGCCAAACGAGAGCGTTGCCATGTTCGTTGAGGACATGTCCCGGCTGTTACGGCGAGCTGACCCGTCAATGTCGGAAGAGGAGAAGGTGCGCCTACTGATGCGGAGCGTCAAAGAGCATTTGTTCGCCGGACTGGAGCGCAACCCTCCAAGCACCATAGCGGAATTTCTTCGCGAGGCCACGACGATGGAGCGCATGCTAAGACAACGATCTTCGCAGTATGAGCGCCAAAGCAGTGTTTCGTCAGTGTCATCGTCCCTGGCAACACCTGATGGTACAACCATAAGGGAACTTGCGGAGCTCATGCGTTGTATTGTACGCGAGGAGCTGCAAAAACTGCACGCAGTGTCTCCTCAGCCACATGTCGCTGCTCTTTCGGATGTCGTCCGTGAAGAGGTCCGGCACCTGGTCCTACCCCTGGTGGCTCCGCCCCCAACCGAGGCCCCTCTTTTAACGTACGCGGAAGCGCTACGTACTCCGGCAGTCGGCTATCCGTCCCGCCCATACATCCCGCAGACGCCGCCATTCTATACTCAAGCCCACCGAATTACGGGAACCAACGACTTAATACGCTGAAATCCGGTGTGTGGCGCGCTCCCGACAACCGGCCCCTTCGTTACCATTGTGGTGAACCAGGCCACGTCTACCGCGAGTGTACGTACCGACACATGGGCCTTACAGAATTTCGTCCAGATGCTCGCCGACCCCGAGATGCTGAGCGGCCCCGTGCTATCGCCGAATACTTGGCAAGCCAGCAGCGCTGAAACTTTCAGCGACGCCAGTCCCGCAAGCCGTCTCCCAGGCGCTCCACGTCACCTGGCCAGCAGTCAACTTTTGCCGACGTCGTTGTGGGGCGATCGCCTAGGTCCCCAAGCCCACGCCGGGGAAACTAGGGGCAGCGAGCTCCGGGGATGAGGCCGCTGTTGATCGACCGTTAAAAGACCCTCCTCCGACCTACCTGCCGACATCCGACGACTCCCTTTCGCAGACATATGCCAGCGACAACAAACGTGTATCTGCTGACATCTCCATTCTCGTTGACAACCACCCGGTAACTGCTCTGGTAGACACGGGCGCCGATTATTCTCTTATCAGCGCTGACCTCGTTGCTAATTAAGAAAATCAACGACACCTTGTGGACATGGACCTAGCCTCCGGACAGCAGGAGGTCACCTGTTAACACCATTGGGTGATGCACCGCCCGTGTTCAAATCCGTGAGTAAGCATACGTTGCTTCTTTCGTCGTGTTGCCCGAATGCTCCCGAAAAGTTATCCTTGGAATGAATTCCCTTCGCGAGCACGGAGCGGTTATTAACCTTCGAGACATGTTGGTAATGTTTTCTGACGACAATCCGCCTGGATAACAAGATACCAATAAGCAGAAAAAAGCAATTTGAATTGCTGACAACATCACACTTCCATCGCGGACCATTATGTTGGTAACTGTGGAGAGCGACTGTCGGTGCTCTTGGCTCGGCAGATCTGCGTCGCCCGTGGTATCGTCCATCTGAAACGTAGGATGATTCAGCTCTTGGTCACGAATTTCAGCGGCGAGTACCAACATTTGGAAAAGCGCACAGCAATCGCTCACTTCGAAGCCATTGGCGACGAACCATTATGTAGGATTGCTCCGATTGCCGCAGCCGCCGAATGTGACAAAGCAGTGGCCTGTACAGCCGATGTGAATCTGACACCTTCATGTGTGCAGAAAGAGCAGATACGCGCTATTTTACGCACGTTTCAGTTTCAGTTTATTGATTACAAAAAAAGTAGTACAAGATCAACAAATATACAGGCAAGGGTCCCAAAGTAAAGGAACTGCAGTGGGACCCTCGGTTAATTATACAAGCATTGAGGGTAATAAGTATAACTAAAATCAAGCAGACCCCAACCGTGTAGCACCGCATTATAACTGATCATACCGAACGACAGCACGCCTACCGAGTATCGCAAAAAGAAGAAGAGGCGATACGTTCACAGGTGAAGCAGATACTCGACGATGACATAATCCAACCATCAAACAGTCTGTGGGCGTCCCCCGTCGTACTTGTAAAGAAGGACGGCACTCTTCGATTTTGCGTGGATTACCGCAAACTCATCAAAGTGACGAAGAAAGACGTCTATCCTCTTCCCCGCATAGACGACTCACTGGATCGACTTCCACATGGACGATATTTTTCATCAATGGATTTGCGAAGTGGCTACTGGCAGATCGAGGTCGATGAACGCGACTGTGAAAAATTCCCCATCTCTCGCTAAAGGGAACCATGTGTGGATGCGAAGCAGCGGGGAGATAATTAGCTTCAGAGGGAGGAACGTCGCCGCTCTCGTTTCACGGCAGCGGTCCGGGCGCTCATCGCGGCGCTGCACAGGAGAGAGAATGAGGCGCGCGCGCTCCGTCATTTTCATACCGCGGAACTACCGTGGCGCCCTCAGCGGAGTATGCAGCTGTCACACCACCTGTCGTGCGCTCCGCTCCGTAGAGGATTCCTAGAGGAGAGGACGGGGGGAGACCGTAGGAGAGGAGAGAGAGGGGGGAGGGGACGTGCATGCGCTGTGGGGGGTGTGGGACGCGGGAGCCGGTCCGTAGAGTAGAGGATTCCTAGAAGAGAAACGGGGAGAGGACGCTAATGCACTGTTGGGATGTGGGACGCCGGGGCCGCTCCGTAGAGTAGAGGATTCCTAGAGGAGAGAGGGGGGAGAGGACGCGCATGCGATGTGGGACGCGGGCGCCGCTCCGTAGAGTAGATGATTCCTAGAGTAGAGAAAGGGGGGTGAGCGTAGGAGAAGATAGGGGGGAGAGGACGCGCATGCGCTGTGGGGAGTGTGGGACGCGGGGGGCCGCTCCGTAGAGTAGAGGAATTCCTACAGGAGAGAAAGGGGGTGAGCGTAGGAGAGAGAGGGGGGAGGGGATGCGCATGCGCTGTGGTGGTGTGGGACACGGGAAGGAGGGACGGAGTAAGCCCCCCTCCAAACACATGCAAGCAAGATGAAGGAATGGAGTCAACCTGGGCGACAGACACCACCTGCCTAGCCATTGCTAAGCATCCTCTCTGTGCTCTCGGCCGTGACTCTGATGACTGTGGTTGTGGTTGACGGCCTTCATATTACTACAGTGTTCTGGTTCGCATAATGGGTGCTTCTCTACTTCATGAAAGTGGCCGGACGCGGGACACGGGACGCGGGACGGGGGGACGCGGGAGGGACGGACATAGCCCCGAGCATAAGATGCTTCGCATCTAAAAACAGCGTTCATAACTCCCGATGGCCTCTACGAATTTAAAGTGCTACCGTTCGGACTGTGATCTGCTCCAGCGACATTCGAAAGGATGATGGATACCGTGCTGTCAGGTCTGAAATGGGAAACGTGCCTTGTCTATTTAGACGACGTCGTTGTTTTTTCGCCAACATTTGAGCAACATTTATAGCGACTTCAGTCCGTCTTCGTCGCAATTCGCCCTGCAGGCCTGTCACTAAAACTGGAGAAATGCCATTTCGGCTGCAAAGAGCTGAAGTTTCTAGGCCACCTTGTCAGCCACGAAGGAATTCGGCCAGACCCAGACAAAATAATGGCTGTTGCTGCATTTCCTCCACCTTTGAACAAACGTGATGTGCGCAGATTTTTAGGCCTCTGCGCATACTACAGACGCTTTGCGCAGAATTTCGCGGATATCGCCGAGCCCCTCACCTGCTTAACGAGAGAGGACGTTCCTTTTGTCTGGGGTCCCGAGCAACGTGGCGCTTTTTCTGAGCTTCAGCAGCGCCTCCAGACTGATGCCTTACTAGGACACTTTGATGAATATGCCGCCACTCAACTGCACACTGATGCAAGCAACATCGGTCTTGGTGCGGTGCTCGTGCAGTGGCAAGACCGCGTCGAGCGTCCCATCGCCTACGTAAGTCGCATTCTGTCATCGCCGGCAGCTAACTACTCGACCACGGAGAAGGAATGCCTTGCTGTTATCTGGGCCATATCAAAGTTTCGACCGTATCTATATGGCCGTCCTTTCAGAGTCGTTACCGACCATAATGCGCTCAGTTGGCTGGCCAACCTCAAGGACCCTTCAGGGCGTCTCGCTAGATGGAGCTTGCGCCTCGAAGAGTTTGACGTAAGAATCGTCTACAAGCGTAGGCGTGCGCACGGGGGGGGGGGGCAGGGGGGGCAAGAAGGGGGGGGGGGGCGCAAAGCCAGCCCTATACATTGTAGGGGGGGCGCAAAGTTAGCCCCATACATTGACATAATAGGGAGGGGGGGTGCTGCGACGAACCTTCACCCCCCCTGAAGGGGAACTCTGCGCACGCTTATGTCTACAAGTCTGGCCGGAGGCACACAGATACCGATTGCCTTTCGCGCGCTCCACTTGCATCAAGCGTCAGCATCAAGCGCTGACGATCCCGACGGCCGTTATCTTTGCGCTGTCAGTGAATTTCACTTGGCCCAACAACACCAGAACGATTCCGAGCTTCGACAACTTATTGAATACCTTGAAGGCCGCAGCTCGAGCCCTCCGCAGGCATTCGCGCGTTCAGAAACATTCTGTCTGCGTAACAACATCCTCTACAAAAAGAAGTTCAAACCTAATGCGACTGGACACCTGCTCGTCGTCCCATCAGCGCTCCGTGCTGACATTTTATCTGCCTACCACGATGAGCCTTCGTCCGGTCACTTCGGATTCGCGCACACCCTTGCCCGAATTCGTCAACATACTACTGGCCAAAGCTCGCCCAGGATGTCAAGCACTATGCAAAAACGTGTAACGGTTACCAGAGCCGTAAAGCGCCGCCTATGCGGCCATCTGGTTTTCTGAAGCCTGTTGCTCCGCCATCGTAACAGTTTGAACAAATCGGCTTGGACTTGCTCGGGCCTTTCCCGAAATCCCGTGACGGCAACCGCTGGATCGTAGTCGCTAGTGACTATATGACGAGATACTGCGAAACAAAAGCCCTAGAACGAGGCGCCGCCAGTGACGAGTTGCTTACTTCTTCATGAACAACATCGTCCTCCGCCACGGAGCGCCAGCAGTGGTCATCGATAGAGGCCGGATTTTCAGGCACTAAAAATCGCGTTTTAGGCGCCAAAAATAGGCAGGCAAAACAACATTTTAGGCACCAAAAATAGGCTGGCCAAACAAGTTCTAGGTCTCCATCGTCCCTAATGCAGGCACAATACATTTTTCACCAATGCAAATAATTTCAAAACAAAGACGCGAGTGACCTATCCAGGACAGGAACGAAAAAAAAGTAAAGCAGCTTCGCGCTACGCGTGCCAAGCCTGAAGGAACGGTGGAGCTCGGCGCCCTTTGTTTCTCTTTATGTTTCGCTGTCTTTTTTCACCTGTTTCATTTTCTCTCATCTCTCTGTTATTTTTGTCTTCCTTTCTCTGTGTATATAACAGAGCTGGGCAGTATCGAAGATACATGTATCTTAGATACTATCTTAGATACTCTTTGTGTATCTTGTATCTGTATCGCGATACGTCTCGCAAAACGAGTATCTGCATCGTGTATCTTAAGATACAAGATACTACTATAAAAAGCGCCACCCTGCGAAACAACAAACGTCAGCTGAACTCTGCTTCTCAAGCTGATGCTGCTGCCACTAAGCCACCTCAATAAAGCTAACGGCAGTGATATTCCTTTGTCTTTTTGCCAGAGTGCTCTAGTGAGCATAAGAAATAAGGTCTATACGCATCTCTACTGGTGGAGCAAAGTCACGCGATGGCGCTCGAGCCATCTCGACAAAAACAAGCGCGTGAACGTCTACGTGCAGCCGACCTTTTGTTTCTCCATATTTTCTTTCTTTTTGGCTGATTTTGGTGCCATGAACCTTGTTTGTAGCCGCGGTACTGTGCTGCTTACTACAATGCGTGCGGCGTCTCTCGCTCAAATTAGGATGCGGCTATAGTGTCGCTATCGAAGTTTGTCTTGCGGGGTGCTTCGTTGCAGTCTCATAAATGCAAGAATGTGGTTGCTTTGCGTCTCGCTGGTTTCACACAGATTTGACAGATCTCTTCGATGTAAGCTTGACTCGCACACTATGAGATTGACTGCACACTATGAGATTATATGCCAGTTAGATTCTAACAACCATCGCTCCACCGGTGTCGATGCTATATGCAATAGAACAAGCATTTACGTAACAGATGATATTTTGGCGTACTGTATCTTTGTTCTTCGCGCTAAATATGCAAGAAGATTTTTTAATGATAGCTTGATTGTTAGCACAAGTGCTTTCTTTGCTGTCCTCCGTTTGCATGCCACACATTACCTAGGCCTCTGTGCACTTTTCTTGCCCATTTGTTGACTGCAATAAATCTTTTGTAACCTCCTCCTCTATTCCTTCTCTTATTTATTCTTATATTTAATTGGCTGCATTATTGCTACTATTTAAATATCTATATTCCATGTGAATTTGCTGTTCAGGCGATGTTAGGGTCAAGGTAAAATAATCTGAGCGTGCCTAGTGCTTTCAGGAACAAAAATTCTGCTTGTACGATTTAATAAAACAGCGAAATTGAGTTTACATTATAGCAATCGAAATTATAACGAAAAATCTTAAATACGTTAGAAAGGAGATTGGAGAAACATAACATCAAGTACTACGGTTTTCTCATTATCGTCCCCACGAGCCCTTTAGTGCTATTTTCCGTGGGCACTGAGTTTTCTATTGTCTGACTTTAACATCTAAGTTGACGATACATCATGCTTTATTTTCCTAGCTTTTAGGGGTGCCACCTGTATCGTGTTTATAAAGGGTGTCACGTAACTGGAACCAAATATATACAAAGAAGTGCTTAACCTCAACTGCATAAAACCGTAGGGACTATGACAAAACCAGCGATGGGGTTTACTGCCATGTGGCTCTCATTATGGTATCTTTATATTGCGCTTAATTTTTTCACTAGGATGAGAGATGTAACATTTCTGCTATTCATTTCGGGGCCAAGTGTGTTTCTTTGCATTTTAGAGGGCATTCTAAAACGGCAGATCTGACTTTTTGTGGAAAATTACACGCTACGTAGTGATTTTCCCGGCGTTTAAAGAAAGCTGGAGAAATATGACCACGTTACTGCGCTCGTATGCTATTGTGCTGCAGCGCTCTCAGACGTGTTTCGAGCGGATGGCGGCGAAATAAGGGGCCGTGGCTTAGGCATCGGCTCCACAGCGCGTCACCATTTCTGACCGCCACACAAGGCAAAGAAACACCATTGTCCCTGACTAGCGACAGGCTGACGGTCCCCGCTCCAGTTGTTTCGCTCGATGCCTGTTTAAGAGCGCTGCAGTACGATAGCGCATGAACGCAGTCACGTGGTTTTATTTCATATTTCGCGTGCTTTCTTTAAAAGCCAAAATATATTGATCATGCAGCATGTACGCCGCCAAAAAACAATTGCATCGGTTGTTTTTAAATGCGTTCTACGACGTGACCAAGCGCACTCTGCCCTAAGGTGAATAATAAAAATGTTGCATAATTGACCATGGTTAATCAACCACCTAAACTCAATAAAAAAATACCATAACGAGCGCCGCATTACGGTAAACCATATGCCATTGGTTTCATTCAGTCACGGTTAAACGCTTTTTTTTTATTTGGTTCTACTTACGTGAAACACCCTACATCTATGCTTATTCATTTAGTCATTTTTTATTGCGGAACTGCCTCGCTATTTGACTTAGGTGTATTCGCTTTCCCTTTTTAGGTCCCCGTAAAGTCATTTTTTGTGCATTACATAAAAGCTGGTAAGCAGGCTAGTGAGAGAAGAAATGGTAGAGAGGAAAGGCAGGGAGGTTAACCAGGCTAGAAGTTGCAATAGTGTGAATACAAGTGATATCCTGCGACGCTTTTTGCCACGTATAATACATCTGGGAAGCTTCTCGGCGGCAGAAGTTCTCTCAGGGAGGAAATAGTAAAAGATGGCACGTTAGTGAATATGTTGCTAACGAAGAGTTTACGCAAGTTGATAGGTAGAATATGAAAAATCACTGCAGTTTTATATCCTTAGTGAACTGTGATCGCTGACTCGATAGTTATCGTCTTCACATGATGATTCATATGAAATATCGCTGCCAGCGTTATTGCTGCTCTGCAGCTGTCGGGTGATCAGCTTCTGTGAACGCTTACAGATAAGGTAAGACTCTGCGCCGGTATTTGTGCCATCTTGCGGAGGCTTATTTTTGAAGTTCTTGCAATTAATGGCAACCCGCTAGCTGGTCGCCAAGTAGAGCAGCGACACCCATGAAACACAAAAGTGTCAAGTAAACAAATGCCAATAACTTGTTTCGGAATGAAACTAATATACTTTAAGCAGGAAAAAACATAACTTTCGGGATTCAAATAGATGTTTCATTAAAATAAACAAAGTTGGTCGCAGTTAAGACATTTTCAAGCAAACACATCTGTACATAGGTATTTGAGTCCTAATTATATAGCTCTATAATAGCAAATTTCCAAATGTATCGAAGTATCTTAAGATACAATTGGGAAGTATCGTATCGGATACATTCATTCTGGAAGTATCTTGTATCTGTATCTCCGATAGTTCTTGCCCGAGTATCTTGTATCGTATCGCGATACAATTTCAGAGTATCTTTGCCCAGCCCTGGATATAATACCTTCTATTTCTCGCTCTTTCTCTTTCTTTGTACTTTTCCTTTCTCTCCCGCTCTCTATTTATCTCCTTCTTCCTAAGCCATGCTTTACTCTCTCCCCTTCCTACTATCCCTTTTTGCTAACCCTCACCACTCTCCTCCTCAACTCCACTTTCCTTTCGCACCCTTTTAGCATGCTATGCTACACAATGCTATGTTACGTTCGGCCAGCGTGCCTGGATAGCCGAGTGGCTACGATGCTCGCATTCGGATCGTGGGTGCGTGGTTTCGAATCCCGCCTCACCAACAATTTTTTTTCGCCAAGGATATCTCCCTCGCTCTTTGTTTCTATATCTTTCTTCCTTACTTTCTCTCTGTACTCGTTCTCTCACCCATGAGAGTTATTGCAGGCCACGCCGGAGAAATCGGCGCTCTTGCTCTGGGAGCGAAGCAGAAGAAAAACGAAAACGACGAAGGGAAAGAAGAGGCTGAAGAGAGCGCGTGTCGGTTGATGATGAAATTTCTGTTTACCGTCACGAACCAATGCGCCGCTTAAACAGCTCCGGTGTTAAAAATTTTCTTGTTTATGATGCCACAAAGGGGCCAACAGCTGAACATAGCCGTGCAACTGTTCTTTTAAGGTGAAAGCTTTTAATGTCTCATGCTCACGTCCGTCCGGTGTCCGTCCGGCGTCCGGCGTCCCTCCGTCCGGTGTCCGTTCGTCCGTCCGGATGTCCGTCTGTCCGTCCGTCCGGTGTCCATCCATCCGTCCGTCTGTCCGTCCGGATGTCCGTCTGTCCGTCCGTCCGTCCGGATGTCCGTCCGTCCGCCCGTTTGGATGTCCGTCCAGATGTCCGTCTGTCCGTCCGGATGTCCGTCTGTCCGTCCGGATGTCCGTCTGTCCGTCCGGATGTCCGTCCGTCCGGTGTCCGTTCGTCCGTCTGTCCGTCCGGATGTCCGTCTGTCCGTCCGGATGTCCGTCCGTCCGTCCGGATGTCCGTCTGTCCGTCCGTCCGTCCGGATGTCCGTCCGTCCGGATGTCCGTCTGTCCGTCCGTCCATCCGTCCGGATGTCCGTCTGTCCGTCCATCCATCCGGATGTCCGTCCGTCCGTCGGTCTTTCCGTCCGTCTTTCCGTCAGTGGAATGGCCACACGCTTTCGCCTAACACACTTTGGAATGTACAAAGTGTCCTTCAATTTTTCCCGCACAGTTCGCAGAACATGGTCTCTCCTTCTATTCTGTAGCGTGGTGAGTCATGTGTACACTGCACAATCAAGAAACTGCTTGGTGTCTTCCTTTTCGGCAAGGCTGAGAAGGGCAGCACAGGGGCAGATAGTCAGACCGCTAAAACACCAGATGGGAAGAATGCCTTGTATTGGCCGTGTATGGTCGCGCAGGGTCAATATCTCGCGCTCTGTGTATACTTTAAGAAGAAAACTACTCACAAAACAAAAGCCGCGTGTACAGAACATTTTTTGTACTTTTGATCATCACACTGTTTTTCTCTGACGACTCTCCTCAGTTTTGTATTCGCGAACAACTCTCGCCATGTCAGCGTGGCGGCGTATGGTGGCTGGCCCATCCCACTTAACTTCTATTAGCGGTTGGTTTCCGGAAGGTGGTTGAACTAGATGACTAGGTTGAACAACAAAGTTCCGAACAATCTATGTTGCTGCCCTGCGCCAGGAATAACTGTCGCACAACACTATAGAGAGAAATCTGAGCTTAAATAGAGTTCATATAGGTGGACATTTCGAATAGAGGCATTTATAGGCACTTATAGGGATTTAGGCACAAACACCAACAATAGGCATTTATAGGTACTATAAAAACACTATAAAACTCCTTCTTAACGTTTGTGGGATGCCGTGTCGACGAAAGGACGCATCCCAACATAAAACACAACGACTGTTTATTCGCGTAGTAGCGGCAGCGGGGCGAGCATACCGACGCTGCGCTCGAACGGTTAGAGAAGGAATGATCACTTCCGAGCTTGGCAGCTTGGGTTTATAGCCCCCGTCGGTGACGTAAGCCTCCGGTGACGCTGCGGCGGCGCTGTCCCTTATAGGAGGCGTGTTGCTGCATGCGGCCGTGTCACGCCAGGCCAGCTAGTGACGAGACGGATGCTGCGCCGGTTTGTGCGCAGTGTGTCGCCACATCACCCCCCCCCCCGCGGAGTGCAGAGCCCTCAGGCTCTGTAGAAATCTGGGAGGTGTACCCGACGGCCGGAGCGTGTCGTGAAAGGAGCGGGCTGCGACGTCGGCGGCTGTGGATAGATGCCTGTGGATGGAGTGGCGCTGCCCGGTTCGTTCGCAGTGATGTATGCGGGCTTGAGCCCGTCAATCGAGACGCGGACGTTGTTCCCGTTCAGGCGCAGAGTGAAGTTTTTGTCGTCGCGATGGAAGACCGGGTAGGGTCCGCTGTAGGGTGGCTGGAAAGGCCTACGGACGGTGTCGTCGCGGAGGAAAGCGTGCGTGCACGATGCTAGCTCCTTGAACACAAAAGGAGTAGGCTTGCAGTGGTGGGCTGCAGGTGACGGGCGTAAGGCGGCGATGGTGCGTCGGAGCCGGGTGACGAAGTCGGTGGGATCTGACATCGTAGGGCTGGATGGCAGTGCAGCGAGAAATTCACCTGGGAGACGGAGTGGTTCCCCGTAGACGAGCTCTGCTGGTGTAGCGTGGATGTCCAGTTTGAAGGTGGCGCAAAGACCGAGTATGACGGCTGGGATGGCCTCGAGCCAGGTTGTGTGGGTGGCACATAATGGCTGCTTTGAACTGTCGGTGGAAACGCTCGATCATTCCTTTGGCGCAGGGGTGGTAACTGGTGGTCCGCAAGCGTTCGAAAGCGATGGTAAGCCCGAGGAGCCTGGAAAGGGGCGACTCGAACTGTCGTCATTAGTCGGTGGTTACGCGGCGGGGGGGCGCGGAAACGAGAAATCCAGCCGGTGAAGAAGGCCCAGGCGATGTCTTCCGCGGTGATTCCCTCGAGGGGCCATGCCTCGGGACATCGAGTGTACCGGTCAATGGCGGTGAGGCAGTAACGATAGGGTCCAGCCGGGGGAAAGGGTCCTATGATGTCGAGGTGGACGTGCTCAAACCGACCAGAGGTCTGAGGGAATGTTCCGAGTGGTGACGTGACGTGCCTGGTGACTTTAGCGCGTTGGCATTGAATGCAGGAGCGTGCCCAGGTGCGACAATCCCGTCGCATGGAGGGCCAGACATAGCGGTCAGCCACGAGGCGTGTAGAGGTGCATATGCCGGGATGGCTGAGGTTGTGGAGCTGGTTGAAAATTCCACGGCGATGGGAGAGGGGCACATAGGGCCTGCTTCGTCCTGTCGACATGTCGCAACAGATTGTGGTTGTCGACCCTGGAATGGGGACTTGTTGTAGCTGAAGTGAGGACCTACCCTTAAGAACTTCCTGCAGTTCGGCGTCCATAGTCTGAGCCTCGGCGAGGACGTCCGCTTTTATCTGCACCGAGCTGATGGCTGCTACGCGTGAAAGCACGTCGGCGACCAAGTTGTCTTTCCCGCTGACATGTTGGATGTCGGTGATGAACTGCGCAATGAACGAGAGTTGGTTCTGCTGTACAGGCGGGAGTTTGTCGCGACGTTGAGAGAAGGCGTAAGTAAGAGGCTTGCGGTCGGTATAGATGGTGCAATTCTGTGCTTCGAGAATATGGCGAAAGTGTTGCACTGCTTCGTATATCGCCAGAAGTTCTCTGTAGTAGGCTGACGAATTTGTCGGGGCGGTGGTCGTGGTTTCATCAGTTGAACTGGCGGTTGAAGGGGTCGTTTTCCGAGTTGCGAGCTTCTTGGAGAAGAAAGCCAAGGGATGCCATGTGTTGTCCACGCGTTGCATGTGGGCGGCGCCGATGGCGAAGCTAGATGCGTCCGTGAAGAGTCCCAAGGGAGCGTCTGGCACGGGATGGGTGAGGAGCGTGGCGGTACAGAGGGCGCCTTTGCATTCTTCGAAAGTTTTAGGGGCGAAGCTCCTCTTAGTCTAACCTTGTCAGGCGTAACGCGTAACCCCCAGTATCGCCTGCCATCTCGGAGGCCATGATAAGAGATGACCATTTCTCGTCTGATTTCCTAGATGGCGTTACTCTGCCGCTGCTCTCCGAATTGCCGTTACTCTCCGATTGGCTGCTGCGCGCGCTTTGCCTGAGTGCGCGGCGATCGAGTGCCTCTCTCAGTCTCCTGGATCGTCGCCGTACGTGTCGAATCGTTGGTGGGGCATGGACGAAGCGAAGCAGCGGGCGCGGAGGGCCGCCGCTTCTCGGGCTCACCTTTCGGGGTCCGCTGCTCTCGCTGCTCGGAGTGCACGTTGGCGCCGCTAGCTGTGCACTTCTCCGACCACAAGTGCGTTATATATAAAGGTAACTTGAAATCTCAATAAAAGTTTTCTTCACCGTACCTCACGTGTTTGCATGATGATTTTATCGGGCGAACTTCTCGGAGGGTTAACGGCATCAACCATAACCTCTCAAGCTTCGCCCACCTCACCATCATTCACCTCGTGGATATGCTGCGATTTTTTTGCTAACGTCGGTGTCCTCTTGACGGGTTGGTTTCCTCGTAGGCCAGCCAAAGCATCATGGAGGGGAGCCTGGTAGTCGGCTGCGTGCAGCGAGAAACGTCTGTAAAAGTTCAGCATGCCGAGGAAACGGCGAAGATCTTTGGCGGTGGTGGGTTGAGGGTAATTCTGCAGGTCCGAGATGCGTTGGGGCAAGGGCCGAGTTCCCTCATATGAAACTTCGTGGCCGAGGAAGCGGACGACGGAGACGCCTAGCGTGCTTTTTTGGATATTGACGAGTAGACCGTGGTAATCGAGGCGTTGGAACAGCAGACGGAGGTGGCTCTGGTGCTCTTCGGCGTCGCGGGAAAATACCAGTATGTCGTCAAGGTAAAGGAAGCAGAAGTCGAGGCCACGGACGACTTCTTTGATGAAGCGCTGAAAGGTTTGTCCAGGGTTCTTCAGACCGAAGCTCATAAAGGGAAACTCTAACAAGACAAAGGGAGTGATGATTGCCGTTTTCGGGACGTCATCCGGATTGACGGGTATCTGTGTGTAGGCCTTCACCAGGTCTAGCACGGAGAACACGTGGCAGCCATGAAGGCGATGGGCGAAGTCCTGTATGTGGTGGACGGGGTACCTGTCTGGGATGGTGCGCGCGTTGAGGGCACGGTAGTCGCCACAGGGCCGCCAGCCTTCGCTCTTCTTCGGAACAAGGTGGAGTGGTGAGGCCCATGGACTGTCAGAGCGGCGGCCGATTCCTTCGCGGACCATGGCCTCGAACTCTGCTTTGGCTATGCGCATGCGGTCTGGGGCAATGCGACGGGCGTGGCAGAAAACCGGGGGGGCCTGAAGTGGTCCGGATGTAGTGCACGGTAGTGTGCTGCACTTTGTGTGGTAGTCCGATGGGGCGTGTCAATCCGGGAAATTCGGGAGGATGGTGTGGTAAGGCGAGTGATTGTCAACACTGAGTACCTTGATGCTTGGCTGTTGGGCGGTCGTTCGCTGGCCTGGTGTGGAATGTCCCGTTGTCGCGTCGATGAGACGGTCGTTGCGGCAGTCCGGAAGGAGGTTGTAGTGAGCCAGAAAGTCTGAGCCGGTGATTGGCTCGGTGACGTCGGCAATGACAAAGTTGCAGTGAAGGTTATGGCGTACGTTCCTGAGCTGGATGAGCAGGCGGCGCGAGCCGTACGTCTCGATTGTGGAGCGGTTTGCCGCACTGAGCTCGAAAGACGTAGGCGGATGAGGACCTTGAAGATGGTATCGCGGGTAGCAGCAAATGTCAGAACCGCTGTCGACAAGGAAACCCTGCTTCGTGATTTGGTCGGTCGTGAAGATGCGACGGCCTCCGGGTTGGCAGCTCGCGGCCGCCTCTACAAGCTGCTGTTGGCGTTTTCCGCATGTCCCACGGAACAGGGTGGTCGACATTGCCGGGCTCAGTCCCCGAATCGTCGGTGGTAGTAACACGGGCCCTTGTTATCAGGTTGCCGCGATGAAGTGGTGTTATGGTCGCGGCTTTGCAAGTGGCGGCGTTGTTGCATCGGAAGACGTTCACCCAGGTGTTGTTGAATGTAGGTGAGCTGTCGATCGATGTCATCGATACGGCGCGCAAGCTCTGTGGTGGTCAGTGGTACGGTGACAGCCTGGATGGTGGACGACAACTGCAGCAAGAAGGCCTCGACGACGCGATCAGCAATCTCCGGAAGTTCGTCGAGAGGTAGCCTAACCTGAGCCTGCAGAAGTGCCTGGACATGCGGCGAGAGTCATTGGAGCCAAATCGCTAGCAGAAAAGAATCCTAGACTTGCATGTTGCGCGCGAGCGCACGCATGTGGCGCAGGAGCTGCGAAGGTTTGCGCTCAGCAAGCTCTACGGATTGACGTTGTCGTATCTCGTGTTCTTCCGAGAGCGACAAGCGGTGGATAAGTGCAGTCTTCAGGTGTTCAGAGAGGTTGGCCGTTGGTGGGTTGGCAAGGATATCCCGGACCTCGTTGGCATAACGTGCGTCCAGGTGGGCGACGACGTAATCGTAGCGGGTCCGGTCTTGCGTGATGCGCGCCAGGGAGAACTGGGCCTCGCCTGGGCAAACCAGACCTCGGGCGAGTCCACCCAAAACGGCGGAAGCTTGACAGCAACACGCCAGGGGGCAGCGTGCGGGATGCCTTCTGTAGGAGCTCTGACGTCCTCAGCGGAGCTGGCAGGCACGGCCTTGGTTGTGGAGGCGTTGCGAGAATGCTGCTGTTGCTGGGTCTGCAATTCCTCTTGAAGTTGTTGCACTTGCTGGCGCAGAGCGGTGAGGGCTTCTGGGTCGGCCATGGCGGTGCGGTTAGTTCGGTTTCCGGGTCACCAGATGTGGGATGCCGCGTCGACGAAAGGACGCATCCCAACATAAAACATAACGACTGTTTATTAGCGTAGAAGCAGCGGCGGGGCGAGCATACCGACGCTGCGCGCGGACGGCTAGAGAAAGAATTGTCACTTCCGAGCTTGGCAGCTTGGGTTTATAGCCCCCGTCGGTGACGTAAGCCTCCGATGACGCTGCGGTGGCGCTGTCCCTTATAGGAGGCGTGTTGCAGCATGCGGCCGTGTCACGCAAGGCCAGCTAGTGACGAGGCGGAGGCTGCGCTGGTTTGCGCGCTGTGTGTCGCCACAAAACTGTCCTTCGACTACAAACTCGGTTCCGAACTGCTTGTTGAAGAAAGGAATCCTTGTCTTAGAAAAGATGGAAAAGGGGCGACTTTATTGCCAAGAGCACAGTTACAACGCGTCCATTGCTGGCCGTTCCGAATCAGTCCAGTCCAGCCACGAGCGGCTCGCTCCACGCGCCAGTCCCATCGTCGTTTTCTTCTAATATTTAATACTGCTTACCAAAGTCAGCGACTATAAGTACCTGGAAATCACAATAATCAACGACCTCAGCTGGAATACTCACACTTGTAACATATGGAACTATTTGTTTAAGAAGCTTTGCTTTCCCAGACATAAACTAAATCATATACCTTGTAGTACTTGGTTAACGGCTTATACATCTCTAATTAGACCTAATCCCGAATATGCCAGCATTTTCTGGGCTACCTACACAAAAAATAACATTGATACTGTCGAAGTGATTCAGCGTGAAGCTGTCACATCCATCTACTCTAAATGTCGTAATAGCGATTCTCCCTCTAGTCTAATGACACAGCATAACATTCAACCACTTCAGTTACGCAGGAATATAGAGATTGGACAAGCCTACCTTTCATATTTACCTAACGCCGATTTTTTAAAACATGTAACTATTTGACCTTACTGTCATTAATTTGCTATTTCGATACCTTCATTGGCTATGTCGTGTTCTCTGATACATAGTATAAGCTAATGCAGCGACTTCTTGAAATTATCTGGCTTCTTAATTTTATCACGTGAATGTGTGTAACTACGTAGAGACGCTCTTGTCAACGTGGTGTTAATTGTAAGTATGTCAAAACTTTACAATTATTTCACGGTGTTGGTACTTTTGCTGTTTACACTTCGCATTGTTACTTCTTCATAATTAAATGGTTTGTTCCCTTCTTCTTCTAGTGTTCGTTTTTGTTTTACATTCATCAGTTCTATTTTTCGCTCAATATGTGTTCTTGATACTTCCTAATGTTAGTCCGCGTTTCGCGTTGTCTAATTGCATTTCTTTGTATAGAAGAGTGGTAAGTTAGGCGAGTTGATAATGATCCATTGTGTAACTGCGCAAAAAACGAATGGGAACACAGAAGGAGGGAAAAACACAAACAGGTGACGTCTGTCAACTCAAGCTTTATTGCAAAAACAAGGCCAAATAAAGGACAGGATAAAAAGCAAAAGAGGGCAAGAGGGGGGGGGGGGGGAGAAGGGAGCCATATCAACATAAACGCACGCCACATCAACCATAGCACGCCCGTCATACAAGCCCAAGATAACTTAGCTCTTTTTCATGTAAAGCAACAGAGACGAAAAACTCAGATTCTAAAGAGCCACTAAAGAGCGGTGCGCAGCCACACTTCTTGCAATGTGCTGCCAAATGAAGGCCAGAGTAGCCTTTCAGAGAATTATAATGTTCTCTAAGTCTAACATTTAGACAGCGTCCCGTTTGGCCCACGTATACACGATTGCAAGACAGGGCTATGGAGTAGACAACACTGGTGATGCAAGATACGTAATTATGAACATGACTAACATTGCACTTATCCTACTAGACAATTTGTCGATTCGCCGCACGTCGATCTACTTTGGCAAATAAAGGGGATATCTTGTTCCTGGCAGAAATTAACAAGTGGACGTCATATCGGGATGCAACCTTTTTTAGGCAGTGGGTAATAGCATGTTCATATGGAAGAAAAACAAATTTCTTGCGCTGCTCCTTCTCTGCCAACTTGCAACCATCAACGGCACCTTTTTCTTATTTTCTTAATCATTTTTTCTCAAACATTTTACATCCCTTGGGAAGCCTGCTTATCTCTGTTTTTGCACCTGCCCAGAAAAACTGGTTTCAATAAATGAGTGCAGGATTTGTTCAGCTGAGAGCTGAAACAAGAGAAAAATGGTAAGAATGAAATAGAAACTGATGAAAAATGTCATTGCCCTCTCTTGCTACAGCTCGGCGCTGAAGAAATCCTGCACTCATTTAGTTGAAACCAGCTTTTTCTAGGCAAGTGCAAAAACAGAGACAAGCAGGCTTTCCATGGGGTGTATTGTTACATGTTTGTGAGAAGTTCATTAAAAAAAAAGGTGCCGTTGATGGTTGCAAGTTGGCAAAGAAGGCGCAGCGCAAGAAATTAGCTGTTCTTCCATACGTGCATGATTTTACCCACCGCCTAAAAAAGGTTGCATCAGGACATGACGTCCAAGTGTTAATTTCTCCCAGGATCAAGTTATGCCCTGTATGTGCCAAAGTGGACCGACGTGTGGCGAATTGACAAACTAATATCTGGGGTTTTACGTCCCAAAACTACGATATGATTAAGAGAGACGCCGTAGTGAAGGGCTCGGGAAATTTTGACCACCTGGTGTTCGTTAGCGTGCACTGACATCGCACAGTACACGGGCCTCTATCATTTCGCCTCTATCGAAATGCGAGCGCCGCGGCCGGGATCGAACCCGCGACCTTTGGGTCAGCAGCCGAGCACCGTAACCACTACACCACCGCGGCGGACGAAATCGACAAATTGTCCAGTAGGATAAGTGCAATGTTAGTCATGTTCATAATTATGTATCTTGTATCACCAGTGTAGTCTACTCCATAGCCCTGTCTTGCAATCGTGTATACGTAGGCCAAACGGGACGCTGTCTAAACGTGAGACTTAGAGAACATTATAATTCTCTGAAGGGCTGCTCTGGCCTTCATTTGGCAGCGCATTGAAAGAAATGTGGCTGCGCACCGCTCTTTAGTGGCTGTTTAGAATCTGAGTCTTGCGTCAGTGTTCCCTCTGTTGCTTTACATGAAAAAGAGCTAAGTTATCTTGGGCTTGCATGACGGGCGTGCTATGGTTGATGCGGCATGGGTTTTTGTTGATATGGGTCCCTTCTCCCCCCCCCCTCCCTTTGCCCTCTCTTGCTTTTTATCCGGTCCTTTATTTGGCCTTGTTTTTGCAATAAAGCTTGAGTTGACAGACGTCGCCTGTTTGTGCTTTTCCCTCCTTTTGTGTTCCCGTCCGTCTTTTGCCCAGCTACATAATGGTTCTTTGTATATTCGCCCCCCTGCCTAGGCCCGTATTTGGGCCTGCAGTATTCTGTAAATAAAAAAATATATATCTTACAGATGGCTATGCTATATGTGGTTTTGCATGCGTTACTCCAAGCGACGACGACAGCATACGATCACAGCTTACGACAGCCTGGCCCCTAAAGTGCTCCGCACTTAGAAAAGGTCGTCGAAGTGTGGTGCATACCGATAACAAATCAGAATGCAAGGCTTGTCGAGGTGGCTGGTTTGAAGACCACGTGCTCAGAATTGATTTTTGCGGGTTTGTTGTGGCAGTGCTTGTTTTCAGCCATAATTACGATCTGGGCATGACCGAAATTCTCAAAAGCAATCTAAAAGCCCGATTTTGGCCCGTAACGGGTGACCCAGTACGACGCGCACCAGCGTCCAGCGTGCGTCATGCAGTGTGCCAGCGTCGCAGCACCCTTTGCCATACTAGTCCAATAATCATGTATGGCACTGGGACAGTGCCACTGGGTTTTCCAACAGGAAAATGATGAGAGAATCAAAGAAAGAAATACAGAGAGAAAAAAAACAAGGAAGCAAGCCAAAAAATATAGAAAGGAAAGAGAAAGGAAGATACCGAGAGATAGAGAGAGCTAGAAAGAAGGAATTAGAAATAAGCAGAGACAAAAAGTCAGAAAATCAGAAAAGTAAGAGAAGGAGAAAAAAGGAGAAAACAAAACAGCAACAAAGAAGGTCGCACAGCATTATTTTTTATTTTAATAACAAAATTCGGTCAACCTTCCGTAAGAGTTATTACAGGAGTGGGAAAATACAAACATTATACAAGCAAGCTAATGCAATGCAAACAAAGAGAAGTACACAAGAACAAAACGTACACAAGAGTAATGACATCGTCACGTGCAAGTGTCGGTATCAGTGGGATTACTAATGCATACAATATACAATTATAGCAATACAGATCAAAAGATTGAAGGAGAAATAATCAAAGTGTAAGTGCTTTCAGCCGCATGCAATAAGTTTAGCACAAGAAACTTGGGAGCGCCGACGTGAGATTTTCAAAAATTTCTAAAAACTTTTCTAGTGTTGGCTATGCTACAGTAGTTGGGTCAAGCGCATCCCAATCTCTTATTACGCGAGGCAAAAAAATGAAAAACGGAAGGCATTGTTATTGCAGCATTATTTGTTGGGAAGTCGTGTTTCTGGCGGACTTTGCCTTTCTCTTTTAGAACAGAGAAGGCTGAGGCATTAGTTTTGAAGTGGCCACACAATAATTGGTAAAAAAAAAAACCTCAACCGTTGTATTTTTCCTCTGTCACTGAGTGTAGATAGCTCTGCTACGGTGCAGAAGCTCGGTACGGGAATCCGTCCGCTTGAAGCGGTTAAAGATAAATCTTACCACCTTGCGTTGTACGTTCTCGAGCGTAGATATCATTATCTGTTAGAGAAAACCACACTATATCAGCATCGGTCTTATCAAAGTTATGGGAGATAAACGCTACGTATCATTGGTAGCTAACGTCTCGTCCGATTGAGAAAAAAAAACGACGTGTTCATTGCCTTTTGTGCCACCTGATGCACATTTGCAGTACACTTGAGATCAGATCATATTAAAATGCCTAAATATTACTTATGCTGAGTCACTGTGCGAAGGATGACGTCATTAAGGGAGTGTGGAAATAACAGTTTTGCTTTTTCTTTCTGTGTATGTTCATCACGAACTTTTTTTTTTGTAGAATTAAAAACCATCTGCCAGTCTCGGCACCGCTCGGCTACATTGTGCAGCGAATTGTTAAGGGTGACCTGATCGCCTATGTCTTTATTTCCCTGTAAATCATGCAGTCATCTGCGAACAATATAATTTTGACGTTTACTGTTTCAACAATGTCATCTATGAATAACAGGAACAAAAGCGGAGCGAGAACAGATCCCTGTGGAACGCCCAAAAGCACCTTAACAGTGTCGGAACTATGCCCATGATATTGCACAAACTGGTAGCGATCTGCAAGGTAATCACTTATCCAGTCAGTTTTGAGATCATTGCTTAGTTTTAAGAGTGCACATCTGCTTTCTGAAGGAAAAATTGTAGCGCAAAGCAACACACGGACAGACAAGAGCACGGGGCGTTTTGCTAAGCTACATCTGTTTACCCGAAGGACGTTGCATGTCGACGCACCGAAATGTAGAACCACTATTTCGCGCCCGTTTTAGCCGCTCCCCAATAAACAAAGAAAAATTCTGCCACATGGTGTCTCTAAGGAGCACCCTGAGCTATCACAAGGCGTATTGCCGTGATTTTGGCGGGTTTTTTAAAACCTGTATAAGTCGAAAGGCTTCGTCGGGATTTCCGTGACCATATGGTTACGGTGGTACCTAATGGGTTAATTCCGCAACAGCAGCATCAAGGCCAGTGTCAGGTATACTTAAAAACAGAAGATAGTCGTCCACGTACCTGTAAATCTTAACAACATTGCTATTGTCGGTCTTGCCATGAATGCGTTTGTCAGTGGATGACAGAAAGGTGTCGCACAAAACCGGGGATACATATTAACCGATACAGATGCCGTTTTTCTAGACATAATAAGAACCGTTAAAACACACGATGGCAGACTGCAAATAAAATCGTAAAAGCTTTGTTGGGATAATACAGATAAATTTTTAGAGCTTTCACAGGGTGGCGGACCGGAAACACGACATCAACTGACAAGGAAAAATTAAGCCAGCTTCGCACTAGTGGTTCCAAGGCTGAAAGAAGTTCGGAGCTCGGCTGCCGTTTTTGTTTCGCTTCAGTTTTCGCTTTCTTTCCTCCTCTTTCTTTCTTGTTCGCTTTTGCGGTCTTTCTGTGTTTTCTCTCTTTATTTCTATTTTTTCATTTCTTTCTCTATTTCTTGCTTCATTCCTTTTTTTTCTATTTTCATACGCGGTTTTATTTAGAGTGCTTCACACCTAAAATCATCGCCAAGGCGCTCCAAGAACAAGATGAAGAAGAATGCTCTTTGGCGCGAGCGCACGCTCGGTATGCTACTGATGACTATGCTCTACATGGTTTCACCTGTGTTATCCCAAGTGGCAACGACAGCATACGACAGCTCGGGCCCCTACTGTGCTCTGCACTTTACCCATTAGGGACCGGTTTCTTTCTTTATGAGTCTTGGAAAAGCAGATGTGTTTTTTTATTGTATCTACATCTGTATAGTTCACACTGAAAAGTTCATCATGAACGAGCTCTTAGTGTACAAAATATGGCCCGTGACCATATGGTCATGCTAGGCCCTTAGGCTACAGCAAAAATCACGAAGTGACGATTTTTTTTTCAGGCCTTGGCACACCCCGAAAAAAAAATATTAGGCATTTCTTGGGCACAAATGACATGAAGCACGCTATGCACATGCTGACGTCGCACTTATTGCATTGTGGGCACTGTTCTGTTGGAGTTGTCTCTAGCGCACCTGCGCCTTTTACCGATAGGCACAGTTTCAACGAAGTGGACTGTTTGGTCATTCAAAATGTGGACCAGAAGGCGCACTGTCAAAAAGCGTCGACGTTCTTCGATGGCCAGTTCCTTTTGCCTTGTGATCCTATCTTGTCAGGAAGCTTTGAGCTATTTGCGTCCAGAATTCAAGTTGAGTGACGTTGGATCATGAGCTGCGCAAGGACTGCACGTATCTTATGGCTACGTTGGAAAGTGAATATTGCTCACCACCATTTCCTGCGACGTATTAAATCTGGTAGGCATCTACGTTTACATCCATCTGGTCAGTGCCTCCCATGAAGGAGTTATATTGGGTTAAGGCATAGGGCGAGGCACAGATCTTCTGGGCGCTTGAAGAAAACTTCGCGCCAGGGCTTTTATCTCCTACACCTAAGCAGATATTTG
This sequence comes from Rhipicephalus appendiculatus, assembly GCA_030522465.1. Lineage (NCBI taxonomy): Eukaryota > Metazoa > Arthropoda > Arachnida > Ixodida > Ixodidae > Rhipicephalus > Rhipicephalus appendiculatus. The sequence continues at coordinate 890,127 of JALIZH010032957.1, forward strand.
GTGATCCATGGCTTTGTTCTACATACTCTGCTTCATCTCGGTCACAGTCGCATCTACTGATGCGACGGCCGTCAGCAAGCACCGTTGTGGCACCTGCTCTAAGCGGCCTACCAGTTAGGTTGTCTACGATTTAGGTGCACAGAACTCCAGGTGGTTGAAATTTCCGGAGCCCTCCACTACGGCGTCCCTCATAATGATGTCGTGGTTTTGGGACGCTAAATCCGAACATTATATAGTATGCTTAGGTTGTCTATGACACTACCAGAATCCTTATTTGCGAAATCTTTGAGTAGGTGGTATACCCTCCGATGTCTCAGTGTAGATAGCCGACACATCTTCATCGTCCTTCGTCCTCTTCGAGTATTCTGGCTATGTCATTTAAAGTAAACCTGGACATAAAATAAATTGGCACGCGAGTGTAGTGGAATCACCTCACAAGAAGCGCAAAACGAAAGAACGAACTTAACCAAAATACAAAGCCTAAAGGCCTAGAGAAACCATATGGCAACACGTAAAACAAAACGCTTGTTCGCGAGCAAGACTTTCACCGGAGATTGCCTAGTGCAGGTATTCTACAGGGACTTGTGCATCACGCTATCGTCAAAAATTATACTACAAATACACTCTTCATCTGGTTCTAGATAGGTTCCAGCTAGTAAGCGGAACTTTTTTGCAAAAAGGTTCCGCTTGCGTAGGTGCAGCATGCGTCCCAGATAACGCCTCGAGTATCTGGAACAGTGTTTCAGTAATTGGCCACTGCGTCGTGTGTGCTGCAGCGTTCCTTGGATCTAGGTACTTGTTCTAGGATCTAGGTACTTATTCAGTACCTAGATCCTAGAATGGAATTCATGCAGACCATGGTTAGCGTCACCAATATTTCTGGCATAAGCAAACAGGTGTACTATTCAAATGAGACAAGGAAGCGTTCAATATTCTTATATATTTGCTGCATACCTGAACGGACGGCTTCGGGGTTATTTTTCAGTATAATATGCTAAGAACACTGAGAACAGTTATTTTACTGCATTGCTATGCAGGTATATTTTCGCCGCACGAAAACACGCTTCCATATGTTTTTATTATATTGTAACAAGGCAGTAGTGGGTGTGCGCCACAAGGTTGTAGAGGGTACCGGTCTCGGGACAGACAGCTACGAGGGTTACGAGACAGTTTCCAGTCCGCCATTGTACCAGTCACCGTCTCTGCTAGTAAACATCTGCCAATATACGTTTTCCCGTAACATTATTGGTGGAGGTGCTAGGTAAGCCTGCCTGCGTTTTCTCCGAAACCCAACACGGAACTCCGCAGTGGTCGCCACCTCCCTTTGACTGAAATGGCTGAAGAAGGATCGCCGGCTCTGCAGCAGCAGCAGCAGCAACAGCAGCAGCCGCCGCCGTCGCAGCAGCAGCAGCCCCATGTGGTTCTCCTGCCTCCTCGAGACCCAGGAACCTTTTCGGGCATTGACAAGGACAAAGTGAATGTGGAAGATTGGGTCGCATTGTACGAGCGCGTCAGCGAGTACTATAGGTGGGACCCCACGTTGATGCTCGCAAACGTGGTCTTCTACCTGAGGGAGACGGCACTCGTTTGGTACGAGACGCACGAGTCCGAATTAACCAGCTGGGACACTTGCAAATCCAAGCTCATAGAGTTGTTCGGCAGGCCATTTGGTCGACAGCAGGCCGCAAGGAAAGATCTAGAATCCCGCGTTCAGACGGCGACGGAATCCTACGTTTCGTACATACAGGATGTACTGGGTTTTTGCCGAAAGGCTGACGCGCATATGACCGAAGCAGACAAGATTGCACATATATTGAAAGGAATTGCTGACGACGCGTTCAATCTACTGATTGTGAAGGACTGCGCCACCGTCGATGCTGTCGTCAAGGAGTGCCAGCGGTTTCAGCCGGCTAAGAGTAGTCGCATCAGCCGCCATTTCGTGCGACTGCCTAATACCGCAGCCACGTCGACCTGCGAAGACCCCCCCCACGTTCACGCCAGCTACGTCGTCAGACCATGTCACACGCATTGTCCGCCGCGAGCTGGAAGCAATGGTTCCGACTACTATCCATTCAGACACCCCACAGTCCAACGCATCCACCGTATCGCTCATAAAAGAAGTCGTGCGCCAGGGGATTGCGAATCTGCGCCTCGCACCTGTTTGCTCTATTCGCACGCCCGAGAGCACTCCTGTCGCAGTAAACCAGATTCCAGTGTACCCGTCACGCTACCGAAACCCTGCTGACTGGAGGACGGCTGATGATAGGCCGATATGCTTCCACTGCTCTCGCGTGGGACACATTGCCCGTCACTGTCGCAATCGATGGTCATCAACACCCTCCTGGAACATTGGGGCATGGCGTCGATTTCAAGGCAACCCTCGCGGATTTGCTCCTCGGTCCGATCTTCAGCCTGCTGAGACCAACGTCCAGACCGGACGGTTTAGCCGCTCACCGTCGCCCCAAGGCCGTCGACCTCTATCACCGCTTCTTCGTCAATCAACGTCCCCTACGCGGCCTGGACCCCCCGACCTCGGAAAACTAGTCCATGCAGCTCCCGGAGGTGACGCTGCATCAACGACCTGGCCTGCAAATCCTCTGTTGACGATTCCTACACGCCGAAATGTTTTGGAGATTCTGGTGGACGACGTTACTGTGACAGCCCTAATAGACACTGGTGCTCAAATTTCAGTGATTAGCGCCGCTCTACGGAAAAAACTGCGCAAAGTGCTCACGCCCCCTGTACAGTGTGCGGTAATAGTTGCCGATGGGAGCACATCTACAGTTCTTGGTATGTGCACCTCCCGTGTATGTATTGCTGGCCGTCAGACCGTCGTGTTGTTCGCCGTGCTTGCGCAGTGCCCCCCATGACGTAATCCTCGGTCTCGACTTTCTTTCGATGTACTCCGCTCTTATCGACTGCTCAACGGGCCTCCTTCAGCTGGAACTCCCTATAGACGCCTATGTTGCCCCCCGTCGTTCCAAGCCGCTTATGTGCCATGGAGTTCCTGCATCTTCCGCCACAAGCCGCGACGTACGTCCAGCTAATCCCTGATCCACCTGTACGCGATGGTGAATATGTTGTTTCGCCGATCACCGACGTCACCTTGACGCATTCTGTTGCCGTTCCGCACACTGTGGTCACAGTACGCCGCAACCAGACTTGTTTACCTATTTTGAACTTCGGTCTAACCACCGATGTGCTGCCTGCAGGTATTACTCTCGGCACCGTGTCGTCATTACAAGAATGCTAACTATCTCAATTACCAGTTGACGGACCTAGCCGTCCTGCCAACTTGCTGACTGCAATCGACTCTCCGCGCGCCGGCATTGGAAAAATGATTGCGCCAGATCTTCCGCCCACTGAAGCGCAAGATCTTCGTACTCTTTTGACCTCCTATGCCGATATATTTGGTCTTGACGACCGCCCTTTAGGCCAGTTATCGGTTGTCACCCACCGCATCAACACCGGCGATGCCAGCCCTATTCACCGGCGCCCTTACCGTGTGTCCGCTGCCGAACGCACGGTAATCCAGAAGGAAGTCGAAAAGATGCTTGCGAAAGGTGTCGTAGAAAAATCTTCAAGTCCGTGGGCATCTCCGGATCGTGCTTGTCAAGAAAAAGGACAATACATGGCGATTCTGGGTTGATTACAGACAAGGTTACTAAGAAGGATGTTTACCCCTTGCCCCGAATTGATGACGCACTTGACTGTCTTCATGGCGCCAAGTTTTTTCTCATCCATTGCCCTTCGATCTGGTTATTGGCAGATTGCTGTTGATCCACAAGACCGAGAAAAAACCGCATTTGTAACCCCAGATGGGCTGTACCAATTTAAAGTCATGCCGTTTGGGCTTTGCAATGCGCCTGCCACCTTTGAGCGCATGATGGATTCTCTTCTGCGCGGCTTCAAGTGGTCAACATGCTTATGCTACCTGGATGATGTCATCGTTTTTTCACCAACGTTCGCAAGTCATCTTGAGCGGCTCTCCACTATTCTTGAAGTATTCCGCAGCGCTGGTCTACAGCTGAACTCATCGAAATGCCGTTTTGGCCGTCGCGAAATAACTGTACTTGGTCACCTCGTTAACGCATTTGGTGTCCAGCTTGATCCTGACAAAATTCGCGCAGTGACACAATTTCCCGTACCCTGTTCGGCTAAACATGCCCGCAGCTTCATCGGGTTGTGTTCGTATTTCCGCCGCTTCATCCGGAACTTTGCCGACATTGCACGTCCTCTCACCGAGCTACTAAAAAAAGATGTCACCTTTACCTGGGGTGCACCTCAAGCTACTGCGTTTTCGGCGCTCATTGCGGCCCTCACAACATCTCCAGTATTAGGCCACTTTGATCCGACCTCCCCGACAGAGCTCCGCACCGACGCCAGTGGCCATGGGATCGGTGCTTTTCTCGCTCAGCTCCAACACGGACGTGACTGCGTCGTTGCCTACGCCAGGCGCCTTTTGTCTTCCGCGGAAAAGACTTTTTCAATCACTGAGAGAGAATGTCTCGCTCTAGTTTGGGCTGTAGCTAAATTTCGCCCATACCTTTTTGGCCGCAACTTTACTGTTGTCACTGACCACCATGCCCTTTGCTGGCTCTCTTCGCTCAAAGATCCCACGGGCCGCCTCGGTCGTTGGTCTCTCCGCCTGCAAGAATACTCCTTCTCGGTCGTTTACAAATCCGGCCAACTCCATCAGGACGCAGATTGCCTGTCACGGTATCCAGCAGATCCACCCGACGCTGCAGAGCGAGCTACTGACGCTTCCGTATTGTCCATATCGGACTTCCTTGATATAGGTCATGAACAACGCCGTGACTCAGCTTTACGTCCCATCATCGACAATCTGAGCTCTACAACTCCAAGCCCTTCTTTCAAGTCGTACTGCCTTCACGAAGGGGTGTTATACCGCCACAATATGCGGCCCCACGGCCCTGAACGCCTTCTCGTCGTGCCTTCCCACCTGCGAGCAGATGTCCTCCGCCAGCTTCACGACGAACCCACTGCCGGTCACCTTGGGGTCACACGTACTTATGATCGCGTCCGCCGCCGTTTTTTCTGGCCAGGCCTCTATCGCTCTGTGGAAAAGTACGTCGGCAGTTGCGACCTATGTCAACGTCGAAAACGACCAACACTGCTTCCAGCCGGCCACCTTCAGCCTATTGACATCCCCGCTGAGCCGTTCTACCGTGTAGGGCTCGACCTTCTCAGGCCCTTTCCCACTTCCTCATCGGGAAACAAGTGGATCGCCGTGGCGACTGACTATGCAACACGTTACGCGATTACCCGTGCTGTTCCAACCAGCTGTTCTACCGATGTTGCCGACTTTTTCCTCCACGACGTCATCTTGCATCATGGTTCTCCTCGACAGCTCCTCACAGACCAAGGCCGATACTTCTTGTCCCGGGTCATCCAGGACATTGTTCGTACCTGTTCCACGAACCACAAGTTCACGACGGCATATAACCCACAAACCAATGGGCTTACGGAGCGCCTGAACCGCACTCTCACCGACATGTTGTCGATGTACGTTTCTGCACACCATCGCGACTGGGACGCAACGTTACCGTACGTCACATTCGCCTATAACTCCTCTAGGCATGACAGTACAGGCTACTCCCCGTTCTATCTTTTATATGGACGCGAGCCATCCCTGCCTCTTGATACACTGCTTCCCGCTGGTTCAAAGTCGCCTGTTACATACGTCCGCGATACCATTGCACGAGCAGATACAGCACGCCAGATTGCCCGAGAACGACTCACAGCATCTCAAGTCTCTCAGAAAGACCGGTACGATCGCTGCCACCGAGACGTCTCTTATACCCCCGGTTCTCTGGTACTCTTGTGGACCCCATGTCGTCGCATCGGTCTCTCAGAAAAGCTACTATTCCACTACGACGGACCATACAAAGTCCTGCGCCAGGTCACTGATGTCACGTACGAAATACAGCGAGTCGGCCATTCCGTGCACTCAACCCCACCACCATCTACTGTTGTGCACGTCGTAAGACTGAAGCCGTATGTGCCACCTAACTCTCCATTTCCGCGACAAGCGCCGGGTCGGCGCTTTTCCGCCGCGGGGTAGTGTAACAAGGCAGTAGTGGGTGTGCGCCACAAGGTTGTAGAGGGTACCGGTCTCGGGACAGACAGCTACGAGGGTTACGAGACAGTTTCCAGTCCGCCATTGTACCAGTCACCGTCTCAGCTAGTAAACATCTGCCAATATACGTTTTCCCGTAACAATATTATACTGAATAATAACTACTGAGTTGTCAGTTCAGGTATATGGCGAGACATATAACAAAATTTAATGCTGACTTTTCCGACTTAAGTGTCATATCAGCTGAGTTATGCCAGACACATGGGGGACGTTGACCATGGTCGGCATAAAAAGATGCCTACAGATGAGCAGGAAGTAAGGCATTCTTACATTCATTGGTAATTTAAATTTTTTAGGTGAATCTGAAAACAGCCGTGCTATCAGAGAGGGCAAAATAGCCCCAATCAAAAAACATTCAAAGTCATGAAAAGGACCGCAGTAAAGGCTAGAGCATTAGCAATTCGCTGTGATGCTTGGGATTCTACATCATAACAAATCGCTACCCTACACTGCATGTGTTAGGATAAAACTGATATAGCTGTTGCTATTGCTTTATGTGTGCATGATCTGAAGGCAAAATGCTACTTACAGAACAATATAGCTCAGAAAGCCTGCTGCCTTTCTGGCTGGCAGTAAAGGAAAGAAGGAAAATATTTTGAGCAATTTATTCCAGAGAACACTTTCTCGCGCATGTTTAGGTGAAGACAAGTACAGTAAATATAGATAATACAAAGCCATCCCAACACACAAACAATAAGCCATAGTGCACAGCAATACCGAATAAAATTTGTGTATCAGTACATTAGGAATAAACTGGAGAACCAGAATAAATGACAAGCGAGACAGGTATTGACATAAAGTATTCAGTTTGATCAGTTATTAGTTAGGCACACTTGCGAAGTTTCTGTTGTCAACGCAGAAGAACATCCGCAAGAAAGAAAAACTGTCCCTGGACGTAAGCTGCTCCTCAAGGTGTTGGAATTAAATTTTGCAAGAGGGTCTTGAGGGGTACGTAGTATGCACGACTCCAATTTCAAAGAACTATTGGGTTTGGCGTAAATTCAATTCTCTTCATACAGGCCTTTTCGTTTTTTGTAATTATCAAAAAGCCTTTTGCAGGCCTTTTGATTAAGAAAAATTTGAAACACCTTTCACAACAGCACTCACGACTGTTTTTGAACATCCATGTTCGCCCTTAGGCAGCCGATACAAATTGGACATCATGTCACCATCACTGCGCGTACGAACATTCGCTTCTAATCAAGGGCACAAGTTTAAGGTTTGCGGACAGTTTTTTTTTATATTCTAACCCGCTATATCTAGTCTGCACATAAATTGCCTCAGGAAGTTATGCAGGTCCATCACATTCTACATAGTGCGTCTTCTAACGGTTAAGTAAAGAAAAAGAGGCCTTACTAGTGGCACAGCTGTATTACTAATACCTGGATGCTATCCTTTGACATACTTAGCAACACTACTGAGCCAATATCGCGAAAAGTCAGTGCTTACGCAGCTACCTGAGCTGTGGGGCTCATGGTGGTAGCAGTTGGTTCTGTTCCCGGGGCTTAGTTCGAGATCTGTGTTCTCATGGGGTTTACTTGGCCTTGTGAGGAGCCTTCACCACAGTGTCTTGACGCCGGGAGACTTGTTTGCATGGGCAACATCAAGATCTTCTGGCAATTCTGGGCAGCATTCTATATGTTCAAAAAATGGAAAAAGAAACATTTCAACAATTAAGTGTTAAAAGCAGGAAAGAAAAAAAGGACCTTAACTTTAAATAATGAAATGTCTCTCTAAAGTGTGCTTACGGATACGAGCTTGTAAGGGAGTGTTTAAAAGGTTTGGATTACCCTTGGGGCAGTTGTGGTGCCCTTGCAGCTCCAATTGGCTGGAACGTGATAGAAAATGTAATATATGTTTATATACACATCGTGATTAAAACGGCCCATACCCACCCACCTACACACACACACAATACCGTGGCGGGTATCGACGTGAAGCTATCGAATATTTTCGAAGTAGAAAATTTAATGGGAGCCGCCCCATTCCTCTTACCTTTGAACAATCGGTGTGGGACTTTTTCGACATGCGTGGAGAGAGGGACGGTGAAGGGCCTTCTCCCTAATGCAAGATCACGTTGCGTGCCATTATCGTGGTGTCCGATATAGAGCGGCTTGTCAATCTCGAAGCCAATGGCTGGAAAAAAAATTTGAAAGCTATTGTCGGTACCATCACTCCTTGTTTTCGTTATTACGTTAACAGTACAGGACCATTACGTATTCACATAAAAACGTTCAGTACTTGACATACAAAATCTAAATGTGTCGAAAGTGGTGCACTAGAAGTGATTTTCTGAGATAAATTAGTGCGAGTGCCTTTTCCAGTAATTACACCGCACCACATGACACTGCACCAAACAAGGACACCCAAAGACGCAACAAACACCATTCCGAACCCCACTGCCTGTTGTCACAGATGTTAAAATACGGAATTATAAAGTGACTGCGCGTGATCAAAACTAGTTCGTCGAACGCTGGAAAGACTGCCGAGGCCAGCCAGTCAGGCAAGAAATGCTTTTGAAAGGTCATCGTCGATTGTTCTAACACACTCACGTGGGTCATCCGAGGAAGCGAGCCAGGGGCGTAGCCAAGAGGGGGGGGTTGCGGGTGTTAACTCTCCCCCCCTGAAATGTTTACATTTTCCCTGCGTATATATACTCGCGCACATACAAACCCACGCACGAAAATACATAAAGTGTGGTTGAACCACCCCCCCCCCCCCCAACTCCCGAAAAAATTTCTCGCTACGCCCCTGAAGCGAGCGATGTCATTTATTAATATTCCCGTAAAAGGCAGGGTTTAGACAGAAAACCTCAGTGAACCGAGCCTACAGCTTAGCACATCAAACTGGTACAGTGTCCTTTCGTCGCGAGTGTTTGATCATGTGCAAGATTTCTCGGCGAAATTTACATATCAGCTGTACATGGCACACAATTTATGCTGCTGACAGACGCTTGCGTATTCATCCTGCTAGCTAATGCACGCCCAAGCTCCCTTCCTTTGGTTGTGGTCGCATAGACTTTTAAGCCACACAACACAACAAAGACAACTCACAGCCTGCGAGAAGAATGGCGCAGACTGCAAAGGTTCCCGATTTGTCATCCGCTTTGCCGCTAATTCACAAGCAATATAAACGCTCGTCACTCACCTCTGTGAAGCGAGTGCAGGATCAATAGTCCGAGGCTTCGACGGCGAACTTGATAACGATGGTCTCAGAGCCTCCGTAACCATCCACAAACACGAACAAAACTTCGGGAAACCACTCACATCCACCAGCAAAGAAAATGGCGCACGCTGTCTGTAGACCTATAGCCTAGTCAAGCGCTCGTCAGTGCAACTACGTAACCACCGCAACGCTCCGACGGTGAAGAGAGTGTCGGTGAGCGCACAAGGACATGCTTTTTTCTGTTTGCAGGAAGATCCGCTGCAGAGAGACATGGAGGCTTTGTAGTCGTTATTTCGCGAAAGCTAGTCCCGCGTTTGGCCTGCTTTGTTCCGTTGCATCACTACAGTTGTTTTGAAATCGAAGAAAGGATTCATGGGAAGGTTCGACCTCCTCCCCGACGCGCCTAAGCTGTATAGCTGGAACATGCGATGCAGATACGGCGTCGCCCCTCAGTCGTAAGTGGAACAACCGTCAAAGCACGCAATGTGGTAACCGGAACAAATCGCTGGGTCCGGTAACACATGTCGCGTTCCACTTGGCTAAGCAAAAACTAAAGAAAAAAAAACAGCTGCTGTTCCGGATAACGCCCGCGAAACATCTGTGATCCACATAACACCTCCGCCTGTTACGGTAACGACTGCTTTATCTGGAACCTATGTGGAACAAGATTAACCCATTAAGGCCCACGGAAGAACTACTGGTCCGATTTTATTGACATTTTGCACATTTAATTAACCGCATCAGACAACCACACGTGCAAAGTATCATAGAGTTACGTGTATTTCTTCAGGAGTTATGATACTGTACTATAAAAAGTACGCTGGGCCTTCGAGATAGCATCGGGCAAAGTGACTTGATGCAAGAATGGCGAGCACGCTGGACCCTTTCCAAACGAATAACAAAGACTTCCTGGCCCATGCAACTTATTCAAGGACCAGTGCTTCAGGAAAAGCGTACCGTCATGCTTTTCACAACACCGTTTCCATGTATTTTGGCAGAATTCAACTGTTTTGCCAGCTTCTTGTGAAAATGTCCGTATGGATAGAGGGCAATAGCAAGCACAGTGGCCGCTGGAGACCTTTGATACTTCTGTTGGTACTTACAACAAGGCGCACTCAGTGTTTTGCTATTATGCGACTAAAGGACAATAGTCAACGCATAGAGGGTCTGCTAAAACCTCCTGTGTGGTAGCAGACCCTTTATGCGTTGTCTGCGGCAATTTCGATCATCTGGGTAAATAGGGGCTGGTACCCCTTTTTCTCAGGGATGAAAATTCTCTAGTCATTCGCAGCTTGATAGTAGAGCTCAAACCCCCCTCATGGCATTGTTACTGCGGATGAAGGAGGAGGACCGTGTTACTACGTTTTTTTTTTTCAGTGAATGGTCACCATCACAGAGAACATAGTGACTAAACTGTGTAGTTTTTCGTCATCATAGCAACTATATGTTGTTGTCTTTGCCCTTTTAGAAACAAAGGTGCTTTCCTGAGTGAAAGCAGAAGCTATCTTACGCACGTTCCTTTCGTTCCATGTTTTTAAGGCGAAAGCCTTTAATAGTTCTCCTCGATTTGGCTGCACTTTCTGGACGCAGTTCACCAAAGTGTCGAGCCAGTGCCGCGCCAGTTCCTCTAGTGTCAGTGCAGCCCGACACTAGCGGTTTCGGTGCAGCGGTCAAATCGAGGGCAAAAGTGCAGCCATACCGATACCTTGGCTACTTGCACTAGACGAGAACTGGCGGGGAAGCTAGTGCTGAAGTGTCGATGAACTCGTGCAGCACGACGTCAAATCAAGTGCAGAAGTGCAGGTGGCACGAGCTGCACTCGCCAAATCGAGCGCCGAAGTGCAGCACTCTTGAACTAGTGCAGAAAGTGCAGCCAAATCGAGACCTAACGTCTCATGCTCACGTCCATCCGGTGTCCGTCCGTCCGGTGTCCGTCCGTCCGGCGTCCGTCCGTCCACACCCACACTGCGCATGCGCCAACCCATTAAAAAAAATTAAAATAAAAAACCTCCTCTCCACCTCTCTCTCCTCTAGGCATCCCTCCCCGCGGAGGCCACACCCTCACTCCGCATGCGCGTCCCCTCCCTCTCTCCCCTCCTACTCTCCTCTCCTACGCTCCCCCCCCTCTCCTCTAGGCATCCCTGCCCGCGGCGTCCACACCCCCCACTGCGCATGCGCGCCATCCCCTCTCATACGCTCCCCCTCTCTCTTCTCGCGAAGCCGACGCAGGCAGCGTCTGCTAGCGAGTTTCTTGGTTGAAAAAACCGACTGCTCGCGCTGCACAACCATTCACTGGCCACCCCGTATATATGGCAATGGATCCTGACCTGCAAGGTGGTGCCGGTGGGAGATTTCTCCTGTGCGTTGTCGAACGATAAAAAATTCGCAGCGTGCGTGTTAACTAAAAACGGACTGCGGGTCTCTGTGCCCAGTTCGAGTCTTCTGTCTCTCATTGCCCATTAGCAGCGATTGGGATGTTCCAGTAGGAAACACCGGTCCATCACTGCGTGCTTTGCGCCTCCCCAGTTTTCTCTCCTGCGCAACGCTGCGATGAGCGCCAGCGTCAACGCGGCCGCCAGTGTAAGCGTTAGCGCCCGCTGCTTCGAATCTACACATCGTTCCCTTTAGCGGGAGATGGTGTAATCTTTAAGACGAAAGCCTTTAATGTCTCATGCTCACGTCCGTCCGGTGTCCGTCCGACCACCGTCCGGCGTCCGTCCGTCCGTCCGTCTGTCCGTCCGTCTGTCTGTCTGTTCATCCATCCGTCCATCCATCCGTCTGTCCGTCCGTCCGTCCGTCCATCCGAGCTCTGGCACGGAGCCAGGTGGCCGCCGGGATGCGCAGACGGAACACCGGTCGCGTCGGACTCTATAGCGCTCGCGCTTTGCTTGCGTAGCGTCGCTGTGCCCAGAGTTTGCAATCATTCTGACGGACGCCGTCTCAATGGACCCAGGCGTTCACAGAATACACTTTACAATTTACAAAGGGTCCGTCAATTTAAGAGCTGGAACGCGGATGGCGTTTGCACGATGCGCAAAGCGCGAGAAAATACTAACGCATGCGGCCGGAGGAAGATGAGTCTCGCGTCTCGCTGCGATTCGCGGTAAAAAATTAAAGAAGAAAACACGCACCCATTCGGTTTGTGTCTTATCCCACTGAGAGTGTAAAAGAAAAAAGACATTGCTTAATCAGTGGAATGGCCGCACGCTTTCGCCGAACACACTTTGGAATGTACAAAGTGTCCTTCAAATTTTTATTATCGTTAGCAGAGAGCATCCATTCGTACCGTCGTCATTCCCCTCCTCCTTCTATGTTCCCATGTTAGGGTCACAATCGACAATTAAAACATCAAGAGGCTCTCGTATATTCACAGCGACATCTTTCGCAGCCTCATGACTATGAGATAACCGAAAAAAAACGGAATTCATAACAAAAAAAAGCCTGTTCAATATATGCTGCAACACACAACAAGAGTTACATGTATGCTCCCACGAAGTCCCAGTGCACTAAATAAAGTAGAGCAAGCTTTGATTACTCCTCACAGCTAAACGATGCAGTTTATAGGCTTCTCGCGCTTTGCAGGGAGTGAATTGCTCTTGCTGAAGCAGAAGCAATCCGTTTTTTCAACATATAAAATGTAAAACTTCAAATTAATTTAGAAAAAGTAGTACTGACCACGTGCGTTTAACAGGCTCTCATTTCCCAAAAGTTAGACGACTCATAAAACAGAAAAAATACAAACGACTCAATATTCTAAATTACGATTATCTTGCTGCAACCTTTGGCATCAGAAATTCTAATGAGCAAGAGCAGAATATTCTGTTTTGTATTTTCTATTCCCGAAAAAGGAACTGTACTTTTTAAAGTACAGTGGGCCCTAATGGGTTAACTAACACCTTTTTAACGAAGTCTGGTGAACTAGAATTCACTTCGGAATTGCCTCAGGACAATTCCATTCAATTTCTGGATATTAAACTTAATTTCACAAATGACCACTTTTGCTGGATGTATTACCCTATAACTAAGAACGTGAATGAGAACTAAGAGACAATGATGCCAAGGAAAGTATAGCGGGTGTTATTAGAAGTAATTGTCATGTAAATATGAAGGAAGAAAAAATTGGCAGATCCGAAGTACCATGGCAATTGGTCTTATGCGAAGCATGCGGAGGCAAGGTGACTGTGTTGGAATTTTTTTATTGAGCGAAACGTTACGAAATGACGCTAAAGGTATGTACAAATGTTGTGCGCACAGACATGTCTTGAACAGTCGTATATGTTTCATATAACCAGTTGTTTACAATTACGTAACAATGCCAACATAGACATGGGTATTACCAGCGCCAGAAGCGGTAAGCTGATATGTAGCGCTTATGCTTGCGAGGATGGTAGCCCTGGATAGTGCTTCGTGGACCAACTACAGCGAATGGTGCGTAAGTATATAATTGACGTTAACCCGACATCACGCCTGCCTTATAGTAGTACATATCTAATGTTTATGAAATTAGATAGCCATTACTGCAACCACAATCGACGTTTCACCATCATTACTCCTGCATGCGGCCTTTTCCCAAAGCAGTTCCGAGACCTGGCGTGGCTCTGTGGTAGAATACTTGATTGCCACGCAGACTGCTTGGGTTCGATTCCAGCTGGGACCCTGATATTTATTATTTGCATTCATCGGGTCAACGCTGCCGACGTCAGTTTTTCTTAACGCTCTCGCATTTAAATAACTCCCTCGCCGTTCCTGGGTAGATATAAATTTACAAATACCTGTGGCGCATACCCGCATACCACGGCCCGTGGTACACGGGTATGTGCCACACGTGTCCGCAGGAGAAGGGTTTGACGACGGAAGCGACAGGATTTTCACGTTACTCATATGTCATGACCAGCCAGACATATCCGTCAATACCTCGTACCCTCCCATACAAATTTTGGACTACCCCAACTTTAAGGAGGCGATCACGAGAGCACCCAGACGTAGGCGGCTAGATAGATAGATAGATACGTAGATAGAAACTCAAAAGTGCTTACAGTACGCAAAAATGCTTCGCACTTAAAAGTGGACGAAAAGATAACTTGCCACCGGCAGGGACCGAACCTGCGACCTTAGAATAACGCGTCCGATGCTCTACCACTGCGCTACGGTGGCAGTCATCCCTCCGTTCACTTTAGGAGGTATATATGTGCATTTAAACGGGGGAGCGTCAGTCACCGCCACCAGTTGCCATTACGGCGAGTGTGGAACACTCTTTTTTTGCCTGTTTGTCGTTATGTAGCACGTGATCTTATTACGAGCTGGCAGCTCACTAATAATCCCCCCGCATACTACCTAAAGGCATCAAGTCTGCCAGAACGAGACTCTCGCTATGAATGAAGGAAAGAAGTGCAAGTTTTAAGGGCTCGCTTGCTTTGTTAACCACACTATTAATGAGAATGTGCCAAACGAGCCCTTAAAACTTAAGGACACCTTCTTCTTCATACTCTACGCCTATGGATCCCGAACGGACGAGAACGAAAACTATACTGTGGAAATTCCCAAAGACGGCTGTTTCAACTGTCGTTATAGGGGACTCCCAAACAAAGTACCTTTACCAGCATTTCGACCCTGCTCGAGAAGGCACACCCGCCTTCGTCACACAGTGTGGCGCCAACATCGACGATGTACGTGCGTTACTGGACTTCGTGCCGCCGTCAACAACGACCCTTTTCCTCAGCGTTGGCACTAATGACCTCACCCGCAACACTGGTCGTGTGGCGCTTTACAAATACAGAGACCTACTGAACTTCCTTATTTCGCAACGTCCTGAGATACACCGGATACGTGCAAGCCTGATCCTTCCCCAATGTACAAATCGTCGCCGTGGCAGCCGCAACACAGCGATGGTACAACACTGCAACCGTGAGGCATGCGATTTTAACCGCCGCCTACGAGAGTTTTGCCGCCATTCTCGCCTTGTGTTTTTTCTGGGCCACGGTTTCGAGTGGCTCCCATCCGCACGTGTCCTCGCTGCTGATGGCCTTCATCCCAGCTGTGAGGGCGTCGCACTAATGGCGAGCCATATCCGACAACTCTGTCTCCGTTACACGAGCAACATTCCGTCTAGCTCATGGCTTGACCATGCAACCAACCGTTCCCGGAAGCAAAGGTCTCCCGATCGAGAGTCGTCATCGCTGGACCGAGAAGAAAGCGAACCCTCGGGCAGTCAACAGTTCAACGCATCTCCGAAGCAAGCATCGCTTATCTGCATACCGTCCGCACAGAAGGAACATCCAAGGGGGCCCTCCTTCATTGGACAGTTGAACAGTCCCTCAAAGCAAGCGCACGCCACCCGGTTATCTCCCGCACAAGACCAACCCATCGGTGACTCTTCCAGCAGGCGTCGAATGACAGAGCACCAGGCTGCACAGAACACCGCTTCTAGACTCCAGGCGCAACCACCGCAAAAAAGGTCTGACAATCTTTCTGTATCGCACCCATACAAGCTTAGAAGCGCCAATTCTTGCAATGTCTAAGAATTGACTAATATCCCAATCGACCGATGTTTCAAACTATTCGGGTTTGAAACAGGAAAGTGATTGAAAAACGCATCCGTCATGATCTCCACGCGTCCACACTTGGCACCTATGTAACTGCCTCTCGGTACCTAAGGGGCTTCGACTTTTGTTGAAACCAGCCACTTCAAAAATGTCGGGCCACAACAGTGACAAGTGGAATGCAATCTTAACAAATGCTTCGTTAGACCTAACGCGTGTCGTTATCGACCATTACAGAGAATCTAGCAAAGCATTAGTTAACACCGAACGACAGCTACGCTCTTCGCACCCCATGGGCACTTCAGAAATCAGTGCCCTCAATGAATACGAATAAAGCAAATACGCTGAAATACACTAAAAAAATTACACCATCTCCCGCTAAAGGGAACCATGTGTAGATGTGAAGCAGCGGGCGCTAACGCTTACACTGGCGGCGGCGTTGACGCTGGCGCTCATCGCAGCGTTGCGCAGGTGAGAAAACTGGGGAGGCGCAAAGCAGGCAGTGAGGGAGCAGTGTTTCCTACTGGAACATGCCAATCGCTGCTAATGGGCAATGAGAGACAGAAGACTCCGACTGGACACAGAGACCCGCACTCCGCTTTTAGTTAATGCGCACGCTGCGAATTTTTATTGCTCAACAACGCACAGGAGAAATCTCCCACCGGCACCACCTTGGAGGTCAGGATCCATTGCCATATATACCGGGTGGCCAGTGAACGGTTGTGCAGCGCGAACAGCCGGTTTTTTCAACCAAGAAACTTGCTAGCAGATGCTGCCTGCGTCGGCTTCGAGAGGCGAGAGAAGGGGGGAGCGTAGGAGAGGAGAGAGAGGGGGGTGACACGCATGCGCAGTGGGAGTGTGAACGCCGTGGGCAGGGATGCGTAGAGGAGAGAGGGGCAGCGTAGGAGAGGAGAGAGAGGGGGGGGACGCGCATGCGCAGTGGGAGTGTAGACGCCGCGGGCAGGGATGCCTAGAGGAGAGAGGGGGGGGAGTGTAAGAGGCGAGAGAGAAGGGGAGGCGCATGCGCAGTGAGGGTGTGGTTGCCGCGGGGAGGGATGCCAAGAGGGGAGAGAGGAGGTTTTTTATTTTTATTTTTTTAAAGGGTTTGCGCATGCGCAGTAAGGGTGGGCACGCGGCACACCACCACCACCACCACCACCACCACCACCGGATTAAGCTTCGCCATAAGATGCTTCACATCTAAAAAAGCTAAGAAGTTGCTCCGGGATAAAATACTTCCTGATACAGCTGTTGGACACGAAGGTCACCCTTCTGCAAAGAAAATAGCGGCTTCTCATAATACAGAAATACATCAGTCCACTAACATTGTCAATATATCTGATGTCGTTCTTTCTAAGTCCGAACTGATGGTCCTCGCTCGAGGTTTAAACTTCTGTCCTACCACTGGTGGTTATACGAGTTCCAGTTGGTTAAGGATTTAGATAACTTTGCGCGAAACCTACGTCTAAGAGAATTCTTTCATGAACGGTCATCTTATTCCAACATGCAATCTCGCGAGCACTGGACACCGCCAGCACAACGTGACAAGTTTCTAGATCTCTATATCTCAGCGGTACAAGGCGACATTCTAGAGGCCTACAAGAAACGCACGTCCTTTAAACATAATCTTTCCATTTCTGAAAAAGAAGCCCTTCATAAAATACAAAGTCGCAAAGACATAATTATCAAGCCGGCTGATAAAGGTGGAGCTATAGTTATAATGAATAAGTTTGATTATACTGCCGAGATTCAAAGACAGCTCAATGACCAACATTTCTTTAAGCGCCTTGATAATGATCCGACGGAGCAGTTCAAGGCAATTGTTTCCAATACGGTAAAGGACCTTGTCAAGGGTG
Source organism: Rhipicephalus appendiculatus (assembly GCA_030522465.1). Taxonomy (NCBI): domain Eukaryota; kingdom Metazoa; phylum Arthropoda; class Arachnida; order Ixodida; family Ixodidae; genus Rhipicephalus; species Rhipicephalus appendiculatus. The sequence continues at coordinate 907,847 of JALIZH010032957.1, forward strand.
ACAAAATCAGTGAGAAGGCCATACGGTCATTAATCCCTCTCCGCCCTATCCCTGGGCGATTTTATATCCTGCCGAAAATACGTAAAGCAAATAATTCGGGTCGTTCTATTGTGTCCGCTATCGGTACCGTCACTGAACCACTTTCAAGCTTCATCGATAATCTCATTAGAGATACCCAGCCCACTTTCAATTCATACCTTAAAGATGCAAACCATTTCTTGCTCCATATCATTGACCTGGACGTGCTATCTGGTTCTTTACTTGTAACACTAGACGTGGCCTCGCTTTATACGAACATCCAGCATATGGACGGCAATCAAGCAGTATTGCAGGCTTATGAAGATAAGGTTTCTGACAAAACGGTGGACAGCAGTACACTAGCCCTGTTACTAGAACTGATCTTAACGTTAAACAATTTTGAATTTGATGGTGCGCATTATGTACAAGTTAGTGGGACATCTATGGGTACAAAAATAGGACCAAGCTACGCAAACATATTTATGGGCCAACTCGAAGATAAATTCTTAGATACTCGCACACTCAAACCATTTTATTATAGGCGTTATATTGACGATGTGTTCCTGATCTGGCACCACGGGGAGACGGAACTTTTGTCATTCATTGCAGACTTCAACAACGCTCATCCAGCCATTTCTTTCTCAGAATCACACTCAAACACATCACTCAGTTTTCTTGACGTCACGGTTACTATACGTGCTAATCAACTCATAACAACTCTTTAGGAAACCCACGGATAGGCAATCGTATCTCCATTTCGAAAGTTCTCATCCGGAGCACTGTAAAACGGCGATCCCATACGGTCAGGCGCTACGTTTTAGGAAAATATGTTCTACAGATTCAGATTTCTCCGAGAACTCCACTAAACTTCGGGAGGCCTTAAAGAAACAAAAATATCCACCAGAAATTATTAACGATGCTATTAAACGGGCTGACGGCTTTGACCGCAGGGAACTTTTTACTCGAAAGAAGAACGTTGCGCCCTCAAACACGAACCTTGTTTTAACACACTCGGCATCGGCACCGAACATCGACAGCATTCTTCAGAAGCATCACAACTTAATATTGCAGAGTGATCATCTTAAAGACATCTTTCCTGATCCCCCCACGTGTGGTATTTCGCAGATCGAGGAACTTACGCGACTTACTAACATCGTCAAAGATTACCCCCGCTACTGGTTCTGGTTGTCATCCTTGCAACAAACCCCGTTGCAAGGTATGCAACCACATGACGAACAGAACTTCTGTTAAGAGCACAGCTTCTAACTTTCATCTGAAAATAAAAGGGGATTTTGACTGTGGCACAAGCAACGTTGCGTACATGCTTGAATGCTCTGTGTGCAAACTTCAATATATCGGGCAAACTGAAACCCCTTTCAGATTGCGTCTTAATAACCACAAGTCACACGCCACAAGCCTACCCAATCTACCTCTGTCTAGGCACGTCAATATTCCTGGTCACTCTTTCGATAAATTAACGGCCACTATACTAGAATCAGGTTTTCCCTCACACCATGATAGAGAAATCCGCGAGTCATTCCTCATACACAAGTTCAATGCCGTCTCATCGGGCATAAATGAAAATCCAGGCAAGCTGAAATTTCTTTCCACGTAGAACTAAGTTCCCGTATCATCACACTTTAATCGCAGTCACATGTACACGCACATTTTCACCACACGTTTTCGTTGAATCACGTATCTTAGCTTTGTGTTGTCGATCTTCGTACCCCCTGAAACTGTTAGTAATGCATCTTGCCTCCTTCAAGCTATTTATTTCTGTATTACTTTTTTTCAGCTATATACGTTTATTAGAATTAGGTTCTTTCTTTTGTCGATCTTCTCACGGTTTTCAAACTGGTATTCACGCGATATGTCTCATGGAAGCGCCAGTGTTGTGTTTACGTGATTTTGCAGTTACATGCTCTTGTCAGCGTGTATTCATCGCCATGCAGCAGTGCATATTCTGTGATACTGTTAGCTCACGTGCTAGTGGCCCCTTATAGGCCATGTCTGCTTAAGAAGAGCGCATTTCTGAATCGTTCTTTCCCTGATGAAGGCCGGTCCCCGGCTGAAAACTTTGTAAAAAATTTTCGTTCTGCCCGTCCTCTACTTCATCATATTGCTTCTACTGGATCCAAGGACACCTTATATATATATATATATATATACATATATATATATATATATATATGAAGGAAAGAATTGTAAACTTAAGGGCTCGTTTGCTTTGTTAAACACAGTATTAATGAGACCAAAGAGACAAAGATACCAAGGAAAGTATAGGGGAAGCTATTAGAAGTAATTGTAATGTAAATCTGAAGCAAGGAAACTGGACGAAAAGATAACTTACCACCGGCAGGGACCGAACCTGCGACCTTCGAATAACGCGTCGGATGCTCTACCACTGAGCTACGGTGGCGGTCATCCCTCTGTCCACTTTATAGGGTATATATGTGTACTTAAACGTGGGAGCGTCAGTCAGCCGCGCCTATTGCCATTACGGCGAGTGTGGAACACTCTTTTTTGCCTGTAGGCGTCACGTGGTACGTGATCTTATTACGAGCGGGCAGCTGACTAATAATCCCTCGCATACCACCTGAAGGCATCAAGTCTGCCAGACTTGATGCCTTCAGGTGGTATGCTTGAGCCCGTGTGTGTGTGTGCTTGACAGAAATCGCCTGGGGACGATGGTAAGCTACCGACGCTTGAGCACATTACAGAATAGTGCGCTATTTTATCCTTTCTGCTGTCATTCTGCAATGGGGTAGGCGGAGTTGTTCTAACGCGATAGCGTTGAACAGCTTGTTTCGTGGATATTTCGGTGTCTTTGTGGGTGTCTTTAGTTCTGTGCGAAAAAATCATCTTGTCCGTGACCGAGAAATTGAGAAAGATGAAATACAATAAATAATAAAAAACAATCGGTTCGAGTGAGAATCGAACCTAGGCCGTCTGCGTGACAAGCAGGCGTTGTAACACATTGGGAGGCTATTGCTTGATACTGCTGCGGAAAGAACATGTATGTCATGTATTCGATGGAGTGTCCTGAACGCGTGTAATACAGCAGAGGCGTAGAATCGCACGAGGTGTCAAAAGATATGAATTGATCAACGAGTGGGTGTTTTAAAGACCCACCCATTACAAAGCGCTCACACATATTTAATCATCAGCAGCAGCAAAAGCATCAACAAAGTGAGCACCTGCGTAGGCTCGTGTGTTGCCTTACAGACGCGTAGTGGGTCCTTGGCTGATTCGCAAAAGCAAGAATTTATGGCGTAGTGGTCACTAAGCAGCCGTACTTGTAGTAGGCATTCCGGGACAGTTTCAAACGGCCAATGTTATGCGCGCAGTCGTTCGTTTCCTTGCGGCACGGTGGAGGCAGCCACCGAGAACCGAAGGCAGTTGAGTAGGCGATGCGCACGGGACCAGATACGCTGTCGCGTTCTACTTTTGAAGGCGAAGCTCAAGCGTTCTCCATTGTAATGAAGGACCCAGGGCATGGCAAAGAGAGAAAATGAAGATTGCGATAGCTGCACGCGCCTCTCGCTAGCCTTTGTAGTAGGAAAATCCGTTTTCAGAAATGTCGTCTTCTACAAGTAAAAACACCCGTATATGAGAGGCATTTGTGAAAAACACAAAGTGTGTTAGATACATACAAATGATATCTAAGAAAAAGCAGCGCATTTGAAACAGATACTTGAGATATAGGCTGAAATATTCATAAAGCCTGAAGACATTGCCCAAGCGCCACAGCAGTAGGCGCATCACTTTCCAAGTGGATATCATTAGTGCTATCCAAAGATCATCGGTAAAGATTTTAAGTCATACGCAATTAGAACAAGGCACTTAATGTAAACTGTGGGCAATGATAATCATTTTCATTGGTCTATGTGTCCATATCAACTTACGTTGTATATAAGATGAATTCCATCGGCATCCCACACTTCCCGACGGAGTGCTAGGACCTCAGTGGACATTGCTGGCAGGTCCGCACCGAATTGCTGAAACATGTTGCCTAGTACCTGCAAAAGCATAAAAATAACTGAATTTCACTTGAGTTTTTCGCTAAAAATATCTTACTTTCCTTTTCATAATTTTTCAGGAAAATGAAATGAAGACGGAAAAGGGATTGCTCGCTTCGAATGCGCAAGGTGTGTGTCGCTCACATTGCCTAACAGTAATAATAAGCCTCTTGGCCATTCCTCGCCAACTTCACAGCCACAGGTTCTTCCGAACGAAAAATCTTGTAAAATCGAAATTTCCTATAACAGAAATTCACGTGAAATACATACGTATATCTTTCGTGGCTATGTGTGTCGCTTTATACAGCGCCAGTCTTAACGGCCTAGTCACACTAAAACCACGGAAATGTGAAATCTTCACGACATAGAGAGACAAGCCCAATCAATTAACGATGGTGGCTTCATGCCAGAACACTTGCAGGGTCAGCCACTGCTTATCACACCTTCTCGTGCTCATAATACGGGATTTCAATCGCATGGCGTTAAAGAATCTGTATCCCAGACATTTTGGTGTCCGTGAGAGGGGAAATTCAAGATGCACGGGAAGAATAAATTATCATTCCAGTTCGAACTGGAATCAAACCCAAACATTCTACGTGGCCGTCAGGTGTCGTACCAGTAGTACGTTTTGTTGGGCCAGTTGGTTCGTCGTTAATTGAAAGACGTGGCGCAAAGTTAGAAACGAGAAGAAACAAGAGACAGAAAGAACGCCAACTCACAACTAAGTTTATTTTCCTGAAGCATTCGAATTATAAACGCTCTTGGAAGACATGCGCAGAACATTTCACTCACTGCACGTGCAGAACGAACAGATGATGTATCAAAGAAGACCGCAACATTGATATTTGAGAACCAGCAACAAACAAATAGATCCTAATGTAAAGACGTCGAAAAAAAACCTGCGCACAGCTAGAGGAAAAAAATTGAGAGGTATTTCATAGCAAAGCAATCTAAAGCACGTCTAGATTCAACAGTTGGAATTGACCATTATGTAGCGAAACCGACGGCACGCTGGCCAAGAATCATCTTTCTTCTTGACGTGAAAGGCTTCGAGCAACTCCCTTGCCAGCGCATCCTGGCTCCTTCCAAGTAGTAGTTGTGTGGTCGAACAGCGGTGTACAGCCACATGAAGCACAGTGGATGGGTAAATGAGACCCTGTTCCAGTCTTAATTGATAAAGAATGCTCACTTAGACGTTCACTTGGGGAGCAGCTCGCCACAGCTCAGGGGGGATTAGTAAACAGTGCCCACGGCACAACGCAGAAAGGGCTTCGCTTGCTTCTTGTCGCGCAACGCCGTGGCACCTCTCGAAGAAATGCGGGCACAGAGCCTCGCAAGCTTATTCGGAGCAGAGAAGACCACCGGCATACGGTGCCGATTTGCAACCTTTTTTTAGGTTGTGGGAGATTTATTTTGTGCACGTAGGGCACAACATGTGGTCTTTTTCTGTGTTCTTGCAATGACCCTGGGCTCCTGCGTTGCCCTTTCAGCCTCCGAGGTAACGTTTCGAACACACTGACTGACTGAAGAAGGAAACTCGGCTGCAGTAAGCCGCAATAACTGGCAAGACCAACTATTAGACAAAGTGTGCTAGCATGAATTGGACAGCGCGGAATGAAAACACATTGCAGTTATAGCCCAAAGAGCCGCACCAGCTTTTTTTTCTTTCTTTCATGGTAATTAATCAAAATAGACGCCTCACTCGGATGAAATGCAGTACGGACAGACAACTCGTCCTGCTCGTAACGCAGCCAAATCGCGAAGACATAGAACCGAATAATTCGCAATTATGTCTGGAGCAAATACATTTGGTTACAGCCCTTTTCAAATACACACTAGGATGGCGGCAAAGATAAGCAGTTCACCAATCCAAATTATCATTGTGGTTGAATTTCCAGTTCTTCATATGCATCTAGCTGACTGATCATTTCAATGAAATTGTTCAGGCAATTACTGGCTCGGCGTTCCTCTGGAGTAGGGTACGCACTTCGGCTGGTTGGTTAATAATTTCCAGTTGAAAACAGCGCTAGGACGAAGAAAGGACACAATGCACAGCGCTGGAATATGCCCATCTTCCACAGCCTATGCATTGCACTAAGCAGAAACATGTAGAATGGTACATCATTACGACGAGCTGGCAAGATATCGAACGGAATGCGAAATGAGCAGTTTTTTTAGCTCATTGGGCCACAGCGCTGGAATATGCGCATCTTCCACAGCCTATGCATTGCACTAAGCAAAAACATGTGGAATTGTACATCATTACGACGAGCTGGCAAGATATCGAACGGAATGCGAAATGAGCAGTTTTTTTAGCTCATTGGGCCACAGCGCTGGAATATGCGCATCTTCCACAGCCTATGCATTGCACTAAGCAGAAACATGTGGAATTGTACATCATTACGACGAGCTGGCAAGATATCGAACGGAATGCGAAATGAGCAGTTTTTTTAGCTCATTGGGCCACAGCGCTGGAATATGCGCATCTTCCACAGCCTATGCATTGCACTAAGCAGAAACATGTAGAATGGTACATCATTACGACAAGCTGGCAAGATATCGAACGGAATGCGAAATGAGCAGTTTTTTTTAGCTCATTGGGCCACAGCGCTGGAATATGCGCATCTTCCACAGCCTATGCATTGCACTAAGCAGAAACATGTGGAATTGTACATCATTACGACGAGCTGGCAAGATATCGAACGGAATGCGAAATGAGCAGTTTTTTTAGCTCATTGGGCCACAGCGCTGGAATATGCGCATCTTCCACAGCCTATGCATTGCACTAAGCAGAAACATGTAGAATGGTACATCATTACGACGAGCTGGCAAGATATCGAACGGAATGCGAAATGAGCAGTTTTTTTAGCTCATTGGGCCACAGCGCTGGAATATGCGCATCTTCCACAGCCTATGCATTGCACTAAGCAGAAACATGTGGAATTGTACATCATTACGACGAGCTGGCAAGATATCGAACGGAATGCGAAATGAGCAGTTTTTTTAGCTCATTGGGCCACAGCGCTGGAATATGCGCATCTTCCACAGCCTATGCATTGCACTAAGCAGAAACATGTGGAATTGTACATCATTACGACGAGCTGGCAAGATATCAAACGGAATGCGAAATGAGCAGTTTTTTTAGCTCATTGGGCCACAGCGCTGGAATATGCGCATCTTCCACAGCCTATGCATTGCACTAAGCAGAAACATATGGAATTGTACATCATTACGACGAGCTGGCAAGATATCGAACGGAATGCGAAATGAGCAGTTTTTTTAGCTCATTGGGGACACATCGGAAAAAATGAGATTACATCTCTGCGACTTATCAAAACAACGTTCAGTTGTTTCAGTTGTCATTCAGGGGACAACTTACGAGAGAAGAATATTGGGGGGCCTAATTTTTTTTTGTTTAATACAACTTTAATGAAAACGGACAGCGAAGCCAAAGGAGGGGTAGTAGACGTTGTTTGCATTTTTTAACTGCAGTGCACTAATTATTATATAAATCTAAAAAAATAAAGTATTCGGAAAGACAACTTGGCGCCGGCAGGGACCGAACCCTGAAACCTTCGGATAACGCACCTCATGCTCCACCATTGGAGCTATGGCGACGGTCGTCCTGCCGTTGACGTTATCGGGTATTTATGTCCAGTCGTCAGCCAGCTTAACACTAACGCTCCACAGCGTGTCCTGAAACAGTTTCACGCTAGCGCCACGTAGCCTTCAGTTCTGTGGCCGAGATGTTACCCATGCATGCCGACATACCATCCAAGCATACCAAGGTATTACCTCGGCAACAACACCCGGCGCTTCGCGGCTGGCATCAGTCAAACTAGTCCAGTTCACGCGTCGGAGCGTCTGTGTACATGACGCTACACTGTACATGACATGCAACTCTGGGAGTGTTAGTCAGCGCCGCTCGTAGCCATGACGGCTAGTGTGGAACTCTCTTTTCTTTACCACCTGTCGTCTCGTAGCACAGGATCTTTTTAACGAGCTGATCATTAAGCCTTCGCGTAGTACTTGAAGGCATCAAGTCTACCGGGAGAAGACCCTCGCTGTGAATGAACGTAATAATGTTATCGGGAGCGTTATTCGGGCATCGGGTGCGTAATCCGAAGGTTGCAGGTTCGGTTCCTAGTGGCGGCAAGCTATCTTTCGCCCACTTCATCTTTCTTTAAATTTTATCGGAATTTCTGCTACACAGTTAGGACATGGAGGACATTAAAAATTACACCATCTCCCGCTAAAGGGAACCATGTGTAGATGTGAAGCAGCGGGCGCTAACGCTTACACTGGCGGCGGCGTTGACGCTGGCGCTCATCGCAGCGTTGCGCAGGAGAGAAAACTGGGGAGGCGCAAAGCAGGCAGTGATGGAGCAGTGTTTCCTACTGGAACATGCCAATCGCTGCTAATGGGCAATGAGAGACAGAAGACTCCGACTGGACACAGAGACTCGCACTCCGCTTTTAGTTAACGCGCACGCTGCGAATTTTTATTGTTCAACAACGCACAGGAGAAATCTTCCACCGGCACCACCTTGGAGGTCAAGATCCATTGCCATATATACGCGATGGCCAGTGAACGGTTGTGCAGCGCGAGCAGTCGGTTTTTGCAACCAAGAAACTCGCTAGCAGACGCTGCCTGCGTCGGCGTCGCGAGGCGAGAGAGGGGAAAGCGGAGGAGAGGAGAGAGAGGGGGGTGACACGCATGCGCAGTGGGAGTGTGAACGCCGTGGGCAGGGATGCGTAGAGGAGAGAGGGGGGGAGCGTAGGAGAGGAGAGAGAGGGGGGACGCGCATGCGCAGGGGGGAGTTAGACGCCGCGGGCAGGGATGGAGAGAGGGGGGAGAGAAAGGGAGGCGCATGCGCAGTGAGGGTGTAGTTGCCGTGGAGAGGGATGCCTAGAGGAGAGAGAGGGGGAGAGGAGGTTTTTTATTTTTATTTTTTCTTTAACTGTTTGCGCATGCGCAGTAAGGGTGGGCACGCGGCACACCACCACCACCACCACCACCACCGGATTAAGCTTCGCCATAAGATGCTTCACATCTAAAAGCGGGCGCTTTTCGGGTTTGACCCCAAACCTAAGCTGCTTGTTCGCTATGTGGACGATTGCTTCTGTGTGGTGCAATCCGGCGAGGTCGACAACCTGCTCGCCGTCCTGAACTCCATTGAGCCTGACATACAGTTCACAGCGGAAATGGAGAATCATTCCGCTCTCCCGTTTCTGCATGTACTGGGGAGAAGGCAACGACAGAGGCTTTCTATCTTGGTTTTCGGGAAACCTACCCACACAGGACGCTACCTCCACTTCAGTTCGAACCACCCCACCTGCCACAAGCTTTCCGTGGTTGAAAGCCTTGTTAGGAGGGCCGAAAGAATCTGCTCGTCGCCACAGCGGCTGAAGGAGGAAAGGGAGAGAATAATCCGCGACCTGGGAACCAACGGCTATACAAAAGCGTTTATTCGCAGAGCCCTCCGTAAAAGAAAAGACGGGGAAAACGTGACACCTACGTCGCCGCAATGGCAGCGCGTGTCGATCCCCTACACCGCCGGCGCCAGCGAAGCAATAACCCGTATACTGAGAAAGGCAGAGGTCAACGTCACCCGCAAGCCATCCACCACCATCGTCAGCTTCATTTCTCGGCCCAAAGATCGCGCCCCTGCGGGAAAAGCTCAGGGCGTTGTGTACCGGATCGCGTGCGCCGACGGCCCCGCTTACTACATTGGGGAAACCAAGAATTTTCACGAAAGAATGCGGCAGCAAAAGAATGACCTCCGTCAATTGAACAGCGAACGGAGCGCAGTAGTAGAACACTGCGAGCGATTTCACCACCACATCCGCCCCGACGACGCGGTGATTCTAGAAAAAGAACGGAACCCTCGCCGGCGGCTCCTCCACGAATCCTGGCACATTCAGCAGACAGCGGGAAACATCAACCGCTCCACGGGGACATTGCCATCCCTTTACTGCCAGGGCTTGCGACGAGTCACGGCAAGCCTCTCACGCACGGCAAGCAACCAAATATAAGCGCCGCACGTCTCGGGCCTTCTCACCCTTGAAGACGAAGGCGGTCCGGCTTCGAAACGCCGTGTTTTTTTCCTAAAATAAATTTTCGGTTGGAGTTTCCCATTTCTCCAGTTCCTATCCCAACGAGGCAGACTTCTGCCAAATGTTCACCTTTGAAACTTAAAAAGAGTACCTCCCCTATGCCTTCCTTGGCTTCATTATCTGCTCGTTTTCATTAAGGTTGTGTCAAAGAAAGAAACGACCATATAAATTGCCCCCCTTTCTTTGGTTCATAGCGAGGGTCTCGTTCCGGAAGACTCGATGCCTTCAGGTACTATGTGATGGTTTATTGGTCCGCTGTCAGCTGATCAAAAAGATCCCGTGCTACGTGACACCAGCTGAAAGGGAAAAAAAAACATGGCTGATCCCTCTGTGATAGTAATCGGTACAACACGATGGTACCTGAGGGTTTATTGTGCATGTTCCGCCATAAGGTCGAAGGAATGAATGCTATAGGCACCCGTCACTGACCAGAGGGCACGATGGAGCTCTTGTGTGCCGCCTCAGCATTGACCGTAGCGACCGCCAGGGATACCAAGAAAATGAAACGCTCGCTGACCACATGGACGCGCTCAAGTGTCTCCCCTTTGGGCGCCGTTTTCAACAAACGCTTCCTGAATCAGCCGTGACCACCCCCCCCCCTACCCCCCACCTGAAAAAAATGCAGCTGTGCCCTGGCGGGTTCGATTTTGCTGCGGCTACAGTGTACTGCGTCTACTGGCTAGGCTATGCAGTGGCGGGCCCGATTTTGCTGCGTTTACTCCCTAGGCTGTGTGTTCTGGCGCTACCGTCGCACCTCGCAAACTGCATTGACGGGTGCCTATAGCCACAAATTGTCATGTCACGCGAATACAGCAAGCCGCTCGAAACTTGCAGCGCGTTCCTCAAAAAGAACGTACGCACGAAAAGAACGTACGCAGGACGAGCGCGAACTAACAACTGTGACAGCTGGACACCTAAAGCGCGCTGCTCAAACCTAAAGAAAGACGCACGAAACAAACGCACAAGTATAGAGATGACGAGCGCGAACAACTGTCACAATTGGTACTTCGTGTGTGAGCAGCGCGCTCCTTTCGTAAACGCGGCCGCTGCGGCGAGCGAAGTGACCTTCGTGCACTATTTAACCATTGTAACTTCAAAGCAAACGGTGGAAGCAGATGTACAAAGCGCCACAATGCCCCAATCACGAAATAAGCGCGCGCGCACGAGCGACCACGCCCTGTGGGGGGCGCGCGCATCACAATGAGAGGGGCGACGACCTTTAGAGCGCTCACTCCGCGCCATCACACTAGTTATGACGAAAATGCGTTGAAAGCGCCGAGTTCTGAGGACCGCCAATGGTATTTGCAACTTTCAGCGACTATAGGGGGGCGCCACAAGAAAACCTATATGGCTGTCGTTGCGGGGATCACCTCCACGCACGGAGCCTTCGTCGCATGTATTGTCACTGTATGGTGGCCGCCGCTTGCGGCTAGCATAATTTTCCATGGTATTGAACTTCCCATGAAGGAAGCAGCTCATGCTTGAGTGTATAAAGTGCGAGACACCCGGTACGGTCTTGCGTCGGATTCGACGTCCGACGCGCTGGTGCAGCAGCCGGTACGATGGTGATCCGTCGTAATGGGTCGCCGGATCGAGCATACAGCGCGCGTCAAACTCGGCAGGTTTTAAAGACGATAGTCTTTCTTGGGATACTTCTTCGCAGAAACTTTGGTCTGTCAGTCTGTCTATCCGTGACCCGATCCAGGTACTGGGCCAAAGTTTAACCACTTTCTCAGCGCGCAGTCATCTTGAACAAGTATTTTTGTTCATACTTGTGAACATTGTCGATCAAAAAAGCAAATGTTACGCATGTCTGAGGCGCAGCATCAATACATAAGTAGTAGCTGGTATGTTCCTTTAAAAGAGAATACATAGATATGTAATTCTGAAGACCCCAGCGTTTCTTGGGCTGCGCTCGAAAAGCGACGCTATACACGAACTGCCCTGGGTTCTGCGCAAGGTGATGTTTCTCGACAGCACTGCCAGATGGCGTCCATGTCTCACGCAGCGCCTCCTCTATTTTATCAATGTCAGCCAGATGCGGCCGATTCAACATAGAGAAAGCGCTGTCTGAGGCAAGGCAAAACATGGTAGTACGGCCGGCAGAAGACTATCGTCTTTCGACGTCATTTGCAGCGAAGCACGCAGATACGCCGCCAATTTTTGTCATACGCTCGGTCCGACGATCGCGCTGCGATATATCCACAGCGGTAAACAGCGCGGGAGACAGGTAACGTAGAGCCGCTTGTGCTGGCGGCCGTTTCTTTAGCACTCCAATGATCTTGACCGAGGAAGCCGAGGCTTCTACCGGTAGTGCCGCTATCGCTGGCATGAGAAAGATGGCCTACAATTGTTTCATTATGAAAACTAATTCATAATCTAATAACGCGGTGCTCCAGTGTGCCACTTAATCAAAACAGCGCAGGCTTACAAGCTACTGACGAGATCGGGAACCACGATGCCATGGCATTTCGCAGGTAAACAGCGACACTGCAGGCCGTCTCGCCCAACTTCGATTCCACCTTCACTCTTCATAACGATGTTGTCGAGAAAACTGCCTGCGTAAGTCGTCGCAAGCATAAGACTACAAATCTCAATCATGTTACTAAAATTTGAGCGCCCTACACAAGCTTGCGCTCGATCACGGACGGCGGCGGTGTCCGCCCAACTGCCCCCCGCTGCCGCTCGCAGGCGTCCATTGCGGCGGGCTGTTGTCATGGGTTTTTCGCTCGCGAAAGCATAGTTGTGTTAACCGTCTTATCGTAAACCAAACAGAAAACAAGAGCATTCGCTTGTTGTGTCCCAGTATTACCCACCGTGGTAGCACATCAGGCAAAGTGTCGTGCTGCTGAGCTCGGTGGCGCGGGCTCGATTCCCGCCCACGGCGGCGGAATTTCGATGGGGCTCAAAGCGAAACAACAACCGTGTGCTTAGATTTAGGAGCGCGGTAAAGAATCCCAAGTGGTCAAAATTAATCCGGAGGTCCTCTCTACGGCACGTCTCATCATACCGTGGTTTTGGTACATAAAATCCCAGCCAATTCTGTCGCGTCCCAGAAGTCAGCCGATTTCAAATGCACGCTGGTAACCACATTGTTATTGTGACAAGTTTCAGGATATGCAGTTGGATCGCCCATTGCTTTTTCCGTCGCTCGTCGATAAGAAATCCAAGCACGTTTACGACGCATTTCACAGTGCGGTTTGAGCATTGCAGCACACGCGATTGCTCTTGTATCATTTGCGCAATATTGAAGCTCCAAGGTTCCACAATCTTGCACCAACAAAATCCATCGTAATTCAGTTGCCGCTCACGCAAGAAGTTGCGGGACACAATGAAGACAATGCACGACTCGCACGTTGTGGCCAGGCAAGTTTTCGTTCCATCACCGCATCACGGCTCTCGCCGGTTGCCGTGTCGCGGAGCCACCGTAGCTGAAAGTTGCGAATATGGTGTATATATATAGCTGGCCGTTAGTACGCTGAAGAACGTACGCACTGTGGCCTAGCGGTTTCGCGCCGCGCGCTGCGGAGCGAGAGGTCGTAGTTTCGACGCCCCGCGACGGAACTTTTAAAGACGACAGTCTTTCTTGGGATACATGAACACAGAAATTTTGCTCTGTCTTTCTGTCTCTCTGTCACACAATTCAGCCACGCGGCCAAAGTTTAAGCACTTGCCCAGCCATCTTGAACTGGTAGCTGCGTTCATGCTTCTGAACATTGTCGATCAAAAGGCAAATATTACGCATATCTGAGGCACAACATCCATACGTAAGTATTAGGTGGTGAGTTCCTTTACTAGAAAATACATATATACGTAATTCTAAAAACCCTGGTGTTAGGCTGCGCTGAAAGTGCGACGCTATGCACGAAAAAGCCCTCTGCCGACGATATGGTGCTGCCACCCGGCAGTGGCCCCGGGTTCTGCACAAGCTCATATTTACCGACGCCACTGCCGGATGGCGTCCATATCTCACGCAGCGCCTCCTCTATGCCAGCTATCGTCTTTCGACGACATTTGCAGCGAAGCACGCTGATACGGGGTCGACTTTTTGTCAAGTTTTTTCTTTGTAAGCTATTAGTTTATATTTTACAACGTCAGTGGAGCCGTGGTGGACCCCCGCATAAAACACTTTCGTGTTAAAAGATTGTTCCACACTCGCCTTCGTGGCCACAAACGAGGCTGACTAACACTCACAGGTTTGCATCCCTTATGAAAATGGTTATGACCTGTAAGTGTACTGTACGGTTCCCCAAGGCAGCATGAGGACACAATCTGTATGTCTCCCAGATGTCGCGGTGTGGCCGCTTAATTTCTGTCTCCTCAAAGCGTCCGTCCACTCTGTATACGATATGTAACCGTCCTGCATGTCTCCCAACTGTCGCAATTTGGCCGCGCCTTTATGTCACCTCAAGTGTACGTCTTGTACGTGTCCTAAAAGTAGACTACCTTTATGCAGATCAGAAAATAGGCCAGTGCACTGCCTGTATAGTGACGCGTAATGCAGGCTGCTATAACTGGGATGTTCATGCACATGCATACGAAACTGCAAAATTGTTCATTTATTATCATTTATGTACATATTAGAGCATTTTACAGAGAACATTCGAAAAGGCAATGTACATCCGTCAGTGGCTGAAGAGAAATAAGATTATCAGATCAATCTTAACCCCATGAAACTTGAACACATCATTAACATTTTACGAGTTTGACTTGTATAGCATCTTTTCAGGGAATGGAGAGTACATTCATTCCTTAAAAAAAATGCAAAAACAAATGTTTTGAGTAACAAACTCATAACGAAAGTTATGTATGACCAAACGACACTTTCCAAGGCATTATAAACACTATGGGCTACTTAGATAAGTTTCGCACCCCCAAATCAGCCATCTGATGTACCATATGGAAAGTGTATCAAGGTGACTTGTTGGGCAGTATGCAGCCTTTAAGAGTAAAAAAAAAGGAACAATCATAACTGCAGAATAATGTCACAATAAATACACAAGAAAATAAATAAATATTGAAATAAATTAGGAATGTGACAAAAAATGTCGATGCACTACCCATAGCTGTTCACAAATGCATTCATCGTAAATAATTAAATATTTCAATAAATTAGGAATGCGACAAACACATCAGTGCACTAGCAGAGATGCCTGGTTGGCACCAAACTGCCGTACTTAGCATGCATCATTGGAAGCAAATGACTATACACTCCGTTTGGGACCTATAGGGGGTGCCTTGAAAACCGCGCGCAGCGCCACGAGTGGTGCGGCGGGCGTGTAACGTTGGGAATCTTAGCAGACAGCAGCGCCTCATTGCTTTGACAGGTATGGTGGCGCAAGCGCCCGTATCCGGCGCGTTAGTGCTTCGAGCTGGATTTAAAGATATCGTCATTATGCCGCGATGTCACCATGAATAAAAGGGAAAACCTGCACGAAAGCGGCCACGTTTTACACGTTAGTGAGCGCCTTGCTGCGCTTCGTCAGTACTGACGGCTAAATGATTCCGTCAGGTGTGTGTAATCCAAGATGCTTACTCCATAACTGTCGCGGTAAGCTGTCATTCTTTGACACTTAGAATATTATTGGTGCGTGTCCACTGCCCGCGTACTTGCAGAATACTCAGAGCATTTAGAATTATCGATGGCTCCACGGCCACTCGCCATGGAAATCACGGTGAGTGGCCGGGCGGTGTGCTCCTTTGTTGTGGCTTCGTGCCACGGCGATTTGCAGCCACCGAGTTTCGCAAAGTGCTTTGCTTGAAATTGTCGCGGCATCATCATCACCCATCATGATCAAAGTCTACCTCACCGCTCGCACTGCTCATGCTAAGAGAATGAGACGCGGGCGAGAAAGAGAACGTGCTACAATTTCGGCCAGAGAGGACGCCGAAGCTCCGTTTCGTCTTTCGCTTCACCTTGTAAAGTGGCGACGACAGCGGCACGGTCACTTCGGCCACCGTCACGTCTGTCATTCACTACAACCTCTTGCGTTGTTTATGTTGCTTTCCGAAGCACACTGACATGCACATCCATCGCTACAGCATTCGCAAAGCTTCGTTTTTTCGTACAGACCCTGTAGTTCTGCTACTCTACGTCTTAGCTTCATCCTACCGAGTGCGCATAGCGCTGCTGGGCGGCTAGTTGTGTTTACGGTAATATGCTACGTAACTCACTTCGCCCCTTAACTAATGGGCCTATCAACCCAGCAAAGCACTAATTGACCTCGCATTGCATTCCCCAAAACTGCGAAGGGTAGACGGCGAGGTAATAAGGTCCATTAAAATGTTCCATCAGTCTTGAGATGAACTATAATTCAGCTCAAGGCTGATGGAACGTATGCAAGGCATTTTGTAAAATGCCTTGCATACGTTCTTTTCTCACCAGCTCTATGGCAGCAGGAACATCACGCAAGATCATTGCACTTGTAGAGGTGGTGTCTCAGACCAATTCAAGCATGCAGCGGCAGAACGCAAGACGGTAGAGAGGTAGCGGAAACCAAACATTTTTTTCGTCGCACAGCCGTGATCCACTTATGTCGCTGCCCAATAAAGTAGGGACGAGTCGAGAAACTGTGAAACGTCGTTCCCGCAGGACACGACGTGTACCTGTTGGTACAGTCGACTACGCAGCAGTTCACTGATTACGATAAACTACGTGGTAGCGGGCGTGCGAGAGCGTTAGGTTCTGCTCGGGCTCTCAACGACTGCCTGCTCTGACGACCGAGCGGCGGCGCGCCAGTCGCAGTGCACGGAGTGTATAGCGCACATCCAGTAGTACACTTCATGCAACCCTTGACTGTTGAACCAAAGGACACGGAACCGAACCCTGGCTGTGGTGGCCGCATTTTCGATCAAGGAAAAAATGCTTGAGGCCCGTCTGCTTGGTCGTGGGTGCACTTTAAAGGACCCCAGATTTTCAAAATGTCTCCAGCCCTCCACACGGCGTCCCAGATAACCATATCGTGGTTTTAAGACGTAAAACGCTACAATTATTATTCGCATTACACTTCACGCAAATAAAGCAAGCAGATAAAACTATGTAATTTAAAAAATGCCGTCATCATTCATTCCTCGGTTCATGGAGATTAGTTTCAATATTTCAGAATGTCTTCTGTGAGTTATCATTAACAAAGTTAAACATGATTAAGTATCACTATAAATATCACTAGCAAAGTTAAGTGTGATTAATGTAAACATATTTGACAGAGATCTGCCTGGCCGGGTAAAAATTATACGAAAAAATAAACTCTGCCACAATTCTTAATCTAAGTTTTAATAATGAAATTCAAAACTGGCCCAACGTTTCGAGACCCGTTCGGTCTCTTCAAAGTCACTAGCTGCTCCGCAGCTAGCGACTTTTCTTAGTGATTGTCCCCCCTCTCCACCGTCGCTCTTCCCGTCGTTCTTGTTGCGGTGCTGCTTTCTCCATTGGTTCAGGAGACAATCTACATACACACTCGGCAGGGTCCCAGTTGATCGGTTGGTATTTCGAGGTGTTGTTTGGATATGCCAAGGCTCGAAGAACTGCCTTTTGGTTCGGCTACCTTCTGTGTCGATGACCCGGGCGTCGTCGAAGTTGATGAGATGGTCCCTCTTTTCGCTGTGTTCTGGCAGCGCGTTCCGTGCAGCGTTGAAGCTACGTACGTCATTTTGGTGTTGTCGTATCCTTTCCGGAAAGCTTTTTGTCTCGCCGATGTAAGTGGCGTGGCAATCAGTGCACGGAACCTTGTACACTAGCCCGGAGAATTTTTGTTTTGGCAGCCGGTGTTTTGGCCGCGGCAGAAGTAGGCCAATTGTTAACGCGGGTTTGCGCGCTACTCGGATACCCTCCTGCCCCAATACCCTCGCCAATTGCTCGC
The DNA here is from genome assembly GCA_030522465.1 of Rhipicephalus appendiculatus. Classification (NCBI taxonomy): domain Eukaryota; kingdom Metazoa; phylum Arthropoda; class Arachnida; order Ixodida; family Ixodidae; genus Rhipicephalus; species Rhipicephalus appendiculatus. The sequence continues at coordinate 925,859 of JALIZH010032957.1, forward strand.
TGATTCCCGGAAGGTATGGAATCGTGACCCGGTAGGGTTGTTTGGGGGAGGCTTCAATGCTGGTGTCACTCTTTGCAGAAGCGAGCATATGAGGGCCATATTTTCGGTCTTCGCGTCGCTGGCATACTAGGCGAATAAAGCTCTTGGTGTACCTATTGTTCAGGAGGTCGTTCGTCATCGCTTCTTCTTCATTTCTTCTTTTTTCTTTGGAGCTGCGGATGGCCCCTGCGCGTTTCATGAACGCCTTGACAACTGATGCCTTGTGGGCGGTGGGGTGGTTGGAGTTGAACTGTAAATACCGGCCGGTGTGCGTTGGTTTTCGGTAAATCGAGAAGCTCAAGTGTCCTTCCACCCCTCCCCCCCCCCCCCCCCCCCCATCTTTCTCGTCTCACTAGCACATCCAGAAAAGGAAGTACGTTGTTATTTTCAAGTTCCGCGGTGAATTGGATCGCCGGCTTGATTGAATTCAGGTGTGCTAGGAAACTGTCGATATTGTACTCCCTGATCACGTAAAAGACGTTATCCACATACCTCAAAAACGTTTTTGGTGGTTCGACGGACGTGTCCATGGCTTGTTTTTCGATGTGCTATATCGTCAAGTTTGCCGCCGTGGCTGAAATGGCGGCACCCATCGCGGTTCCACTTGCTTCTTTGTAGAATTCACCTCCGAAAGAGAAATATGTTGCGTTGAGGCAGAACTCCATCAGTCGGTACAGTTCGTCCGTGCCGCTGAGGTTTTAATCTTTTTCTAGGGTGGTTCGGGCAACAGATACCGCGAGGGGTACGGGCACACTCATGAACAGAGAAACGACATCGAATGACACAAAGCTTTCGTCACTGCCGATTGTCACCTCTGACATGCGCTCAACAAAATGGGTGGTGTTCCTAACATGGGTAGGTAGCTGTCTGCCCCACTAGTGGCCACCGAGTTCTGTGCAGATGTTCGGACAGCATGCGGAGTGGGGATGATCTAAAGTCCACTATCGGGCGTAGCGGTATGCCTCATTTGTGGATCTTTGGAAGGCCATAGAATCCAGGCGCAGAACGGTTTCTGCATATGAGGCGCAAGTAGAGCGGTCTTGACTCTCGGCGGCTCTTGAAAATTTCAGCCCTGATAAAAGAGGCCGAACGGGTCACCAAACGTTGGGCCAGTTTTTAATTTCATCATTAAAAACTTAGATTAAGAATTGTGGCTGGAGAGTGTATTTTTTCATATAAGTGTGTTTAGGTATGACAGTGGGAAATCACTTGATTGCACTTATCAAATGAATTTCCAGAAGTCAATGAAATATGTAAGATTACAAAAACGTAATACAATAAAGTGTTTAGGGAATATTAAAGCAAACACACATTAATAAATGTGCTACTGCCTTATCACAACACTTAAAGTTGAATTTTAAAAATGACTAATTGCAAATAAGACATGAATTGAAAAAGGACATATATGAGTCTAGAGGGCATGATAAAGACTGCTTAACAGCGCAAACGACAGGAGGGGACGGAAGAGAAGAGACAGAGCGCTGAACGACAACATGAGGCTGGAGCGAAGAAATCAAGAAAGGGCCCGTAGTATTAGAAATGAAACTTAAGAGACAGTAGGATTGCGCGTGTTGGTACGACATGTTAAAGAATGCTTAACAGCGCAAACGCTTCTTGCATAGTGCGTTGACGTGTGAATTCAGTGGTGCCACGGCACACACATGACGGTATACACATTCGTCAAGTAGACATTGCAGGTAACATATAAAATGAAATTACTCGTTTACTTTTGAATACAACTGATGTAGCTTTCTTCAGGCTGCTGACATTGGGACGATTATACCTATAATGTCAGAAATTGGTCTCACTTACTATAGTGTGTTGCTAAATTGTGGTCATTTGTTGCAATGATTCTGAGTCGCTAAAAAGGCAATACTTCTCACTTAAGCATCACAGGCTGTCTAATGGCCGAATGGAGAAAAATGTGAGAATTCTAAGACTTACAAGGGACCCATCGTGATGCTCACACCATCTCAATAAAGCATGCAAGCTTCTGCAACAATCTCCGACAACGCGAATTCTTGGAACTATTGAGCGCAATTTAGCAATGCACAATAAACATTCGATGAAACTGATTTCTCAAGCTGTAGAATTGCTTCAATGCCAACAGCTTGAAAAAACCGTCTAGATTTGTTGTTCTCAGATAAATACATTGTCTAATTTTAGACTTTAACAGCAGCACATTCATGACTTATGCATGAATACCGTGATGTATGTAAATATTGTTACGGTGAGATGCGTTTATTTACAGGAGATGATGAATGCGAGAGTCCAGGGATCGAGCAGACCACCGTTCGTGCCAACCTCGTTCTCTTCTTCTCCCATGTGTCCCCTCAGTATCGTAGCATTTACCCCTTTGCAGACGATGCCCACCGGGCGAGTCAGTGTTCGTTGCGATGATGAAAGCGTTTTAGACGGCCAACATGGACGACATTGGTCTTGCTTGAGCGGCGGCCAGTAGATAACAGCCGAGATATCACGTACGTGACATCACTGAGACGCTCCAGGACAACAAAGGGGCCAGTGTAGTTGGCCAGGAACTCTTGACAGAGTCCGCGCTTGCGAAGCGGCGTCATAGAGAAAGGGAAATTGGTCAAGAGCGGACACTCAGCGATAAGAGGATCGAGCTCTCCCCGCCACCTCCTCGCCCAAACAGCCTTCGAGATTTTCGCGTCAAATCATAGGGACCGTGATCCCGAAGAACGCAAGCTGTCATAAGCGACGTTCAGGTAGCGCAAGTAGCGCAAAAGAAAACAAAAAAAAAGAGAGTTGTGTAACGTAAATGTGTAGCTTTTTAAAATTTTTTTGTTTGTTTACTGTACGTGTGAAAACATTTTCTTGCGCAATGAACTGAGAATTCGCGAAAAAACACTGTCACGTGCATCGCCACCAGGCGATCGCGGGAACGGAAATCGACAAATCTGCCAGAACAGATATATATATATATATATATATATATATATATATATATATATATATATATATATATATATATATATATATATATATATGAATTCTTGTAGCACTTGTGCAGTTTCTAGCCTTTTTTCTAGTAAGGTGGGTTGTTTGTTTCCCAAAGGTGGGCCGCTATTCTTTTTCCTTTTTTCTTTGTTGGATAGGTTATTTTTATGGCGCTCCTCTCGATGTTTAGGCTTTAGTGGTCGCGCACGCGTATGTTTAGCTCCGTTTAATGCAAGTGTATCGTGGTGCCTTAATCTCGGACGTTTTTTATCGCCTTTGCCGGTTAGGGAACTGATTAGGCACAGGTGGGCGGCAATGATGTGGTGTTTCTGGTGTGGGTGTGACACTTTTGTTTCCGGGATGAATGACAGTTCAATGTTATCGCCTTGGCTGCTTGGTGGTATATATTTCCATGTTTGGTCAATAAACCTCAGTTGAAGTTGAGCGCCTGTCCTGTGTGCCTCTTGTCTATGTCCCCGTGTCTTTGCGCTCGTCTGTTTCGCATCAGATATGGAAGGAGGTATGTAAGGGTAGGTTTTCGTACGCAATGCGTTGGCGGGTTGGGGTAGGCTTAGGTTTGGTTGGCTGCTGTATCTGAAATGTAACGGCTGCGCGTAGTGGGTTTTGGGCGTTTGCTTTCACTTCTCGTCGCGGCAGTGTGACCGCTGCTGAACGTGTCACCTGCTGAGCCTGAGCAACGGACGACGCCACGGTGATAACCCACGTTTCTGTTCTCTCTGAGCGCTGCGTAGTAGGCTTAGGAGCGTCGACCTTTGCCGATTTAAGTGTGCGCGCGTAGCAGGCATAGCGCAGGTACTTGCCTAGTAGTCACGCGTGAAAGTTCAGGTGCGACGCGCGCTGCAGGAAACGAGAAGGGTCGACCTTTGTGTAATTAGTTACGTACCAATTGTGAGTCGTTGCTACTTTTTTGAAAGCGAAGTGGGTTAAAGTTAAATGAAATGAAAAGCATGTAACGTGCGATCCCGAGGCCCAAGGTTTCGGCATTGTTAACGCATTGTGGGCGTAGCGAGGCACTCCACACGAGTTAAAAGAGTTCTCGGTGATGGCTAGTGTGTGTGTGGCTTGCTTATTTTGCTAAAGAATATTTCGAAGTACGCGTCTGGGAAACTGCGCAGCAAGTTCGCTTGTGGAAGGACCAGGGCAAGAAAGCCTAAGCTATGCATGGCATGGGTGGCTCGAGTTACTTGTTAGAAGACGCGCCAATGGTTAATGCCCACTCTTTCAGAATTCGGTGCATTTTAAACGGTGATGAAATGTCGATGATTCACCGAAATGGTCATTTGAGTACGGATGTTTTTGCGAACGACGTCGCATTTGCATAACTCAGGGTAGTCGTTCTAGTTGCATATTCGGTCTCTGCCAATGACCCCAAAATAACTTCGTATGCTGTAACTACGACACCGACATGACTCTAAATAATCTTTTCAGATGTTCAGTCGTCGGCCGTACAACCCCTACTGTTGTGTGGCGTGGTGAAGTAACAACGGCCGCACTTGGCATCCCACAGGACAACAGGTGAGCCCCGATGTGAAGTGTTTTATTGTAGTGCAGTAATTTCGATAAGAAAACATGCTGTGTATTAGTGCAGAGCTTTAAAATGGATTGTATACGATTGTTTTTTAAAATATGATTTATTGAGTTTTCGATGATTGTGATGGTTTCCAGGTTGTAGTATATAAAAAAGTAGGTAATTGGACGATGCCACACAAGCGTAAAAAAAACTGCAGAAAAAATTCTCAGCAATGATCTCGCATAAGTGACGTCAGCGTGAGCTCACGCTGTGGCAAATGCTAGTAACAGCAGTACCGGGTTGTGTAGGTGTGTGTTTGCAGGTAATTTTTTACGAAGCGGCTCATGTAGTGTTCTAAAAATGTAACGTCTCATCACGCACTACTTCTTTGTATTCCTGTTATATTGATATTAAGCATTTCCCGTTGCAGCTGCCTGCGGAGGAACGAAGTAGCCCTCGCGGAAATTTCGTCGCACCATCAAACGCCTGCAGTCAAGGGTCGCCTCCTGCCGCAAGACCATTGAAAGGTTGTGGAAACAGCAGAGGGAGCTACCTCCATCAATTGCCAAGGCCTTGGGTGTCGTTAGTCCTTTCGTGACTGAAGAGGTCTTCAGTCTCCTTTGTGCACATGTGCGAGTTATGAATAGGGGTCAGGGAAAAAGGCTTCCGGCGTGGCTAAAGAAATTTGCATTGCACTTAAACTTCAGGGGCCCAAGAGCATACCGCTTTCTAGCGCCCATTTTTTGTCTGCCTATGCAGCGCTCACTGAGGCGTTGGTTAGGAAATATTCGAATGTCACCAGGTGTGATTCCAGGGGTTATTGAGTGTGTGTCAGCTTGTATGCAGACATGGGATAAGCGCGACAGGGTGTGTTCACTCATAATCGATGAAGTGATTTTGAAGAAGAACTTGTCCTATGATGTAACTCAAGATCTTGTGCAAGGCTTTGCTGACGATAGAACAGCTCGAACGCCAGATATCGCTGACAGAGCCATGGTTGTCCTTCTCGCTGGTGTTCCTAGGAGGTGGGTCCAGCCAATCGCATTTACAATAAGACACGTATCTACGCCATGAAGTGTTACAAAGGACTTACTTGTCTCAATTATAAACAACCTTGTACACGCCGGAATCTTAGTCAAATGTTTAATTTGTGACCAACGAGCCTCAAACGTTGCCCTTTCTCATATGCTTGGAATTACAATTCAACGTCCTTATTTTGAGGTTGCTGGTGAAAGGGTGTACTTTGTTTTTGATGTGCCACACCTAATCAAAACCACGCGAAACAACCTGCAAGCACACAAGTTGTTCATAGGAGATGAAGTTATTGAGGCCCTTTATAAGTCTACTCACGAGTTGCGGTTTAAACTCGCGCCTAAGCTGACCGGGAGGCACGTCTACCAGAAGTCTTTTTGTAACATGAAAGTAAGCATGGCTGTACAGGTGCTAAGTGCATCTGTTAGTGTGGCAATCATGGCTATAGTGTACGCAAAGGAGTTCCCCGCAGCAGCTATGGCTACAGCCCATTTCTGTGAGCGTATGGATAAAGTGTTCGACTCACTCAATAGCTCCTCTCCCAAAAAGAATGCCCAAAAGTGTCGTTATGCCATTAGGAGAAATGACGAGCTGGTAAACTTTCTGCGAGACCAACTCCCGTGGATCAGATCACGGAAATTATGTCTCCTGGCTTGTGCAAACAAAGCTTTTGCATATGTACTTTGTACTTACATCTGTTCTAAAAATGTTACCTCAACCGACTGTCAACACACTGACATGTGTGTGCTGCATAGAGTGTGAGATCACTTGTAGTGCCTTTTTATATCCGTCTGTCGTCATGGGGCATTGTCACTGATAAATGTGACAGAAGATCCAAAACAGGGCCTACTTGCAGATAGCTAGAATGTACAGCACTCTACTAAGAGAGACAAACAACATAACCACAAGTGTACACAAGCTTTCCCAAGTCGCTTTATATGTGTTAGGTATACATGCTGTTCATTTCAGTTTGCATGCCTAGTGGAAACGTATTCATGCAACTTTCTTTACGTTTCGCATGTATCACTGTCTGCACAACAGTGCAAATGTCGCACACGGCATATATATTTTTTTTATGTTGGAAGGTTTGCCTTGTTCTCAAGCGCAAATATCTCTTAAGTTACCTTCATGCACCACATGTGTATGACACATAAACCAATTGTTTTTAAAACATTTTGGTACATGTACTTCTTTTAGCTACCTTCTGTATTGATTGGTCTGCTTCGGATATCTTTCGTTCAGTTTGTATTGCACTGTGTGTCTTTGAAAACGTCCATATTACAAAATGAAGCATTTCTCCACTGTCTGTGCTTGTCTTGTATGCTTTCGTGCTTATTCAATAGCGTGTATGCATGTGATCTGAAAATAAAAACAAAACAAAAAACAAATCCTCGCTAAACATTGCCTTAGTGCAAATGAACGCAATATGCGAGCGGGGGGGGGACCCTAGCACGCACTGCACCACGTCAGAACTTTTAAACTGCGCGCGCTTTAAACCGAAACCGGAAACTCGCTGCACCGTGTCCTAAAAAAATTTTACGAGCACAGAACCAAAACCGAAACTCGCGAAGTATCATAAGCGACCACTTGGTGTCCCACTGCATTTCAGGAGAGGGGGAAGCCCTCCTTGCACTCTAATTCGGCTGCATGGCTCTATAGGAGTGTCCGCTCTTTACCAACTTTCCCTTTCTTTATGGCGGCGTCCAAAGCCACACCAAATCCCCTCTCTCATACAATACATGTCGGTGACTTTCGTCGTAACGGTTCTTAGAGCGTTTCTGGGAAACGAAACTCCGAAGGCGGGTGATACGCCGGGCCTCTTCTGCGCGGCAAATGGTTTCGGCGAGAGCAGCATGGTCGGTTTCACAAAACGGAAGAATAGTGTCGAGAGCTGTGCGGGGTTGGTGTACGTAGAGCAGATAAAATGGACTGTATCTGGTTGTTTCGTGCTGTGTAGTATTGTAGGCAAAAGTGATAAATGGCAAGATAGCATCCCGCGTTTTGTGTCCGGAATTAACATACATGGACATCATGTTCACGAGAGTCCTATTAGTTCGTTCGGTTAGACCGTTACTCTGCGAGTGATAAGGGGTAATGTGGCGGAAATGAGACGAAGCAAGACGAAGCAAGTCTTCAACTACATCGGAGACAAATTGCCGCCCGCGATCACTGATGATGACACGTGAGGATCCATGGCCTAATATAATGCGCGAAAGCATTATATTACATTATATTACGAAAGCATTATTAAAGCCCATATCGCTGGGGTAAAACTACACCTGGCCGCCGCCATTACCGCCGCGTTCACCGGCAGAAGCAAAACTAAAAACTAGTGAGGATGATACCACGATGAATAGCTCTTGCAGAATCACGGCCGGAATGCGTCTGTGATCACTACGAGAAAGTTGAAGGGGCGTTGGTACATGTATGCCTCAGTTTTTCGCTATCTTCTCGCTTTCTAAAGCTCAGTTCACCGTAAGAGTGGCATGAATGTGATCGTAATAAGGTAATTTGTCATTACAGTTCTACTTCCTGTATCTCTTTAGTTTTATTGCGCACAAGGCACACCACAGTTATTCGTTGTGACGTGCTAAGTTGGATGATGATTCCACCTTTCTTCACGGAACCTTGCCCCAGGCGACGGGAAACTGGCAGCCCGAGCTCGTTTTAAATGCTTATGCATTTCTTAGTCGCGCTATGTCAGGCATCCGGCGTTGTCCGGCGTTTTCCGCGCGCCGGCAGGTGTTATCTGTCCGCTCTCACTCCTTCTCCCATAGCAACAGCTGCGGGCGCGCGCGCTTATCCTCGCCCCTAGCAACCGGAGCATGTGGTGCGAGAGAGTGTAGGAGAGGGTAGGTGCAGTGCTTCGCCGCTCCTTCTCTCGCCGTTCGCTCTCTCTCCTCCCTGCGCCCCACTCTCCCGTACGCTCGCGCCTCACTCTCGACCGTTCGCTGGCTGGGCGCCTCTCAAGGCGATGGCAGAAGTCGGTGTCGGCGCAAGAAATGCATTCGCATTTCCTCACGATTCCCTTCGGGGAGGTGGGGGGCATTTTTAAATGCGAAGCATTTCTTAGCGAACTTCGGCGACTTTGAGCGTATCTATCTATCTATCTATCTATCTATCTATCTATCTATCTATCTATCTATCTATCTATCTATCTATCTATCTATCTATCTATCTATCTATCTATCTATCTAGCCGCCTACGACTTTGTGCTCCCCTGGCCGTATCGTTAATGGGATTTATACCAAATTTGGTATGGCATAACATGACCGTATGACGAACATAAATGGCTGGTCATATCACGAAAATCATAAATAACTTGTCATGAAAAGTGTGATTTACATGCCACGCTCATGGCGCGCTCGCGGCCGTTTCGTTAGCTTGATATACACCAAACTTGGTATTGAGTGACATGACTATATGACCAACATAAATGACCAGTGGTAATATGGAAATCATGACTTGTCATGTGCGACATGACTTGCATGCCACACTCATGCGTGCTCGCAGCCGTTTCGTTAGCTTGATGTACGCCAAACTTGGTATTGAGTGACGTGACTGTATGACGAACATAAATGACAAGTGGTAATATGGAAATCATGACTTGTCATGAGTGGCATGACTTCCATGCCACGCTCATGGCGTGATCGCGGCCGTTTCGTTAGCTTGAGATACAGCAAATATGGTATTGAGTGACATGACTGTATGACGAACATAAACGACAAGTGGTAATATGGAAATCATCACTTGTCATGAGCGACATGACTTGCATGCCACACTCATGGCGCGCTCGCGGCCGTTTCGTTAGCTTGATATACACACAACTTGGTATTGAGTCACGTGACTGTATGACGAACATAAATGACAAGTGGTAATATGGAAATCATGACTTGTCATGAGTGGCATGACTTTCTTGCCACGCTCATGGCGTGATCGCGGCCGTTTCGTTAGCTTGAGATACAGCAAATTTGGTATTCAGTGACATGACTGTATGACGAACATAAATGACAAGTGGTAATATGGAAATCATGACATGTCATGAGCGACATGACTTGCATTCCACGTTCATGGCGCGCTCGCGGCCGTTTCGTTAGCTTGATATACACCAAATTTGGTGTTGAGTGACATGACTGTATAGCGAACATAAGTGGGAGGTGGTAACATGAAAATCTTGGCATGCATGTCATCTACAACGTCATTTACATGCCACGCTCACGTTGCGCTTGCGTCCAGTTCACTAGCTTGATATACACCAAAATTGGTATTGTGTGACGTGACTGTATGACGAACATAAATGACAGGTCCTAACATGTAAAACATCACATGCAAATTATGCAAAACGTTATTTGCTGCTTTCTGGCTGCTTCGCATTACATCGATTCCCACAGTGCGTGGGATCTGCCGGTTTTTTTTTCTTTGAATTTCCCACTTCAATCCTCATTTCATAACCAGTTCACCTGCACTGGCATCTAGAAACAAGAGCTTGAAAGCTTGACCAATGTTGTCGGTGACATGCTTATCTGGTGCTGTGCGCATAATTAATGCACCACGCATGCAAATGAGCTCGGTATAATTTCGTATTTACAGTTTTACCTCAAGGATAACGAGCATCACTATGCATGGCTCGTAGAGCTTAGAAAGGGCAATTAACCGAAGTCCGGCGCAGGTATCTGCAGCAAGCACTTCCGAGAATGCGACTTTTCTGCCGACTAGGAACGCGGATGTTAATTTGCTGAGCAACAGCGAGTTCACACGTGACACTTTCTCCTTCCAGTGAAGACGTCCACACCTCGAAGTTTTTTTTGAAAAAAAGGAAAAATTACTTCGGGAACGTCATGTAGTCAATCCCCATCGTACGCACGCTGATCGGGGAACATGTCGGTGAGAAAGTACCGATACACAGAAAAAAAAAAGAGGAGGGGTAACATATTTGGATAGAAAAGAAGTTAGTCTGTGAAAGACTTACTTGTTGAAAAAAAAAGTTAAGTTGGAGGAACTCCTATATTAAACTCGTCTTTTTTTTTTCGAATCGTGAATTTGTCTTGGCGTTTGCCCACGAAAAAAAAAAAAAAAAGCTCGGAGGCTGACGTGCCTGATGAGTTGGTAAAGAGCTTCTCTATCGCAACCCTTCCGCAACAATACTGTGGGCCGAGCTTTCCCTTTTCGATTTTTTCTACTGTTATTACGTGTGGAAGAACCGAAGTGGTGTAGGCCGAACCGGAAGAAAACGACCATTTCAAGCGATAAGTTCAATAGGAGCTTTGGGGGGGGTTCATTTCCGCCCACCGCGCGTGAAATTATTACACTTTGTGTGTGTATATATGCGTGCCCATACTAACACTCGCAAGAGCATAGAAAAAAGGAAGCTCAGACGTTGCCAGCTTAGATCACATGCTCTGGCGGTGCCCTGCGTTACGGGTTGACGAAGACGTTACATCGTCCAAGTGGGATGCTGCGCTACGCACTCCGGATTTGAAAACACAACTAAGGGCTGTCCAACGGGCCCACGACGTGGCGGAGAGGCTAGGCCTATCTGTCCCGATGTGGGGGCGGCCCGAATCGTGCTAATTCACACCCCCCGACGGACCTAAATAAAGTTTTTCCATACCATACCATACGCTCGTGTGTAGGTTCATGGTTAAAATCGTGCTTATATGGGATTAGGCTTACACTGACCTTTTTTATCTGATTGCTTTTCGTGGGCTTGGATAGGAACAAAGAAAGAGGGACAGAACCAGAGGCATCCTAAAGTCGTGGCGCTCAGACGCGCTCCTGCAAGGCCTGTAGAATAGAGTGCTAGCCTTCGTCTCCTAGAGAACCACTTCAGGACGGAAGATATGTTGAACCAGATTAAAACAGGCAGTGCTTTTTACGCCGACAAAGCACCGACAAATAGTATGTCAAAAGTCACAGGCCTTCAGAAAATTGTGTTTCGTTTGTTGAAGGAAGGGAGCACCCTTTAACTGGTCGAAGGAGTCTCTAGTCTCACTGCGGTAGCATGCAGGGTAGGAGAAGGCGAGGTGAGAGGGTGGGGGGGGGGGGGGGGGGTGCCTGAACATCCTTGAGCGTTGGGGCATGCCCCCCACTGATTTTGAACTTGTGGGGGGCGACGGCCCCCCACTGCCCCCCCCGGTTCCGGAGCCCCTGCGTATGCAGCCACACTTTGACGCATTTTCGGCCAGAAGAAGCACTGTAAACCGTTTCACACCCTTAAGGGTGGATTTTCGATAAAACACCCATCGGACACCCCTTTTTTTTTGCCAAGATTATCCAAAAGGCTGGAATTTCACGTAAACCACCCTTTGTGCACCCTTTTTTCATTTTTGGGTGTACTATAGATGTATGATCACAAATTACACCCTAGGGTGTATGTTCAAAAATTCCACCCAAGGGTGTTTCTTTGAATGTTACACCTATTGTCTTTTTTTTTTCTTTTTTAGAAGCATCAATACGTATCACATGCCAACGGATACAATGAAACCGCATAGCAACTTTTCGGTGAAAAGATCGATGTTTTGGCTTTTGTTTTCATTTCACTTTTTATTGGCCGACATATACCGCGCTATATACCACATTTAATGTACCACTCTCTTGTTTGCATTATTCACAAGATTCCTCACACGTTCAACGGCTTCATGGGTTGACTTTGTGTGATTCATACTAAAAAAGTATTTTGCAGCCCCTCGTAACCATTCATCATTCTCACCGAAAGGATGGTAAAAGAGATGGTGTTGCGCTTAAACATATATCATGAAACGATTACACACTGTTTTCGACAGGTCATCATGCGCGTTTTCTAATTTGAAATCACAATGAGCTTTTCTTTTAGAACACCTGTTTTATTTACATGCACATATTCCTGTACATTGAAGTAATTCACATCAATTCACAAGTCGCTGATTTTATCAGTGAGTTATATTTAAACTTATGATCACGGATCAGCTGAAAGTGACAGTATGCAGCGTACGTATTACCATGAAACTAGGCATGTTTACATTGAACTGTGACCTCACTTTGCTGCAGCTGCTGTACACGCATGGCACGCCGCAGCACAGTTTAGGCGCACCCGCTAAGCACCACAAGTGAACTTCTCCGATGGGACGCATCACTCTGCGGGCGCTTAATTTTTTTATTTTCTTTCTTTTTTCTTTTTTTGTCGAGGAACCCTCGTGGGTCGTACATTGTACGCGTGAGCGATCACAGACGACACTAGTACGATGTACCCGTGCCACAAGAAGGAGGAACCGCAGTTGACTTGTGGCATTGTGATTGACAGGTTCATGATTTCTTGTTGCGCTGCGAATGAAGAGACGAGGACGATACAGGGACTACATGACAGGTGGTGTGCAAACTCACAACTCATTCGCAGCGCAACAAGAAACCATGAACCACCACCAACTAACCCAATTCATCGCTCTGCTAAATGTGATTGACAGCCCTTACCATTGCCTTTCAATGCACACAGTGATAGCACATTCGTAAGGTTGCACGAAATTCACCACATGAAATAAAAGCAAGCTTTTATTTCATGTGGTGAAACTGCGTCGGCAAAAAGAGCGTATTCTCCAAGATATCTTATCAGCGATTGCTGAATGGTGGAATGTTATTTAAAAACAGGCTATTATCATAGCAGGGGCGTGGCCAGACTTTATGCATAAGGGCGGGGGGGGGGGAGAGAAGGGGGGTCCGACCCCTCTGTATGTAAGTACATTTTTGCCAGTGCTTGCACACATGCCGGTCCAAATAAACGTAGACAGGGGCGGGGGGTGAGTCGAATACCGAACCCCCCCCCCCCCCCCCCCGTCCTTCCCTAGCCTCCTAGTTATATCTATTATGCGCAGGTAACGAAATTTTAACTCCAACTCGTCGAAACAATGCCCCGACGACGCTCTACTCGGAAAAAAGAAAAATGTGAATCTCGAAGGCTACGAATTTGCCCCCTGCACACGTCAGCAGTAGCTGAAAAAAAAAAAAAACACGCTTTAAAGCTCTACTAGCACAAACATGTTGTTAAACATAAAATATTACAATATGTCTTGTTTTTTTGTTTCGAAAGATTATTATAAAATGGCGCTGCTAAAGTCAATTCACTGGTATATTGATATTAATCTCGGAGGCGATGACTTTCGGTTTCGGACTCGGGGAAACTGCGCGTCACGATCATCATCAACAGACGACCTTTGAATCTGGACATGTCGTTACAGTGTACTAGAAGAGGGCAGTGGGCTCACTCTCCGGCGGAGGCTATGCGGCGGGGTGGCTCCGCGAACGTCGCCAGTGTGTCCTTCTCTCTTTGCCCGGGCGGCGGCGCTGGCGTCGTCATCAATAGAACTTTGGAGGAGCGTCGGAGCGTTGCGGTTGAAAGCAGCAATGGGCGAGCCACGTTTCCTTGCTGTGGACGTTGTGGCGCCGAGTTTGTTTCGAGCAGCGTTTAGCCGTGTGCAGCACGCAACAATTTAGCATGCTTCTTAGTGCCTGAGCCATGCCGCAACATCGGCAAAACCACTGCTACGTGCCTGGGTGCCCAACAGGCTACGTGTTCGTGAAGGGTGGGCCGAAGCTGTCTTTGTTTAGCATACCGAAGGACCAGAACCGGCGCAATGAATGGCAAAAGAACCTGCACAGAGCGGACAAGCCCCTGGGAGACACCAGCGCAGTGTGCGAGCTCCACTTCGAGCCACGCTATGTGCTCAGAGACAACGTGCACATTATCGAAGGTAAAGAAGTGCGGATACCTCGTGGGAGACCCATTCTCCGCGCCGATGCTGTGCCGACGCTTCTTCCGAATCTGCCAGCCTACCTTAGTCAGAAGTCGACGCAAGAGAGGACCGTTCGAAAAAACCGTTCATGTCAGAAACAGGAGCTTTGTGTGTATCTTAATTTCGTTTACCATTATGTCACTGTACATATGCATAGCAGACGTGTAACTGCATAATAATGTTTAATAATAGTCCCCAGAAAACTACTGTCTGCTGTGCAACAACCAGTGTTGTACGGAACGGCGTTCCAAGGAACGACGTTCCAGGAACTAGTTCCTTTTGGCAGGAACGGAGGAACGCCACCGTTCCATTCAGGATCGGTGGAACTGTAACGGTAACTCATTACGTTTAAGCAGGAACGGTAGAGGGAACGGCGTTCCTTCTGTAAACGTTCCGCGGCAGTCAACAGGCGTACGCACGCAGCACATCATGCAGAAAAGGGTGGATGGGCGACCGTGTGAGGCGCGCAAATGTAGCGCTCGCCCATCACGTGACTACGATGCATCCTGGTTTTTTACTTCAAGGCGCCCGCCGGGGGGCGTAGGAAAGCGAAAGACGCCGAGACTGACCACGTCTGGGACAAACAGTTGATTTTTTACAGCAGATATGTTATGCTCGAGGTTTCCATCTGTCGTAGAAAGAAAATTATCATCATCATGAACCGGCACGCACTCTCTTCGCCATCGCCATCCTCTTCTGCTTCTCTCCCATAACACGGGCGCTGATGTGTGCGGCGCGGGATGCAATAACTCTGGTGAGGCGAGAGAACGAGTACAGAGAGAGCGAAAGGAAGGGATATAGAGAAAGAGATAAATTCTTGGCTACAAAATGTTTTCGGCGAGGCGATATTCGACATCGCCTATCCACGATCTGAAGGCGAGAGTCGTAACCACTCGCCTATCTAGATTTTTTTTTCTTTCGTGGTATTCATTCAACATAGGCATGACATTTTGAAGCTATTCAATACAGACACAGGACTAATATGTTCATTTTGCTCGTATCGCGACCCAACGACGAACACATAGTACTGAAGAATTCGCATTCATCTCTAGAGTGAATACATCAAAGAACCGCCATTTCCCACTATACACTAGAACTGTGGTAAGGATAGAGACCTCACCAACGCAATATTCTGGCTGACTTTACATTTGCTCGTATACATCTCTTAGCTGAGTGACCATATACTAATGAAGTAGGATATTGAGTAAATTATTGGCTATGCGTTTTTCTGGAACATGCGCGCACGCTAGAAGTGTATAGCATATCTTTGTATAGTACAGTATATCAAGGGGTGGAAAGGAGAAGTGATGGTGAGGAGGAGGGAAAAACGAGTGTAGAGAGACAGAGAAAAAGAAAAAGGAAAAAAAAAGATAGAAGGCGAGCGAACTTACACAGAGAGACAGAGAGAGATAGCGACAAAAATATAAAAAAAAGAGAAAGAGAAAAACACAGAGAACGAAAGGAAAGAAAGAAGTCAAGAGATAGAAAGACAGAGGACGAAATGTACAGAAATGTGTTCGCTGACTGTGAACCGGGGACTTTACTAAGGCGCAAATGTGTATCCTGAACATTATTTCCTGTTCACAAATATTCAGTCAGCACTAATTAAACGCCTAAGTATTGTCCCTTTCGATGTGATTTCCTATAAAAGAAGTTCCGCTATTTGGCGCAATGGTGGAGATTTCTATTTGAATATGTGAAGTGCAGTATCCTGACGGCGCCTTTGCATACCGACGTTGAAAAGTGCCACATGTGTTTGACTTGAAATAGACGAGCACGAATGCTGCAGTTACATGTATGTAGTAAGGCCGGTGGTCTCGAAAAAAATTTGTATAGGAGCGTTAATTTAGATTTCTTTACCTATGTCTAACCTGCTGTCAGCAATGTTAAATTCGTTTGGTATATGTAGCTCAACGGGAGCTTTAAATTGCTCACTGTATTTCGCCTAAGGATTATCCGACACTATATATTTATTAAAAACTCAAATGTAACGTTAATGTAACGACACGTTCCAATTTCGGAAATGTAACTGTAACGACTTCCTTATGCATTTGAGGAACTTGTAACGGCAACTCGTTCCGAAATTGGGAAGGAACGAGGAACGAACTTTCGTTCCTGTTTTAGAGGAACGTGTACAACACTGGCAACAACCAAAGTGGAACAAAAAAAACTTCCCCATCTCCCGCTAAAGGGAACCATGTGTGGATGCGAAGCAGCGGGGGGAAACGTCGCCGCTCTCATTTCGCGGCAGCGGCCCGGGCGCTGATCGCGGCGCGCTCCGTCATTTTTGTACCGCTGAACAACCGTGGTGCCACCAGCGGAGTATGCAGCTTGTCGCTCTGTAGAAGATTCCTAGAGGAGAGAACCGTAGGAGAGGAGAGAGAGAGGGGACGCGGGAGCCGCTCCGTAGAGTAGAGGATTCCTAGAGTAGTGAAAGCGGGTGAGCGTTGGAGAGAGGGGGGGAGAGGACGCACATGCGCTGTGGGGATGTCGGACGCGGGCGCCGTTCCGTAGAGCAGAGGATTTCTACAGCAGAGAAAGGGGCTGAGGGTAGGAGAGAGGGGGGAGAGGACGCGCATGCGCTGTGGGACGCGGGCACCGCTCCATAGAATAGACGATTCCTAGAATAGAGAAAGGGGGGTGAGCGTAGGAGAGGAGAGAGAGAGGGGGGAGGAGACGCGCATGCGCTGTGGTGGTGTGGGACGCGGGAAGGAGGGACGGACTAAGCCCCTCCCAAACACATGCAAGCAAGATCAAGGAATGGAGTCAACCTGGGCGACACACACCACCTGCCTAGCCATTGCTAAGCAGCCTCTCTGTGCTCTCGGCCATGACTCTGGTGACTGTAGTGGTGGTTGACGGCCTTATATTGTACTACAGTGTTCTGGTTCGCACAGTGGCTGCTTCCCTACTTCATGAAAGTGGCCGGACGCGGGACGCGGGAGAGACGGACATAGCCCCGAGCATAAGATGCTTCGCATCTAAAATATATAAGCTACAATTTCATTTTGGCATAGCAAAGGCACAAACCCAGCCAGCATACCTGCATGCTTAAGCTTGGCTAAGGAGCGGGCGAGCACTATTTTCTAATTCTTTGGTGGAAAGCAGGTCATAATCTTCATGCAAAATCATTTTAGGTTGGGTCTACGCGGCATGAAACCGTATATTTTGAAAGGTGCATCGGGCTTTTCCACGAGCTGCTACATTGTGGCAAATACGATGTGGCCTAAACAAATATAGTGCAAGTCAAAATATGCGAAGAACTCAAGTGCACCAAAATAAGACTAAAAAGCGTTAACTTAAAAGGAGAAAGGTGTATGTTGCGTTGACTGCCATCGGAGTGATCTTCGGCGAACTCTATCGCAAAATAGGGGGAAAATGTGAACCGAGAGCAACATACGCGCACAATATAGTCACGGCGCAGTCAATACAAGCATGATTATTTTTAATATCAATGAAACACGCGTCGCAACTGTTACGTGTGACCATCGGCGGGCAGCTTCTGCAGGCGAAGCTTCTATTGAAGTTGCCTGTGGCGCCACCTCTCCTATGCGACGCCAACTGCGTCAGAGGAGCGGCGGAGTAAGCCCACTGCCCTCTTCTAGTACACTGTAATGTCGTGTGCGCGTTTGCTGCATGCTAACGGTGGCGGATTGTTCATCGATTCACCTGCTTTCTTTTGGATGTGTACTTCAACGGCTTCCACGGTGACGTAGTTCACGCTTACAAAAGATATAGTGCGTGTCACTGCATTCTCTGAATCCGTAGTGGATTGGCAAGTACGGAACAACGACTTCGGTGCGGCGCAGTGCGTCTCGTCTGTCAACGGCTTCCGTTGAAGCTAGTGCTCGCCGCAAGCTGGGTGCTTCCGATCAAGCATTCAACGAAGTGTACGCAGGGAGCCACACGAAGCGCTTTTGGATTTGGTCCTATTGCTGAAAAGGTAAGCTTTCCTGCTTGCGAGCAACGAAGCGCTACAAGTGCATGCCTGCCAACTCTCCCGATTTGCCCGCGGGACTCCTGAATTTCGGCGAACTATGGTAGTACAGGCGCGGCGATAAGTCTCCCGAAATATAGCCTTCTCTACGTATGCGTAAAGAAAATAACGATGACAAATGAGAGAGGTTTTAAAATTTTTGAACGTTGTTCTAGGGTGTTCGCCATGCATGGTACTTTGCTGTCGTGCGAAAGAACGTACACGCGTCGGCAAAATAAGTCGGGACGGGCGAGCGGCGACCAGAATCAGATAAAGCTGCATCGCCGCGCCGTTTAACGTCTGACGAGACATCGCAGTGCGCGTGCGCGTCCTTTCACGCTCGTAGCCATGTCTTTTTACGAGCTTGCAGCAGGCTAGGTGATTACATGTAGCGTTTTGCGGTAGGGGTCGCTTTCATTGTTCAGTCCATCACGCGCTAAGTTCGGCGGTTGCACGTTGGCAGTGAGTAGTACACCGCTCGCTTCGCATTTATCGACAAATCACGCGTAGCAGCCGGACCTTGCCTGGTAATCGTATGCTAGTTAAGTGAAGCATGTTTCCGGCTCGACATCTGTTCGTTTTTGGTGCCCTCGTTCGCATTTCAGTACGATTAAAAAGAAAAAAAAACGTGCACAGAAGGGAACTGATTCTGCATATGTGGCACTGGTTTGTCACTGAGACAAGATATGTTATCTTATAAATCGTGAAAGTGAGCACCGCGCGCTTCGCGCGAACCGTGCCCCCGTCGAACTGAGCGCGTGACAGATTGAACATAGAAAGCGCCCCTACCGCAAAACGGTGCATTTATTCAGCTATTGCGCTGCAAGCGCGTACAAAGACATCGCTGAGAGCGTGAAAGGACGCGCACGCGCACTGCGATGTTTCGGCAGACATCAGACGGCGCGGCGATGCAGTTTTATCTGATTGTGGTCGCCAGTCGCGCGTCCCGACTTATTTTACCGACGGGTGTACGTACTAAGATTAGGAAGGGGCTACTCGCTGTCAGGTGAACACGGCAAACTATGTCCCTTCATTGCGCGCGCCGTATAATTGCGTGTACCAGTACGATCGCTGACGTCATAGGCGGAGAGTACGGGGGGGGCTCGGGGGCTCGGGCCCCCCCCGGACGGCTTCATGGGGGGCAGAGCTCCCCCCCGGGCGCCTGCCCGGGATATTTTTTAAGAGCTTGGCCTGTAGGTCCCCGTCCATTGAAAACGAGCGTTTGGCCTCGTGTCTGGCAGCTATTTATTTCACAGGAGGCTGTTTATACCTGCTCAGGATTTTGAAATTGCGATCATGTACCAGTGACAAGTGAAACACTCAGTTAATAATTCTCCGCAAAGAGATTTGTATGTGCAGAATATGTTGTGTTAACAAACAACAGAGGCGACCTCTTAGTGTTCTATAGTGGTAGAAAATTGTATTTTCTACCACCTGAGAATTATTTTTGGCCATCACAAATTGAAGATTAAAGCTTCCTGTACCAGCATTAGGCCACTGTCTTATGTCTGGTGCATGTTTTAACAAGGTAATGCATGTCAATAAAGAAAATAGGCGGGTCCCACTCATTGGGGGGAATCGATTTTATGTGATGCAGTCACCGAGTAGCAGCCTATACGGCATTTTTCGCTTTGAGCCAAGCGTTGCGAGGAGGATCGATGTCTTTGTGTAAGTTGAAAAATAAATCGGGAGTCATCACAAGAGATATTCATACTGATATCGCGGTGTCGGCGCCAAAGAGGATGAGCGTGGTATTAAAGTACTTAATTATATTCTTTAATTTAGGAGGCGGACATGCTCTCTCTCTCTCTCGATATATATATATATATATATATATATATATATATATAATATATGTGTGTGTGTGTGTGTGTGTGTGTGTGTTTGTGTGTGTGTGTGTGTGTGAAGCGACAGGGAGAACAATGTAGAAGAGCAAGCCGGGCCCCGCCCCCTCCGGCAAAATGAAAACTCTCCGCCTATGGCTGACGTCTCAGAACTTTACTGGACATCATTACTAACTGTATGTAAGGTTACTGCATTCCTGAAAAGCAATAACGAAACGCAGCCAAGCAACAGCATCCGCATACGCAGGGTTCCCCTTCTGTGGGGGGCGAAGGCCCTACTACCTATTATGTCAATTTATGTGGCCGGCTTCGCCCCCCCCCCCCCCCCCCACCCCACTCCCTTTCACCTTTGAGGTCCCCAGATTGGCAGGTATGCAAGTATATTGCACGAGAATCCGGGTCCGAGCTGTTGGTAAAGCCACATGCTGAAACTGATAAGTGCACCAAGACAAGGTAAACGAAAACGAACTCACAGAGAGCTACTTCCTACTGATATTTATTGCAAAACGAAGACACCATATATGTGGTTTTCTTCGCTCATCACATGGAAAACGCATGCTTGAGAACACATGATATTGAAAAATTTTTCGTATGCATGTAGCCTTGCTTATTTCTCTAAAGATCAAAATGTTAACATTCGCACAAATGCAGGGCGACGAAGCAAAAATCTCTTGATATCATACAGGAATAGTTTTTGACCAAGCACACGAATATGCTATAGAAGGCAAAATTGACTACGAAATTAATGGTGACATGTAAATAATGTGGGTTTCAAAGTAGCAGCCAGCACAAATGAATAGGAATGAAGCTACAAGGAATGGGACCTGAAAACGGTGTGCGTCAAGAGGTAAAACCTAACTGAAAAAAAAAGGGACGTCGTCAGAAGATAACAACGAAATCCATTGGTTTTGCAAAAACGCGAACACTTTCTCCGAGAGCGACATTAGAGCGCTCGGTGAAAAATCTTTTCCTGCATGATAGCAAGAGATCTTAGCTTTGTCATCCTGGTTCCGTGCAAATGTTAAGATTCACAATATTTAGCGAAATAAGCTAGACTAAAAAAATAGCAAAAATTTTTCAGTGGCCTCTGTTCTGAGGCATGGGATGTTACCACATCATAGCAAAGAAAACTACACATGTGGCGTGTTAATTTCACAGTACCAGTTGGAAGTACCACTCTTTGTGTTTGTTTTCGTTGTCCTTTTCTTGGTGTGCTTAACGTTTTCAGTACGCAAGTGTGTCTTTCAGGCCTCTCATGTGCTGCTGTGTTAATTATGACACTTTTATTTGCTTCATTCATGTCGATATTGAGTTACCTAACTCGCCCAGGCCACCACTTAATATATCGCCTTCCTCATGTGACTGTCTCCGACTTAGTGCGCGTCCTTGTTTTTGCAGTGCACTAATCACGTGTCTATTTGCCAGTAGCTTGCAGCCACATTTGCTAAGAGCATGGGCTGTCTCCTGTTTTCAGTTGCCATCTTTGTATTTGAATCGTTTAAGTATACTACTAAGTAGTGACACGATTTCGAGCCATTGCAAAACGGACATTTATCGTTTCCTTGGCATGCAGTGTTAACACTCCTCCACACCGGAGTCAGACACCACGTATCAAATATTTCACTGAAATACAAAGAGACGCGAACCTTCGAGGAAGGCAATTAAAGACAGAACAGAAAGGGCGTCAGTCACACGTGGGAGCGTCAGTCAGTGCTCCCACGTTTAAATGCTCATGTATACCCTACAAAGTGGACGGGGGGGTTGACCGCCACTGATGCTCAGTGGTAGAGCATCGGACGCGTTATTCGAAGGTCGCAGGTTTGGTCTCTGCCGGTGGCAAGTTATCTTTTCATCCACTTTGCTTTCTTCACATTTACATTACAGTTACTTCTAATAACATCCCCTATAATTTCCTTGGCATCAATGTCTGTTAGTTCTAAATAATATTGTCTGTTACATGGATATTTTCAGGAACTGAAAAACATATAGTATTTATCTGCCAAAGGCACTGCATCGAAACAGCTGCTCATGAATGCACTCGAAGCAGAATAAAATTAGCATGTCTTATAGAGTTTTGACAACAGTGAGCCTCACTTGTGGCCTCGTAGGTGAAGTAATCGTTTTTTGACCAATAAGCAACCTGTGAAAGACTGATTATAAAATGATCCAGTATACCTTATTTATGTAACTGGAGTAGAAGTCTACAGGTGAACTTCAACAAATACACTGTGCTGTGTTTCCAGCAGCAGTGGTCATTGTATAAGCGCTATTTATCTGCTCACATGGGGGGCTTGCTCGGTCATTGGTGCATACAGGAAATCTCCCTAAAGAGGGAGGGGAGTGCTTGCTTGGGGTTTTACGCTAGTGCAAGTTTCATTTAGTAGATTGAACATCTGTGCTGGGTACATGTCTGCGAAAGGATCCTTCAAGGTAAATGATGAATAATGCTACTCTTCTGTCTGAATTGTTAACATGGTTATATTTTGTTTATCACCCATTGTAGTGGCTTACTGGTTATGGCGTTCTAATCTAAGCAAGAAATCTTGGTATAAAGGCTGAAAATTGACTATCCTGACTATCCTGCTACATTTCAAACCTTTCGAGAGGTGCATGATATGATTGGAGAAGCATTTTCTTTCCCCACCATGTATCTTTGCTAACATATTGAGTAAGCCATGGTGTAGACTAAAATGTAAAAATGCTTGCGTACGTAGATGTGCACAGTAATAAACCCAAATCGTGAAGTAGTACTAGAGCTTTCTATTATAGGATACCTCATAATGAGATTATGATTGTTCCCAATATTTCTAAATGTTTAGTTTAATGTTATGCATGTCTTGTATGCAGACTGTTGAAAGGACAGCGAACTACATCGTCTTCGATGGACTGGGTGCTGGCGATGCAGTGCACTCTTCATCACATCCCGAAAACTGCTGTTTCGGGTTCACGACCTCACTCAAAGGGTTGCAGCAGTGGTGGAAGCTCCTCGAAGGGTGCTGCAAATACCTTGTATATTTCTAGAACATTCCTCTGATGCGAAAGTTTCCATCTCAATCTATGTGACCTGCCTATTTATTTTCCCAAAACAAGCATCAGTTTGCCACAAGATTAACCGCGATGCATGTAGGAAACTATAAAGATGCATTATGTTAACAGCATTACATGGTGAAGTGTAGACAGCCTACCTGTATGCAACTTAAGGGAGCGATTCACAAATAGTGTGTCATTAATGCAGCAGAAGGTTGTCTGTTCATTAAGCCCTCTATTTACCACAAAATCTATTGAAAGTGCCTCTTCTTGGGCACTGGTAAGACCCTGCTTTTTTAACAGTTCTAAGCCTGCTGCGCGAGCTATAATTCTTTACATGTGCAGCTGTGGCATTCATATCTATTTACAGTACATGTTTAATGTTTGTAGCACTCTTGAAACGTAGGTTACAATCTCGGGAGGATGTACAACGTCAGTCATTAAGCTTTGCTCTGAAAGGGGATTTACTCGGTCTATTTCATTATTGCACCTACCGTTTACAAAATAATATAAGTTTACTTGCCACTTTTTGCTCACAGCACATTAATCACACAGCTTCCAGAAATTTTTGACGATAGGTGTGGCCGCAACGAGACGTGAAAGCAGTGGTTTAATAAGAGAGCGGACTATAGACCAGTACTAGGCTTTGTTGCGCTTTAAATATGCACACTAGCTTTTACAACTGTTCTGCAACCATGAAAGCAACTTCTACTGAATAGACCTACTGTATGCACAAATGCAAACACGTAGCCTGATAACACATGATGTATAAAAACCACATGCGAGTTCCTTCTATGCAGAAACTGTTTGCAGTTCCGAAACCTCTACTCTCAAATTTGAACAAGCGTCCCCCCTCCCACCCATAGTGGAAGATAATTGGACAAATTTTGGAGGGCGGCCTTTGCTCGGTCGCGAACCAAAATTCGAGATGGTGGCGGAAGAGCCTCTAAGAAAAATGCATACCTGTGCTCCTAATGAAATGCTTTAATATATACGCATGAGTTTGCTGTATTCCCTGCACAGGAGGGAATCCTCGCGTTAAATTTCATGTGTTATGACAAGGGGGGACATGACATAACACATGACATGTGTAATGTCATGTGTTATGACAAGACGTGCGAACTGTGGCGTATCAATGTGGAGATTGCAATGTGATTGCAATTACTTCAGTATATTAGAGAAATAAGGCATGCGGCACTGCACTACTGTTCTTGCTGTTTGTATGCTTCACTGCACTGTACTTGTGAGTTGCATTGAAGCATGTTAAAACCAGTTCTTCATTTTAAAGTGCAAATAAAGGTTCTTTCGTTATATTTTGATACACATGCCTTGGTCGTTAGTGCTCCATGCCATGCAATTCGCATCCTATTTGATGTCTTCTTTGGCCGCAAATGCGATGCCGCTCTGCGCACTCGAAGAAGGTCTCTGAACAGCCTACAATATGTCTCTGAATCCTGTACGAGCTCTGTGTTTAATAAAGCTTGATTTCATTTTGCACTATGGATAACTGTGTGAACGTCGTGCTTTGTGAGTGTGATTACGTTGTATATTTTTGTATGTAACCCCCCTGCTGTAATGCCCAATGAGCGATGCCGGTATGCAATAAATAAATAAATAAATATGTGACAACACATTTTGAGTCATGCTTTCATATTCAGCTACGATTACATTGTGTATGTGAGGGCCATATATCCCGTGCGTCATATGCACCATAAAAATTACACCATCTCCCGCTAAAGGGAACCATGTGTAGATGTGAAGCAGCGGGCGCTATCGCTTACACTGGCGGCGGCGTTGACGCTGGCGCTCATCGCAGCGTTGCGCAGGAGAGAAAACTGGGGAGGTGCAAAGCAGGCAGTGATGGAGCAGTGTTTCCTACTGGAACATGCCAATCGCTGCTAATGGGCAATGAGAGACAGAAGACTCCGACTGGACACAGAGACCCGCACTCCGCTTTTAGTTAACGCGCACGCTGCGAATTTTTATTGTTCAACAACGCACAGGAGAAATCTTCCACCGGCACCACCTTGGAGGTCAAGATCCATTGCCATATATACGGGATGGCCAGTGAACGGTTGTGCAGCGCGAGCAGTCGGTTTTTTCAACCAAGAAACTCGCTAGCAGACGCTGCCTGCGTCGGCATCGCGAGGCGAGAGAGGGGGGAAGCGGAGGAGAGGACAGAGAGGGGGGTGACACGCATGCGCAGTGGGGAGTGTGAACGCCGTGGGCAGGGATGCGTAGAGGAGAGAGGGGGGAGCGTAGGAGAGGAGAGAGAGGGGGGGACGCGCATGCGCAGGGGGGAGTTAGACGCCGCGGGCAGGGATGGAGAGAGGGGGGGGAGTGTAAGAGGGGAGAGAGGAAGGGAGGCGCATGCGCAGCGAGGGTGTGGTGACCGTGGGGAGGGATGCCTAGAGGAGAGAAAGGGGGAGATGAGGTTTTTTTTATTTTTATTTTTGCTTTAACTGTTTGCGCATGCGCAATAAGGGTGGGCACGCGGCACACCACCACCACCACCACCACCACCGGATTAAGCTTCGCCATAAGATGCTTCACATCTAAAACAGCGCTGGGGCCAGGATTTTCCCACTGTGGCAGGAGCCACTGTGATTGGTCTAGTGGCCATAAAAGGACTAGAGCCTGTGGGAATCGAGCGCGCCCTCCCCTTTGGCGCCTCGTTCCCCAGCTAGCGCGAGTGCTGGCCCCGTGCTCCTCGAGCGTCGGGAACATGGCCACCGTGGTTTCGCCGCCAGGCCTTTTTGTCTGGAGCAAGCCACGCGTTGGTCTTCCCTGCACGGAGACACGTTGTCCGAACTTGCCCGGACAATGCCTACCCCTCGCATCACGCTAGCACACGTGACGGTGCTTCGCCGATCGTCATTGGCCGCCCGTGACTGCCTCCTCTCCCCCTGAGCTTGCTCCCGCCCGGCGTTCGCTCGCCGCGGCAGATGCTCACAGGCCTACACGAGAGGTACACGCACTGCCTTAGCAGGCGGCTTCTCGTACGTGCGCTCGGCTGCTGCCCTTTTGTGTGATAGCCGTAGCGCCTGCCGGCAAGCGTTCACTCGGTCGGTTTTGCGGAGTTACCCTTACGACGAGGGTGGCGATGTGGGCTTGTTGGTGCATAATGGAAAGGTAGTTTCTTAGCGCTGGTGTGGACGAGGACAAATAAGAAGAGACACTAGACACATGGGCGCTACTCACAACAATAAAGTTTAATCCTTGATCGCGTCGAACTATAGTGCCTTCACGTACACGTCACAAAATCATGTGACCTCCGTAAGATACATCAACCAAGAAAACCGGGACGAACAGAAAAAATTTACTACAGCAGAATCAAACAAAAAATGATAATGTTTTTTTTTTTTTTTTTTACGGTTTGCGCAGGAAACTAATCTCTTTGTCAGAAAGGGTTAGCGAAGTCTTGCTGATGCAAGAGCTACCGTAATAGTCAATTTGCTCACTTTCTATTATCAATCGGGTGACTTCGCAGTTGCTCTTTCTAACGATAACAGTTTTGTCAAACAACGGTACACACGCGCATTGTTGGCAATGAATTGCCAGAAAACCATCCGCGGGTGTCTTATTACATTTGTAGTGGTGTTCTCGAAGACGATCGTTCACGCACCTTCCCGTTTGTCCGATATAAAAACGCTGGCAAGATAATGGAATACGATAAACAACACCTGATTTGCACTCAACAAACTTTCTCTTGTGGTTCTTATTGCAGTTGTCATTAGTCTTCGTTGGATTAGTTTTCCTACACAAACTTAACAGTTTCTTAGGCGCTGAGAAGACAACCTGTACATTGTCCCGAGCCGCTATTTTCTTTAAGTTGTGCGATATCTGGTGGATGTATGGAATTACAGCTACATTGCGTTTGTCAACAGCAGGAATTATGTTGGTGCTACGTACGGCACCACTAGCTTGTAGGCGCCGCAGTGCACCTTCAGCTACCGATACTAACAAATCAGTAGGATAACCTGATGTCAAAAGTCGCGACACTTGTTCATTGAAACTGCTTTGCATCAGGTGGCAACATGACTTATCGAGTGCATTATTAAAACACAGCTTGGTGATACCACGTTTTATCAATTTAGAATGGCAGGAATGATATGGTAAAAGCGCCTTGTTAGCCCTCGGTGTGTAACACCAACAGGTGCGCTGATCTTCGAACAGGAATGATACATCTAGGAACCTTAGGGTTCCGTCAACAGGTGTTTCGACAGTGAAAACAAGGGGTTCAAAACACTTACGTATATTCAATACGATGTCATCGCACTCATGCTGAAAAAACTCCACAGGGCAGTTTACGAATACAATAAAATCATCTACATATCTGAAGATTTGCATGCAGGTTCTATGTGACGCTAGGCGTAGGGACAGTGCACGATCAAACTTCGCTAAATACAGGTCACTTAAAACAGGAGCCAGACAGGAGCCAATGCAAACTCCTTTCTTTTGTAAATGAGGATGATTATTCCATTCAATGAAAGTTGAAGAGAGGTAAAACTGAAGCATTTCTAAAAAACCACTGACGGCGACACCAGCTTCGCAGGAAAATTTTACAGGCCCATACTCATCAATGCATTCTTCGACACATCGTAACAGGTCATCATGCGGTAAGGAATAATATAAATCTGTCACATCTACGGAAAAGGCTTTGAGGGCAACGTTTTCATGAGCCTTTACGAAACCTAACACTTGATTGGAATTCCTTACGAGAAAAGGATCGTTGATTTTCAACCGCCTTAGCATGCCATTTAGACAGGATGCGACTTGGTTCTGCCACGTGCCTCTCTCAGAAATAATGACCCTGAAAGGAATACCTTCCTTGTGTGTTTTGGCACTAAAGAAGACGTTTAAAGAATTGCTGGAACATTTTACAATACTTTTACGCAAATTCTCAAGACCGAGGTTCTTACAAAGTTCTAGTGCACGGGCTTTCACCTTAGGTAAGGACACAGCCCTTTTCTCATTAAAAACGGCTGATACAGCTTTTCCAGCCTTTTCTAAAAAAGCATCGCGTGAAATAAGAGCAAAACCGCCCTCCTTATCTGCGGGAAGAACGCAAAGAGAATGATCATTGAGATATGACAAAACACGCGTCACTGGAATGCTGTCAGAGCGAGGCTTACTTCGAAGCAGGACGTCCACGCGATCAAGGATTAAACTTTATTGTTGTGAGTAGCGCCCATGTGTCTAGTGTCTCTTCTTATTTGTCCTCGTCCACACCAGCGCTAAGAAACTACCTTTCCATTACCCTTACGGCCCGCAATCCCGTGATTGTCGCACTGTGCTGTATCTTGGATTAATAAACCCGTGTTTGTTGACGACCTGCCTCGAGTGCCATCTCTGCGCCGTGTCGGAGAGTCGACGAACCCGGCCGTAGCGTCTTTGTGCGCAACGGCAGTGGAGAGCGTCGCGTCCCTTCCCGGTCGCTTCGTAGGGTAAGCTTGTGTAGCAAACCTATCTCCACAAGCCCTTTAGCTCTAAAGGGTCAGCTTTCTAGCCCTTCCATGGGAGCCAACTGGGAGAGGGGTACCACTCAAATTATGGAATTTTTCACTTGGGCGTTGGGGCGTAATTGTGCATAAACACCCCTACACCCTTTTTGCCATATGGGTGTAATCTTGCTATTACACACCCATGGGTGTGAACAAGAATGTTCACACCCATGGGTGAAAATTTGGAAATACGCCCATTTTATAGGTGTAATCCTGCTTGTTACACCCATTTTGTGGGGTGTAGGGGTGTGAGTTATAGACACCATATTACACCCATATGGGTGTAATCTGGTTTACAGTGAGCGTTCTTGTGTGCGCTGAAATGTCCTGTAAAAACCCATATGTCCAGACGTAGGGTCATCGTGCATTGCTCGAAGTACGTGTTGTCTCAAACTTGTCGGCACAACTAGAAGTAAACGGGGACCTATGCCGGAATAATTATTCTTGTAAAGAACGCCATCCTTTACGACGAAACCGCGTTGACCGTTCGTTGCGGAGATAAAGAAAGGGGCGAGACTGTTGTCACTGAGTTGATCCGCGCGAAAAGTGGTCACGTCAGGAAATGGGGCATCGACAACTGCTAAATAGTCATCGAAGTTGTCTGCTTCACACTCGGTTGTCGGAAGGGGAAGCCGTGAGAGGCAATCAGCGTCGGCATGACGACGACCACTCTTGTAACAAACTTCAAAGTCGTGTTCTTGTAATCGTAGCGCCCAACGAGCAGGGCGACCGGATGGGTCACGTAGTCCAGTGAGCCAACATAAAGAATGATGGTCAGTGATGATTGAAAATCGGCGTCCATAGATATACGGGCGAAACTTGTGAACGGCGAATATGACCGCGAGGCATTCCCGCTCTGTGACAGTGTAGTTTCGCTCCGGTTTACTTAAACAACGACTCGCATAGGCAACGACGTGTTCAGCCGCTCCATGGCGTTGTACCAAGACGGCGCCGAGTCCTACACCACTGGCGTCGGTATCTACTTCTGTCGCAGCAGATGGGTCATAGTGGCGTAGAACAGGCCCTGACGTAAGAACAAACTTCAGTTGCGAAAAGGATGACTCGCATTCTGCTGACCACCAAAAAGGGGCATCCTTGTTGAGCAGGCGCGTCAAAGGATAAGCGAGGTCGGCAAACTTGGGCACGAAGCGACGGAAGTACGAGCATAAGCCCAAAAAGCTTCGCAACTATCGTACAGACTGAGGTTGTTTGAAGCTGCTGACTGCAGCAACCTTCTGAGGGCCGGGTCGAACGCCATGCTTGTCAACCAGGTGACCCAGGACCAGAGTCTCACGGTTGCCAAAGTGACACTTCTTAGAATTCAAGGTGAGCTTAGCTCTCTCAAGGCAGGTGATTGTGTGGGATATATGGCGTAGAGCAGCCGCAGAGGAACTCGATTCCGTCGAGGTAGTTAAAAAAGGCTTTTCTTTACACTCACTGAGGCCCCCACAGCGCATGCGCGTCCCCTCCCCTTCTCTCTCCTCTCCTAAGTTCACCCCTTTCTCACCTCTAGGAATCCTCTACTCTACGGAGCGGCCCCCCGCGTGCCACACCCCCCCCACAGCGCATGCGCGTCTCTTCCGCTCTATCTCCTCTCCTACGCTCACCGCCTTCCTTAATCTACGGAGCGGCGCCCGCGTCCCCTGCCCCTCTCCTACGGTTCCCCCCTGTTCTCTACTCTAGAATCCTCTACGGAGCGGCGCGCACGACAGGTGGTGCGACAGCTGCATACTCCGTTGGGGGGCGCCACGGTAGTTCCGCGGTATGAAAATGACGGAGCGCGCCTCATTCTCTCTCCTGTGCAGCGCCGCGATGAGTGCCCGGGCCGCTGCCGCGAAACAAGAGCGGCGACGTTTCTTCTGCTAAAGCTAATCTCCCCGCCGCTTCGCATCCACACATGGTTCCCTTTAGCGGGAGATGGGGAAATTTCTTTTCTGTTGCGATCTTACTACTAATAATCGTGCGTTATTTGTGCCAACCGGGCGAAAATCCGTTTCCTTTTTGTGTGATCCGTATAATCGCTGATGTAACCCACTGTTTTTTACGTTTTTAAGTTTGGAAGAATGTATGTTTGGTATGTGTTCGTTCACAAGTTCATCTAATTTGAATTTGAACGTATTCCACAGTTCATGTATGTCACATTCATCAGCGAGGCATTCAAAAGTAGGGAAGTATTGAAGCAGTTTCTCATTTATACTTTCATAATCCCTCTTATCATAAAAGAATACCCTTCTGTTCTCACAAGAAGTAGATCGTTGAAATTTGGTTTTGACTGTCGCGACAACTGCCCAATGATCGCTAATTCCTGGTACGACTGTAGTAGAACTTACTAAGTAAGGTGAGCTTGAAAACAACAAATCTAGGATATTGCCTCCGCGTGTTGGTTCTCTTACCTTCCTTCTCTTCGTCCGGCGCACACCCGCATGGTTCAAGGGGCTGGAAATATGCATGTAGCAATATGCAACGAAAGGATGTATACGTTTCTGAATGCATAACAGAGAACAGCTGAGATACATGGCACAGGAAAGACTACAGGACTTGGCGCTGACTAACAACATGAGCGTGTATTTCGTAGGTGCACAAATATAAATACTTACACGAAATAAACGCTCATGTTGTTAGCCAGCGCCAAGTCCTGACAGTCTTTCTTGTCCCGTGTATCAGCGTTGTTCCCTGTGGTGAAGCCAAGCCAACAAGCTCAAGTTTATACCCTTTTAAAGTACATTTCTGAGTCCATCTCGTTTATTTTGAATCCACATCGACGCGTCGTAGCGTATACTACGATACCACATATACTGTCCCGTAGATCGAAGTACGCTCGCACGCCGTTCGCGACCAACGCGCATCACGCACTGAAAAATAACTGTCGCGATCTCTATTGTTTAATCAGGGCATTCTATCACCATCGAAGACCGAATAGTTAAGTTCTGAAGAGGTTCATGCACCTAAACACATGACGGAGCGAAATAGCTGGTTACACCACAATCTTCTTTAAGTGCGCAGAAAGCAAGCACGGCACCACAAACAAATACTACTTGGGAAAAAAATTAAAAAAACCGGTAGATCCCACGCATTGTGCGAATCGGTGGAATGCGAAGCAGCCAGCAAGCAGCAAGTCATGATGTACATACCATGCCTGTCATGATTTACATATTAGGACCTGTCATTTATGTTTGTCATGCAGTCACGTCACGTGATACAAATTTTGTGCATATCAAGCTTGCAAACGGCCGCTAGCGAACCATGAGCATGACATGTAAATCACGTTGTACATGACATGCATATCATGATCTTCATGTTACTACCCGCCATTTATGTTCGTCATACAGTCACGTGCCGCAATACCCATTTTTGGTGTATATCAAGCTAGCGAACTGGACGCAAACGCACCATCAGCGTTGCATGTAAATGGCCGTTGTACATGACAGGCATGTCATGATTTTTATGTTACCAACTGCCTCTTATGTTCGTTATAGTCAGGTCACGCAACACCAAATTTGGTGTTTTATCAAGCTAGCCAAACTGCCGCGAGCGTGCCATGAGCGTGGCAAGCAAGTGATGTTGCACATGACATATCATGATTTCTATATTGCCACTTGTAATTTGTGTTCATCATACAGTCACGTCCCGCAATACCAAATTTGGTGAATATCGAACTAGGGAAACAGCCGTCACCGCACCATGAGCGTGGCATGTAAATCATGTTGTATATGACATGCACGTCATGATTTTCATATTACCATCTGTCATTTATGTTGGTCATACAGAAATGTATCATCATACCAATTTTTGGTATGTCAAGTTACGGAAACGGTCGCAGCAGCACCACGGCCATGGCGTGTAAACCATACCATTCATGACAAGTTAGTCATGATTTTTTAGATGCGAAGCAGCTTAACCCTCTATTGCATGAATTATGAAAAAGTCGTTTTAAAAATTATTTTTTACAGCTTTTATTATTGATTGAATGTACCTAGACGTATACAAAAAGTTTCAGAGTTATAACGGCTTTATTAATAAAGATACAGCTTTGTGCCAAATATGGCACACCATGAAGATGGCCGAGCGGTCTTGCTGCCATGGGGAAAAAAAAGCCCCCACCTCCCCGAAGGGAATCGTGAGGAAATGCGAATGCATTTCGCGCGCGCTTCACTCCATTTATATATGGTGGTTGTGGTTTGAAGAAGGAAAAGGCGCCTAATTTCTGCAGCCCGGTCGGGAGCACGGCGCAGCGCCTTTTTTTTTTGCTTTTTCTTGTTTTTTTTAACTTTTTTATTTATTTTTTTTAATTTTTTTTTCATATATAGCTCCGCCGAGCTCC
The DNA here is from genome assembly GCA_030522465.1 of Rhipicephalus appendiculatus. Taxonomy (NCBI): domain Eukaryota; kingdom Metazoa; phylum Arthropoda; class Arachnida; order Ixodida; family Ixodidae; genus Rhipicephalus; species Rhipicephalus appendiculatus. The sequence continues at coordinate 958,856 of JALIZH010032957.1, forward strand.
GCCGCAGACCGCTTTTAGTTAACGCGCACGCTGCGAATTTTTATTGTTCAACAACGCACAGGAGAAATCTCCCACCGGCACCACCTTGGAGGTCAAGATTCATTGCCATATATACGGGGTGGCCAGTGAACGGTTGTGCAGCGCGAGCAGTCGGTTTTTTCAACCAAGAAACTCGCTAGCAGACGCTGCCTGTGTCGGCGTCGCCAGGCGAGAGAGGGAGAGGGGGGGAGCGTAGGAGAGGAGAGAGGTGGGGTGCGCATGCGCAGTGGGAGTGTGGACGCTGCGGGCAGAGATGCCTAGAGAAGAGAGGGGGGGAGCGTAGGAGAGAAGAAGAGAGGTGGGACGCGCATGCGCAGTGGGAGTGTGGACGGCGCGGGCAGGGATGCCTAGAGGAGAGAGGGGGGGAGCGTAGCAGGGGAGAGAGGAGGTGAGGCGCATGCGCAGTGAGGGTGTGGTTGCCGCGGGGAGGGATGCCTAGGGGAGAGACAGGGAGAGAGGAGGTTTTTTATCTTTATTTTTTTTTGAAAGGGTTTGCGCATGCGCAGTAAGGGCGGTCACGCCGTACACCACCACCACCGGATTAAGCTTCGCCATAAGATGCTTGACATCTAACACCTGCCGGCGCGCACAGCTCCTCAACCTATCCTCCTCCTCCTCCTCCGCGGACAACGCCAACGCCGCACAACGCCAACGCCGGATGCCTGACATAGCCCGACTATGAAATGCATTCGCATTTAAAACGTAGCATCATGGACGATCGTCTTTTTAGCGCGATGTGTGGAATGAAATGAAACAGTTGTTTGCTGCGTTCAGGCACAGATGAATGTTGCACTTCTTGCATCTTACTGACGACTTCTTTGTGCAAGATGGCCGCTTACATCTTTGTCTCTTCTCATCAAATTCTGGCCAATGGCCGACTTGGTCAGATCGGATGTCTATGGGTGGCATTGCGGCAACCGGTCCCCGTGCTTTTTTGGCTTGAACCTGGATTTCGATGTCTTGACTAGAAGGCCTTCCTGGTCGCCTGTTGGGTAGGCACTTGTTGTGCGAGGCAAGGCATTCTGCAATTTCTATTTTGAATTGAGCCAGCGGTAGGACTTCTTTCTTCCCAAGCTGCTCCTGCACCCTCCTGTACAATAGCCATGCTGCTACTACCGAGAAGTCTAGCATATGCGTGAAAATTCGAAAGTGCCATTTCTTCGACCTGATATGTATGCGGTAAAGTCCAAGCAGTGAGTCCAGCAGGTCCACCCCACCCATGTGTCTGTTGTAGACCTTTACTACGCTAGGGCAATCAATTTCGCGGAACTCCTTGGCGGAGGTAAACCAGCGCTTGGTCTTTTGGACTGGATCTCTCCCAACAAAGCTCGACAGAAATGTCACGGCGCGGTTATCGTACCAACGCACACACGATAACTCCACATCATCTATCGTGGTTGTGAGTTCCTCAGAAGCACCACGTCCTTTACATTTCAGTTCCTTTTCGCTTTTCAGGCGACAGTTTGGTAGACGATTCGCCCTCACCGTACCGAGCGACAAAATTCCATCTTGTGATAGAGTGACCTGCAGCTTCGGGCTATTGAAGTAATTGTCAAAGTAGACCTTGTGTCTCACGTTGCGGGGAACAGGGTCGCAGAGCCTGACAACAACGTTGCCACTTGCGCCACAATCAGGTGTGCCATCTCTGACGACATTTTCTTGCCCGCTGTATAGCTCAAAATTATATGGAAATCCGCTGACGCCCGACAAAACAAAAATTTTGTAGCCCCACCGATGTGGCTTCTTTGGGTTATACTGCTTCAGGCCACTTCTGCCTTTAAAAGCACAAATTTGTTCGTCCACGGAGAGATTTTCCTCAAATGGAACTGTCAGACAGCGCTCTCTAATGGTCGTCAGCAACGGCCGGATCTTGTGCTGTCTGTCATAACCATCCTGTCCTTTCGGAACCGCAGTGGTATTGTCAGCAGAGTGAAGAAATGACTTCAGCTCTTCCCATTTATTCACTGGCATCAGGCTTGCAACTTGACGCACGTAGAATTTCGGGTTCCAGTACATCCGGGAACTCGGAAGACGAATCACGGACATCCACAGTAGGGATCCCAGGAACTTCTCCATTTCTCCTTCCGTAAGTGAATGGGGCTTATCTGGGCGCGACTGCGTGGAATACAGACGTGTCTGTTCCGTCATGGTGGAAATCAAATCTGGTGTGAATATATGACGAAAAAAATCATATGGCGTTTCCAGCGCCAGTACAAAAGTAGGGACATAGCTGTTTCCTCTAAATTCCGATGCCACATCATTCAATGCCACGTCCCTATGCCTCCAAATTGGTCTACAGACTTTGCTTTCATTTCTTTTAGTCGTCACTTTAGGGGTCGCATCCGAGTCAGAATCGCAGTCTTCGCTCTCTGCGTCAGATTGGCCTTTGCCACAAGCAGCAGTTGTCGTGGTTTGTACATCTGTAAAGAAAAAAAATAATCTATAGAAAACCAGCGTTACCGAAGAGTCGCTACGGCAGTTGGAGTTGCCACTAAAATATAACAACGACACCCAGTAAAGACAGCACGAAAATGTCAGAACATTTTTAACGAAGAGAAATGCGCGACTGTATTGATGCTTTCTAACAACCGGCGTGTCCAGTCGATGGGCACGCGCCTTCCGACCGACGCGGCCCATCGAATGGACACGCCGGTTGTTACAAAGCATTGAACACTTGGCTACTGCTACGTTAGGCACGCCGGAGTCCAATCGTTAGTGGATAGAAACACATATAAGATCAAGATGAGCAGTGAATTAGCAGATGATCAAGGCTGTGTGTTAGAGGCTGCTGTTAGCACGCAAAGTTTCAGCGCCGGACACCGATAGCAAAGCGCCACATTGTAAGTCGCTGAGAAGGGAAATATTAGTGCTTACCGCGCAGGTAGTCATCATCTGAGTCGGAGATATCCGAGTCTTCACTGCCAGATGGAATATCACAGGCCGTGGTCTTCTCCCGAGCTTTGCGAAGGCCGTAGAACGTGGACGAATTCATGGCGCTGCCGTGCTACACCTTTCCCGCACAACACCTCTATACTTTCCCGCGCAAATTACTAACTGTAACGTGTGCTGCTGAGCCGCACTTGCGGAGGAAATCGCATAAACTAAATATGAGCTTCAATTGGTCGGATCCAAGCTCGGAGGCTACGCATTGCTTGTATTTGTTTTGCGTTTCACTGAACAGATGGCAGCACGTTACCATGTTTTGTCTTTCAAGTTCATACTGTGCGAAATATGGCACATACCGATTTCGGGTTCTCTGCTGTAGTCGCGGATCAAGTTGAGAACACCAATAATGGGCATGAATTTATGAGGCCATAGAATATGTCAAAATAATTTTTCTATGTTTGTGCGGTTAAAATGTTATTAGAAAAAAAATACCAATTGCTCGTGTTTTCCCACTCCGAGTCTGACGTCGCTTCCCAAACTTCACTTCACCTCTGTTTTGCGTATCGCACAGGAGATATGGAATCACTTGCCCATAATAAATGCGCATAACTATGAGAATTAGTCCGACGGTATCACATTCTCAACTGGACATCTTACACACGCAAAAAAAAAAAATTGTAAACGGTATGTGCCAAATATGGGACGCCATGCAATAGAGCAGGGGTCTCAAACTCGCCTCAGCCAGCGGGCCGCAGTCACGCAATTTAGTTCCGCAAGGGCCGTGCAGCGAAAAAGCTACAAGCGGGGGGGGGGGGGGGGGTTGAACAGTCTGCTAGCAAACGTTGCCATTTGAAAGCAAACTGTCCCATATCTCATATGCAAGTCATTTCTGAAGAAGATTTGATGCCACGATTCCAAAATTATGTCGACATACCGTCTCCAACATTGACTCAAATATGGGTGCCGATTCAGAAATATCATTTTTCTTTCCCGGTTACGCTTAAAAACAAGGTGGACACATGGGATGCCTGACGAGGAGAATATCAGTCATGCCTATGTAGCTCACGAATATAAGAAAATAAATACAACGGAGGCCGCGGGCCGCACCCGAGAGCCTCGCGGGCCGCATGCGGCCCGCGGGCCGCGTGTTTGAGACCCCTGCAATAGAGGGTTAAGGCGAAGTTCAATCCGGTGGCGGTGGTGGTGGTGTGCGTCCGGACCACCCTTACTGCGCAGGCGCCAACCTTATAAAAAATAATACGAAACCTCCTCTCTCCCTCTCTCTCCTGAAGGCATCCCTTCCAGCGGCGACCACACCCACACTGCGCATGCGCGTCCGCTCCCTCTCTCCTATAGGCATCCTTGCCCGCGGCGTCCACACCCCCCACTGCGCATGCGCGTCCCCCCCTCTCTCTCCTCTCCTACGCTCCCCCCTTCTCTCGCCTCGCGACGCAACGCAGGCAGCGTCTGCTAGCGCGTTTCTTGGTTGAAAAAACCGACTGCTCGCGCTGCACAACCGTTCACTGGCCACCTCGCATATATGGCACTGGATCTTGACTTACAAGGCAGTGCCGGTGGGAGATTTCTCCTGTGCGTTGTTGAACAATAAAAATTCGCAGCGTGCGCGTTAACTAAAAGCGGACTGCGGGTCTCTGTGTCCAGTCGGAGTCTTCTGTCTCTCATTGCCCATTAGCAGCGCCCATTCCTACTGGAACATGCTAATGTTCCAGTAGGAAACACCGGTCGATCACTGCGTGCTTTGCGCCTCCCCAGGTTTCTCTCCTGCGCAACGCTGCGATGAGCGCCAGCGTCAATGCCGCCGCCAGTGTAAGCGTTAGCGCCCGCTGCGTCGCATCTACACATGGTTCCCTTTAGCGCGAGATGATGTAATTTTATGATATGACCAGTCATCCATGTTCGTCATACAGTCATGTTATGTCACACCAATTTTTGGTGTCAATGCCATTAACGATACTCTCTAGATAGCAAAAAGTTGCAGGCGGCTAGATATATAGACAGATACGCTCAAAGTCGTCGAAGTTCGCTAAGAAATGCCTCGCATTTAAAATAAACGTGAAAGTTCCATGCGTGCGTACGAACGTGTACATAACTTTTGTGACATGTGGACGACGCAGTAAGCAGACAACAGTTCGCAGCGTTGTTCATGGAAGGAAGCTTCACGGGAAGCACAACAAAAGCGATAAACAGTAGCTTCAAATGCTCGCCCCCCTCTTGTAATTGCCCCATCTCGCACGGCTGAACAGGCTTTAGAAGATAGCGCCACGCGTAGTGACAAGCGAAGGCGCAGTTCCCAAGCGCCCGCATTGCAATCCGTCGAGTCTTCACAAAGATGGCGGCGAGCACGTATCATCTCTTTTGGGCGTCTGCTAGCCCGAAAACTTCCTGATTCAATTGTCCTGGACCCTTCTGGCGACCCTCCGGCTCCCGTCCGACCCGTGAAAAACAAACGCCAACCGGAAGTGCGCCGCGGGAGATGGAGGGGGGGGGGGGAGCAATTCGAGAAAAACGAGCGCGCTCTGGCTGGCTCTGGCCGTCCGCGGGAAGCCACAAGTGGAAAATAGAAGAGCCTCGGTGGCTTTATATACGGGGTGGCGGGTGAACGGTCGTGCAGCGCGGTGTCTCTCGCGGGTGAGGAAGCGTTTCCATAGGCAGCGTACAGTCGAGTTTGCTAGAGTGACTGTAGCGCCGGAACGCAAAGCCTACCGGATAAAAAAAACAGCAATGAGACGGGGTCGGTCAAGATGGAACGCGATGCGCGTCTCCCTTTCTGCATGAGTGGGCGGATTGCGGCCGGGCTACACTGGGGACACGTGTGCGAGTCTGTTTTCTGCATGCCTCTAACGGCAAATGTGAGTCAAGTTGGGACAGGCTAGTGCGAGCAACGCAGCTTCCTCTGGTCAGTGGACGGTGCCTATTGTCAACGCGTGCCGTTCTCTGTGTCTCGCCACGCGGCAAGCACTGAGGCGGTGGCGAAAGAGACCGAACTCTCTCCTGCACTGAAGCAAATAGACCGTCACGACAGCAGTAAATGACGACTATAGACGCCAACACGCTGAGACCCTAAGGCGCTTCGTCCCTAAAAACAGCGGGCCTGGTGGCGTTCCCCTTCTCGTTCCCTCCTCTCCTACCCACTTGCTCTACATGGCTATGCTGTGCTCCCTCTCTACCCTCTTTCCCACTCCTTGGTCCTCGTCAGCCTCACTTCGCTTTCCCACACCCTTGGTATACAAGGCACCTTACTGTCTCCCCTCCTCTTTGCTTCCTCCTCACCCTCACTTCGCTTTTCCAACCCATTGCTATACTATACGATACAAAGCTATGCCATGTTCTGCGATACCTCGCGACAACTTTCTGTGGCAGCACAGCCAAAGCTACGAAGCCGAGACACGCACGTTTTTGCTACTCTTCAGCATGTAGTCCGTGAACGCTAAATTTTATATACTACGCAGCTTAAAGGAAAACATGAAAACAAAAAAAATGTAGTTATTATGTTCAAGATCGTTCGCATTGTTATGAAGAAAGCCTATTACGTGCAGGAGTTTCATTTTTTGCTGTTTGTAGTTTTCTGCTTTTCTGGTGTCATTTCACCTTTTTCCTGCCCCGGTAAATAACGATGGCGTCGTTCGGTTGCAGCAAGTTCACGTCGCGGCTTGTGAGCGACGATGAGTGCGTGTTCGTTAGGTGGTCTGTATTCATAGAGCAGAAAGAAAAGACAGCTGTGCGTCGTCATGTATTTTGTTCCCCGCATATGCTATCACGGAAGAAGTTGTGTGCGAGTGATGCCGTCAGCGCAAGTGGGCGTCTCATCGCGATAGCCACCTTGAAAGTGACACCGGTGACCTGTCAGTCTTCAGCAAGACCAGCGGCTTGAAAGCGAAATTGCGATTGGAACGTTAACGTAAAAACAATGAGCCTTTTATATATTGCGTTCAATACGTGGTCAGTATTTTGATTGCATGATATTGGTGATACAATCACGCTAAATATCGCGTACTGTAACAGCGTACCTGTCGGCGTCTACGGTGGGAGCGGTTCATGGCGCTTTGCAATGACAGCGATTTTCGAGAATAAAATAACCAGTGTAAAGCTTCGCCTTTGCAACAAGCGCATTCATGTCTATTATGCGGCTGACTAACAAAACAGCGTTCTTGACCGAGTAAGGAGTGCGTTTCACCCGCTTGGATTTACTACGGCCGTGGATTTACGAATGTGAGATGCCCGCCTGTGACTGGTCGTGGCCAAGATATCTGCGACCCGTCGATGCCTTCACGTCCACAAGCAGAATAGCATGAGCGTCTCCAGAAAGTTCTTGCGTCTCCAAAAGTAGGAAAACGAGGATATCGCACCTGTATTCACCGAAATTTAGGACATGGTTTCTTGCCGTTGCGTTGAATTTCCTATCACACAGTTCCTGCTCGGCCATACCGCTGCCCCCCCCTTTCTTTTTTCAAAATAAATCTGACCGTTTCAATAAAGCTACTTCCTGTGTGCCTTAGCAAAAAGAATATTTTATTGCCTTGAAAAAAAAAATAAAACTAAAACAACTGCGAGCATTACTGTATGGTGCTAACCTTACACGCGGACTTGAAACTCTGGCAGGTCAGCGTTGCGCTGGGACTCGCAGAAGAACATAGCAATGATTCCAAGTATTTTTCCTTCACTGATGCGTTCATAAGTATCCACATGGCTTGTCAATGCTTTCGATAAAAGCTACATATACCCTATCTTTTAATACACTATTTGAAAACTAACATTATCAAGCTTGAAGGAAATAATTGTAAACTTAAGGGCTCGTTTGCTTTGTTAAACACAGTATTAATGAGAACTAACTGACAAAGATGCCAAGGAAAGTATAGGGGAAGCTATTAGAAGTAATTGTAATGCAAATGTGAAGAAAGGAAAGTGGACGAAAAGATAACTTGCCACCGGCAGGGACTTGCCACCGGCAGGGCAAGTTATCTTTTCGTCCGCTTTCCTTTCTTAACATTTACATTACAATTACTTCTAATAGCTTCCCCTATACTTTCCTTGTTATCTTTGTCTGTTAGTTCTCATTCATAAAGCTTGGATGCGCTTGCGAAACTGAAACCGAAACCGCCCGCAAACGGACTACTTCGTGTAGTAACACATGTGCAGAAGCTCCGCCCAAGTAGCTTTGGCTGAGCTGCCACGGAAAGTTGTCGCGAGGTATTCGCCTCGAGATCTTCGAGTGGCGGCCTCTCTTGTGTGACGTCAGAGGGGGGGACTCGGGTGCCGCTCATCGCGCGCGCGCGCTCGCTACGTGAAGGCTGCTCGACGATGCCGGTCAGTCTGTCCTGCTCGAGTTATTGAAACATTCGTGGACAAGTTCAAGAAACTATTTGTACTGAATGTTCAAGCAGAACGCCCAGCGAAACCGAGCGGAGTTTCCGTCTGGAGAACGTTTAGCGTCGATTGCTCTTGGTGTCGTCTGATAGCCATCAATGTGTACATCTGCTTCTATGCCGACAATTTCTTTCCGCGGCTGTTCCTATTGCCGCGGCGCACTCAGAATGACTTTCCGGCCCGTTGTCTATCACTGACATCAGCGTTCGGGCTTCGGCTTCCGTGTCTCCGTTAAAGCGCAATATATGTATACTGCGCACTGCGCGTGTTCGGTTTCCAAGTCTGCGCGTTCGGTTCAATTCCTTCGTTCGGTGCTTTAAGCGCATGACAAACGACGTCGGATTTCATTGAAATATCTGAATAGTCGTTACAGACAACAACCTTAGGTTAAATACAAGTTTTCTGGAGCTGCTGTGTAAGCGTGTCGTAAGTACCTGAAATTTAAGCAAGAAATAAAAAGGTTAAATGCACTAGTCAAAAAGGGATGCACGACGGTGATAGGAAATATTGTGAGGTTGTGCAGAGTTTTTTTTATTTGTTTTTGCAACATAATTTAATTCCTACATTAATAAATCGATGTTTTCTGTCTTGTTCACGGTCGTCTGAAAGTATGCTGAACAGAATTAATGCAATCATACTAACGTAGATAAGTACACATCTTTCGCATCGAGAGTTGTTATAAGATGTATTTGCGATAAAGTACTGTAAACCACTCTCAACACTCGACTCCTACTCGGGCGTGGGGCGATCACTGCACCAAAAGGATCACAGGGTCCCTTATGCCTAAGGTGACTCGAAAGCAAAGGCCATCTTTCTCTACAGTCAAGGCATTGTTGCTTCACCGCCCCCCCTCCGAATGCTTTCTGGACGTAATGCGGTTTTGCACAGCCTCCAGGATCGGCAGCATTGCAAGCTTTCTACACATCATATAGATTTACATTGCCTCCGTGATCGGACCACCAATCACGGAGGCAATTAATGTAAAGCGACGCTGTCATGTGATGACGTCACAAGCTTTGGCGGCGTCATGATGACGTCGTCATGTGATGATTTTTTGCATCACTCGTGTTGACGCTGACGATGCAGGACACCGACTGTCAATTTTCGCGTTTGATGAGGAATCTGAGGTTTTCACATCAAAATATTCAATCTTGTTACAGCGTGGCAAAAAATAGCAATAACCAGTCGAAAGAGCCTAAAGAATGTCAGGGAAGAGCTCTCTTTCTCGTATTCCTGGACACAGTCGGCAATTTCCTGTACTGTTTATAAAGCTACTGTCGGTATCAAATGAAACACGAACAGCGGAGCGTGTTGCCTAAGAATCAGGAGTTGTATAGCGCGCGCCGTCATGTCATAACCATTGACAGGCCCACACAGCCGATTAGGCAGCACTACGCGATCAAAAGCATCAGTGTGGCTCAGGAGCGGCAAACTGCATGAGCGTATCTATCTCTAGTCATAAGGTTGCGAACTGTACCACGCGCACCACTGCTGGCGATGCATTCGATGCACTATCCCATGTATCCCTAGGGCAGCGTGGCCTAAGAACTTTTAACCCCCCCCCCCCCCCCCCCCTGTACATCAAATTCGCCCAGTCTACGCTAGTTGCCCGCAATAAACCGCTGGTCGAGGAAGTTATGAATTTCATTTTGTCGGCAAACGTTTTGTTAACACAGGTCCACATGACTACAATTGGTAATGAAGTGTGAACTTTCCCTCAACTCATGTCTGTTTACACAACGCTAACTTCTGCGAATGAGCCGTAATATTGATCGCGCTTCGCTTCCAAAGCAGCGTAGACTCTTTTAAACTCGCGTGGCGGGACGTTCGCGCCTTCACGTAAGTTATTTCAACGCCATCCAGCCCATTGAGTGACGGTACGAACTCGGGGGCATGATCGTGACCACGGTGGCTGTGGGTAAGTGGAAGATGTGCTAAATGGTAACGTTTCTCCACCTCGTGTAATGCTAGCAGTCACCGAAAGAACTATCATTACAAGAATATAGAGCCATTTGTAGAGGAAGGCCTTGCGACGCGATCGAGCTTTAATGAAAATGCTGCTGCTGAGCCTAGCAGACGAGAAATGCAGAATCCCCGCTTTTGCGTCACCGGAGCGTAAGGTCCCTAGATAAAACTTGTTTTATCTAGGGACCTTACCGGAGCGCTGTTCGCAGCGCCGCCATCGGTGGCGCACCAGGCGAATAGCGTGTCTGGACAGCCGAGTTGTCACGGTGCTCGCCTTGGGGACGTGGGTACGTGGTTTCGGATCCCGCCTCGTTTAGCTTTGTTTCTCTTTCTATCTCTCTCTCTTACTCGTTCACAGCCTTCGCTTCTCCGGCCGCGCTTGCTTCGTCTCTCTTGTTTTCTTTCTTTCTCCTTGTCAGTCCCCTCAAGGCCGTGCTCCCTCATAAGCTGCAGAAATCAGCGCCTGTTTCTTTCTTCCTCGACTCGGCGATCGCAGTAGGCGCACGTGTTCTAAAAGCGAAGCAGAAAATGGCAAAGCGGAAGAAAAGGACGAAGTATTTCTTCAACGATCCCCACTGCGATTGACACCAACGATGTGGCATTTTTGCGAAGTTTGGAGCCGTAAAGAAGAAGAAACTTGACCGAAGTCATGGGTGACGCCGAGGCTGGCAAGCTGAGGCGAAAAGGCGGCGTTTTCGGGATGAAGTCCTGAAGTTGTTTTAAGAGCTTCCACAATGCCAAATACTGCGTTGGTTCAGATTTTGTGTACTCTAGTGAAAAGTAAGAATAAATTTGCCATTTTTGGAATTTCATGACCCCACGGCCACGATGACCAAATTTGATGTCATGTCTGTAAACCCATAAATACTTACACCACTGGATCAATTTTTTGTTTCTCGTCTTCTGAGGTCCTAACTATAAGAAAAATATGTACTAAAAATGTCTGTGACAAAAATAAAAAAATCCAGGGCTGAAAGGGTTAAAATCATGGTGTGATGAGTAAAGGAGGGGCACGAGGCGCGTGCCGAACGGGCAAGCGCGGCGACGATGCGCGAGGAGAAAAAAGTCACCCGATGGCACGCGCACCAACCACGTCGACGTAGAGGATTGGCCAGATAGGGGCTCGTGCCACGCGACCCGAACCATGATCGAGAACCCCAGAGGAAGAAACGTCACTGTTCTGTGGAGCGCCGGACGGGGAAGATGGACGAAGCAAGCGTCGCACCCGCGACGAGAGCGGCTGGTACTCGGTTCTGGGGGCGACGACACGAGAGGCTCGGGTAATGTCCGCGGATCTTGGAAGACACCAAGCGAGGCTGCCCGGACCGGTCGCACCTCAATACTGCAGTTCCGGGATCGCCAGCAGCCCTCCCCTTCTCGGCAGGACGGCTGCAGACCACAGTTCAGTCACGGAGGCGTCCGTCACCTGTTGAGTCCGGAAGCACGGGTCCAAGGCCTGGTTAGGCCTAACCTCGACTAAGCGAGGACGGAGAAGAACACTGGGGCCACTCGTGACGAAGACAAGCGGCAGGATGGACGAAGGCAACCTACGGCGAACTTAGGGGCCTGCTGAGGACGTCGACCACGGTCTCGACGAAAGATCGACGCGACGGGAACTTCGACTCGTCTCGACGAACGACGATCGAACCTGTAAGAACATTCTTGTATCGCTAGGTCCATAGTGGCCAGACTGAGTTTAAGGGACGCATCTAAGCCTAGCTAAGTCGCATGGGCTAGATAGCTTCAGTGCTTAATAAGAATTAAGATTTGTTAATGTAAATAGGTTTTTTTTTGTTTTTTGTTGGTATTGGGTCAGTGCCATTAACGCTTTTTCATGTATTTCACTTGTGTGTTATAAAGTTTGTTGGTTGCCTTACCACGGTCTCCCGTGCCCGTCTCACTCTCTCCCAATCCCAATCCGATTTGCAAGCGCTCCCGAGATAAACGTGACAAATAAGTGGCGAGCCTGTGCCAGGATTTTTCCATCTTTCGGCCCAGTCACTTATCGTCGGGGGGTTGCAAGGATGGATTGGGAGAAGTTGGCGCCCGTGGCCAAAGACTTGGGCATGAACAAGGAGGAGACGATAGAGTTTTTTAAGAACGCTCAGCAACAACAGGAAAGAGAGCATGAGCGAGCGCGCGAACAGCACGAACGAACGCTCGCGGAGCAGAAGGTAGAAAAAGAAATTTTAGAATTGAAGTAGCGTTTGACACAAGCTAATGAGGCATCGCGAGACGATGCAAGTGTGGTTAGTGCATCAACGACGGCGTCGGCCAACTCGCCTACTCCCAGACCTAGACAGATCTGCCCTCGCAAGTTAATGGCGCCCTTCGATGAGCGACGGGACGACTTGGATGCCTATTTGCATCGTTTTGAAAGGATAGCCGTGGGGCAAGGCTGGGAGAAAAGCGAGTGGGCCAATGCCTTGAGTTTGTGTCTCGTAGGAGAGGCTTTGAGCGTGTTCGGCCGCATGCCAGCACAAGAGTCTCTCGATTATGATTTGGTGAAGAAGACTTTATTGGAAAGGTTCAGGCTGACTGCCGAGGGTTTTAGAGAGAAGTTCAGATCGTGTCGTCATGAGAACTCGGAAACGGGGAAAACAGTTTGTATGCCGCCTCACCAACTACTTTGATCGCTGGATGGAGCTGTCAGAAACAGAAAAGACGTACGAAGGCGTCCGCGATAAAATAGTTAGTGAGCAGTTCCTCAACCGTTGCAGCAGTAAGCTAGCAGTATTTTTGAAAGAGAGAAAGCTTCGCACGGTGGAGGAAATGGCAAGACAGGCGGACCAGTTCCTAGAAGCTCAAGGGTTGAACAATTTAGAAAAAAAAGCAGCAACAACCCTGATGAAGAAGAGTCTACCGGTGAGGCCCCAACAAGTAGAACCAGGAAAGAGCAGCGATGTTTCCTGTGTAATCGGCTCGGGCATATTGCCATGAATTGTAGAACAAGCAGTAGTCGACGAAATCGCCAGTGATCTGCCAGATATGCCAAAAAAGGGGGGCATAAGGCTAGTGAATGCAGGAGTAGACCTGGAGAGAATCAGGCATGTGCAGTCAAGGCTGAAGAAAAACCAGAAGTTATTAGCACTGTGTTGGACATGTCGGCAGGAAGTGATATGCCCGTGGTGGTAGGCAAGGTAAACGGCAAACCGGTAACTGTGTTGAGAGACTCGGGGGCAGACACCGTGTTAGTCAGGAAAAGCCTTGTGAACAAGAGAGATTTTACGGGAAGAAGGGGTAATGTAGTATTTGTAGATGGATCAAAGAGGAGTTTACCAGAGGCTAAGATAAGGCTAGATACACCCTATTTTGTAGGAGAAATCACGGCCAAGTGTATGGAAGATCCATTATATGATGTGATCTTGGGAAATAGGCCGGGTGTGCGAAGGTTGGATGACCCAGCGGGGAGGGGTATCTATGCCAAGAAAGGAGATCAGGGCATCAGAAAAGAGGAGAAAAAGGAAAGCCCATGTAATTCGGAAGTTAGGGAGAGTAGTGGAAGGCAACCCGAGAGTGAATTGCCAAATATAGAGCAGATAGGGGTATCCTCGGAGGATCTCTCCAGAGAGCAGAGAATAGACAGGACCCTAAGGTACGCAATAAATAGGATTGGAAGTAAACCGAGAAGAGAAGGGTTTAGAGAGGAAGTATCATATGAATCTAGCAAAGACTTGGTATTTCGAAAGTTTCGGAAAAATGGAGCTGTAATCAGACAAGTGATGGTGCCAACATGCTTTAGACAGGCCATTTTAGCATACCACTATGCAAATGGGAATACAGATCCTATAAGCCTACGCAGGGAAGTGGCCAGAGAAGCGTTTTGGCCCGGAATATACAAAGACGTAAGACACTTTGTCAAAAACTCGACCCGAAAAGTGGCGAATGAGGGGTCATCATGATGTTTTGAAGTAGTGTAGAGAAAGACAAGTGCTAGGGACAATGAACTATGTGAACAATGACTGAGCATCTTTGTGTCGGTGTTGTGAATTGTGATGTGATGTTGTGACAAGTGAGGAAGTGTGTGGTGAGAGAAGGTGTTAAGCCAGCCCACGTACGAGAAACACTGAGTCACAAGGTAGCACCAGATCAGAAGGCCTCAACCCGAAGGAGGATGAACAGAGCAGTTTTTTAAGAAAAAACTCTTTAAAAGGGGCCCAATGTGATGAGTAAAGGAGGGGCACGAGGCGCGTGCCGAACGGGCAAGCGCGGCGACGATGCGCGAGGAGAAAAATGTCACCCGATGGCACGCGCACCAACCACGCCGACGTAGAGGATTGGCCAGATAGGGGCTCGTGCCACGCGACCCGAACCATGATCGAGAACCCCAGAGGAAGAAACGTCACTGTTCTGTGGAGCGCCGGACGGGGAAGACGGACGAAGCAAGCGTCGCACCCGCGACGAGAGCGGCTGGTACTCGGTTCTGGAGGCGACGACACGAGAGGCTCGGGTAATGTTCGCGGATCTTGGAAGACTCCAAGCGAGGCTGCCCGGACCGGTCGCACCTCAATACTGCAGTTCCGGGATCGCCAGCAGCCCTCCCCTTCTCGGCAGGACGGCTGCAGACCACAGTTCAGTCATGGAGGCGTCCGTCACCTGTTGAGTCCGGAAGCACGGGTCCAAGGCCTGGTTAGGCCTAACCTTGACTAAGCGAGGACGGAGAAGAACACTGGGGCCACTCGTGACGAAGACAAGCGGCAGGATGGACGAAGGCAACCTACGGCGAACTTAGGGAAACTTGTGCATCTTGGCAAGCGCAGCGGAACAAAAACACAAGAGAAAGGAACACGTAGACAGGACGGGCGCTAGACATCAACTGAGATGCGCCCGTCCTGTCTACGTGTTCCTTTCTCTTGTGTTTTTGTTCCGCTGCGCTTGCCAAGATGCACAAGTTTCACACCCACCAACTAGCCCAAATTTCCGCGTTGAACGAACTTAGGGGCCTGCTGAGGACGTCGACGACGGTCTCGACGAAAGATCGACGCGACGGGAACTTCGACTCGTCTCGACGAACGACGATCGAACCTGTAAGAACATTCTTGTATCGCTAGGCCCATAGTGGCCAGACTGAGTTGAAGGGACGCATCTAAGCCTAGCTAAGTCGCATGGGCTAGATAGCTTCAGTGCTTAATAAGAATTAAGATTTGTTAATGTAAATAGGTTTTTTTTGGTTTTTTGTTGGTATTGGGTCAGTGCCATTAACGCTTTTTCATGTATTTCACTTGTGTGTTATAAAGTTTGTTGGTTGCCTTACCACGGTCTCCCGTGCCCGTCTCACTCTCTCCCAATTCCAATCCGATTTGCAAGCGCTCCCGAGATAAACGTGACACATGGGTCCGAGCTGAAATCAAACGCAGGCGTCCTACCCGGCAAGCAGGTAGGCTACCACAGCCACCTGCTTGCCACGCCAGTGGTTGAAAATGGCTTGGGAAAAAAATGGAGCAGCTTCGCACTGGTGGTGCCAAGCCTGAAGGAGCAGCTAAGCCGAGCGGCCTTCCTCAGCATATCTGCCAAGCCTAGTCTACATATATATCCATTTAGGCCTAGATATAGCCACATGTCCACAGAGAAGCCTAGGTAAGCCTGGGAAAGCCAAGTCGAAACTATCTATTCCTCTCTCTAATTATTTCTCTCTTTCTTTTCCTCTTTATCTCTTTCTTTCCTTCCCTCTCTGTGCTTCTCCTTCCTTGTCTATCTCTATATTAACGTGGTTCTCTCGACTGCAGCGACGCGATCATGTGGTTCCCGTAAATGGTCGTTCGGCTAGCGTGCCTGAGTAGCCGAGTGGTTACGACGTTCGCCTTCGGACCGAAGGTAGCTGGGATCGAATCCCCTAGAGATTTCGTTAAGTTTTATTTATGTTTTCTTATCCTCCTTTCCTTCCTCCAGCCCGTTGCTAGGCGACGTCATCACTCGGTGTGCGCACACCGAACACCCTAACATCCGCCTTAAACAGTTTCGCTGTTAGAACCTGTACAGTTGGTATATAGCGCGGGAACAAGCGTTTACACGTATCGTGTCATTACTTTTCTTTTCTCTATGCTACTGGGAACATTTTGAGGGGCAAAGCTCCTGAAGGTCGAGGCTTGGACATCACTCCCCCGGTGTCCCCCCGGTGTCCGCCGGTGTAGCCACGCTAGTGCGATGACGATGACGCTGCCATCACGGCACAGCACATGCAAAGTAACCATTATACGCCATGACGATGACGATGATGACGATGAAGAATAAGCGCGTTCCAGACCACACATTCTACCATCACGGCACAACACATGCAAAGTAACCATTATACGCCATGACGATGACGATGATGACGATGAAGAATAAGCGCGTTCCAGACCACACATTCTGCCATCACGGCACAACACATGCATAGTAACCATTATACGCCATGACGATGACGATGATGATGATGAAGAATAAGCGCGTTCCAGACCACACATTCTGCCATCACGGCACAACACATGCATAGTAACCATTATACGCCATGACGATGACGATGATGACGATGAAGAATAAGCGCGTTCCAGACCACACATTCTCTTTCTGCCATAGATGAAAACGATCGTGAACGCGCTCTCGCCCGCGAAAGGCAATACGGCAACGCCGACAACAAGCTGCTACCCCGCGGTTGAGGACGCGGGAAGCGGCGGCTCAACGGCAAAAATACATTGTATATACTGTACACACGCGTTGTCACTCATTTATATGCGCGAGTGGGCAATGTCACGGGTGATTTACGGTAAGGACGATCCCCAGTGCTTCACCGACTCGTCATGATTCACATCGGGGTAATGCGAATCTTTTTCATCATTGTGTGCGCTTATGCTGCCTTGTGTATGAGCCCCCGGGTACCTTCCAGCTGCCTTTCGCCGCTTCCCTGGGACCCCCAGCTATTATGTTCGAATTAAACTTGATTGCTTGATTGAAAATATTGCGTAGCTGTAGCGTAGCACCACACCAGCCGCCACACCGAGTCAACTGACCATTGAGAGGGTGGCTTAAAGGGCAACTGATTAGAAAGCGCTCACGCATAATCATTATCATCAGCACCAGCATACACAGTACATATAGTTGGAAGGTATCGCGTTACGGACTGACAGAATGAGGAATTATGGCGTGCTGTGCACTTGACAGATGTACCTGCGGCATTCAGGGATTAGCAGATGGTACACGCGCAGGTGTTTCTTTCCTGAGGTGCCCACCGAGGGGCGTGAAGGTGATGCGGCCGATTGCCCTTGTACTGTTGAAGGCTGCGATGCAGGTTTCGCCTTATCCGTGATGCGATGCGATGCAGGCACGGGCACGATGCATGTCCGGATTTAAAAGTATAACTGTGGCGCCATTCATGCAGCGCGACGTATTGTTTTTTATGTTCGAAATTTGAACAGTGTCTCTCAAGGCTGATAATGCAGTTCTGGTTGATTGTACTAATATATGGCAATCCGAGAAACCACAGACATAAAATTCACCTTCAGTCTTATCAACATGAGCATCGACGTCGTGCATTTTTGGGGCCGTATTGATTATTGTAAAATCAGTTCCGCCTGCGCGGGCACTCACTCACCTTTTGCGAAGAACTCTATGAAGATAGCGACGTATTCAGCGCCCTGAACGCACATCAAGGCCGGTCGGCGTGATGTGGAAAACTGTGCGTAGAGCGATCTAGGCACGGCGTCTTTTCACCTAAGCACGCATTGTGCAGATCATGAATAGATTAGGGCCGTCATGGTTGGATACGAAACCTTTCAGAATCTTGGACAATCCCCGTTCGTCAGTCAACCATTGTTCTCGGCGAACGCTCTTGCTCTGTGCACTTTCATGGCTGCTATCACAGACAATTTGGATTTTTTTCCCCGGAGTCAGTAATTTAAAAGTCTTATGCGACATTTGCAGGCGGCACGACTTGTTAAGTCCTTTCGTTTTTTGGCATTGAAGACATTATTTATCGAGTCAGCGATGAATAAAGTTAACATAACCCTAATGCCACTGTCATGCCGTAGATCAGAATCAGAATCAGACTGCAAAAAATACAGATGTCGAGGGTGATGTGTTAAAACCCACAAGACGGCTTGACGCGGCCCCAAGTGCCCCTGAACATCGCACCAGCAGTGGAAAACACGAATGCGTAGCAGCAGTTATTAACCACTATTCCTCTCCTCTCTATTAAGCCAGCTTCAAGTTCGTCTGAAACATATATCTCTTCTCCAAAAATGGGAAAATATATCTCCTGTAACATACAATGTAACACTGTTGTAAGTAGTGAACATATATCATAGTTACACTGCACCAGAATAGTAGTTATTTTTTAATAGAAACACAGTGGATAATCGTAACAACGGCCAGGTCAGTAAATCCGGCCGATTCCGCACTCTGTGGTAACCAATTTGATGCGAAGCAGTCCGCGAGTAGCAGCCTATCCAGGACTTGTTGCGTTGAGCCAAGAGTTGCGCGGTGGTCTTTCTGTAGACTTTGAATAGTTGTGTGCATATCGTGGACTAACTGGCACGACAACTACACTGGAGTGTAAAGGACCGACGTAACGCGGGAACTGAAGTTAGAGCAGAGACGTCACTTTAATCTGCACGAAGTGCACACATAAGTAATAACCATGAGGGTAGCTATGGCGCATACCCGCATATACGGTATGCATGTTGTGATTTATGTGCGAGTGTGGACTGGTGACAGTAATTTGAAGATGACGACGAAGAGGGCATGCTGCGCCTGCGACACGTGGCTGAAGAGATACGCTCCAAGACGCTCAACTAATAAGCACTACCGACGGTGACAGAGAAGACATTCCAACGAAGAGTGGTGGAGCACGAGAGACGTGGCTGGCAGAAGACTCCTACGGCGCGGGAGTTGCGGCCTCCTGGCTGAAAGTCGCTGCAGGCTCTGACCACTTCGAGCTTCTTCCCGGTGTCTGGCGTCGTCGCAAACGACCGATCTAAGCCCACCTGCGTCTTCACGACAAAGACGGAGCTTCCACTGGCCGAAAGGGCGTCTGGCCATTGCCCTCCACCGGGTCTACTGTCGTCGCTTGTGTAGTGTCACCATGTCAACGGCCATGGCCAGACGCACCTGCGAGCCTGTCTTCAACGACGTCCGTGCCTTTGCATAACAAATGGTGACACTGAAGTCGAAGTTTTGACGGAAGCCCGTCTGGTCGGGAAGTAACATGATAGAGTTAAAAGGAGGACACCAACCATGAAAAAGAATACGAAAATACGTCTTCCTTTCCATGGTCTGTGTCCTTCTTTTAATTCTAAATGGTGGCACTGTTCCATTGAAAACGTATCGCCTTGTTTTATACGTGTTTTCTTTTTCTGTGTTCTATGCTTTATTATTGCTCGCTGTCTATCCTCGTGCGTTGTAAATAAACTGCGTTCGTCTTTCTGTCAACAAATGACCTCGTTTTTACCGTTGACTTTTACGTCATCGCTTTCTTTCACTAAAGCGAAGCGTCTTAGCTGTCCTGACACATGTATGTCCCACATTTTAATGGTGGAAAACATTTCATTGCGTACGCGACACGGAAGTTGCATTCATGTCATGACGTGCGATTCGTGTTCATCATACCCTTAGTCCTGCTTGGCAATGTTAATAATAATAATATCTGGGGTTTAACGTCCCAAAACCACCATATGATTATGAGAGACGCCGTAGTGGAGGGCTCCGGAAATTTCGACCATCTGGTGTTCTTTAACGTGCACTGACATCGCACAGTACACGGGCCTCTACCATTTCGCCTCCATCGAAATGTGACCGCCGCGGCCGGGATCGAACCCGCGACCTTCGGGTCAGCAGCCGAGCACCCTAACCGCTATACCACCGCGGCGGACTGCTTGGCAATGTTGGTGTTTGCCAACGCAAGGAGGCGACCACAAGAGCCCCAGGATGTAAGCGGATAGATAGATAGATAGATAGATAGATAGATAGATAGATAGATAGATAGATAGATAGATAGATACATAGATAGATAGATAGATCTAACAGCCTTTGTTTCGCAAAGAAATGCTTCACATTTAAATTACTCGATAATTACACCTCTTTCTTATCCTTTCACGAAAGGTTAGCAAGCTTCTTCCTCCTGAAAAGAAAAACACACAAGCTAATGTACATTTTTTCGAATGGCATGGTAATAAGTAGCGTTGCATATGTTTATCATAGTTAGTACCAGTGCGCTGAAGTTCCCAGTTTTCAGTACGTCGCTTTATGCGTAACAAGAACTTGATTTGGGCGAGTTGGTTCATGCTGAATATCGTAGGTGCGGCGCAACAACAGTAAGAAGGAACAACAGAGACAGGAAAGAGCGCTGACTTTGAACTGAGTTTATTGAAGGTGCTCCAGCCACTTTTATACAGGGTGCAAGATCAATGCGCGACAACATGTTTGTGACTGTGCATAACATTGTTAACTCAGAAATTAATACTGTCTATCATATAGGTCAAGTGTTGGTGTACTGATGTATCGATCCGTGGCCATCCCGATAAAAACGCTTCTATAACCTCTCCTTCATTCTTCATTTTCGTTTTTTTTTAAAAACCTTGTCTCGTGGCAGAGAGGACTGCTCTTGCATTCCTTGCAATGTACAGCCATGTGGTTACCACATCCATCCTTTACGTTGGATGCATGCTGTCTTGCTCGCTCATTAAAGCATTGCGCTGTTTGTCCTATGTATATCTTTCCACAGGTCAACGGTATTTCATAGAAAACACCTGATTGGCATTCAGTAAACTTGTGCCCGTGACGAATGTTGCATGGCCGACTAGTCTTGTTGCTGTTTAGACACACACTTTTGAAAGCTTGCAAGGGGCGGAAAACAACAAATTGATATATCTGGTCGCTATTTTCTTTAAATTAAATTGTTAGACACTTTGTGTACGTATGGTACAACATGCTATTGCCCTTGATCATTTTGTTTGCCTTTTTGTCCTGTTTTTTTTTTGCACTTTACTTTCTGCAGGAGGGTTTCGCAAACGGGTATGATAACGCTGGTGGGATATCTAGCAGCTTTTAGTCTTTTAACCTGGTTAGTTAGACTGACTTCAGCCACATGAATTTTGAAGGGCGGCCTGAATACACGTGGTGCCAACTCCTCTTTTGATTAACTTTCAATGGCCGCTATCAAAAGTAAGGACATTCTTAGCGCTCCTGGGCTGATAGCACCAGCAGCTGTGCCCATTATCAGAAAACGAAAGGCGACCGTCTAAATACTGAATACATTTGTCTTTAGGCAATTCAAACGTGAATTTGAGCCCCCAGAAGTTCTCTCTGAAGACGTTGGGCACGGCCTCAACCTTGTCAATAATACAATATTGCCGACTTTTTAAATGCGAAGCATTTCTTAGCGAACTTCGGCGACCTTGAGCGTATCTATCTATCTATCTATCTATCTATCTATCTATCTATCTATCTATCTATCTATCTATCTATCTATCTATCTATCTATCTATCTATCTATCTATCTATCTATCTATCTATCTATCTATCTATCTATCTATCTATCTATCTATCTGGCCGCCTACGACTTTGTGCTCTCCTGGCCGTATCATTAATGGGATTTATACCAAATTTGGTATGGCATAACATGACTGTATGACGAACATAAGTAGCTGGTCATTTCATGAAACTCATGAATAACTTGTCATGAAAAGTATGATTTACATGCCACGCTCATGGCGTGCTCCCGGCCGTTTTGTTAGCTTAATATACGCCAAATTTGGGATTGAGTGACTTGACTATGACGAACATAAATGACAAGTGGTAATATGGAAGTCATGACATGTCATGAGCGACACGACTTGCATTCCACGCTCATGGCGCGCTCGTGCCCGTTTCGTTAGCTTGATATTCACCAAACTTGGTATTGAGCGACGTGACTGAATGACGAACATAAATGACAAGTGGTAATATGGAAATCATGACTTGTCATGAGTGGCATGACTTCCATGCCACGCTCATGGCGTGATCGCGGCCGTTTCGTTAGCTTGAGATACAGCAAATATGGTATTGAGTGACATGACTGTATGACGAACATAAATGACAAGTGGTAATATGGAAGTCATGACATGTCATGAGCGACACGACTTGCATTCCACGCTCATGGCGCGCTCGTGCCCGTTTCGTTAGCTTGATATTCACCAAACTTGGTATTGAGCGACGTGACTGAATGACGAACATAAATGACAAGTGGTAATATGGAAATTATGACTTGAGACATGACTTGCATTCCACGCTCATGGCGGGCTCGCGGCCATTTCGTTAGCTTGATATACACCAAATTCGGTATTGAGTGACATGACTGTATAACGAACATAAGTGGCAGGTGGTAACATGAAAATCTTGGCATGCGTGTCATCTACAACACAATTTACATGCCACACTCATGGTGCGCTTGCGTCCAGTTCGCTAGCTTGATATACACCAAAATTGGTATTGCGCAACATGACTGTATAACGAACATAAATGACAGGTCCTAACATGTAAAACATGACATGCAAATTATGTAAAGCCTGATTTGCTCCTTCCTGGCTGCTTCGCATTACATCGATTCCCACAGTGCGTGGGATCTGCCGGCTTTTTTAACAAGCACAAGATAATCGTGAACATAGCGGTACACTCGGCGTACGAATTCAGTTCAAAGACAGCTCTCTTTCCAGTCTCTGTTTTTTTAAATACGAAGCATTTCTTTGCGTACTGCAGAAACTTTGATCTTCTATCTAAGTATCTATCTATCTATCTAGCCGCCTACGTCTGGGCGCTTTTAAATGCGAAGCATTTCTTTGCATACTGCAGGCACTTTTACCGTTTCTATCTACGTATCTATCTATCTATCTATCTATCTATCTATCTATCTATCTATCTATCTATCTAGCCGCCTACGTCTGGGTGATCTCGTGATTACCCCTTTCACTTGGGGTAGACCAAAATTAGTATGTGAGAATAAGATGGTTTGACGAATATGACTCGCTGCTCGTGACATGAATAATGACAATCCCGTCGCGTACGTCGTCAAACTTTTTCGGGCAAACCCTGTGGCACATACCCCGGGGCGGGTATGTGCCACAGGTATGCGGGTATGTGCCACAGGTGATTGACAGTTTTTAGACTACCCAGGAAAGGCGAGACAAACATTGGTACTTTTAACGCCAGAGCGTTAAAAAGCTGACGTCATCAGCAGCGTTGACCGGACGAATGCAAATAATAAATGTCAGGGTCCCAACAGGAATCGAACCCAAGCATTCTGCGTGGCAATCAAGCATTCTACCACAGAGCCACGCCAGGTCTCGGAACCGCTTTTCGAATAGACCCTAATGTTCGTGAAACGTCAATTGTCGTTGCAGTGCTGGTTATCCAATTTTATAAACATTACATATGTACTCCGATGATACAGCCGTCACACCGGGTTAACATCAATTATAGTAAAGCGCCATCCACCGAAGTTGATATATGTTGCAGTGTCCAGGGCTACCATCCTCGCGAGCACAAGCGCGACATATCAGTTGACCGCTTCTGGTGTTTCTACTGCCCATGTTGCTGTTGGCATCGTTACGCAACTGTAAACAACTTGTTATGCAATACATATGCGACTGTGGAACATATGTCTGTGCGTACAACATTTGTACATATCTTTAGCGTAATTTTGTAACGTAACGTTTCTCTCAATAAAACATTACAACACAGTCACCTTCCCTCCGCATGCTTCGCATAACATCGATTCCCAAGGTACGTGGAATCTGCCAAATTTTTTTTGATCACCTCCTTAACTTGGGGTACACCAAAATCAGTTTGGGAGGGTAAGAGCGTTTGACGATTATGGCTGTCTGGTCATGACATGAATGATGTGAAAATCCCGTAGCGTACGGCGTCAAACCGTTTCCTCCAGAAGCGTGTGGCACATACCCGTATACCACCGGCCGCGATATGCGGGCATGCGCCACAGGTGTGTGGCAGTCTATGGAACGGCGATAACAGACATTGGTAATGTAAATGTGAGAGCGTCCAGAGAAACCGACATCGGCAGCTTTGACCCGACGAATTCAAAGAATATATGTTATGGTCCCAGAAGCAATCGAACCCAAGCATTCTGCGTGGCAATCACGTATTCAACCACAGAGCCACGCCAGGTCACGGAACTCCTGTCGAAAAAGACCCTATGAAACGTCAATTGTGATCGTAGTGATGTCCATCTAATTTTATAACATGACATATGTACTGCAATGATAAGGCGTCACGTCAGGTTAGCGTGCATTGTAGTTAGGAGCCATCCACTAGAGTTGGTCTAAGTAGCACTATCTAGGGCTACCATCCTCGCAAGCACAAGCGCAACATTTCAGCTTACCACTCCTGGTGCTGGTTATTGGGACCTTGGAAAGAAGACGAAGAGGAAGCGAAGGGGCGACCCACTACACACCTGTTCTTCTTCGGATTCTCTGTCGCCATTAAAGCGATCGTACTTCAGTTCATTACGCTTTGAGTTTTCATTGCCGTTTGCTACAGGATCGGCTATGCCGCGCCATGACGTATGATGCCGAAGACCCGGGATCTGCGGCTAATCGGGGACACGGACGGCAGCACCGACAAGAGCGATTTCTTCGAGGAATAATCGACGGTGCTTGGTAAGCCTCGTCGGTGGCCGCGCCCAGCAACGTCAACGAGTGGACGCAAGCCCACGGTTTTCTGTAAGTACACTGCAGCAATGGATCGTTTGAAACAGAAGAGATCATCGGCACGTGCTCAGAATACCAAGATAATCAACGAGGCGACAGCTATTTTGGAAAGCGACAGCGTCGATAGAGCGACATTCATTTCATTGAAGGAGCGGCTGACATCCAGCAATGACAAGTTGAAGAAGATATCAGAAGAAATGTAAGATCACATTCCAACGTAGGAGCTGGCGTATGAATATGCCGCAGCAGCAGACTACGAAGATCAAGCGGTAGCGACACTTGCACGTCTTCAGTGCCGCATCGAGGACATCAACATCGCGCAAAGAGCCGCTGACACTGGAAATTCGTCAAGTACCGTCCATGCTCCTACGAATGTCGGCAACGTAAACATCGGACCCCGCCTACCTCGACTAGGGATCAAACCGTTTAACGGAAACATACGGGAGTGAACGGCCTTCTGGGAGCAGTTTGACGGCACCGTGCATTCAAATGCGGCACTAAGTGAGACGGAGAAGTTCCATTACCTTCGGAATTTCTTGAGAGGTGAAGCTGCTGCAGCAATCGCTGGGTTTGCGATTACAAGCGCATGCAACGGAAATGCTGTCCAGCTACTCAAAGACAGATATGGGGATAAACGGCAAATAGAGCAATAACACCTACGAGCCTTGAGCGACATTCGATGGGTGAGACTGGCATTTGACGTACAACAGCTGCGCAATCTATACGACCAAGTCCAGATGAACACGCGTGGTCTCTATGCTCTCGGGGTGCCGACAAGCAGCTTTTCTGCGATGCTCTATGACATTGTACTATAAGCACTGCCGCAAGAGATCGTCATTTCTTTTCACCGCAAGCACCGTATAAATGAAGTCATGCTCCGAACACCGGTTGCTACAAACGAAGGAACAGCGTCATCGTGTCAAGAGCTTGAGAGCTTGCTACAGTTTACCCGCATCGACATCGAAAGCCGAGAGCGATCAGGGACACAAGAATCGTCAGAACGCACTTACAACCGCAAGCATGTTCCATCGGCATCTGTGCTGCATACCGCACATACGGGAAAGCAGAAATATGGTGAGTGCTTCTTCTGCAAATCCATCAGACATGAAACGGAGGTATGCGACGGTTCTTTAACGCTCGAAGAGAAGAAAGATAGACTAGCCAGAAACATGAGGTGCTATAAATGCACTATACCGGGACACCTAGCCAGAGATTGTCGAAGACGCATACACTGCATGCCTTGCATAAAAAAAAAAAGGCACGCAACAACTATGTGTAACCCCAACTCAAAGGAAAGGAGTAATAAGAAATTGAACACAACGACAGCATGCGTTAACGAAACACAGTCAGATCAGAGCGAAAGATCAACAGCCGTAACGAGCTGTCAACTTGACGAAGGTGTACACCTACAGACCTTTCGTTCCTGGGTGGGAAGAGGAAATGAGGCTTGCTACATAAGAGGAATCTTAGACAGCGGCAGCCAGCGCTCATTTATAAAGGAAGAGCTCGCTACACGTTTGCAGTTGAAAGCAATCGGCGAAACGAACCTAGCAATTAACACGTTTGCGTCTGAAGCACCTTCCAAACCACGGCGAAGTAAAATAGTCGAAGTGCACGTGAGAAGCCAGTTTGGTGAAGAAGAACAGGCCATCGAAGCTATCACGATACAGTGATTTGTCAAGACGTTGCAGGGACGAATACTGACTGTTCCTTTGGCAAGAATCTTCGTGACCTAAAGCTGGTATTAGCGGACGAGCTCACCATTCCTATGGCGCAAGCCGAGCCTGGAATAAGACTGCTTATTGGATCAGACCAAATATGGAACTTCATAACCGGTGAAGTGATTAGAAGTCAAGAAATTGAAGGACTAGTGGCTATTAACACCATATTGGGTTGGACGCTACAAGGACCTGTGAAGAAAAGGAGCTTTGTTCAAAGCACATCCAGGGTCATGGTATGTGTATCAAGAACAGATATACATACGCAAGAGGAGACCAATCATGATCTACAGTCCTTTTGGACTTTGGATGTATGGGCGTCTCCCCAGGGGAAGAACAGGTAACCTCTTCGAGCATGTTGTCCAGGTTTCTAGAGAATATTGTAAAGAAAGATCGACGGTACGAACATCTTCAATAGGGTTTTTTTGTAGCGCACATAGACGACAGGAGAAAAGGAAGACACATATAGACACACTGGGCGCTAACTTCCAACACAGTTTATTCTCAGAAACCAGGTTACATATATGCACTCGCCTTACTAGTCACAGCCACGTGGTCATGGTGAACAAACCAAAAAACATTGGAAAGTCACGGCATGCGCAGATACGCTAATTCTTTTGCTGACAGTGTCAACGACGGCTTGCTAACACACATATCTCCAAGTGCAGCAATCTGTTCGGCTTCCATGACACAACGCGACTAATAATAGAAGTTGAACAGATTGCTGCACTTAGAGATATGTGTTTTAGCAAGCCGTCGTTGACACTCTCAGCAAAAGAATTAGCGTGTCTGCGCATGCCGTGACTTTGAAATGATTTTTTTGCTTTGTTCACCATGACCACGTGGATGTGACTAGTGAGGCGAGTGCATAAATGTAACCTGGTTTCCGAGAATAAACTGTGTTGGAAGTTAGCGCCCAGTGTGTCTATATGTGTCTTCCTTTTGTCATGTCTATGTGCGCTACAAAGAAACCTATAGAAGATGTGCTACCAACAAGCCCGCATCGCATCCCTCGTCGGTACGAATTAGCAGGGCCGTGCAAAGAACCTGACATAGAGGTCATTGAAGACAACTACCTCGTAGCACGTGACCGCCTTTAGCGCCTTGTACGACGATTATCAACTAAAGGGGGGCCTGCTGGAACGGTACGACCATGCCAGTATTTGGACTCGGGGCACGCGGAAGTAGTCTCCAAAAGGAAACCCAATGAAAAGCGTACCTCCTACATGCCGCACCGAGAAGTTATCCGTGAGGACTCGCTCACTACAAAGCTGAGGGTGGTATTTGATGCCTCGTCGCATGCAAGAGACCAGAAATCGCTGAATGATTGCCTACAAACCGGTCCGAACTTGAATCCTGAGCTACTACAAGTCCTGATGCGACTTCGCTGGTACAAAGTACCGATGACTGGGGACATAGAAAAAGCGTTTCTGCAGGTTGGTGTTAGAGCACAAGACAGAGATCTCTTCAGGTTCTTGTGGTTTGCTGAGAAGTCGACGTTACCATTCAGGGAAGACGACATACAGGTCTGGCGAATGACAAGAGTACCTTTCGTATCGACGTCAAGTTCATTCATGCTTACAGCGACCATTCAACATCATCTCAAAACAGGTGAAGACAACGAGCAGAACGGAGTGGCCCAACTACTGACGAAGTCATTCTATGTAGGTGAATTGCTGTTTGGGGCGGATAATTTACAAGCAGCTGTAGAGCTATACGCCGCCACAGAGGAAATAATGAATGACGCTGCAATGCCACTTAGAAAATGGACAACAAGTTGTCAAGAGCTGCAGGACGTATTCGACTCAAACAAGCCAGCTCTACCTAACAGCAGCGGACAAACGTCATCCAATACAAAAGTCCTCGGAATGACATGAAACATGGAGACCGACAGCCTTACTGACAGCTCTCAAAATATTTTGTCATTCCTGGAGAAGGCTCAAGATACGAAGCGCTTTCTGCTGCAAACAGTGTCGAGAGTTTATGACCCACTGGGACTAGTTGTTCCTTTCGTGGTACGAGGGAAGATGTTATTTCAGCATCTATGGGTCCGTAAAGTCGACTGGGATGAAGAGCTGCCAGATAACCTCCTGAGACCCGGCAATGGAACATTTGTCCAATATATTGGACATTGTAATACACCGCACCACGGCTTTCAAAGCGCTTGCCTCCTCCGGGAAAGCATTTTCTCGGCTGCTTGTGGGACCCGTGCTGCCATCTAGTGAATATGGTCAAAGTCGGTGTGTTTCCCGCCTCTCAGGAGCACTCGAAATGGCGGGGTGGAGCGCGTACGGCTTTTACGGCTGCCGCCTAAGAAGTAAGTGGATTTACATTCATTTTTGGATGTCTTAAAGCGTATTTAGGCATTGATTTGTGTTCGTAAGAGGTTGAAGCACACAAAGCAATTCATATTTGAGCAAAAAATGCGGTAGTTTTTTTGCATGCGTTGCATATTTGACAATGTCCAATATAATGGACATTGGGTCTCAATGACTACAAAAACACGGCAGTATGCTCGTGCGCTCTCTTGGCGCTCTACATAGAGAAAAACGTTTTTCGCTGCAGTACTCTCTTTATTACGTTTAAACTTTACGTATTTGTCTTTTTACGTAATAGGCCCCGTGTGAGTGATGCCACGGCTGAGAAAATTTTAGAGAATCTTGGTTTGGAAGCAGCAAATAAAATTAATTTGTGTTGCTTGATGTCTTTTTTCGGTCACTGGCCTCAACTACGCCATACTCTCTATTCACCAAAAAAGTCCCCCCTAGAGTCCCGATGTCCAATATAATGGACAACGTGCTGCGGCCAAGTAACATCATATATTGAAAAACTACGTGTCACTTTTCACCTTTCCACTCAGAAAAAGCAGTTCTGAAAGTTTAACAAAAATCTGTGACCCTAAATTCACTCTGGGTCTCAGGAGGATAATATAGCACGACAGTGGATGAGCTGGAGAAGTGATTTGGTTCACCTTCCGAAGGTCGAAGTTCCCCGACGTTTGACGTCAGAGGCAGCTGATATTGGGGACATTCAAGTACACATCTTAGTGGACTCAAGCATGAAAGCTTATGGAGCGTGGGCACATGTCCGCGCTGAGCTAGCTAACGGCGACATCAGCACAAGTCTCATGGCTGCGAAATCAAGAATCGCCCCATTGAAGCCTCTCGCTTTACCACGCCTCGAGCTAATAAGAGAGCTAATAGGCAGCAGATTGCTGAAATATATAGAAGAAGCATATGCTCCTTTTTTAAGAGACCACTTTCTTTTATGTGGACAGACTCTACAATCGTCTTGAATGGGATTCAAGCCGATTCATGCAAGTGAGAAGTCTTCGTTAAAAAGCGCATCGCTGAAATCAAAGCAGTGACACAAATACGGGATTGCAGCTGGCAGCATTGCCCATGTGATTAAAATCCTGCGGATTTGCTAACGAGGGGTAAATCGCTAGACGCCTTGATACAAAAGAACGGTTGGTGGCAAGGACCGAGCAGCTGCGGCTAAATCCTTCTGAATGGCCACTGAGGAAACTCTTAGCCGATCAAGAGGATCGTCAAGTAATCAACTCGGCGCATGTAGCCCTTCAAGTGACAAAACACATGAGCGGAGAGCGCCAATCTTTGACGTAACAAGGCAAAGTTCTCTCATCAAACTGCTGAGACTCACGGCGTGGGTACGGCGCTTCATACACAACGCTAATAAAAGTTGCCCGAGGTATGGGTGTCTGAAGCCGGATGAAGTATTGGCAGCTGAGCGTTAGTGGATACACCAAGTTCAAAGTGAAGCCTTTGGTGACGAAATGTCTGCGCTTCGCAAGAAGCAGGTACTACCTAAAAGTTCAAAGGTGACTGATTTGCGACCGTTTTTAGAAGCAGAAAACCTGCTTCGCATTGGTGGGAGGCTACAAAACCTCAATGAAAGCCCTGGTACAAAGCACCCATTGGTGCTACCTGGTGGTCACTATTTCACGTTTCTTGAAGTTCGAGATTCCCGTGTTCGCACAATGCATGGAGGCATAACCGCCACGCTAAACCACCTGAGAGAGCGCTTCTGGGTTATACGAGCTATAGAGCGAAGGCAAGCTCGCCGCCACAAGCTTGCACTTCCGACCTGCAGGATTGAACAATCCAAGGCATTCGACACTACAGGGGTAGATTTCGCAGGACCACTCGTTGCCAAAAAAAAGCCGGACAATGCCACCAAATATTGTACATTGTAATTTTTACTTGTGCATCAACGCAGGCAACGAGTAATCCTGCGAAGTCTACCCCTGTAGTGTCGAATGCCTTGGATTGTTCAATCCTGCAGGTCGGAAGTGCAAGCTAGTGGCGGCGAGCTTGCCTTCGCTCACTTGGAGTTGGTGACCTACATGACTGCGAAGGGCTTCCTGCTGGCATTCCGCAGATTTATTGTTAGGAGAGGATTACCCAGCGTCATGTACTCAGACAACGCTCGATCATTCAAAAAAGCGTCTAAGGAACTCAAGGAGATAATGGACCCAATCGAAGAGACCGACTTCCAGTCTTTCCTCACGATGCAGCGGATTAAATGGAAATTCATCGTGGACGCTGGGCCGTGGTGGTGCGGTTGGTGGGAAAGACTGATTAGATCAGTGATGACGTCTCTGCGGAAAGTCCTCGGACGAAATAGCCTTTCTGCTGAAGAACTCAGTACGCTACTTACCGCGATCGAGGGCGTGCTATATTCCCGACCACTTACTTATGCCTGCCTCGAAGCCGATGAGCCATCCGCGATTACACCAACACATTTTCTTATAGACCAACAATTTACCACTCTGCCGGATGGCGATTCAACGGAAGATTTAGTGAACCATAGCAGTGCGAAGGAATATTCACGAGAGTTTACAATACCGCCAAAAATTGTGGATCACTTTTGGAGGCGTTGGAAGCACGAGTATATTCTGACTCTACTATCCGCACATCGTTCTCTTGGATCTTCTTTCCGCAACCTGGCAGTTGGAGACATCGTGATTGTGGACACACCCAACAAAGCGAAGTTTATGTGGCCTCTGGCAAGAGTTGAAGAAGTTTACCTCAGCAATGACGGAATTGTTCGCGCTTCCCTGTTACGCCTGGTTAGCGGAAAAGTCTTGAAAAGACCCGCGCAGAAGATATACTGCCACAACTGAGGCCCCTGAAGATGTTGGGACCCAGGAAAGAAGACGAAGAGGAAGCGAAGGGGCGACCCACTACACACCTGTTTTTCTTCTTCTTCGGATTCTCTGTCGCCATTAAAGCGATCGTACAGTCGTGCGTGATATGAAGGTTATCGCGCGAGCGTCGACCTGCCTTACGTCCCCGAGGCCTAGCGGCATGTTTCGGAACAGTGAAAATCATGATTGCCGACTGTTCTCTCCTTCGTCGGCTGTTGCATGCCACAGAAATCACCCCGACGATTAAATCTACACCCTTTCTCTCTACTTTGCGCCTTCCATTAGCAGCGACCAAGTGTATTCGTCGTGGGCTGTTATCTTCGCGGACGATTACAATATTGCTGGGAAAGATTTGGTAAAGCTTGTGCTCGGCACTGCATCGTTTAAACAACTTCCTCAGACGGGAGTGATCGCAGCTTAAGGAACAGCAAAAAGAGTGAGTGAAGCTAGCGTGATACCATGCACTCTCCCCTCGAAAGAGTATTCTGGGACGTGGCGCTGTTTCAGTTCTTGGTCGGTGCTCGCGCGATAACCTTCAAATCGCGCTCGACTGTACTTCAGTCCAGTACGCTTTGAGTTTTCATTGCCGTGTGCTACAGGATCGGCAATGCCGTGCCATAACATTGGTAATACCAATATTGCTCTCGACATCGTTTACGCATCTGTAAACAACTGGTTATATAATACATAGGCGACTGTTCAACATATATCTTTGCGTACAACATTTGTACATATCCTTAGCGTCATTTCCTAACGTTTCGCTCAATAAGTCACCATAGTCACTTTCCCTCCGCATGCTTCGCGTAACATCAATTCCCGCTGTACGTGGGATCTGTGCGACTGTGCAACATACATGTTTGTGCGTATAAGATTTATACATAAGTCTAGCTTCATTCCGTAACGTTTCCCTCGACAAAAAAGTGACACCACAGTGACCTTTCCCTCCCCATGCTTCTCATGACACCGATTTATATGGTACGTGGGATCTGCCGAATATTTTAGAAAAAAGAAGTTGCTTAAAAAATTGGCCGCGTATCTGCGTGCTTCGCTGCAAATGTCGTCGAAAGACGATCGTCTTGTGCCGGCCGTACTCCTATGTTTTGCCTTGCCTCAGACAGCGCCTACTATACGTTGAATTGGCCGCATCTGGCTGGCATTGATTATATATAGGCGGTGCTGTGCGAGATATGGACGCCATCGAAAAACAGAGCAGGCGCTGCTTGAGATATGGACGCCATCTGTAGCGCTATCGGGAAACATCGGCTTCGGAACTCCCAGCTTATGCTGCCAGGTGGCAGCACCATGGCGTCGTAGTGAAATAGATGGGCAGAGGGGTTTTTTGTGCACTGCGCCTCGCTTCTTTGAGCATTAGGATCTTTAGAATTACGTATCTGTAGATTTTGCAATAAAAGGAACACACTGTATAATGCCTAGATAATAATGTAGTGCCTCAGATATGCGTAATATTTATTTTTTATTCGACCACGCTGAAAGTATGATCGCATACATCAGTTCAAGTTTGGTGGCCTTTAGGCATGGAGTTAAACTTTGGCCGGGTGGCTGAATCGTGTGACGTGCAGACAAATAGAGAAACAGACAGACCAAAGTTTCTCCGTTTAATCAGGAAACTTTCGTGCGATGGCTAAGTCAGATCAAGACTTTCGACGCGACTTTTCGCACCAGATTTTACTGGAGTTTCGGCGCTAGCGGTTCACGAGGGGTCGCCATCATTTTGATGCCGCAATTCACCGGCTCCGTGTTGCGCTACTTCAGGGATTCTGAGGGGCGAGTCCTGTGGATTGATCTTGATTCTGGCATTCGAATCGTTAATATTTCCGCCCCAAATGCGTGTACTCCTCAGAAAGAATTCTTTGCCGCATTGGATAACCACCTAGTCGGCCCCTCTCGGGTTGTACTGGTGGGGGGATTTCAATTGCGTGCTAGATTTTAAAGATCGTCAGTGATATCGCGGCAGTAATCCCAAATGGAGGGACAGGCGTGGCGAGAGAGTACTGGGAGAGCTTGTTGACGAGCTTGGACTGGTCGACGCCTGGCGCACCCTTCGTCCGGGCCAGTCAGGCATGACTTGGACTGGGAGGAGCGCAAGAAGCAGGATCGACCGATTTTATGTCTCGCCGTCACTAGCACCCAGTATACATTCATCCTGGTTAGTTTCATCGGCTTTAAGTGGCCATCGCCTCCTTATTTTAAGGTTCGTGGGCTCTAACCTTGCGGCGCGAAACAAACGGCCGTGGCCTCTAAACGCGCGCCTTCTAAAAGACCAAGAAATAATCGTCGACGTCGCGCGCGTAATCCACCGTTCTATACACGAAAATAAAGAAATAGACGGGGATAAGTGGGACGAGGTGAAGGCTGGTGCCGCCGAGTGCTTCAGGTCGTGGTGCAAACGCCGAGCGCGAGAGGAGCGCGCCGAGATGAAAATCGTCTCTGACGCGATTCTCTTGCTCTCTAGGCCGGAGTCCTGTGGCCCTGGCATCGTGAGGGCACTAACTTCGCTTCGAAAAGAGCTTAGGGTACTTCTCCAGCGACGCTGGGAGGGCCTCAAGGCCGTCGCACGCGCTGAGAGGTGGGAAATGGAGGCATGGTGTAGTCGAACCATTCTACGTCGGCATTTAGCAAGAACGCACACGCCCTTAAATTCGCTCTTTGTATTAGAAACAGGAAACTTAGTGGAAACGCCAGACGGGGTACTTGAGCTGGCAAAGCGGTTCTATGAGAACCTTTACGCCGAGCCAGCTCCCTCCTCTTCCGCTTTTCCGTTCGTTAAAAATTGCGAGGAATTCGAGCTCTGTGACTCCCCCATCATGGAGGAAGAGCTCTTGGCAGCTTTAAAATCTATGAAGCGTAATCGCAGTCCAGGTTCCGACGGCTTGACCGCGGAATTTTATGTCAAATTTTGGAAAGTTCTCGGGTAGTCTTTCACCGCTCTGGTGAACAAACTGCTCAGTGAGGGGACTCTGTCAGCAACTCAAAGGAAGAGGCTGATCACTCTCCTGTGCAAGGACGAGTCGAGACGCACCGACCTGCGAGCCTGGCGCCCCATCACACTACTGAACTGCGACTACAAGCTCATAGCCAAATACCTGTCCGTAAGGCTCACTCCAGTACTCAGTACTGTTTTGGGACCGTACCAGGCATGTTGTGTTACAGGACAATCCTGCCAACTCCACGGTTTCGCGATCAGGGACCTGATCGAGTGGGTGAATGGACTGAACATTCCGGCCATTCTGTGCTCATTCGATCAGGAAAAAGCGTTCGATATTATTAGCCATAAATATATTTTCCAAGTTTTAAATGAAGCAGGATTTAGCGATAAATTCGTGAGCATGATTCGCGCGTTATATTCTCGCCCGACTTCGTCTGTCATCATACAGGATCGCGTCTCAGAATGCTTCGACGTGTGCCGCGGAGTTAGGCAGGGGGGACCCGCTCTCTCCTGCGCTCTACGTGCTCGCGTTTGAGCCGCTTCTGCAGAGGCTTTCCTGTGACAGCAGGCTTGGCAAGTTTCCCCTTCCACCGGGCGCCCCGTCAGTTGCGCTGTTTGCTTAATCAGACGACTTGTCCATTACCGTAGCGGGCGAGGCAGCCGTCTGCCACGTGTTGGACGTGATGGACAGTTACTGCAAGGCAAGCGGCGCGAGAATTAATCGGTCGAAAAGTGCAGTAATGTACTTAAATTCAGTTCCAAGTAGCGCGCAACCAGTACACGGCTTACCCGTGAAGGCTCGGTTGCGCATCTTAGGTTTCCATTTCGAACCGGGAGGCCTGACTGCTGAAAACTGGCAGATAGCTCAAAACAAGCTTGAAGCCAGAATTCAGGAGCTCGGAGCGCTCTCATGTCCGCTGACTGCGAGAGTAACAATCATCCGATCGTTACTCTTTTCGTTCCTCACTTATGTGGCTAGTATTATGCCGGTCGCGATGCATACCCAGAAACGTTTGGAACAGCTTCTCTTCCGTTTTCTGTGGAGCGGGTCCCGTATCGACGTGCCGCGGCTGGTCCTCAAACTGCCCAGGGATAAGGGAGGCCTCGGAATTCCCGACCTGGGCGTCATGGCCCGCGCGCTGCACGTTAGATGGACCCATGTAGCGTTAGACTCGGACATGACACTCACTCGAAGCTTCGCGTCATTTTTTCTTAGCACGCGTTTACGGCAGTTCTCGGGGGGGCGCGCCTCTTTTTCATTGCGTGCCCCGCGCGGGAACTCCGTCCCCCTTTTACGCGGAGGCAGCTAAAAACCTAGCAGAAATTAAGCGCGTCAATCCCGACATCGAGATAGTCGAGGTGCAACTTCAAGATTTAGTTGACACACTAACCCCGGCACTTTCCGAGCACTACAAGAGGTTTGACCTGTCCCGGCATAAGCCGAGCTGGAAACTCATAACTGCCAGCTTTCTCGACGCCAGGCGCGCTACTTTTATGTATCGCCTGGCTAGAGGGTGTCTGCCTATCATGTACAGACCCTCCACAACCACCACCCAAAGGGGGTTCTGTCCATTCTGTCAAAGTCGAGAGGACCCGGTTCATATCTTCTGGCAGTGCGCTATTCCAAAAGCCCTGCTCCAAAGAATAGGTGACTTGTTTAATCTCCCGGGTGTTCCGTATCCCACAGTGAGATATCTCAATCCTTTGCCTTCTCACGCGGTTAACCAGTTCGTGCTCCTTCTCGTCGAGTGCCTATACCAAGTGTGGTTGGCGCGCTGCGCTGCCGTTTACGGTGGAAAGGTCGCGGGCCTTCAAGAAGTACTTGCAAAAGTACGGAAGGGGGTCTGGTTCCATCTCTTCCGCGAGCGGTACCGCCTAGGCGTTAAGAAGTTTCTCGAAAACTGGCATCGGCCGGCAGTGACCTATAGTCAGTCAGGAGGGACACTAACCATTAAATTCTAATGGCTTGCCTACGAGTAGCACGACTCGGGGAGTCGTCCTTTTTCCTTTGCATGATGTGTTTACGCCGGGCGAAACCTGGCTTCGCCGGCGCGCGCGCCAGCGCTCCTTCCTCCGCACAGTGGGCCTCCCCACTGTGGTCCTTCCCCTCCGCCACCCTTGCACGTCACGAGCCCGCTTCGGCGCGCGCCTCTTCCTCTCTCTCCCCCCCTCGCTCGTCTCCGAGCGAGAGGACCTACTACTTTTCGTTCCTTCTCAGATGGAGCTTTTTCGTCTGCTTCTCTTTTAAAGACAATAGTCTTTCTTGGGATACTTAAACGGAGAAATTTTGGTCTGTCTGTCTGTCTGTCTGTTTCTCTGTTTGTCGGCACGTCACACAATTCAGCCACCCGGCCAAAGTTTAACCACTTTCTGAGCGCCCAGCCATCTTGCACAAGTATTTTTGTTCATACTTGTGAACATTGTCGATCAAAAAGCAAATGTTACGCATGTCTGAGGAGCAACGTCAATAAATAAGTAGTCTCTGGTATGTTTCTTTATAAGAAAATACATAGGTACGTAATTATGAAGACCCCAGCGTTTCTTAGGCTGCGCTCAAAAAGCGACGCTATGCACGAAAAAGCCCTCGGCCGACGATATGTTGCTGCTGGGTTCTGCACAAGGTGATGTTTCTCGACAGCACTGCCAGATGGCGTCCATGTCTCACGCAGCGCCTCTTCTATTTTATCAAGGCCAGCCAGATGCGGCCGATTCAACATAGAGAAAGCGCTGTCTGAGGCAAGGCAAAACAGTGTAGTACGGCCGGCAGAAGACTATCGTCTTTCGACGACATTTGCGGCGAAGCACGCAGATACGCGGCCAATTTTTTTTAAAGGGTTTGCGCATGCGCAGTGAGGGTGGTCACGCCGCACACCACCACCACCGGATTGAACTTTGCCTTAAGCTGCTTCGCATCTAAAATACTGCTTGTAAAATAACTACGTGCTTTTGGGATTAAGCTACTGCAGCTACAAACACTACGAAGAGTGAACTTTGTGTCGTGCCGTAAATATATATGTCGAGAAAAGTTAGCTGTCGGTCCCTTTAAAAAGGAGTGAATTCTGAAGGCGACGTCGAGCATGGATGTTCTTCGCTAGCAGCGACAGCCGTTGTCGTCGCCTCTATCTTCACTGGGCTTGGATAGATTTCAGTACCAGATATAATTTTTTAACGGCTCGCATGTTCGCCGCGCCTCGCGCGCTGACGCAATGGTTGCTTGCGCAACACTCTTGCGCTCGCGATCTACGCCTCTCGCTGGAACGGAAACAGCAGGCACAACTTTGCTACGTCTGTCTCGTGCGCGCCGACCTTCGTCGTCGCGCCGGACGGTAGCGTACTCGTCCACATCGGACGGGAGCCTCGGCGGCCTCAAACTGCCAGGTGG
Source organism: Rhipicephalus appendiculatus (assembly GCA_030522465.1). Classification (NCBI taxonomy): domain Eukaryota; kingdom Metazoa; phylum Arthropoda; class Arachnida; order Ixodida; family Ixodidae; genus Rhipicephalus; species Rhipicephalus appendiculatus. The sequence continues at coordinate 997,020 of JALIZH010032957.1, forward strand.
GTCGGATCGGCTGCAGCTCCCTACGCAGCGACTTCGGTTGTTGCGGAAAAGAGCAGCCCCCCTTGCCTGGGGAAGGCACCGGCCGTCTCGTTGGCGTGGGGCCACGAGACTTGTCGCGTTCTCTCGGCGCTCTGCGCCGGGCGAGCGCGGCACCCTTGTCCGGGTAGGACCGTTTGCTCAAAACAAAAATCTCCCGCCCTGCGACCCGGGGCGGGAAGCTTGCCGGGGCGAACGTATTGAATGATGAGGGGTCGATGAGTATGTAAGCTCTGGGACGAGGCGCCTTCGGGATGCTGACTCCCCCTCCCTTCTGACAACGGCAAGCGAGCGCGGCAACCTTGTCCGGGTAGGACCGTCAGCCCAAAACAAAAAACTCCCGCCCTGTGACCCGGGGCGGGAAGCTTGCCGGGGCGAACGTATTGAGTGATGAGGGGTCGATGAGTATGTAAGCTCTGGGACGAGGCGCCTTCGGGATGCTGACTCCCCCTCCCTTCTGACAACGGCAAGTATCCCAAGAAAGACTATCGTCTTTAAAGGATGTTCTTGGCGACACTGCAGCATCACAGCGTTTAGAGGACGTCTTTTCGTACACTCCGTAGGTATACATAGCGGAAATAAGGTTAGGGAATATAGCACAGAAATGAGCTCAAGGAAGAACAATTCAGTGTGAATAGTATGTGGCGCGTTCATGATGGCACGGGATAACTTTTTTTTCTCAATTTTATGAAGCTTCCTAATATTTGCCAGTGTCGTGGTACACAACACTCAAGATCACTACTTTATACGAGAATGAAAGACGCTATGAAAAATGAGAAGCCTAACATCGTTAGGGAGGTACTGTTCGCATTGTCCAGCACACACCCATGAAATTGTACGGTTCATTACTAGAGGCTAGACTTTTAGGCATTGGAAACGCGCGTTTTAGTGGTCATGAAGAGGCAGGCAAAACACGTTTTAGGCCTCCATCGTCGTTAATGTAGCTACAATAATTTCATTGCCATAGCCGTTATACGGACAGTCTCGACGGGCTTTTGACGTCACCGTCATGTCACGTATCAAGTCCAACTTCATAGGATCCCCCCAGCGCATCTTACGTTCTACCCGCGGGTAATAGCGCGCGAGCAGGAGGGACGCACGCGGCTGAAGCGGAGATCAAACGAGCCGGCTCACATCCGTCGCTCCGAGGCGCACGCGATAACATTCCCCCGCCTGTTATACCGGCTGTCGAATGTTCAAGCAGAGAGAAAACACCCCGCAGTCTTTAACAGGCGTGAAAAGACGCGATAGAGGGGGGGGGGGGCTGTACCTCGAGCAGCAGCGACCTTTGAATTTACGACCGCGGTCGTCGCTGGCGCGCGCGTTATCTCGCTAACTCGGCAGCCGTCAGCGGGAGGGTGGTATACCCTTCTACGTGCTGCGCTCGCAACGCGAAAAGAATGTGCGAAGAGTGTCCCTGAATAACAGAGATCTGAGATAGTTGGTACGTATTCATTCTAAAAGAAACAGGACGTGCAAACACGAACCCAACAAGAAGCCAGGGCACCACAAACGCCTTTTCTGGTGTCCTGACTGTGTCCGTGTTTGCACGCCCTGTTTCTTTTAGAATGAGTGTCCCTGGTGCGGCCGTATTCTCTGAAACCAACGTTTCGTAGTTGCGTGAGATCAGATTCAAAAGAGTTAGCTGCCAGCCTCACTTTGTATACCATTACAATTTGTTGCTATAGCATTCATTGCTTCAACCTTGCGGTGAAACTGTGACTTTTTTTTCGATAAATGAAATTAATTCAAAACAATGACGTGGGTGCCCTGTATCTACGACAAGAAAGCAAAACACCTTAATGGCGCCCTGTAACATTTTCCCAAGTAGCCATGGAAAGGATTCACTAAAGGAGCTTATTGCCTCACGAATTCACCACCGCAAAATTTTTTAGATTCAGTCCCGTACAAGCGGAGTTACAAATATTTGTAGCCCCCCTGCACTTGCATTCTCCCTTCTCTCGTCCCGACGAAAACGCCGGAAGCTAAGCAGGGAGGAATGGCACGGGAGTAGAAAATGCGTCACGCGTGCCTCGTGACCTTGAGCACTTATTCTCTTCTTTTTTCTTCGAATGCGCGGCTTTTCAGTGCTGTCGCACGCGCACCCGCGGACAAGTCGCGGCCTTTCGCGGCGGCGCCAGTAACGACCGAGCACGCCATGCTCAAGTCAGCCAATAGCTAATACTTGGGCTGTGACGCAGTGATTCGTAAGCCGTACCGTCATTTCTCGTGAGAAGAAAAAACGATTTTTAGCTCAGTTAGACAATTTATTGTAAATTCCAGGCCGTTTGCTGCGCTACAATATATGGCTTGCGTGTTCTAGGGAGCCTCGACTACCAATCGGCAGCGTTTTCTGACCATGCTCAAAAAGTGTTGCAGGGCCCCTTTAATGTTTTCGATCGCAAAATGCCGCCAACAGTTGAACACAGCCGTGCAAAAATTATTCTTTTTCTTGAACAGTTCGCAAGACACAGTTTATACTTTTATTGTCTACCATTGCGAGTCCACTGTCGAATCAACATATCTTGGGCAAAGGTCGGCAAACTCACTCATGAGTCGACTCACTCAGGCTCAGATGGAGTCGTGAGTCTGAGTGAGTCGAGGTGAGTAATATTTTGGTGATTCTGAGTCCGAGTGAGTCCGATCAATGAAAGTTTTGGTGAGTCTGAGTCCAAGTGAGCCCTGAACGTGAGTGAGCCCTGAAGTCAAGAGTTTGAGTCCGAGTGAGCTCCACACTTTTTTGCCATTCTATGGCCCCATCTACTCAACTTCACTTCAACATTACTATCAGCCTCATGTCAGCTCACATTTATACTGCCGTCTACTTACACAGACTTCAACGCGCTCGAGTTCACACGGTAGCTCACGTTAATTGATCAAAGGCGCTAGTTACGGAAAGGGCAAAGGGGGGACATACCTTGACATCTCGTCCCTCCCCGCAATCTTTATCATGTAAAATTCTTGATAACACTCCGTATCAATCAATCAATCAATCAATCAATCAATCAATCAATCAATCAATCAATCAATGAATCAAGCAAACCCTTTTATTTTGACCATTTCATACGGATGAGCTATTTCTTTCAATAAAGATGTCCTTACTTGAGTGTAACCACCGATAACTGATAACCACTGTGGGCTCGGCGAAGCGGCTGGAACTGTGTCGCTCATCAGGAATTACTTTTTTGCTGTACAGGTTTTCCTGACAGTTGCAGCTTCGACAGCAGCCGAAAGCTTCGACGGCAGTGATTACCAGCATGTGCCGATCAGCGACAATAACTGCACGTGCTCTGTGGCTACAGCTATATTGGACGACGTCACGGGAGCCTTCCAGTGGTATCAGCGCAAGTCGACGACGTCACAGGCCTCAGACTGCATAAAAGGCGATCTTCAGCGATTCTTCTTCAGTGGGCTCGGCGAAGCGGCTGGAACTATGTCGCTCATCAGGAATTACTTTTTTGCTGTACAGGTTCGTTGTTCTCATTCTAATGTTAGATCTGGGGATGAACTCTTACTTTTTGTTGTGCCGAGCCCACGCACTTGCATGATGATTGCATATGATTGCTATCTTGTTTGTGTACTGTTGTGCGGAGACGTTGAGGAAAACCCAGGTCCCAGCGTTGAAGAAATGTTTCAAACTATCTTGCAGGGACAGAATGACATTCGCACAGAATTACAGGCGATAAAGAATCGTCTTGAATCAACTGAATCTGCAGTTAGTAGTTTCGGGAATCGTCTAGGTATTCTTGAAAAAGATGTGAAGCAACTGCACTTGCAGGTTCGTTCTATCGAGACTTTGCGGCCGACGATTTTGAACGTCGAGAAGAGAATCAGTTCACAACATGATAAGCTGGTTGAGCTTGAAGATCGTAGCCGCCGGTCCAATTTGGTCGTGTTTGGGATCCCTGAGTCACCTAATGAATCAGAAACAGCACTGCGCAATAAGGTTATCACAGAGGTTTTTCAGGACAAAATGGGTGTTGACTGCTCGTCAGTTGCACGGATTCATCGGTTGGGTAAATCCGGCACGCAGCGACCAGTTATTCTTTACTTCCAGGATTTTCGTGAGAAACAAGCAGTGCTGCGCAATACTGGTAAACTGAGAGGGACGCGCATATATGTTCAGAATGATTATAGCGCAGAAACACTTCGGAAGCGTAAACTTCTCTGGCAAGAAGCTAAGCGAGATATGGAAGCTGGTAAACGTGTAACTTTAATACACGAGAAGTTGCGCGTAGATAATCAATTTTACATCTGGGATGACGCCTCAAACTCCAGGAAAGCGATTTCACCTGTGGCTGCCTCGACGGGAGAAAGCTAGCGATCAAAGAATCATGAACTCCGTATGCTATCACTGAATGCAAGGAGCATAGTCAATAAAATAGATAAACTAGAACATCTGTTACTTTTGTATGACCCGCACATCACAGTCATTACAGAAACATGGTTACATGATGGTGTTCGTGACGATGAAGTTGTTCCGCCCGGGTATAATATATACAGACGTGACAGGGGCACCAGGGGTGGTGGTCTTGCCGTTATAACAAAGGATTCAATTAATGTGTACCTTGAGGAGCAAATTGATGCACATGAAAGCTTACTTCTGAAAGTTTCGTCGCATGGTATTTCGTTTTTTCTTTGTGCTGTTTATCGTGCTCCTGATGCCCCGGATTCATTTATGTCAAGCCTTTATGATTATCTACTCAATGTAAGCGGAAGAGACATAATTTTAACAGGAGACTTTAATTTACCAAGCTTTAACTGGAACTCTTTTGCTTACGGTGTTTCACCCTCTTGCGATTCAATTTTAGACCTTATGTTCTGCCATAACTTAGAACAGCAAGTAAAATGCCCAACTCGGGATAGTACAATATTAGACTTGTTGTTTACTTCTGAAAGATTTAATGAAGCAACTGTGACAGTGGAATCCGGTATATCAGATCATCGATTACTGTCGTTTTCGTGCTCCGTTTCCCGTTGCCATGAAAGTGGTCCTCCCAGGAACGCCCTTGTAAGGGACTTTGGAAAGGCAGATGATGTTGCTATCATTGATTACCTGGACAGGCACCTTGACACTAACTTAGAAAATGTTGAGACATCATGGCAGCGGTTCTGTGCGGTAGTCAAATACTGTATCGAAAGTTATATCCCTCTTCAGAAAATTCGCAGGGAGCGTGCAAACCCGTGGATTAATCGTGAGATTATCCATTTGAAGCGTAGGCTGAAAAGACTTAGGAAAAAGCATAAAACCCATTTACCTGAGTTTGTTGAACTTAAAGAAAAGCTCATAACGAATTTGAATGCAGCCAGGCAAAACTATTTCGATATTCGGCTAGCTGAATTTGTTAAATCTGAACCTAGAAAATTCTGGCGTCACTTAAGTGAAAGAAATTAAGAAATTGACAAAATAAAAGTGAATAATGATCTTATAACAGAAACCAGGGCTATCTGTGATACCTTTAATAATTATTTTCAGTCGGTTTTCTCTGAGTCCGATACGGAAGGGCCTACTGGGCGCTTTACTGACTCGGAGTGTGATTTAATAATAACGCGTGAGGGTGTAATGACCATGCTGCTTAATTTGAGCAAAAAATCTGTAGGGCCTGATGGAATTCCCAATGCTTTTCTTAGACGTTATGCTGAGCAGTTATCACAGCCATTAGCTAACCTCTTCAGCCAGTCTATTACTACTGGTAAGGTTCCGACTGATTGGCTTAAAGCAAGGGTTGTTCCTATACACAAAAAAGGTGACCTGTTACAGGTTTCGAACTACAGACCAGTTTCTATTACTTGTTCCTGCTGTAAATTGCTTGAACATGTGGTAGCTAAATATATAAAAAATTTTATCAAACAAAAAAAATGCTCACATGCCATCAACATGGTTTCCGTAAAGGATCATCCACGATTACTCAGCTTATCACCACTGTTCATGACTTTTCGTGCGTTTTGGATCTAGCAGGACAAGTCGATGTACTGTTCTTAGATTTCAGCAAGGCATTCGATAAAGTGCCTCATGGGAAGTTATTGTACAAACTGCAGCAAATAGGGCTACCAAGGTTTATTATCCAGTGGATAGCTGCTTATCTCTCTAATCGTGTGCAGTTTGTTGCAATAAAAAAACTCCGAGTCAGCGGTGCTCCATGTCAGCTCTGGTGTTCCCCAATGGAGTGTCCTGGGTCCACTATTATTTCTAATCTATGTAAATGATTTGCTCGATGTTGTGCCCCAAGATGTAGGCATTAGGTTATTTGCAGACGACTGTATTTTGTTCAAAAATATATCCTCTATAGCCGATCAAAACGTTTTACAGACAGCGCTAATGGCAATAGATGATTGGTGTAGTAGGTGGGATATGGTGCTGCATTCTGAGAAAACTGTTCTGCTACGCATTACGAGGAAGAAACAGCCCGTCATCTTCCCCTACATTCTTCATGACTGTCCAGTGTTACAAGTAGATAAATATAAACATTTAGGCAATACTCTCAGCTGCAACCTTACTTGGACACCACACATAACAGATATTTGCACAAAAGCGATCCGTAAATTATGCTTTTTAAAAAGAAAATTATAACATGCTCCCTCAAGCGTAAAGCTTCTGACATATAAAACTTTCGTTTTATCTAAGCTCGAATATGCTGCAGTCATATGGGATCCTTTTACAAAAAAGGACATTATGCTTCTTGAAAAAGTGCAACGTAAAGCAATCAGATTTATTTTTAACAAATATAGAAGACTCGACTCGATTAGTAGATTAATACAGTTACACAAGATTTCCTTGTTAGAAACAAGAAGAAAGTTGAGCCGTTTGACGTTTTTACATAAAATTATCTCCGGAAAAATTACAATAAATGTACCATGTTGTGTCCAGTCAGCTACTGCTAGGTTAACCCGTAATAAACATGACCGATCATTGGCGCCGATATTTGCACGAACTAATGCTTACAAACATAGTTACTTTCCTAGAACAGTCACAGATTGGAATTTACTGCCTCAGGAGATTTTTACCACTGAAAATTTTGCCACGTCACTATAAAATTATCTCGTTGGTGTCTAGCGTTCCAATATCTTGTAATGTTGTTGTTTCACAGACGTGATGCCTCTCTTAGCGTACTGATGATTGTGTTCTTTTCTTTGCAACAGAGTCATGTATTCTTATTTTTGCTGTAACAATTGACTTGATGTTTTCTTTTGCCACTCCTGCTTGGACCAGAATGTTGGTCCGCAGTATGTTTAAATAAATAAATAAATAAATAAATAAATAAATAAATAAATAAATAAATAAATAAATAAATAAATAAATAAATAACTCGTATTTGACCATACGAGATTGAAAGGCACCAGGTGAAGCACCGCTTATGAGATATATTGGTGTTAAAGGTAACTGAGAAAGGTCCGGTTGAGAAATATTTTAGTGAGTCAGAGTCCAAGTGAGTCCAGTCCAAGAAAAGTTTTCTGAGTATGAGTGCGAGTGCGCCGTAAGGGCTGAATATATTTCATGAGTGAGTCTCAGTGAGCTCTACATTTTTCATCAACCTCTACTCCTGGGTCTCTTTCTTTTCGGTATGTCTGAGAAGGGCAGCGCAGGAGCAGATATACAGACCGCTAAATGACCAGAAGGGAGGGGTGCCTTGCGTTGGCCTGGTCTAGTCACGTAGGTTCAATTTCTCCCCTCTCCGTGGACACCCTAAGAAGTAAATGCAAACAAAATAAAAGTCGCGTGCTCTCTCCTTTTCCCCGGCGGCGGCTGTCTGTGGTTTCGCATTCGCCAATCGCTCGCGCCATGTCAGCGCGGCGGCGTATCGCTAGCCCAGCCGTGCCAGCCCAAGCTCGCTACCACCCTCTCTGATCACGTGACAACTGGCGCAGCTGGTGCAAAAGCTGTATCTGAGCACCGCGCTTCGGGGCGCCACTCGCTTGTTTACAAGCGGCGGCTGGAACAGAGGAAGTTGCAGTGGCTGTAAGGGGGGACTCTTAAATGAACATATGAGCCATGTTGACGTGGAACTCTAGCTCTGAGAACCTCGTCAAAACGTTAGGTATATTCACGGCACGATTGCAACTCATTTGCGAAATGTCGTCGCCGTTGCGGCAGTCTAGGTCGCACGTGTACGTTTTAATTTGTCGACCGACCTAGTTCAGTGATATAAGAGGCTCTAGGGTACGATTTGCAAATGCGCGGAGTAAAAATGCATACAGTGAAACCTCGGTGATACGAATCTCACGGGACCACCAAAAATATTCGTATCAGCCGAAATTCGTATCACCGGAAAGCATGAAAAATTAGCATGCGATGAAAGATACCTGGCGTACATTTTCAATTATTGTTTTTTCAGGGCCGCAGCAACGTCAGGAAAAACTCTGGATATGATTGTCAGTTAAGTTTTTAGGTTTCGGCAATCATACCAGCACTCGTAAATATACGGCCTGTGCGCGCGTGTTTAATTAATGAAACAGGTGCGTTGTGACCCGCGACAGCAGTAGGCCCCTTCCATACTTTAGTATTCTTTTTTGCATTACACCAGAGTACTACGGCGAAAGTAACGGAAGAAGTGCTGTTATGCAATAGATCAAGGCCACAAAATTTCAGAACCATTGTCCTATGTTATGAATTTGCTATCGCGGAGGTATTGGGGATGTTTTTTAGAGATTTACGGCCGTGCCCGCACAAGTGTGTCCTCAACAGTCGCGCATGTTGATGTTGTGACGCCTGACTCCTTCGCCAAGACCGTCCTCGCCTTCTTTCGGTCCTCGTCCACCTTTCATAGGATGTCTGATGCACGAGGCAGTCACGTGTAAACAAAGTACAACGGCAGCAGCCCGCGTCGACGCGTTAGAGAAAAAAAATGCATGGCGCCAATGCCCTCTGTAATCTATGCGCGGAGGCACACGGAGGCACATTAGAGCCTCAAGGATTCCCGCACACAATCTCGGAGGCCGTGACGCGTCTATGAAGGTTTATTCTGGCCATAAGACAAGAAAAGTATTTTTCTTACACCGTGATTCTGACGATTTGGCGGTGCCGCGCATGCCCGCGCTTGCGTTGCCGCGCTCGCACGTGCTTGGCGCATCTTCCGCGACAGCGCGGACAGCACCTCGCCGTACCTGGGCGGTAGCGTACGTTCGTATCAAACGTTGCGGGGTGAAAATCGGTTCGCAACAACCGTACTCCATTACATCGCGGGCCAATGGGCCTTGGCCGGGACCAAAGAAAAATTCGTATCACCCCGAAATTCGTATGAGCTGTGAACGTATCACCGAGGTTTCACTGTAGTTACGAACTATTCCGGTAAATCCTCGCATATAACTGTGATGTTTGTGGTAGGATCGTCACGCCGCAGAGCGTGCGACGCTTTGAAGATGGAGGAGACGGTGGCCGATTTTAACAAACCACACGACAATTGTATTGCACAGCACACACACACGAAATATATAAAGCGACAACGTACAACGCTAGTCAATCGTCCCACGTGGCGGTGCTGGAGTCCGGGAAGTAGCAGGCCGGTAGAGTCCCGGTGGTGACGTGGTCGTCGTCGGGTAGGTTTCCGGCGTGGAAGTGACGTAGCAGCAGCAGGGGTTAAGGGGCGAGTGAGCGACCCATCGCTCGCTAGCCGGTAGCGGCCATCGTCGGTAGTAAGGTGGGGCTCGTCAGGACAGGACCTTGGAACGCTCGCTGTCTCGAAGGCGGTAGGAAACCAGGAACCTCGCGCGTAGGTGCGGCTTCTCCGACAGCAGCAGGCCGCGTACCAGGTCTTGCGAGGCGATGACCGTGAGGCTATCCCAAAGACAGGCGCCCTGTGTGTGCGAACCTCGCGCGTAGATGCGGCTTCTCCAACAGCCCTCCGGCCAGTTCTCCCGGTGTTCCAAACTGTCTCGCTTGCGCGAGCCCTCCTCCGCAGTACGAGATCTTTCGGTTTCTTCGTCTTCCAGCGATCGGCCGCTCCGTCGTCTGCTCTCGCTGGCTCACCGTAGCGTGCTTCTTCACAATAACAAATGTGTCGGGGAAGTTATTCATGCAAACGACAAGGGCGATCTCGGGGACACTTTCATCCGGGATACGCTTGCGATAATGCTTCAACTACATGCTATATAATGCGGTTACGTACAGGCGCGCTCAATATGACTTGCAAACGGGAGCGCGTGGCCTCACGGGTTCAAATGTTGCGCATGGCTTCCACTAGTTTTTCTTTCAACAACTAAATGTTATTTTCCTATTTGGGATTGTACTCAAGTGACAGAAACGCGTTTACTAATGGAAATACGGGCTAGTTGAAGTCATGCGCAATCTTTGAACTCGTGAGGCCACGCGCTCCAGTGTTGCAAGTCATATTGAGCGCGCCTGTATCTGTCAGGTCCGAGGCTCCCTTCGTAGCAAAGGCACAATTCTAGACCGCGAAATGCGTACAGCCTGTAAACAGACTAGGCAAGTTTCCCGGGTACTGTTTTTTCTGTGAATTCTGACAGACGTGAAAATCTCGTGAAGCGCACCGCAGCCAGAACAGCCCTGCCTGATTTACTTGTGTCATCGCAGCCGCATACAATCAGGAAAGGCATAGTCGAAGTCATCCTTTCGTTCACTGCCGCTTTAATGAAACGCAGAAAGAAACATGCTCCGTGACCGAGTGGTACCTTTAGCTCACGCGAGTATAACGAAATCATTTTGACGCGTCTAAGACTTCTGCAGTTATATCAACAATGGAAACCCTGAAGAATTTTCCGCATATGACAATGCTATCCACAACGATAACGTACTTTGAGTTAAACGTGCTGTGCATCCACAGAAGGCTTATTCCAAAAAATGCGGTGCGGCACATTACAAAGACAAACGCTTGACAGAGCTAAGCGTTTTTGCTGAGTAAGTTGCTCCAAAACATGACCGATGAACCGGCGTCGAAGACAAGTTCTCGATCGCGTTTTAAAGCTGCGGCTAATTTCCTGCGACGATCTTCGTGAGCAGAAAACTAAAAAAAAAAGAGATTTATTCCATCTTTCCTATGCCTTCCCGCGCAAATCACCGTGATAGCTCCACGTTACATCGCTTTTTTCTTTTTTGCACGACGACAAACAGCGCACGCACCAGCGAAAACACAGCAGCAACTGCGGTAGGCGCAGCGGCATTTGCTACAGCGCGAAACTAAACGCCCAACCACAGCGCCACCGCATTTTCGTGACGTATGTCCAGTGGAATAGCTCTATACGCCTAGTGGATGGATGGATGCTATGAGCGTCCCCTTTATAACGGGGCGGTGACATGTCTGCGACCTGGCTCGAAAAAAAAAAGAAAAAGAAAAGAAAAAGAAAACTTTCCTTTTGTGTTGGCCTAATGCCGTATCTACATTGATTAAATCTGTGTTTTTATACCAAAGAAAAATATAAATCCACCGTCCATCTCTCTGCCTCTTAAGGCAGAATGACCTTATTTTTCCCCATTATTTATTTTTGTCCTTTATCTCTACTTTTCTGCCACCAATACTCTAACCGTCTCTTACTTATTTCTATCGCGGACGTGTTCAGCTTTCCATTGTTGTCTTTAAACCCAAGGCTTCAAGTAGACTCGTGCACACACGTATACCTGGGTGGATATCGCCACATTCAATCAGTACATGTTCCCTCGTTTCCTTAGTTTCCCCACAGCATGTACATTGTTCTTCTTCGCTACTGAATCTCGCTTTATAACTACGCGTTCTAAGGCAACCCGACCTTGCTTCAAACAGTAAAGCGCTTCCCCTTGAATTATCATAAATACTTTCCCTCCTTATTTCGTTTTTTCCCTTTCGGCAGTTACTGAGAGCCGGCTTCTTTTCCATCGCTGTCATCCAATAAGTTCTCTCCGCCTCTCTGACTTTTCGCTTAATGCTCCTTGCTGCCATATCGCCCACACTGCTAGCCGTATATTTACTGGTGAGCCTCCTAGTTCTTTTTCTCCACTGCGTGTCAACGCTTTTTCTATACAAATACCTGAAAACCTTCCCTGCCCATCTACTCGCCTTCATTTTCTTCAGCCTCTCTTCAAATCTCATTTTGCTCTGGGCTTCCCTCACTTTAAAGCCTGTCCATCCCATATCACCCTTTACAGCCTCATTTGTCGTCTTCCCGTGAGCGCCCAACGCAAGGCGCCCCACAGTCCTTTGATTTACATCCATTCCTGACTGCACCTCTGATTCCACGCACACCACTGAGTTCCCAAATATAAGCCCCGGAACCATCACACCTTTCAACAGCCCTCGAAGAACCTCGTACCAATTGTATCGCCATAACGCTCTGTGCTTCGTAATGGCAGCATTCCTCTTTCCCTTTGCTACCGACGCTTTCTCTTGTACCTCCATATATCTACTCCCCTCATTTACCCACACTCAGAGGTACTTGTACTCGCTTACCCTCGGAATTTCTTGGCCCTGTATTAAGACCGCATGATCTTCGAGATCATTGAATACCATCAATCCACATTTTGTTGCACTGAATGCTAGTCCTAGAGCCTCACCTTCCCTTCCGCATATATCTGCCAGCCGCTGTATATCATCTTGACTGTCCGCCAATAAGACAATATCGTCAGCATAAAATAGACCTGGAAGATTCTGCTCAACCATCGCGCCGGCCTGTTTGTGTGACATATTAAATCCAATCTTGCTACCTTCTAGCGCTTTTTCCATCCTCATCATGTACAGCATGAATAACAGCGGGGACAAAGGACATCCCTGTCTCAGCCCCTTGCTGATTTCAACGCTGTCCTTGCTACTTATCCCTTGCCATTCTACACAAACTGTTTTTTCTCGGTATGTCTCCCTCAAAAGCTGTATACAGTCGTCACCTATGCCCACTTCCTTCAATATATCCCACAAGATTTCCTAATTAACGTTGTCATACGGGGCGTATGAGAACGTCAATTAGGAAATTAGGAAATTAGGTGATGTCTAGATAAGCTACGTATAAGGGCCTGTTTTCTATTTTAGATATTTCTATACACTGAGTAAGAACAAACAGGTTATCGTCTAACCTCCTGTCGATTCGGAATCCATTCTGAAGTTCTCCCAAAATATCATTTGCTCTACCCACTTTTCTATTTTTAATTTTACTGCCTGCATCGCAAACCTGTATAGCACCGATGTAATGGTTAGCGGTCTGTACGAGCGAATGTTATCCTTTTTTCCCCTGCCTTTACAGATTAAGTTCATTCTGCTTTTTCGCCAACTGTCTGGTATTCCCCTCTCCTGTAAGCACTTTTCGACGGCTTTCAGCAGTGCTTCTTTAGTGCTATGTCCTAGTTCGTTAATGAGGCTGATGGGAACGCTATCTAAGCCCGGAGTAGTGCGCTTAGGAATTTTTCCTGCGGCCTTCTTCCAGTTGAAAATATCAAGTACTCCATCTTCCTCGGTTGCACTCTTTTGCATACTTTTACTCACCGGGGGAATCTCCTGGTCGACCTTTTTAAACGAATCGGCTGTTACCTTTCGGATGTAACCTAGCGCTTCGTATCCTTCCAATTAATTTCCTCCTTCATCTACCATATGTTGTTGCATTGTGACAGACGTCCTACCTAGCGCTTTTAGCTGGCTCCAAAATATCCTAGGCGCGGCCTTCTCCTTTTCGCGAATCTCTGTCATCCAGCGTTCATTTTCACCTTTAATTTTTTGCCTCGACTAATTTCTGCACAATCGATTTTTGGTCTAAAGATATTTCCCATATTTGGTTGACTTCGTCCTGTGGCCGCTTCTCCTTTTTTGCCTGCCTGTGCTCCCGTGATGCCTCACGTCGCTTCTCGATCGCATCCCGGATTTCTTTGTTCCACCAACCTCTTGGCTTTCTATTTCCTTTCCAACGAATAGCTTTCTCCTCTTTTTCTATTTCTTTCGTGATTACATGTAGCAGCTCACTCTACTTCCAGTCTTTGCCTGGTAGTTTGCCTACTTCTTCCTTGACTCTTGCGGCTATATTTGTTATTTGTTTGACATTTAAATACGAGCTGGCCAAACTTTCATTCTATGTTCTTATTTTCAGTTGTATATCCCATTTGTATTGTTATGCGTTTATGATCACTAATTGACGGTATTTACTTAGCGCCGGAAAACACGCAGCACGCAAGAGAGACACATAATGGACAAGCGCTACCTACAACTGTTTAACAGTTGTAAGTAGCGCTTGTCACTTGTGTGTCTGTTGTTCACTATCTCCAGATTCTTTTCTCTGCAGTTATCCCCCCGTCCACAAGTAAGCTATACCTAGCCATGTTTTCTTTCCGCCTACTTGTAGTGTACGCCGATGGAAGCGCCATAGGTGGCGAACTTGCTCACCACTCTCGGGGCAGTAAGAAGACGGCCGCCGTTGTTACCTACGTCGTTGTGCGTGCATAAACTCTCGTGGTGCGACTACTACAAATAACGTTTAGAAGTGCCTTGTATTGGGTCTAGTTGGTAGGGCATTGGGAAATGAAACGATGTGCTGCATAGGTGAACAGAAATGAATGACACAATAACCCGAACTGGAAAGTCCTTGTCCATTTCGTGTTCTTGTGCCAATCGTCTCGGTTCACCGATGCAGCACATCGTTTCACTTCACAAATACTTCAACTACACTTGCATGACACCCTCTACGCCATGAATCATCGTATTTTTGGTCAAGTAGGGAAGCACCCACTACGGCATCATTCGTTATTCTGCAGAACAGCAAAGTACCCACTAAATATCTGTAAGGCATCATGTGCACTTCGTTGACAATGAGGCTGATGATGATGAATTATTGCTGAGCCCTCTGTAATGAACTGGAAGCTTTAAATGACCCACTAGTTGCACATTCGCAATGTGTGACGCCCAGTCATTCTTCTACTCTTCTACCACGCTATACGTACTACACATGTTAATCTGATCCCCTCCCTGAGATGAAATAAAGTTGATACCACCACCTCCCTGAGATGAGGCGTGCATAGGGTGTTTCTGTGAAGAAATATCATGCACCGGAGCGGCTCTCTGATAGAGTAACACAGAGGGCCCGGGTTCGAATCTCATTATATCCTGCATATTTCATTTTTCATTTCATGCAATAGCGGTTACGGACACTGGCGGTGCAGACAACTACGGCAATGTTACCTCATAACAGCTTTCGCTGTGAGACTGACTGATTAGGATGTGCCGCCAACCCAAAGCGGCATTACACATTTTCACAAAGAAACTTACCATAAGTCGCGCTCTCTTTGACTGGGCAGACGACTTCATTTCCTTTTTTGGACTTCAGCAGCTTCCGTTTGACCAAAGACTCGCCGTCACTGCCGACGGGTACTATTTGCATTGTGGTGCAGGACTGCAAGCATGGTTCCGCAGAGTGGAGTGCAGCGATGAGACAAATAGCAGAAGCAGTCTTCAAAGAATTACTGTACACTGAGCGTCACCTAGCAGACATCAAAGCTGGTGAATACTCAATGGACTTCGGGGCGAAACGGATCATCAAGGAGTGGAAAGCCTCCAAACATGATGTCTGTGCATCCGAGGACAGTTGCTCAATGTCCTTGAGTAGGCGAGCATTCAGAACTGTCCCTCAAAGCTTCTTGTAAACTTCACTTCCTGAAAAAGGTAACATGCACTATATAGAGAAACTGTGTGCAGCTACACATTGCTACCTCAGCAAACGCTGCTTCACATTCACAAAATGTGAGCAATTTGTTCCAGAATCTGGTAAGAAAGAATTACGCACAAAAAGAATCAATACTCACCAGGATCAAGCCAGTCCTTGTGAGAAAGCTGTTCTTGCAGGCACCGATGACATGGCCCCTCATGGCCACTGTGGAGGTTCACAATATGTCTTGCCAGGCCTGCCTGACACTATGAGGGTCCTTTGCAGGTCCAGTATGCAGGCCCTGTGTGTCAGGCCTGCCTGACACACAGGGCCTGCATACTGTTCACTTAGGCTGTGACACAGCCTAAGTGAACAGTATGCATAAGAGTGACGGTTCACAGATCACTGCAGTCAATGATCACCCAACACGCAATCCTCTCCTTGCACATGAAAAGTTGCTGTGTTTGTGCTCAAACAGTCCTGGATCTTCCACATGAAATATTGCAGATTGCAAAAGTGACCATTGCTGACTCCTTGCAATAAAATTTTAGCTAGTTGGCAGCTGAGCAAATGGTGTTACATCCAAATGTACTTCTAAAGAAAGCACTCTGTGAAGGTTAAAAAAAATTAAGCATTTTCAGGGCACGTTTTAAAAAGTGGAATGTGACCCTAGCTCAAACAAAAAATCTCGTTTCACATCTTACAGGCATATTTTTAATTGACATCATTAGGGCAGATATTTAACTACTTTCTCAGTGCTTATTAACTTGCCGAAAAAACATTTTTCTAGAAGTTGTTTTACATAAACGCAAGTTAAGGGACCCTGAAATGGTTAATTGAAGCTTTGTCAGCGTTTAGGCTAGAGCATCATCAAACAATTGGCACCACAAATTTAGCGAGATGCCGCGTACCAAGGCGGTACGGACAAATATATCATATCCTCCTTCTCACCCCTGCGCACTTCGTCTAGCACTTAATTTATTATTAAATATTTTTACTAACACGCGAGCTGCTGGAGAGTCGGGCAGCATTGCCGCACTCGCGAGCCTCGACATAACGAGCAGCTTGCTGTGCGAGCGTCTGCATTCCGGCGAACAATATTGTTGCGTGGTCAGCCGCGCATGAAATCGAAATATTTTACCTTTCTTCTGCTTGGCACCAAATTTTCACAATTTTGAGCGGCTGAACTTGTGGTAGAGGACGATGGCACCGCTTCTTGCTGCATGCGATCTCACAGGTGCCATGGCAAAACGGCGGTGACCGGCAGTGGGTAGGATTGAAAGCCGGCGCCTTCTAAGGCCTCTTTTGCACTGAAATATTCTTTTACGGCCCACGTTTCATATCTGTATAGGCACAATAGACCCTCTACCTGTAGTTTTTGCTGAAAACCACAAATTGGTGGGCGACCGTGGCATGGCCCCTTTAATGTTTCAGCCATGAAACTTTTTACTCTCTGGTGTTTTGTTTTGCTTCATGACACAAATAAAATTACACCATTTCAAGCAATTTTCAAAAAGCTGTAAACGAAGCGGCCATAAAGCAACTTCCTTTAATTCAGCCTTAAGTTACGCATCATGCCCTCCAGATAAGAATAAATGAGATAGCTCAGTATGCACACTAGCCTTTTAGTTTATGTTTTTCAGATGTGCATTCAAGGAAAGTATTTCATTGTCAATAATGTACTGCTGAAGTGATAAGAGACACGTGATGCTGGATATTTTTGTAGCACACACAGCTGCACTCTGCCTCTTTGCAAAGTAAATGTGTGCAAGCCACGTGGCAGGCAGATAATTTCATTATAAATAGCATGTTTTTGTCATTAGGATGGCTTGTTGGGCAAGTTGGTACATAGTCTTGGTGGGAATACGAGCAGAACCAAAAAGAAAGCAGAAGGAACCGAGACAAGAAAAAAGAGACAGAGACAGGTAGAATGCTGGACTAACAACTGACTTTTATTCGATGAACCGCGAACAAGAAACCGATATGAGCATGCGCGCAAACAGCAATCACACAGAAATGCCGCCTATCACTACATGCTAGAATCACCCTCAAGGTACCGAAGCTCTTTGACATTTAGAAACGTAGATGGCGCGCTCACACACTTATCAGGACCAAGCTTGTAAATCTGAAACGCTTCAATAATTTCACGCTGCTTCTGCGTATCAGCCCTTCCGGTCACCAAAACATTGCTGAATAGAGGGTTGCAAGCGCACGCCTTGCAATGAATTGGTAGATTCCCACCCGTGCCCGTAGGAAGTAAATTGGCGTGCTCGCGCATCCTATCATTGACACACCTTCCCGATTGCCCAATATATTCTTTGCCACAGGTCAAGGGAATGCTGTAGACAACGCACGTCTCGCATCTGCAGAATCTATTGACATGCGCAGTATTGCACTTAGACGTACTGGCCCTATGCTTCGCGACGCGCTTACAAATTTGCCCAAAATGCAGGGCGCAGAAAACACAAGCCTTACGGCGTTTCTTGCCGCCACCTTCTTAAGGTTGTGTGAGACCCCATGTAAGTATGGCATAACAACCAATTGCTTCCTCTCTTCACACTCCTGACGCTCTCTGGAAAGCTGTTTCTTTTTCTTGTGCAGGGATTCCGCCACCGCCTCAATGGTAACCTGAGAGTAGCCTGCATTCAACAGCCTCTCAACCTGCTGATGAAAACTGCTTAGCAATTGATGCGTACAACTCTTTTCCAATGCATTGGAAACGCAGAGGTTCACAATAGCTCGCTTAACGAGCTTCGAGTGTGAAGACTCGTACGGAAGAAGCGTCTTTTTAGTCCTAGGACTGTACATCCAGCAAATATGATGATGGGACAAAAAAGTTTGTGACAAATCTAAAAACCTGATGGAATTATCGAGTGGTTCTTCATGCGTGAAACGTAGATTAGTGGAGCAGGACTGAAACACCTGCAGTACGTCCCGAATGGCACTGGTGAGGGAGTCATTTGGTCTAAGATTTAAAAGGATAAGAAAGTCGTCTACATATCTAAAGATACGGGAGATTCGGTCATCATTTAAAATTGTAAACACAGTGCTGTCAAATTTCGCTAGATATATGTTACATAACATGGGCGCCACGCAAGAACCGATGCACACTCCATTTTTCTGGAAAAACAATTTGCCGTCGAAATCAACAAAAACAGATTGAAGATAAACCATTAAAAGATAAAAGATAAACATTTAAACATAAACATTAAAGTTGTTAGTCCAGCATTCTACCTGTCTCTGTCTCTTTTTTTCTTGTCTCGGTTCCTTCTGCTTTCTTTTTGGTTCTGCTGGTATTCCCACCAAGACTATGTTTTTGTCAATTTACGACATCTCATTTTCAATGGAAGAGTCTTGCAGTGTTACTTGGTGACTCACAAACAGAGCAAGCTAGGGCACAATAAATATTGCTGAAAGCTCCCCTCGTTCACATTACATGTCACGAGCCACTTACTCTTCCACATGCTGATCCGAGGAGCCACATTTCCCTCGGACGTTGCGACACTGATGTAGAGATGGTTGCATATCGATTGAATCCATCCAGTCAATGCCCTCAAGTTTTATCCGCAGACCTGAAATACATGAAAGGGCATATACTGGATGATTTGGCATAACGATAGTTTGCTACATTTAAGGCACCCTATAACACTTCTTGAGCAAGTACTGCCAGCTATAACAAAATTAGGCGTCCCATATTTATATGAAGGTTATGATATTGGTGGAAGCTCAAGGTCACAATTTACAGTGCAAGTAGTGTTCGGCCTACTAAACTTTCACAACATGCCAGCTGTCCAGGCCATGCTTGAGGCCTGGCTCTTCCTCCCTGATATATTGCGAATGCCAGGGTGTCTGTCGGTGGTCACTGATGAGAGCTCCAAGCCTTTAGACCGCACTTCGCGAAGGCATTGCTCAAAGCTCACTTTCTCCATTTGCGTGCTTGTTTTCACCTGTAAATCCTTCAAACAACAACAAAGAAGGGCAGTAAAGCTACAGGTAAAACGATAAAACTAGACTTGTGCAACACAGAAGAAATTAAACCCCATAATCAGCGAAGCTTCTTAGCTCAACAGTAGCAACACACATTTGTGTTGCGGTCAATTAAATCACGCACCTGAAACCGTGCGCACATAAGCCAGGGAAAACAGCGCAAAAAAAAACGAGGACACACCTGCACATGAAACACTACATGGTTGTAGCTCTGTAGAAGCCTATGTTGCATTACCTTCGTTATGGCCTGCACAAGGCAACCCTTTTGGTAGATGTTATACGCTGATGCAGGGAACACTTCAATGTTCACCGAAACCAGCAGCCGCAAAACATTGATCGCACTGGCACCACTGAACAAAATGGCCCCAGCTAGCAGCACATTACCAGCTGCCATGCGATTTGTATTGGGTTGGCTGCACCAAGCCTTCTCATTGTGGTGATTCAGTTTCGGTTTGGCCGTCTTCGAATGGAAAAGAGCCGGATGAAGAAAGAGGAAGACAAAGTTGGGCGGGCGGCCATCGCCGCGTTCGATCGGGTGGTTGGGGCTGCGTACCCCGTGTGCTACGCCAGTCGCGCTATGCGGGTGCCACGAGCTCCGCAGCGACGACGCAATGGTCCCACACTGCCGCCAGGCCCCAAGGAAAAGTAGCCGTCACGAGTGCCTGCGACGTGCCCTCTTGAAAGACCAAGACAAGCAGATCATCTTGCTGCCCGGCGCCCGTGTTCGCCGCAATGGCATGAGTGAGTGGTCGTCGACTTAGGCATTGGGTCACGAGCGTGCGGTGCCGTGCAGTTCGTGGATGGACGTGCTTGGTATTTCGCTAAACCTGAAACGTTATCGTCGGTCTATGTGTTCAGTTTATGTGTACTGTGTAAATTGTCCGTGTCTTTAAATCGTGCTCCGTCTCAAGTTATAAAGTAATTTTCGAAGTCTACTGTCTTGACTCTGCACGCCTGAGTTCCTGGGCCCACGAATCATCACACTCATGACCTAGAGCGCGTGTAGCCTTCACGGTCAGGGAGGTTCCTCTAATGTGTTTTCTTATAATACAGGTGTCTCTAGAGTGACCAGAAACACTGAGAAGCTCCCACAGGAAATTCTCAAATACGATGTATTTCCTTTCTTGGTGCAGCGCTGTTCCGTCCATGCGAAAAGAATATCGTGTTACTACAGTTCACAATACTATAACAAATGTGTCAAACATACGTGCTGACAATCATCTGACAATGGATGATAGCTGGTGTCGTAGGCGTCATTCAAAGGTGCTGTACGGCCACTGCCAGGGGTAGTAGGATCAGAAGCCATGGAATGATCAGTGCCAGCCCTTTTTAAAGGCGTTGACACAGATGGAGGGGCGAACAGTAGCCCAGGATGACTGGTGTTGCCCGTGGCACCACACAGTGAGCAATCGGCATAGAAGATTTTTCCGTCTGTCTGAGTGCTGCTGTTCCTCGTGTTGGTCTAGCACTGCGTCCCCAAGGCAGAAGACCGACATCATGTAATAGTATTTTACACATATGTAAAATAATTTTGCATGGAATCCAAACACAGACAGATAATGTGAAAGAAGTGCAAAAACATAAAGATAAGCACAGAAAATGTCAGTGAAAGTATGCATACTAAAAACTAATGCCAACTCTTAGTTCTTTCTGATAGTACCTATACTGTTGGCCCTACTTACTTCCAAATTTTGCTTCAAAACATAAAGCACTGACCAGGCCCCTTTTATGACACATGCTTAGTTGAGGCAGCTGGTGCAAGCCCATAAAAAAAATCTGTAGAAATGCAGCCAGAGTAAGTGAAGGCAATGTGCATTACCAAGCAAAAAAGCCACGAGAGAGTCTGTTCAGACAAGCCACACCGTGAAGAAGAAAAATGTGTCCATCTCATGAATTGCATAAAAGCGCAACTGCTCAACACTGTTTTAAGCAAGCTCGATATGCAGTCATGCTGCAGCTGGCACAAGTTGTCCAGTGACAGCATGTGATAATGCAATAAGGTTTCACTGCAAATGAGTTCTGCGAAATCCCGCAAGGTGGCGGAAGGATTAAGAAAAATAAAATAGACAACCACCTGCTTGTAGCACGAAGACACAAGGAAATCCGCAAGGATTTCTCAAAAAGAACAGCTACTTAGATGCCGAAAAATTTGTCCTGGTCCGGGATTCAACCCGGGACCAATGTCTTTCCGCGGCGGTCGCTCTACCAATTGAGCAAACCTAGGAAGCCAGCTATTGGCAGCGCAAAAGTGAATTCATCGACATCTCGAAGCACATGGACACAAGTAATGCGAATGAGTTCTGCGGAATCCCGCAAGGTGGCAGAAGGATTAAGAAAGAAAAAATAGACAACCACCTGTTTGTAGCACGAAGTCACAAGGAAATCCGTATGGATGGTTGTCTGTTTTCTCTTTCTTAAGGTTTCACTGGCGGGAGAAAGTGGCGTCCAGAGGCAGGTTTATCATCTCAAACTTCTAAGTCAGTGCCTTGTGAGTGCACACTTGAGTCCGAGTTAATAAAACAGCTGTGCTTCAAGCAGAATTAGTGTTCGGTCTACCAGGAAAATTTAAGATTAAAAAGTTTATAAGAACAGCTTATATGGATGTAGCTGTGCTACAACAAAACAATTCAACGAAAACATTGAAGACATGGTCAAGAAGTTCTGGTAACAGGCCTTGTTTCGGTGAGGAAAAAAGACAGGCTCCTGGAGTGCCAAATTTAATGCACTTATATGCTTAGTTACGGCATTAAATATGAAACAAATGGTACCTGCTGAACGGTATCGTGGAGTGGGCTTACAGGTAGAATATAAGCCGTCTTTTGACGCACAGTTGTGGTCGTCATGTTCCTTCTAAAAAAGAATTGCAAGAACAGCACGCTGAGTGTGCTGCTAATCAATACTTTGATATACAGCATGAAACTAAAACGATGAAAAGAAAGACAATGAACAAGTGCTGTTCTATAACCACAGAATGTTTAAATAAACCACAAATTTGATAAAATGCACTAGTGATAACACAAATGATATTGTCACGTGGTCGTGACGTTGACCCAAGCAGCAGTCGGTATGTTCAAGATGAAAACTGTTTATTAGGCCGAACTTGTGGCCGGTAAACTGATAGCGCCGAACGGAGCGTCGGCCGTCGATCAACTGACAAGCGGTGAAGCGCGTCGACATTTATACGCGTGTCTTCGAATATTCCAGCCTTATCACTGGTTGTCGCGAAAGCTCTGGAATAAGCTCGCGTGTTCGCGTCTTGCGTGCAATCTTAACACAACGATCTACAATAATCCCGAAGCTTCTAGAAATGAGGCGCGGTTTGCACTGAGCATTGCTTACAGTCTCTGTGGGCGTAAACCAAATACAGCAAAAGTATAATAGGAAACGCACGTGGCAATGTCCCCCCTCTGAAAAAGCATCGTCCCGAGGCTTAAAACAGAACGGGGGGGGGGAGGGGGGGGGGATTCATGCAACAATAAATAACAATAATAAAGTAAGAAAGTACAATTAGCACAAGCAGGAAAGTACAATAATAAAGCAAAAATTACAGTCCTCGGGTTCACTAACACGCGTAATACGGCTTCAGGCGCACGACATGGACGACTTCAGGTCGTGCACGGCGCCACTGAGAGTTCGTAATGCCGTCAGGGACAACCTCGTAGTCGAGTGCGCCGAGACGTCGAAGTATCCTGTAGGGTCCGAAGTATCGTCGAAGAAGCTTCTCGCTAAGTCCCCGTCGGCGAAATGGCGTCGAGACCCATACACGGTCACCGGGTTGGTATTCCATGTGGCGTCGTCGAAGGTTGTAGTGACGGCTGTCGGTCTTTTGCTGGCTCTGGATGCGCAGACGGGCGAGTTGTCTGGCTTCTTCGGCGCGCTGAACGTACACGGTAACGTCGACATTTTCCTCGTCGGAGACATTGGGAAACATGGCGTCGAGCGTCGTTGTCGGGGTCCTTCCGTAGACCAATCCTATACGGCGTCATCTGCGTAGTTTCTTGTACAGCCGTGTTGTATGCAAAGGTTACATACGGAAGGATGGCATCCCACGTCTTGTGCTCGACGTCGACGTATATGGCCAGCATATCGGCGATGGTCTTATTTAGACGCCCGGTGAGGCCATTGGTCTATGGGTGGTAGGCGGTGGTGCGGTGGTGACTTGTTTGGCTGTACCTCAGGATCGCCTGCGTTAGGTCCGCTGTGAAGGCCGTACCTATGTCGGTAATGAGGACCTGCGGCGCGTCCTGACGCAGTATGATGTTCTCGACGAAGAACTTTGCTACCTCGGCAGCACTGAACTTGGGCAGCGCCCTTGTCTCGGCGTAGCGGGTCAGGTAGTCCGTTGCTACGACGATCCATTTGTTTCCGGAATTTGACGTCGGGAACGGCCCCGGTAAGTCCATGCCGATTTGCTGGAACGGTCGGCGAGGTGGCTCGATGGGTTGCAGAAGTCCGGCTGGCCTAGTGGGTGGTGTCTTCCGTCGTTGACAATCTCGACAGGTCTTCACGTAGTGGGTGACGTCGGCAGCGAGGCGAGGCCAGTAGTACTTTTGTTGTAACCTCGCGAGCGTACGGGAAAATCCAAGGTGTCCAGCCGTCGGGTCCTCATGCGAGCGTCCAGAACTTCGGGACATAACGCTGAAGGTACTACGAGGAGGGAGTTGGCCCGAAGTGGCGAGAAGTTTTTCTTTAGGAGAATGCCGTTCCGCAAAAAAAAAACGACTCCAGTCCTCGTCTGCATACCTTTGGAGCCATAGTGGCCTTGCCCTCGAGGTATTCTATAAGGCCCTTGAGTTCCGGATCGGCTCGCTGTCGTTCGGCGAAGTCATCGGCGCTTATGGTTCCCAAGAAGCAGTCATCATTAAGGTCGTCCTGTGGCGGCGGGTCGACGGGGGGCGTGAGACAAGCAGTCGGCGTCAGAATGCTTTCGTTCGGACTTGTAAACGACGGTAACGTCGAATTCTTGAAGTGTGAGACTCCATCTTGCGAGACGACCTGAAGGGTCCTTCAAGTTAGCTAGCCAACACAAGGCGTGGTGGTCGCTCACAACTTTGAAGGGCCTGCCATAGAGGTAGGGGCGAAACTTCGACGTAGCCCAGATGATGGCGAGGCACTTTTTTTCTGTTGTTGAATAGTTGGCCTCTGCCTTGGATAGCGACCGGCTAGCATAACTGATAGCCCTTTCCAGTCCGTCCGTCTTCTGCACAAGGACGGCGCCGAGTCCCACGCTGCTTGCCCCGGTGTGCACTTCTGTTTCGCCGTGTTCGTCGAAATGCGCAAGTAACGGAGGCATTTGCAGGCGTCGTTTTAGTTCTTGTAATGCTTCCTCTTGCAGTGTTCCCACTTGAACTCGACGTCGGTGCTCGTAAGGTTAGTGAGTAGCTCGGCGATGCGGGCGAAAATTGTTGACGAACCGCCTGTAATAGGCGCACAGGCCGAGAAATCGACGGACGGCCTTCTTGTCGGCGGGTGGCGGGAATGTTGCGATGGCGGCTGTCTTTTGAGGATCGGGGCGTACTCCGGACTTGCCGCTCACGTGACCGAAGAACAAGAGCTCTTCTTATGCGAAGCGACACTTTTCAGGCTTCAAAGTGAGGCCGGAGGTCTTGATTGCTTGAAGTACTGCGTCAAGACGCCGAAGGTGTTCGTCGAAGTTTGAAGCAAACACAATGACGTCGTCCAGGTACACCAGGCAAGTCTGCCACTCCAATCCTGCCAGTACTGTGTCCATAACCAGTTGGAAAGTCGCAGGCGCCGAGCAAAGACCGAAGGGCATGACCTTGAACTCGAAGAGGCCGTCTGGTGTTATAGACGCGGTCTTCTCTCGGTCTTTCTCGTCGACTTCAATTTGCCAATTGCCGGTCTTGAGGTCCATCGACGAAAAGTACCTCGCGTTGTGGAGTCGATCCAGTGTGTCGTCAATCCGTGGGAGAGGGTACACGTCCTTCTTCGTTATTTTGTTCAGGCGGCGATAATCGACGCAGAAGCGAAGCGTTCCGTCCTTTTTCTTCACTAACACCACGGGTGACGCCCACGGACTCTTTGAAGGCTGGATGATGTCGTCGCGTAGCATTTCGTCGACTTGTTTCTTTATTGCCTCGCGTTCCCGCGTTGAAAGTCTGTACGGGCTCTGGCGTAGTGGCCTGGAACTTTCCTCTGTTATGATGCGGTGTTGTGCGACTGCGGTCTGTCGGACTCTGGACGACGACGAAAAGTAATCCTTGTATTGCAGGAGGAGGGTTTTGAGCTGTTCTTGTTTATGCGTTGGAAGGCTCAGATTGATGTCTAAAGTTAGTTGATGAGCTTGGTTCGTCGTAGCATGTTCGGTAAACTCGGCGAGGGCGAGGGCGTCGCTGGTTTCCACAATGTCTTCGATGTAGGCGACCGTCGTGCCTTTGCTCACGTGCTTGTATTCATTGCTGAAGTTCGTAAGCATCACTGTTGCTTTCCCTTGACGCAACTCGGCGATGCCTCGTGCGACGCAAATCTAACGGTTTACAAGCAGGTGCTGATCACCCTCGATGACGCCTTCGAAGTCTGCGGGTTTTTCGGTGCCGACGGATATGATGACGCTGGAGAGAGGCGGAACGGTGACGTGCTCTTCTATCACGTTCAATGCATGGCTCCCTGGCGTCGTCTGGGCAGGCAGCGCGTTTTCTGAGGTTAGTGTTATCGACTCAGACCTTAGGTCGATGACGGCGCCGTGTTTACTTAGGAAGTCCACCCCAAGTATTACTTCCCTGGAGCAGTGCTGTAGGATTAGAAAGCTGGCTGAATAGGTCCGGTTATTGATGGTGACTCTTGCTGTGCAAACACCGGCTGACGTTTTTAGATGACCCCCCAGCGGTACGTATTTCAGGGCCTTGTCTTCACTTTCTTTAGCTTCGTCGCGAAAGGCCCACTGACGACGGAATAGTCGGCTCCAGTGTCGACGAGAGCGGTGACGTTGTGACCGTCGAATATTAGGTCGAGGTCGCTGGTTCGTCGTCGTCCGTTACGGTTGGGTCGCGGCGACGGATCACGGCTACGTCGATTAGTTGCGCTGCTTCCTTGTTGCGTCGTCACGTCTTCGTCGGTCCGCGACGTTTCGTCGGCAGGGCTTCGTCTGCTTCGTGTCGTGTTCTGGTTTGCTCGCGTTGTCGTCGTCGGCGGCCGCGGAGGATCTTCGGCATTTCGTCGTACAGCAACCAAACCTCCATCGGTTGCTGCCCTTAGTTTCCCGGATACAGGCTAGGCGACCGGCCTCGGGTTGGGCCAGTGTACTGCCGGCGGTGCGGTGACATGTAGCGGCTGGGCGACGGCGAGCGCGAAGGTCGTCGTTCTTGCCACTGTGTTCCGGAGAGGTAGTCGTCGATGTCGCGAGGCCGTTCGCCTGGCTGCGGACACGGCGCGTTGACGGCGAATCCGCGTTGCCCCATCTGTCGGTACTGGCATCGGTGGTACGTGTGGCCGGCTTCTCCGCAATGGTAACAGAGTGGACGGCGGTCGGGGGCTCGCCAGATGTCAGTCTTCCTCGGCGTGTACCGCTGGCCTGCAGGCGGATGAGATGGCGGTGGTGGTGGTGGCGGCGGCGTCGGGCGACGGTAGTGCTGCTGTGCGGCGTCCTGACGGGGGGCGTTGAGAGGGTGCGTAGCGTCGGGCTGCAGCAGCGTAACTTAAGGCCTGCGGCTGGGGCTGTTTTTGTTCGGGAATTCCCAACGCTTGCTGGACTTCACCACGAACAATGTCGGCGATCGAGTCCAATTGAGGCTGGGGCGAGAGTAAGAGCTTGCGCAGTTCCTCTCGAACGATCGCTCGGATCGTTTAGCGTAGGTCGTCGGCTTTCAGCGCTTGAACATCCGCGTAGCTCGTCGTAGGCAGGCGGCGGTTGTATTGCCTGTTGCGGAGTTCTAGCGCTTTCTTGATGGTAGAAGCCTCCGAAACGAATTCCGAGACCGTCTTCGGGGGGTTGCGCACAAGTCCGGCGAAAAGTTCTT
Source organism: Rhipicephalus appendiculatus (assembly GCA_030522465.1). Taxonomy (NCBI): domain Eukaryota; kingdom Metazoa; phylum Arthropoda; class Arachnida; order Ixodida; family Ixodidae; genus Rhipicephalus; species Rhipicephalus appendiculatus. The sequence continues at coordinate 1,024,559 of JALIZH010032957.1, forward strand.
CTTTTACTCCTTTCATGAGGAACCTAACCTTTTTTTCCTCGGGCATGTCAGCGTCGGCGTGCCGGAAAAGCCGCGTCATCTCCTCCGTAAAGAAGGTGACGCTCTCATTCGGGAGCTGCACTCGTGTGTCCAGTGAGGCGACGGCTCTTTCCCTTCGAACGACGCTCGCGAACGTCTCCAAGAAAGCGCCACGAAAGATGTCCCACGTTCGAAGCATGAACTCCCGGTTCTCGAACCACGTCCTCGCGGCGTCTTCGAGGTACAAGTAGGCGTGTCGCAGTTTTTCGTCGGAGTCCCTTTTGTTCACAGTCGCGACGCGTTCGTACGTCTCCAGCCAGGTCTCGGGGTCCTCACTTGGCGATCCATGGAAAGTCGGTGGCTCTCTCAGTGGCTGGATCACGATTGTTGCTGGGGGGCACAGCGGCTCTCATTGTCCCTGTCGTCTTCGTCACCATGGCTTTTGGCTTGTCCGGTAGGAGTCCGTGCTGCGGGGGGAGTCCTTTCAGCCTGCGACTCGCCCAACTGTCACTAATGGTGTCGGTGTCTTCTTCGCGACGTGGGCTGGGTTCACGGCTTGAGGGGGGGGCGTTGGGTACATGGGCCGTGAAGCACCTCCACCAGATGTCACGTGGTCGTGACGTTGACCCAAGCAGCAGTCGGTATGTTGAAGATGAAAACTGTTTATTAGGCCGAACTTGTGGCCGGTAAACGGAAAGTCAGATTACAGCAATAAGCACTGGCACTGATAGCGGCAAACGGAGCGTTTGGCCGTCGATCTACTGACAAGCGGTGAAGCGCGTCGACATTTATACGCGTGTCTTCGAATATTCCAGCCTTATCACTGGTTGTCGCGAAAGCTCTGGAATAAGCTCGCGTGTTCGCGTCTTGCGTGCAATCTTAACAGAACGATCTACAATAATCGCGAAGCTTCTAGAAATGAGGAGCGGTTTGCGCTGAGTATTGCTTACAGTCTCTGTGGGCGTAAACCAAATACAGCAAAAGTATAATAGGAAACGCGCGTGGCAATATTGAAAACTTTTAAAATTAGCAGCAAGGTACATCCAGCATTGATCCATGGCAGAGGGCCATGGAACTCACACAGCACCTACTACTTGATTAGGGTAAGCCTCCGCTATCACGTGCCCTGAATGCGGTTACCCCTGTAACTTATGAAATTGCTCCTGTCACCTCGTTGCCTTCATCTTCGCCACAAGCCAGTGATATCGTACATGTCGCACGCTTAAAGCCCTACCACTCTCCCAATGACATTGACATCTGATGCGCCGAGACGGCGCTACTGCCACCGGGGATCATGGTACATGCATATTGCCAGCCCCTTGAACCATGCGCGTGTGCGCCGGACGAAGAGAAGGAAGATCTTTCTCCGCTCGGGCGCTGAGCTGAATCGGTCAGCGCTGCAACCGCTATTGTAAATATATCGTGTAAATCGACTGCAGACTACAGTCTACCGACTCGTCATTCACGTAACAATATATATATATATATATATATATATATATATATATATATATATATATATATATATGTATATATATATAAGAAAAAAACGGGTGCACCTACGAGAAAGCAATACTTTTATGCCTTACGTTTCGGCCGTGGCACGGCCTTCGTCAGAGCGGTTTGCGCTGAGCATTGCTTACAGTCTCTGTGGGCGTAAACCAAATACAGCAAAAGTATAATAGGAAACGCGCGTGGCAATATTGAAAACTTTTAAAATTAGCAGCCTATGACACAGCCTTACTAAATTAGCAGCCTAAATTAGCAGCCTTAAATTAGCAGCCTATGGCACAGCCTCTGACGAAGGCCGTGCCACGGCCGAAACGTAAGGCATAAAAGTATTGCTTTCTCGTACGTGCACCCGTTTTTTTCTTACACAGACCGAACCCACTGAACTTTCCTGCTGAATATATATATATATATATATATATATATATATATATATATATATATATATATATATATATGGGTTATAGCATAACGGAGGCGTTGTCAACAAGGATATAAATATTTATTCAGTTCCCAACAGTTTCGGGAGGGGTCCTCCCTCGTCAGGGGACGAGTTAAACTAACGTCTCTAGCGGCGTTCACTCGCCTTCGAAAACATCTAAGAGGAAGTGGGAGAGAGGAAAAAGACAAAAAAAAGAAAGAAAGAAAAAGAAAAAAAGAAAAGAAAAAGAAAAAACGAAGAAAAGACACACCCACGACACAACACAACCCGACAAATTGAGAAAAATTGTCCACAGTTGACAGTCGCTTAGAGTCCACATCTGCTTATGATCTCGTGTTTACCGGTCCTGGTGGTGCGGAGGGCCACCCAAAACTGTCGCCGCGGCGGCCGGGACGAGTCTGCGCCGCCACACGTGGAGGCAAGAGTGTCCCCTTAATAGGTCGGCTCTGCACCTTTCATGTCCGCTCGTTCCTTGTCAATAGCCCCAAGTGGTAGGGGAGCGGGGGGCACTACATATTCTACAAATGCGAAAAAAAAAGGAAACTGGAAAAAAAGAAAAAAACAAGAAAAGAGAAACAGAATGGACACTGCAGACGTACGAGCCAATCAAGAAACAAGCATGCTCTCCATTTATGTTTCCCTATTACCAAAAACATCTTGGTTTATTTCTCGGATGCAGGAGAGTCTGCCAGGGTCCTCGTTGATGCCGGATATTAATGTTCTAAATTTGAAAATAAAATATGCCTCTCGTTGTTCGCGCTCCCGCATGTTTCGAAAACCTGATTGTAGAAGGGTTACTCTGATATTTTCAAAGCTGTGGTTTGGCAGGCGTAAGTGTCTGGATAAGGGTAGGTTCGGCAGCGAAGTGGTGTGGTACCGGTGATTGTTGAACCGAAGTCGCAACGGCGTGTCTGTTTCGCCAATGTATTCTTGCCCGCAGGCATTGCAATGTAGCAGGTATATCACATTACTGGAGTTACAATTAAGGTTTTCTGTGATGTTGAATTTGAAGTCTGAGGAGCTTGATTTTGATTCACGTGTTGTGACAATGTGGGGGGCATACTTTGCACCGAGCTTTTCCGCAGGGGTGGCACCCTGGTTCAATTTTAGCAGGGCTTGTTTTGGCTCTGACAAGGATGTCCTTCAGGTTTTTATCCCTGCGGTGCACCACGCGAGGTGGTTCGGCGAACATTGAAGTCAATCGTTTGCTTTGTCTGATTACATTGAAATGGCGGGAAAGTATGTTATTAACTCGTGGCACTGATGAGGAGTAAGTTAGCACAAGATTTGTTTGGGAAGTTGTTTTTGATACTCTTTTTGCTTCTTAATTGTGGTATTCCGGTTCACGTTGCGAGCACGCAGTATGGCATGGGTGGAGTTCAATGAAATCACATATAAACCGGACAAGGCTACCCTCATCGTGGTTCCATACCATGAATATATCGTCCAAGAATCTCCGGAAATACAAAGGTTTCAAGGTGCGCCCCTCAATAAACGGGATTTCGAGGGATGTCATAAAGGTGCTCGCAAAGTTCGGGGCCATTTTTGTGCCCATTTTCAGTGCCACTGACCTGAAGGAAGTGCTTGTCATTGAACTCAAAATGGTTATGATTTAGTACAAGTTCAAGAAGTGTAGACAGTACTGCACTGCTAACACCTGTCGATGAGTCAAATTTCTCATATTCAGAAACTATGCCATTATTCCGTCACGATGGGGTATGTTGGTGTACAGTGACCAGACGTCCATGGTCACCAGAAAGCTATCACCTGGGATACTGAGATCAGAAGTTTCGCGGATAAAGTGGTTTGTGTCCTTTAGGTAAGAGGGAAAAGTCGGTGGAATGTCTTTTATCAGGCAATTTATGAATTCAGATATATTTTCTGTTGATGTACTGTTACTGGATACTATCGAACTCCCGGATTACCTGATTTGTGTATTTTGGGGAGTAGGTAGAATCGACCGGGAACAGAATGAGATGGCAACATCGCTTTTTGCATTTTGCCGGTAATTTTTTCAGCCTGGCGGAGGTTACTTAGGATTGCTTTTATTTTATTGTCAAATTCAGGAGTCGGGTCCTTTGGAAGTTCTTTGTAGAAATTTGTGTCTGACAGTTGCCTTTCCCCTTCCTTTAGGTAGTCCGACGTGTTTAGTATTACAATGCAACCACCCTTATCTGCAAGCTTAATGGTAATGTCGGGGTTTCTCCGCAGTTCATTGAGTGCTCTTTGTTCTGACTTTGATAAGTTTTGCGAGATGGCCGTATTTTCTCGTACGCTCGGGTTATATCTTTTTGGACAGCTGATATATTTATATCAAGGTGTTTGTCCCTCTGCTCACTTGGACACCATGATTTGTCCCCACCAATCAATCTATTCTCGTCTGGACTCTTTTCCCGATCATGAAAGTATTCCCGGAGGCGGAGATTACGCGCAAAGTTATCGAGATCTTGGTAAAGTTGAAACTCATTAAATATGCCGGATGCTGGGCAAAATGTTAAGCCCCTCGACAAAAGTTGCAGTTGAGGGGGTGTAAGTGGTTGTGCTAGACAGGTTAAGGACATTGTTCTCACGAGTTTTTGAGTGCGCTGGGCTATCTTGTGGAACGTGGGTGTCACATTCCATATTCGATGGTCGACGGGTCACTGTGATCAAACCTACACTGTTGTTCTGAGTTTTCATTTTTCTTTGCAAACTTGGAAAGAAGTTTAGCAGATCGCTGGCCTTTTTGCAGAGTCACATCACTATTTCCGCATGTAACTGAGCTGTGGAAGTGAGACTGTCACGTTGAAATTTGCGCGCTTTTACTTTTGAAATTTCTTGCTTCTTCTTTGTCTCATAATTTTCCTATTCATTTTTCTCATACTCTCCAAGATTAGACAACGATCTCTGTGTGGTCTCCGCGACACTGTATTCGGCGGCCCTACGTTCACTGTGGTCCGCAATGACCTGCGTCCATTTAAAGGAATCTTCAATTAAGATTTCTTCCCACCTCCTCTTTTCTGTTTCATGTAGTGTAGACATTGATGGGGTGCAGGCTAGGCGGAGCCCCTTAGGTGCAATTCGGTGGGATAAATATTTGGTTAATATTTCAGCATGTTTCTCATACTGCACCCGTTGCTCAATAGTTTTCCTAATTGTTAGAAATGATTCGGACCATGCGTGCTCGAGGCTGGCCGTACCTTTTCGGTCCGCGTGTCAATTGGAAGTCGCCGCCTTGGTCGTCGCCGCGTACGTCCGCCTGGTGTTGTAGCGCCGCGCTGGCAGGGGTGGCGATGTTGTGACTGCGAGGGCCCTGGGTGGCTCTGTGCGTTCCTCGGTTTCCCGTTACTGAGTGGGCTTGTCGCCGGAGGTCGTCGTGCGAGGCGTTGGTGCCGATCTCCATGCCGCCGAAGGCCTTCGGAGCTGGACGCTGGTGTGCTGCGCCAGCAGAGCGACACCCTCGAAGCTTGCATGTAGGCCATCTGCAGCGAGGAAACGCCGCAGTGCTCGATAACTTTGCGCGTAATCTCCGCCTCCGGGAATACTTTCATGATCGGGAAAAGAGTCCAGACGAGAATAGATTGATTGGTGGGGACAAATCATGGTGTCCAAGTGAGCAGAGGGACAAACACCTTGATATGTATATATCAGCTGCCCAAAAAGATATAATCCGAGCGTACGAGAAAATACGACCATCTCGCAACAACTTATCAAAGTCAGAACAAAGAGCACTCAATGAACTGCGAAGAAACCCCGACATTACCATTAAGCCTGCTGATAAGGGTGGTTGAATTGTAATACTTAACACGTCGGACTACCTAAAGGAAGGGGAAAGGCAACTGTCAGACACAAACTTCTACAAAGAACTTCCAAAGGACCCGACTCCGGAATTTGACAATAAAATAAAAGCAATCCTAAATAACCTCCGCCAGGATGGAAAAAATTACCGGCAAAATGCTAAAAGCGATGTTGCCATCTCATTCTGTTCCCGGTCGATTCTACCTACTCCCTATAATACACAAATCAGGTAATCCGGGAGTTCGATAGTATCCAGTAACAGTACATCAACAGAAAATATATCAGAATTCACAAATTCCCTGATAAAAGACATTCCACCGACTTTTCCCTCTTACCTAAAGGACACAAACCACTTTATCCGCGAAACTTCTGATCTCAGTATCCCAGGTGATAGCTTTCTGGTGACCATGGACGTCTGGTCACTGTACACCAACATACCCCGTCGTGACGGAATAATGGCTATGGTTTCTGAATATGAGAAATTTGACTCGTACACAGGTGTTAGCAGTGCGGTACTGTCTACACTTCTTTGAACTTGTACTAAATCATAACCATTTTGAGTTCAATGACAAGCACTTCCTTCAGGTCAGTGGCACTCAAAACGGGCACAAAAATGGCCGCGAACTTTGCGAGCACCTTTATGACATCCTTTGAAATCCCGTTTATTGAGGGGCGCACCTTGAAACCTTTGTATTACCGGAGATTCTTGGACGATATATTCATGGTATGGAACCACGATGAGGGTAGCCTTCTCCGGTTTATATGTGATTTCAATGAACTCCACCCATCAATTAAGTTTACACATATCATTTCCAAAACTAGAATTAACTCCTTGGACGTCACTGTCTCGATCGAAAATGAACGCCTGACAACAAACCTTTACAAAAAGCCTACAGACCGGCAGATGTACCCACCCTTCAACAGCAGCCATCCAAGACACTGCAAAACGGGTATTCCATATTCTCAGGCCTACCGGTATCGAAGAATATGCACCGACATACGGGAATTTGACAAACATGCAGGACACCTAAAGCATGCCCTATCACAACAAAACTATACCAAAGACATTATTGACGATTCCATACTACGTGCTCGCAACGTGAATCGGAATACCACAATCAAGGAGCAAAAAACAGAATAGAAAACAACTTCCCAAACAAATCTTGTGCTAACTTACTCCTCATCAGTGCCACGAGTTAATAACATACTTTCCCGCCATTTCAATATAATCAGACAAAGCAAACGATTAACTTCCATCTTCGCGGAACCACCTCGCGTGGTGTACCGCAGGGATAAAAACCTCAAGGACATCCTTGTCAGAGCCAAAACAAGCCCTGCTAAAATGGAACCAGGCTGCCACCCCTGCGGAAAAGCTCGGTGCAAAGTATTCCCCCCACATTGTCACAACGCGTGAATCAAAAGCAAGCTCCTCAGACTTCAAATTCAACATCACAGAAAACCTTAATTGTGACTCCAGTAATGTGATATACCTGCTACATTGCAATGCCTGCGGGCAAGAATACATTGGCCAAACAGACACGCCGTTTCGACTGCGGTTCAACAATCACCGGTACCACACTACTTCGCTGCCGAACCAACCCTTATCCAGACACTTACGCCTGCCAAACCACAGCTTTGAAAATATCAGAGTAACCCTTCTACAATCAGGTTTTCGAAACATGCGGGAGCGCGAACAACGAGAGGCATATTTTATTTTCAAATTTAGAACACTAATATCCGGCATCAACGAGGACCCTGGCAGACTCTCCTGCCTCCGAGAAGTAAACCAAGATGTTTTTGGCAATAGGGAAACATAAATGGAGACCATGCTTGCTTCTTGATTGGCTCGTACGTCTGCAGTGTCCATTCTGTCTCTCTTTTCTTGTTTTTTCTTTTTTCCTGTTTCCTTTTTTTTCTCGCATTTGTAGAATATGTAGTGCCCCCCGCTCCCTACCACTTGGGGCTATTGACAAGGAACGAGCGGACATGAAAGGTGCCGAGCCGACCTATTAAGGGGACGGTCTTGCCTCCACGTGTGGCGGCGCAGACTCGTCCCGGCCGCCGCGGCGACAGTTTTGGGTGGCCCTCTGCACCACGAGGACCGGTAAACACGAGATCATAAGCAGACGTCGGACTCTTAGCGACTGTCAACTGTGGACAATTTTTCTCAATTTGTCGGGTTGTGTTGTGTGGTGGGGGGTGTCTTTTTTTCGTTTTTTCTTTTCTCTTTCTTTTTTTTCTCTTTTCCTTCTGTCCCACTTTTTCTTAGATGTTTTCGTAGGCGAGTGAACGCCGCTAGAGACGTTAGTTTAACTCATCCCCTGCCGAAACTGTTGTGAACTAAATAAATATATATATATCCTTGTTGACAACGCCTCCGTTGTGCTATAACCCATTGCTGAACTAAGACAACTGGCCCATCAAACTATTATTCTCATATATATATATATATATATATATATATATATATATATATATATATATATATATTGTTACAGTGAGTTCAATCTAGTAACATAACAGCAGACACAACAACAACAGAAGGGTGAAGAGAAGAACGACGCGCAGTACTGGCACGCACTTGCCGTCCATTTCCTGTAAATAATCCTGTATTCAACCTCGTTTACAAGTCCCGTAACAGAGTGATGGAGAAGCTGAACTTAAGCAATGTAGAATACTGGGAGAATTTGTACAGATTCCGGTCGAAGCGTAGCGCAACATAATTTTCAATAATCTTTAGTTCCCACTTAGCGCCTGTCCTGTGTGTTCTTTACTCTCTCCCGTTTTTCTTTGCCCTACGCTTCGACATGAACGTGGAGAAGCTGGGTAAGCTGAGTTCCCAACAATAGAATTTTCCCACTTTGGCCCTCCTCGGAGTCGTCGTCTTGCAGGACTACCACCACCCTCAACAGGAGACATGCCTCGCGAAACAGAAGTTCCGAGGACAATGGCCTACTCGAATCTTTACAGTGAGCAACCAGCTTTGGCGAGACTGGTGAGGAGGACGTCGACGAGTGGTTGAATTAGTACAAGCAGGTGAGCAAACTTAACGGCTGGGACTCCGACTCTCAGCTGTCGCATGTCGTGCTCTCCGTCACCAACACTGCCCTCCTGTTGCACGACAACAACGAGGATACGCTCATCCCATGGGAAACGCTTGTACAAGAATTAATGAAGTCCCGTTTGTGCGCTGTTTTAGAATAACTATGTGTACGTACCAACAAGCCCGCTTAGCTACCGTATTAAAGAAGTGCTTCGGGGACTGCACAACGAAACGGAAGCGAGCTGTACACACCCTGTCCCAAAGGGCTCAGCTCCTTGGCGAGACTTTCACTACGTACACCGAGGAGATCCTAAAGCTCTGTAAACTTGTGAACTCCAGTATGTCAGAAGAATACAAAGTTGGTCATCTTCTTAAAGGCATAGCGATAGATGTGTACCAGTTCTTGATCGCGGAAGAGAATCTGTCATGTGTGAATGACGTCAGGAGGCACTGCCGTACATTCAGAGCCCTGAAGATGAGTCGCATTGCGCCGAAATTTGGCCGCTTGCTAATGCGTCGACGCAAACCCCCCGTCCGACCTGTCATCGACAATACGACAGACAGTACGGGAAGAGCTGCTGCGGTGCTATGAAATAAGCCATTGCGGCAGTGACGACTACTACCGAGGCAACCAGCCGGACTATCCGCTGTCTCATCACCACCGTCTGTTAACGCCGCGAACATGGACGACTGCCGAGCTCTTCTTCGGTCCGAGCCTCTGGCATACCGACCTCCTTCCACCAACGAGCTGCAGCGACAGAATACGTATCCCTCGAAACGATGCCATAATGCTTATTCGACGAAAACGGGATACAGGTATTACAATGATCAGGGCAGATGTCTCATGCTAGCTAACGGAAATGAGGCGTTCAAACAGCATCACACCTTTCGGCCTCCACCTGTGTGCTATAGCTGCTGCATCCCAGGCCAAATCTCAAGATTTTGGGACCGTGGATGGCGATTCCGAGAAGCGCCTTCACCAGTTTTCTACCAGTCAAACGATCGACCTTTTCAACGTCATTGCCAACACGCCCAACTTCCAGTCGTCAATTTCGCCAAGGCAACTTCCGGAACACCACCACCAGCCTCGGACCAGGCTCCGACCTTCACCAGCCTTCACCAGTCTCCGACCGCAGCTTGACGCCACCGCCTCCTCCACGTGCCCCGAGGTCGCCATCTCCGCAGCGTCGCCTCCCGTCACCACCACCCGAAAACTAGGCAGTGCAGCCGATGGGGGGTGAGGCCGCTGGATACTGTGCGCTGCCAACCAATATACCTCCGTCAGCCTTGATGCTGAAAAACAAAGTTCGCGTGTGTGTTGACGATGTTCCTACTATGGCTCTCGTAGATACTGGGGCAACAATTTCAGTGATGAGCCTTAGTCTTAAAACTCTACTGGGGACGATAAGTTATGCTTTCGTGAAACAAACTGTTGTCGTTTTGTAGTGTTAGTGGTAACATATTCTGCCCGATCGGTGTTCGTACTGCGGATGTATGTCTGTGTTGCGAAGTATTTGCCACTGAATTCGTGGTAATTTCTCGATCTACGCACGACGTTGTCTTAGGCATAGATTTCTTGCGGGAGTTTGGCGCTACAGTTGACTGTCGCATTGGGGAGCTTTCGGCACACAACGATTTTTTGACCGGACTCGTGGAAATCTCGCCGCGTCCAGAAAGTGCCTTTTGTGTTGCCGAGGATGTAGTGATTCCAGCTCGGTGAAGCGTGTGTGTGGTGGTTCTTGGGCCCTCGGACGCAGAAAACCAAGCCAGAATAACTTCTTTCTGTCTTGCTCATTTCGAGCCAATGGTCGAAATACCCGGAAAGTCTTCCAGCATACTGCAGGCCGGGGTCGTTTTCTTCGGGTTTAGCTTTGCGGAATTTCTCGCGATATCTTTCTGCAGTGTATCGAAACCGTTGCAGTAGCGCCGCTCTTAACTGATCATAGTCCAACGCAGCTGTCGGATCCAACCGGCCTATCACGGTTAGAGCCTCGCCAGTCATGCATAGACTTAAGGACAGAGCCCATTTCTCACGGGGCCACCCTTGGCACGTCGCGACCCTCTCGAACCGTTGCAGGTAGGCGTCGAGATCGTCCCGTGCTTCGTTAAAGGGCGGGATCAGCTTGTGAGGGCTACACAGTTCCGATGCACGCGGAGTGCTCGTGGTGGATCCCCCCCGGTTCATGAACTTCAGCTGCAGCTCTTCCCATGCTTCCCTGAAGTCGCAGCTTCAGTTCCAATATCTTCAGTTCCTGTTCCTGAAGCTGTCTTTGTCGCTCCGCGCTCTCTTTGGCCTGTTCTCGTTCGCGTGCGCGTTCCTCACGAGCTAGGGCGCACTCTTTCTCCACCCATTCCTTAAGCTCGTCCTTCTCTAGCCCTAGTTCTCGGCCAAGTGCGAAAAATATTTCCTTGTCCATGGCTCAGCCCTGCATCTGAGTAATGGCTGTAATATTAATAGGCCATCCTGGCACGCTCGCCAATTGTGGTGGTTCTTGGGCCCTCAGACGCAGAAAACCAAGCCAAGAACAAGAAAAACATTTATCGACATCACACACAGAAACAATCACAACACTGTGGCTATCTGTACAATACACTGACTTTCTATAACTCAGACCTTACAGTCCTCCCGCCCAAGCACACGCGAGTACCCGGCGCGTCCTCACTACTTGTAAGTCTATAAAATTCGTCGGACGTCACTCACGGTACCGGTGAGACGATGGTGCCGACGACGCAACCTCGCCACGGGAAGGTGTGCTGTCAAGTGCACGGGAGCTGACGAGCAGACCATCAGCTGCTCGTGCCGGAACAGGCGGGCCCACGCTGCGGCCGACGTAACACCGAGGTCACGCCTTCAGTAGTCGGTTGTGCCGGACCGGCTCCCACGTGGCACCGTGGCCACGATCTCAACGACTGGTTGTGCCGGAACCGGGTCTCGACAGGATCAGCCGCTCGCTCTGGCCCGCACGCTCGTCCGCCACAGGCTCGGTCCGTTCGGTCCCTGAGGCCCAACGCCTAGCGCTCTTGCTAGCTGGCCGCGTTCTTCCTCCGCCCGTCGATGTTCTCTGGCTCACGCGCTCACGTTCGTCTGAAACCGCGCACACCTTCGTCTTCTTCCGTTGTTTTCGCTTTTCGCGTTCACTTTCAGTTTCGCTTTCAGTCTCTTACCACAGTGTGTGTTCCGGTAATTTGCTCTGGTACAGCTACTACTACGTTTGACGCCGCAACACTCTCCAATCAGCTTGTGTAAAGAAGAACGTGTTGGTGCCACATTGCTTTGTGTCGGTAGTTGAAGGAGAATCGGGATTATGGACGATGAATTGCACGGCCCAGCCCATACTTCTACCTTCTGGCATGAAGCTCACACTCCCCAGAGAAGAAACACCGGCTTTACTGGCTGTACTTGAGGCTGCTGCGGACGATTCCTTCCATTCGTGCCCTTCGGACTCGACACTACTACGGATGGTGAGCAAGTTTCTCAGCACGAGTGAGTGCCTCAAGTTACTGGCCGTTTTATCCCAGCACTCGCAAGTGTTTGACTTCTCCCAACACGATAAGGCATCCTCAATTCCAGCGTCTCGAATACGTCATCGCATAAACACCGGATCAGCGTAGCCTATACGGCAGAAACCATACCGAGTATCACCGACTGAATCTAAAGTAATTAGCGAACAAGTTGAAGAAATGTTGCAAAAGGGAGTAATTGAGGAGTCTGCGAGTCCTTGGGCCGCACCTGTCATTCTCGCTAAAAAGGATGGAAGTTGGCAATTTCGTGCCGACTACCGCCGGTTCAACAGTATTACGAAGAAAGATGTCTACCCGCTTCCGCGCATAGAAGATGCATTGGATTGTCTTCATTCGGCTTCCTACTTTTCGGCTTCCTTCCTACGTCAAGATTTGCTATTGGCAAATCTTGACGCACACCGATGAAAAAAAAACAGTGTTCGCAACACTCGATGGCCATTTTAAATTCAGTACGGCTTGTGCAACGCGCCCGCCACCTTCGAACGATTCATGGATACCTTTCAGCGGGCTTTAAAATGGGAGATGTGTATGCGCTATCTAGATGATGTTATTATCGTTGGACGCACATTTCACTAGCACAACGAGCATCTAGGCATTGTGCTAAGCTGCATACAGAAGGCTTGTCTTGTGCTCAACTGCAAGCAGTGCCATTTCAGGGGACGCCAAGTCTTGGTGCTGGGACATCTCGTGGCGTCAGGCCCGACCCTGCAAATACTGAGGCTGTTGAAGCACTTGAGCCACCCCAGTCTGTCAAAGAACTCCGCAGCTTCTTGGGGCTGTGCTCTCCTACTTTAGGCGATTCATTCCTCGCTTTGCTGACGTCACTTATTCCTTTACAAGCCTCCTGCACAAGAACACCCATTTCGAGTGGACGCCTGAGTGTTCAGCTTCCTTTGGGCAGCTAAAGTACTTGCTCACGTCATACTTCAATCCTACCGCGCCAACACAGGTACACACAGACGCGAGCGGCGTCGGTTATGGTGCCGTGCAGGTTCAACGGTTGGGTAACAGAGAACACATCATCGCCTACGCAGGCCGGTCATTAAGTAAACCCGAGCGTAACTGCGCGGTAACTTAACAAAAATGCCTGCCTTTCGCTGTTCAGCTAGCGTGTTTCGGTCATACCTGTACGGGCGTCAGTTTACAATCGTCAATGACCATCACTCTCTGTGCTGGCTCGTCAATCTTCGGGATCCGTCAGGACGCCTTGCACGATGGGCCCTGCGTCTGCAAGAGTACAACTTCACTGTCTCGCACGAGAGCGGGCGACGACATGCTGACGCTGACTGTCTTTCCAGGCTGTCTCACCGTAGCACGGAATGTGACGCTGATAGCTTCGACCAGGTAATCGCAGCCGTACACCAAGATTTCCCAGACGTTGCAACCTTCGCCAGGTGGCAAAGTGAGGATCCGGCTCTAGAACCTATCTTCGCTTCTGCGTCCGGGATGGCCTGCTATATAAGAAGAATTTAGCCGCCATGGGTGCGCGCTATCTTCTGGTTGTGCCAGAAGCCCTCCGTTCTTCGCTTTTACGTCTCGTGCAACGATGATCCAGCTGCAGGTTATTTAAGGTCTATGCGGACACTTCATCTTGGCAAATAAAGATTTTACTGACCTCAAATGCGCAAGAAAACGGATACAAACGTAGCCAGTTGCGCTGAGGGTCAAAGTCACAGAAGACCTACCGATACTCCCTCCGCTCGTCTAAAGCCTGTAGTACTCCTAGCTCACCTATCGAACAAGGATGACTGCCAGTTGGGCATGTTGGTAAAGGTTCATGGTGAAACAAGCGCGAAATGTACGAAGACTTAGAGAGGACACAGGACGAAGCGCTTTCACTAGCAACTGAAAAGTTTTATTACGGAAAAAACGTTCTTATAAAGGAATCACATGAATACACGTCACCACAAACTACTCATACTTCTTAAACGGCGCCACAAGGGAAGACGAATGCACACGAAAAACAGAGGACACGAAACACAAGCGCCGACTCTCAACTGAACTTTTATTCACATGCGCTTTTATTCACATGAGGCTTGGCACATACAAAAGGAAAAAGAATCATGCATCAGCTTCCCGTCTGTAGCTTTGCAGAACACAGAAATCTTATACTTGAATGGGTAGAGATTTTTTTTGTAGTTTTTTTGTTTTTTGTATTTTTTGTTTGTTCATACCGGTTTTCATCGTTTATGTACGGGTTTGTTATCTGTGTGAAGCCATGCGTGGGTATATATTTATGGTCTGCGCATGTGAATAAAAGTTCAGTTGAGAGTCGGCGCTTGTGTTTCGTGTCCTCTGTTTTTCGTGTGCATTCGTCTTCCCTTGTGGCGCCGTTTAAGAAGTATGAATTCATACCAACTTGCCCAGTTATCAGTCCTTCTAACCACAAACTACCCTGATTATCACAAATAGTATAAATCAACAAAAGACCGCTGCGATAACCGATTGCAAACAGCAGGCCGGCACGTGTTACAAGGAAAGCGCTCCGTCCTGTGTCCTTTCTAAGTCTTCGTACATTTCGCGCTTGTTTCATCATGAACCTATCGAACAAGTAGGCATCGACCTGATAGGACCGTTTTCACACTATGATCCAAAGGCAAGCGCTGGATCACAGTGTGCGCCGACTGCCTGACTCGGTTTCGAGAGACAGCAGCCCTACCCTCTGCAACTGCTGGGGAAGTGTCACAGTTCATGCTGCTTTCCATATTACTTCGTCATGGTCCCTCTCGTGTGATAATTAGTAACCATGGCCGTTAGTTAACGGCTGATCTGGTGGAAGAACTTCTGTGGCTGTGTGCCACTAATCTGCGACATTCAATACCTTATCACCCTCAGACCAATGGTTTGACTGAGCGCACGAACAGAACACTTGTGAACATGATATACATATACGTTAGCTCGGACCACAAGAACCGGGACGAAGTGTTTCCGTTCGTCACGTATGCCTATAACACCGCGCAACATGAGACAAAGACTGGATACAGCCCGTTTTTCCTACTTTACGCTCGACCAGCGAGATAAATCTTGGATACGATCTTGCCTTTCAGTAGTCATGACGACGCTTGCATCGCGGGAACCCTTTGCCGGGCGGAAGGCGCTCGGCGACTCGCTCGATTGCGAACTCTGGCTTCACAAGAACGGTCGAAATCGCGATACGATAGCAGACACCGGCAAATAACTTACGAGCCTGGCGTCAAAGTGTGGCTATGGACTCCTGTGCGCGAACGTGGACTGTGCCAAAAACTACTTGCTCATTATTTTTGATCGTTTGTCGTAACCGAGCGGCTTAGTGAGGTGGATTTTCGAATGGCACGACTCACTGCCAATGGGAGACCGTCATCCAAGACCGAAGCCAAGCACGTAGCCCGCCTGAAGCCATTCAGTGAGCGACTGCCCAGGTGACCTCTCGCCCGGAAGGCTTCGTCACCGAGGGCAGCATGTTAGAGTGGGTTCAATCTAGTAAAGCAACAGCAGCAACAACAGAAGGGTGAAGAAAATAATATCTACATATATTCTTCTCTCCCTCTCTCTCTCTCTCTCTCTCTATATATATATATATATATATATATATATATATATATATATATAGTCAGGAAATGAAGGAGCACACTTACGAAAATTGAATATTTTTACTGGTTAACGTTTCGGCCGTGGCACGGCCTTCGTCAGAATGAAAAGAATTACAAGCATGTGGCCGCTTTTATGGGCATGAACACGTGGGTACAAAACACGTGGGATCAGCACGTGAATGTTTAAAAGGACCGAACCAACCATGATAACAACACCAAAACAAGGGGAAAATAAATAAATAAATAAAGAAAGAAAAAGAAAACAAACAATTCATAAATTTAATAAAGCAGGTTGGATCACGGGCATGAAAAGGCATTTACAACGATGAGCCATTGAGCACAGTAGTCACGATGACTGTACATGAATGAACAAAAAATGATGGCGATTGTTATACAATGAAAACGTTCGGTGCGTTTCGTTAAACATATAGCAATATTGCTATCAGGGCATCACAGAAAGACACGACACTTTTCCAACGCTCTCATTGATGCCGGCCGACACAGTGTTGAATTTATGGATTAAAAAAGATTCTCTAATTTCGCGATCATGGTGCGATTTGAAGCCTGATTGTAATAGCGTCACCATGATCTTGTCAAACGAATGACCTGGCAGATGAACATGTTTAGACAATGGGAGATGTGGCAAACTGTTAGCGTGTGCTCTGTGATTGTTAAAACGGATACGAAATGATGTTTCGGTTTGACCGATGTATTGCATATGACACACTGAGCATTCTAGTAAGTAGATGACGTTGGTGCTGTCGCAGCTGAAGTCCCCGTTAATCTTAAGTGAAAAATTAGATGCCGTGCTTTTAGCAGTTGTCGCAGTGGTCATATGCGCACAAACTTTACATCGTGGCTTGTTACAGGGATGACAACCAGCAGGAGCAACAAGTTTAGTTTTAGAAGTCACAATATCGCGCAGGTTCCTTGATCTCCGATAAACTACTCGTGATGATTCCGTGAAAATGTGCTTAAGCCGATCGCTCTGTGTCAATAAGTTGTAATGCTTTACTGAGAATGCATGACACGTTAGGAATAGATGCAGAATGCGTTAAAAGGAGGTTAGTTCGTGAGGTTGGCGCCAATCGCTTGTCATTACTGATGAGATCTTTACGATCGAGACAGTTGTCCCGCTGGAGAGCGTCGTCAATTATACGTAAAGGATAATTTTGATCGGTTAGCGCTTTACGTAGCTGGTCACAGTTCCGAGCGAATTCACTGTTTGACATGGCTGCTTGTCAAACATGGATGTTTGACAAGCAGCCATGTCAAACATGGATTTTTGACATGGCTGCTTTTAAAATGAAGATATCGCTGTCGGTCAGTGGGCTTCCTGTAAAGGTTCGTCATTAGTTTACCATTGCACAAAGATACAGTGACGTCAAGGAAGTTTATGCTGACAGGTGAATAAGAGTGGGAAACGTAAATTGATGGTTTTGCGTTATTAAAGTCAGCAATGAAAGAAAGTAACGCAGCTTCACCGTGGTGCCAAATTAAGAAAATGTCGTCGATGAAGCGTTTGTAATAAAGTGGCTTAAGATTACGAGTGGCGGGGAAATTATTTTCTAACATGCCCATGAAGACCAACCCACCAACGAGAAACACGGCATCGGCAAGGACGACGACGACGACGGACAAAGCAGCGACATGTAATGATGTGACGAACAATCCAGTGAATAGCAAGGCAACAGCCAGGTCACCGGCAGCTTCTCCGGCTCGCTGTGCCACGTCGTCTCAACCAAGGTACCAATTTAGAAACAAGCGGTCCGATCCTGCCAAAGGAACCGACTGACTACCATCTAGCCGGGGTAAGACTACCTTTGGTTATGCCTCTGCGCATTTTTTGAAAATTAGGAAAGTTATTGAAAAGCGCACCCGTTGTGACCTGCATGCTACCACCTTAAAAACATATATTGCTGCATCTACAGTGCCTAAATGTTTGCGCCTTAACTTAAGGCCTGCCACGTGTGAAATGTCTAGCAATAACTTGTCGAGGTGGGAGAACGCACTCAAACAAGCTTCTCTGGAGCTCACGCGTGTTGTTACTAACCATTATGAGTCATCCGCAAAACAGCTAACAAACAAAGAGAATCAACTCTTCGCCACTCATAATTTCACTGTCGAAGAAAGAGCGTTGCTTGACAACTACAGGCAAGAAAAGATTCGCGAGCTCAGCGACCATAAATATAAAAAACTGATGCGCGATAACATTTGCACTAGCGTCAGTACTCCCATTGATACAATGTCTTCGGCGCATTTGTCGTCCGCAGATACTGATAATATAGTAAATATTTCTAGTACCACGTTATCGACGGCAGAGTTGAGTGTTCTTTCCCGTGGTTTAAACTTTTGTCCTGCCACTGGCGGCTATAGCGAATTCCAGCTAATCAGTGACTTACACAATTTTGAAAGAAGCATGCGTTTACGTGAATACTTCTATGATCGGCCTGCATCTAATAAAACAACGTTTTTTTCTTCTAAGCACTGGACTCCTCCCTCACAGAGGGATAAATGTCTGGATATTTATATCCGAGCAGTGCAGCGCGATGTACTCGAAGCATACAAAAGCCAATCGCCATTCCATCGTAACCTTAGCGCCAAAGAAAGGGAATCAATCAAAACCCTGGCTAGCCGTGACAACATCGTCATTAAACCGGCTGATAAAGGTGGTGCAGTTGTTGTGATGGATAAAGATGATTACCTTAGTGAGGCCTACAGACAATTGAATGCCCACGCATTTTACAGGCATTTGAGCTACGACCCGACCGAAGAATTCAAGACCAAAGTAAAAGAAACTTTAGAAGACCTAGCAAAAGAAAAGAAAATTCCAGCATCTGCGCTTAAATCATTAGTCCCCCCTGACTCCGGTAGCTGGCAGATTTTATCTGCTCCCTAAAATTCATAAAGCAGAACAATCCAGGCCGACCAATAGTATCAGGAATAGGAACCATTACTGAAAGCCTGTCTCACTATGTAGACAGCCTAATCAGTCCTATTCCTCCTAACTTTTCTTCATATATCAAGGACACTAACCACTTTCTGTGTGATATAGTTGACATGCGTGTTCCAAGTGATGCTCTTTTGGTCACACTAGACGTGGCCTCGTTGTACACGAACATTCCGCATGCGGACGGGATTCGGTCTGTAATCCATGCATATAACGACTCGGTAGATGACAAACCTATTGACGGTTCCACCTTAGGCATTATTTTAGCACTGATCCTCGAACTTAACAACTTTGAATTTAACGGTGAACATTACGTTCAAACCAGCGGCACCTCGATGGGCACGAAAATAGGTCCCAATTATGCGAACATCTTCATGGGCATGTTAGAAAATAATTTCCTCGGCACTCGTAATCTTAAGCCACTTTATTACAAACGCTTCATCGACGACATTTTCTTAATTTGGCACCACGGTGAAGCTGCGTTACTTTCTTTCATTGCTGACTTTAATAACGCAAAACCATCAATTTCCTTTTCCCACTCTTATTCACCTGTCAGCATAAACTTCCTTGACGTCACTGTATCTTTGTGCAATGGTAAACTAATGACGAACCTTTACAGGAAGCCCACTGACCGACAGCCATATCTCCATTTTAAAAGCAGCCATGTCAAACATTGCAAAACAAGTATCCCCTATAGCCAAGCTATCCGTTTTAAAAGAATTTGTTCGGACGACAGTGAATTCGCTCGCAACTGTGACCAGCTACGTAAAGCGCTAACCGATCAACAATATCCTTTACGTATAATTGACGACGCTCTCCAGCGGGCCAACTGTCTCGATCGTAAAGATCTCATCAGTAATGACAAGCGATTGGCGCCAACCTCACGAACTAACCTCATTTTAACGCATTCTGCATCTATTCCTAACGTGTCACGCATTCTCAGTAAACGTTACAACTTATTGACACAGAGCGATCGGCTTAAGCACATTTTCACGGAATCACCACGAGTAGTTTATCGGAGATCAAGGAACCTGCGCGATATTGTGACTTCCAAAACTAAACTTGTTGCTCCTGCTGGTTGTCATCCCTGTAACAAACCACGATGTAAAGTTTGTGCGCATATGACCACTGCGACAACTGCTAAAAGCACGGCATCTAATTTTTCACTTAAGATTAACGGGGACTTCAGCTGCGACAGCACCAACGTAATCTACTTACTAGAATGCTCAGTGTGTCATATGCAATACATCGGTCAAACCGAAACATCATTTCGTATCCGTTTTAACAATCACAGAGCACACGCTAACAGTTTGCCACATCTCCCATTGTCTAAACATGTTCATCTGCCAGGTCATTCGTTTGACAAGATCATGGTGACGCTATTACAATCAGGCTTCAAATCGCACCATGATAGCGAAATTAGAGAATCTTTTTTAATCCATAAATTCAACACTGTGTCAGCCAGCATCAATGAGAGCGTTGGAAAAGTGTCGTGTCTTTCTGTGATGCCCTGATAGCAATATTGCTATATGTTTAACGAAACGCACCGAACGTTTTGATTGTATAACAATCGCCATCATTTTTTGTTCATTCATGTACAGTCATCGTGACTACTGTGGTCAATGGCTCATCGTTGTAAATGCCTTTTCATGCCCGTGATCCAACCTGCTTTATTAAATGTATGAATTGTTTTTTTCCTTTTTTTTCTTTATTTATTTATTTATTTTCCCCTTGTTTTGGTGTTGTTATCATGGTTAGTTTGGTCCTTTTAAACATTCACGTGCTGATCCCACGTGTTTTGTACCCACGTGTTAATGCCAATAAAAGCGGCCACATGCTTGTAATTCTTTTAATTCTGACGAAGGCCGTGCCACGGCCGAAACGTTAACCAGTAAAAATATTCAATTTTCGTAAGTGTGCTCCTTCATTTCTTGACTATATGTGCACCGGACCCACAGAACTTTCTTTGGAATCATTATATATACATATATATATATATATATATATATATATATATATATATATATATATATATATATATATATATCGGGCAAGTGTTTTCGGTGGATACACTGATTCATAAAAATTGCCTTGAGGGGACGAACGTACGACAACTTCATTAGTTCCATTGTTTCGGCCGGGGACCGGACTTCGTCAGGAAATAGAATGCATACGTTAAACATGTTGCTTATATATACAGGGCGCCCCCCAAACATATGTCTAACCAGTATGTAATATCGCACATATATTGACAAATCGGCACAGGTAAAAGTGCGATTTTATATTAACATGTCAAAAATGATGTCCGGCGAATTTGGCGCAGTAATAAAGGGAATTTTTACAGTCACTGAAAGGAAAGAAAAGACGTTATAGCATGGGTGGTTATGTAGAGCGATGACATATAAGAACAATGGGTTAAAAGAGCTCGTTGCACTAACAAGAAACATGTGTAAACAGCCAACAACAATGCGCTAAAAGAACTAACAAGAAACACGTGTAAAGCAACGAGAACAGCAATCTGAGGAAAACATGTGAAATGTTAGGCAGTGGTGCTAATGAGATGTGGAATTAAACCAACACCTAAGTGAAACTGTGATACATGGCACTCATGAAAATGGAATATAACGGAAACGTGGGTAACAGGGTGAAAACTGGTGAAAGTGGCAGACACATGACATACGGCATTTAGCATTGCCAGTGACCTGGTGATCCCGTTGCTTAACTCTTACATGCGCAGGAACGTCAGCTTTCCTGCGCTTTCGTTAATGCCGGATGATAATGCTTTAAATTTGTAGATCAGGAATGATTCGCGCACTTCCCATTCGTGGTGATATTTAGAACCAAATTTCAATATGGTTGCCGTCAGGTGATCGAGTGAGTGCCCTGTTGTGTTCAGGTGCTTAGATAAGGGCAGGTTAAGAAAAGTTGTGACATGCACCTTGTGATTATTAACCCTTTCAGTCCCAGTGATTCCAATTGGAATCATAAATTATGTAGGTCAGTCAGCAAGCATCGGGTAAAGATAAAGCGTTGTTCTTCCTCAAGAGCCCGTATTTAGCATCTACCCTACATGTGGTGTCAACATGGCACACACAATAATGCGACGTCACGTCTGAATGAAGAAATTACAGAAGCAGTTGTGCTGTTCGCGCATTTTGCTGAGGCAGCGTCTTCTTTCGCTATGTAGAGATAGGGCATTTATTTTAGTTCTGTGCCGGAAATTTGAATTTTGGCTATTGGACATTATGCTATCCTGTCTAAATAACATTTTAAGTAATAAATGAAGTAAAAATTGTGGAAGTATTATTAAATAATAATTATTTATTAAATTAATTGTCCCATTAATTACTCTTCACTGGAAAGTGTGAGCAAAGATTTTTTCAGTTTTTTCGGACTACCACGATCATGTGCATCTCGAAATGTAAAAACTAGTTGCTTACATTGAAAATAGTTAATTCGGGACTGAAAGGGTTAAGCTGCAATCTGAATCGTGTCTATATCTGGCCTATATACTGAAGCTTGCAGGTTGAGCCCTCAAGCAGCTACACAGTTACTTGTATCACAGTCGTAATCACCTTTAATTTTAATTGAAAAATTTGACGCCGAATTCTGGGCTGAAATGGAGGTGATCATGTGTGCCCACAGCTCGCAACGTGGTTTGCCACAAGGGTGGCAACTTGAATGGACAGAAGGGTTAATTGAAGTCAGCATATTGTCACGTGGTCGTGACGTTGACGAAGGCAGTAGGCAGTAGTCCAACGTGAAACACTTTATTTGGGCCGATCTTGTGGCCGGTAAGCTGAAGGTGAGATTACAACAATAAACGCTGGCACTGATAGCGGCGAACAGAGCGTCGGTCGTCGATCAACTGACAAGCGGTGAAGCGCGTCGGAATTTATACGCGTGCCATAGAATATTCCAGTCTTATCACTGGTTGTCGCGCAAGCTCTGGAATAAGCTCGAGTGTTCGCGTCTTGCGCGCAATCTTAACAAAACGATCTACAATGATCGCGAAGCTTCTAGAACAATGAGGCGCGCCTTGCGCTGAGCATTGCTGACAGCCTTTGAGGGCGAAAACCGAATATAGCGAAGTGAACATAAGAAACGCGCGTGGCAATGCCCCCCTCTGAAAAAGCATCGTCCCGATGCTTAAAACAGAACACGGAAAGGGGGGGGGGGGGGGTAGGTGGCCAATGCATGCAACAATAAATAACAGCAATAAAGAAGGTACAATAATAAACCAAAAAGTACAGTCCTCAAATTCACTAACGCGCGTGATATCGCTTGAGGCGCACGACATGGACTACTTCAGGTCGCGCACGGCGCCGCTGAGAGTTCGTAATGCAGTCAGGGACAACCTCATAGTCGAGTGCGCCGAGGCGTCGAAGTACCCTGTACGGTCCGAAGTATCGTCGAAGAAGCTTCTCACTGAGTCCCCGTCGGCATATTGGCGTCCACACCCATACACGGTCACCGGGTTGGTATTCCGTGGCGTCGTCGAAGGTTGTAGCGGCGACTGTCAGTCCTCTGCTGGTGTTTGATCCGTAGGCGGGCGAGCTGTCGTGCTTCTTCGGCGCGCTGTAGGTAGGTGGTCACGTCGATGTTTTCCTCGTCGGTCACGTTTGGTAACATGGCGTCGAGCGTCGTTGCCGGGCTCCGTCCGTAGACCAACTTGTATGGCGTCAACTGCGTCGTTTCTTGTACGGCCGTGTTGTACGCGAAGGTCACGTACGGAAGGGTGGCGTCCCACGTCTTGTGTTCGACGTCGACGTACATGGCCAGCATGTCGGCGATGATCTTATTTAGACGCTCGGTCAGGCCGTTGGTCTGTGGGTGGTACGCGGTGGTCCGGCGGTGACTTGTGTGGCTGTATCGCAAGATCGCTGGGTTAGGTCAGCCGTAAACGCCGTACCTCTGTCGGTGATGAGAACCTCTGGGGCGCCGTGTCGAAGGACGATGATCTCAACGAAGAACTTGGCTACCTCGGCGGCACTGCCTTTGGGCAGGGCTTTTGTTTCGGCGTAGCGGGTGAGGTAGTCGGTGGCTACGACGATCCACTTATTTCCGGAAGTCGACGTTGGTAACGGCCCCAGGAGGTCCATCCCGAACTGCTGGAACGGTCGCCGAGGAGGCTCGATCGGCTGAAGGAAGCCTGTTGGTCTTGTTGGCGGTGTCTTCCGTCGCTGGCAGTCTCGGCACGTCCTTATGTAGCGGGCGACGTCGGCGGCAAGGTGCGGCCAGTAGTAATTTTCCTGTACTCTTGCGAGCGTGCGGGAAAGTCCGAGGTGTCCAGCCGTCGGGTCGTCGTGTAGTGCCTGGAGTACTTCTGGACGCAATGCTGAAGGCACTATGAGAAGGTAGTTGGCTCGAAGTGGCGAGAAATTCTTCTTTATGAGAACGCCGTTTCGCAAGAAAAACGAAGCGAGTCCTCGCTTGAATGCCTTCGGAACAATGGCGGTCTTGCCTTCAAGGTACTCCACAAGGCCTCTGAGTTCCGGGTAGGCTCGCTGTCGTTCGGCGAAGTCGTCGGCACTTATGGTTCCCAAGAAGAAGTCATCCTCCTGGTCGTCCTGCGGCGGCGGGTCGACGGGGGGCGCGAGATAAGCAGTCGGCGTCGGTGTGTTTTCGCCTGGACTTGTAAACGACGGTAATGTCGAATTCTTGAAGTCTCAGGCTCCACCGTGCGAGGCGACCAGAAGGGTCTTTCAAGTTAGCTAGCCAACACAAGGCGTGGTGGTCACTCACAACTTTGAAGGGCCTGCAGTAAAGGTAGGGGCGAAACTTCGATGTAGCCCAGATGATGGCAAGGCACTCCTTTTCTGTTGTGGAGTAGTTGGCCTCTGCCTTTGATAGCGACCGGCTAGCATAACTAATGACCCTTTCCAGTCCGTCAGTCCTCTGCACAAGAACGGCACCGAGTCCCACACTGCTTGCGTCGGTGTGTACTTCTGTTTCGGCGTGTTCGTCGAAATGCGCAAGTAACGGAGGCGTCTGCAGGCGTCGTTTTAGTTCCTGAAATGCTTCCTCTTGCGGCGTTTCCCACTTGAACTCGATGTCGGTCCTGGTGAGGTTAGTGAGAGGCTCGGCGATGCGGGCGAAGTTTTTAACGAACCGCCGGTAATAGGCACACAGGCCGAGAAATCGACGCACGGCCTTCTTGTCGGCGGGCGGCGGGAATGTAGCGATGGCGGCTGTCTTCTGCGGGTCGGGGCGTACTCCGGACTTGCTTATCACGTGGCCCAAGAACAAGAGCTCCTCGTAGGCGAAGCGGCACTTTTCTGGCTTCAGGGTGAGTCCGGAGGTCTTGATTGCTTGAAGTACAGCTTCAAGGCGCCGGAGGTGTTCGTCGAAGTTTGAGGAAAACACAACGACGTCGTCCAAGTACACAAGACAAGTCTGCCACTTCAAGCCTGCCAGTACGGTATCCATTACACGTTGGAACGTCGCAGGCGCCGAGCAAAGACCGAAGGGCATTACCTTGAACTCGAAGAGGCCGTCTGGTGTGATAAAGGCAGTCTTCTCTCGGTCTCTCTCGTCGACCTTGATTTGCCAGTAGCCTGCCTTGAGGTCCATCGACGAAAAGTACTTTGCGTTGTGGAGTCGATCCAGGGCGTCGTCTATCCGTGGGACGGGGTACACGTCCTTCTTCGTGATCTTGTTCAGGCGACGGTAGTCGACGCAGAAACGTAGCGTGCCGTCCTTCTTCACGAAAACCACGGGAGACGCCCATGGACTCTTGGACGGCTGGATTATGTCGTCGCGTAGCATTTCGTCGACTTGTTTCTTCACGGCCTCGCGTTCGCGCGTCGATACTCGGTACGGGCTCTGTCGAACTGGTCGAGCGCTTTCTTCTGTAATGATGCGATGTTTCGCGACAGGGGTCTGTCGAATTCTTGACGACGCCGAGAAGCAGTCTTCGAATCGCAGGAGTAGGGCCTTTAGCTGGTCTTGCTTGACCTTCGGAAGGTTCGGGTTGACGTCGAAATCTGGTTTGGGACCTCGATTCGTCGAAGCAGGTTCGGTAGCATCGGAAAGGGCGAAAGCGTGGCTGGTGTCCATGAATTTCTCGATGTGGGCGACCGTCGTACCAATGTTAAGGTGCCTATATTCGTGGCTGAAGTTTGTTAGCAGTACCTTTGCTTTGCCATAACGCAACTCGGCGATAGCTCTTGCGACGCAAATCTGACGGTTTACAAGCAGGTGCTGATCGCCCTCGATGACGCCTTCGAAGTCTGCGGGCTTTTCGGTGCCGACGGAAATTATGATGCTGGAGAGAGGCGGAACGGTGCCGTGCTCGGCTATCACGTTCAATGCATGGTTCCCCTGCGTCGTCTGGGTAGGCAGAGCTTTTTCTGAAGTTAGTGTTATCGACTCAGATCTTAGGTCGATGACGGCGCCGTGGTCACTTAGGAAGTCCATTCCAAGTATTACATCCCTGGAGCAGTTTTGTAGGATTACAAAGCTCGCAGGTTAAGTCCTGTTATCGATGGTGACTCTCGCCGTGCAAACACCGGCCGGCGCTATTAGATGACCGCCAGCGGTCCGGATTTCAAGGCCTTGCCAAGCAGTCTTCACTTTCTTCAACTTCGCCGCGAAAGGGCCACTGACGACGGAATAGTCGGCTCCAGTGTCGACGAGGGCGGTGACGTTGTGGCCGTCGAATATTACGTCGAGGTCGCTGGTTCGTCGTCGTGCGTTGCGGTTGGGTCTTGGCGTCGGATCACGGCTGCGTCGAAATGCAGCGGTGCTTCCATGCTGCGTCGTCACGTTTTCTTCGGTCCGCGAGGTTTCATCGGCAGGGCTTCGTCTGCTTCGCGTCGTGTTGCGCAGGTCTCGTGGCGTTGTCGTCGTCGGCGGCCGCGGAGGATCTTCGGCATTTCGTCGTACAGCAACCGCACCTCCATCGGTTGCTGCCCTTAGTTTCCCGGATACGGGCTAGGCGACCGGCCCCGGTTTGGGCCGTTGGACTACTACCCCACACGTTTTCACGTTGGACTACTACCCAGCACCTCCACCAGATGTCACGTGGTCGTGACGTTGACGAAGGCAGTAGGCAGCAGTCCAACGTGAAACACTTTATTTGGGCCGATCTTGTGGCCGGTAAGCTGAAGGTGAGATTACAACAATAAACGCTGGCACTGATAGCGGCGAACAGAGCGTCGGCCGTCGATCAACTGACAAGCGGTGAAGCGCGTCGGAATTTATACGCGTGCCATAGAATATTCCAGTCTTATCACTGGTTGTCGCGCAAGCTCTGGAATAAGCTCGAGTGTTCGCGTCTTGCGCGCAATCTTAACAAAACGATCTACAATGATCGCGAAGCTTCTAGAACAGTGAGGCGCGCCTTGCGCTGAGCATTGCTGACAGCCTTTGAGGGCGAAAACCGAATATAGCGAAGTGAACATAAGAAACGCGCGTGGCAATCTTGTGCAAGTTTCTCGACCGACGGTACAGTACTCGCGGTGATTCAGAACATAAGCTTTTGAGGCGGTGGCTCTGCATGAAAATGTTATGGTGCCTTCGTAGGATGTGGTTAACATTTGAGACTGACGCAGAATGCGTTAATATTAGGTTTGTACATGGTGGATGTGGAGCCCGATTGTTGGAGTGAAGAAGCTCGATCCAGTCAAATGAACTGGCCCGTTTAATGGCATCGTCAATTACCTGAGGCGGGTACTGTTGTCTTAGCGCATCACTGAGTTTCCACCATTATCTTGGAAGTCTGATCGTGTGGAGCACAACTTTTGAAACGGAGCGCCTGGCTGTACGGTATGCTCGTCTTGTTGTGCCTCACGTGGCTACTTTCAAAGTGAAGGTAACGGTGTCTGTCAGTCGGTTTTTTGAAAAGTTTCGTCGTTAGTTTATTGCCTGATATGCATACCGTGACGTCGAGAAAGTTTATGTTTGAAGCTGAGTAGACGGGCGAGAAGGAGATTGATGGATGAAAATTGTTAAAGTTGACCACGAAAGACAAAACTTCAGATTCCCTGTGATGGCATAAGCAGAAAGATATCGTCCATGAAGTGCTTATAGTAGAATTACAGAAAGGTGGGCGAGTTGGTTTGGGTTCATAATAAAGTGAAAAGGGGGGCAGCGCTGTAACGAGTGAGTAACAACTTTATTCATCGAAGGGGTGAGGAGTAAGGGAGGATAAGACACGTAGGCTGCCAGGCTGTGCTTCTCGATGACGGCTTCCACTCGTTCCAGGACCCGTGTCTGGAAGTCTCTGTCGCTGCTGGAGAGAAGGGCCTCCCATTTTTCCTCGGTCGGGGGGTGGGCAAATAAGGTCGGCTGGCGGGGGATCGTTGGGGCAGCCCCAGAGGATGTGGTTTAGCGAGGCAACGCCGACCCAGAGGCAGCAGCGTGGATCGCTGAAGCCGGGGTGGATGTACGAAAGCACCAGCGGGCACGGAAAGGTGCGGGTCTGTAGGCGACACCAGGCGATCTCAGACCGCTTGGGAAGACTGGCGTGAGGGGGGGGATAGACATATCGCTCAAGGCGGTAGTGCTGTGTCATTTCGTGGTAGGTGACCAGGGGCTCCGGCACCAGGGCGTCCAACTCTGAGGGGCCCACCGCTCGGTCGACGAATCCTCGAGCATGTTGGTGAGCTGCCTCGGTGCCGGGGTGACCCGAGTGGGCAGAGACCCAGATCAATTCAAAGTGGCGCTGCTCGTCTTGCAGCAGTAGCGGGCGAAGGAGTCGTAAGGTGGTAGGCGAGACGAGACCTCGCGCAAAATTCGAGATGGCTTGTTTGGAGTCGCTGAGTATGATGCCAGCGTCGGCCGAGATCGCAGCCAAAGCAATAGCCGCCTCTTCCGTTTCGATTGCATAGGGTGTTCTAACGGTGCCGGCCGTGATTGCCGGCCCAGAAGGCGCTGAGGAGGGTGACACGCAAACGACTACGAAGGCATCCCTGCGTGAGTTGTACCGAGGCCCACACATGGCCCGCCATACAAATTGGGACGCGTTCCGAGAACTCAGGCTGCACTCCGCCGCCTCCAACATCGAGGACCTTTCGACGTGGACCGACCAGCTGCTACGCCGGGTGGTCGGCGTACTTGGCGTGAAGCATAGCGGCACGGGCTTGGCGGTGAGCGTCGTGGTGGCCTGCGAGCATATTCTTGGGTAGCGGCTTGATGGAGAAGGCCGCCCGAACAGCACAAGGTCCGGTGGGTGGGAGGCGGTGTCGTGGCCGATGGAGGAAAGGATGTGGCGACCGGTCGGCGAACGGTAAAGGCGTTGCACCTGAGCGGAACGGTGAGCTTCAATCAACTCGTCGAGGGTGTTGTGTACACCCAGGCGGAGAAGACGATCCGTGGACGCGTTGGAGGGAAGGCCGAGGGCAGTCTTGTATGCCCGACGGATGAGCACATCAATTTTGTCGCGTTCCGATTTGAAGAGACGAGTATAAGGGACGCCGTACGTGAGGCGGGTAATAACGAAAGCGTCGATAAGGCGGAGCAGATCGCGTTCTCGCATGCCCGCACGCCGTGCACGGACACGGGCGAGCGTATACGCGTGGTCTGCTGCACCGAGAGCGAGAGCTTGTCGATGGTGTGCGTGTTGTAACGGTTCGACTGTAGTATCAGCCCGAGCACGCCTAGATGCGAGACGACTGGAAGAGGAGCGGATTTGGCGTGAACCGTGATGGTGGGTTGAGGAATTTTATAGCGACGCCGGTCATGAGGTCGCATGAGAAGCCGGGCTGATTTGGCCGCTGAGCAAGTGAGACCGGCCGCGTGCACGTGGCACGTGACGACGTCGGTGGCGCGTTGCAACGTGTGCTCGATGTATCCGTCAGAGCCCGACGTAACCCAGAGAGCTATGTCGTCCACATACAGGGTTTGTTTGAGACCGGGGATACGGTCCAACTTGTCAGGAAGCGATCGGAGGACGAGATTGAACAGAAAAGGTGACAATACGGCGCCCTGAGGGGTGCCACGAGGGCCAAGGTCGTACGTGGGAGACGGGAGGTCTATGATGATTTCGACCGTGCGGGCGGTAAGAAAAGCGCGAATGTAGTTGTAGGTGCGAGTGCCGGGGTTGAGTGCCGCGAGTTCGTCAAGGATAGCCGAATGGGAAACGTGGTCGAATGCCTTATAAAGGTCGAGGCTAAGGAGAGCCTTGGTGTCTGAGAATGTGGGCGGGTCGAGGAGTTCGTGGTGCAGTTGCAATAGGACATCTTGTGTGGAAAGATGGGGGGCGGAAGCCAAGCATGGTGTGGGGAAGTAGATGGTTAGCGTATGTGTACGTTTGCAAGCGAGCGAGAACGACGTGTTCGAGAAGCAAAACAGTCATTTGGGCTAGTTGGTGCCGATTCATTTTAAAAGCGAAAAATTGGGGCGCGCTACGGAACAGGGACAAAGCAGAAGACGACAACACAGGCGCACTTTTTCACCTGTGTTGTCGTCTTCTGCTTTGTCCCTGTTCCGTAGCGCGCCCCACTTTTTCGCTTTTAAAATGAAAGTGTTCTAGAAGCTTGCCGACGCAGGAAGTCAGTGAGATGGGCCTAAGATTTACGATTGTGTGTTTCTTTCCCGGCTGGGGATGAAAACCACGCGAGCGTGTTTCCATCACTGAGGTAGGTTGCCGGAACGCCAGCACTCGTTGAGGAATGAAGTGAGGGTAGTGACCGAAGGAGCGTCGAGGTTTCTGAGGAGCTTGTTGGGGATGCGAGCTGGACCGGGGGTTGAAGTGGTGCGCAGCTTAAGTAGTGCCGCGTAAACCTCCGCCTCCGTGATATCGGCGTCCATTTCTGGGTTGGGTTACAACGCGAGAGGGTGAGTAGGTGTGCCAGGAGGCAGAAGCTGAAAATATTTGGTGGCAAGGTCTGCCTGCAGCGACGAAGTGTCACCGGGGAAGCCCGGACCACTCGTTCTAATTGTTGCTGAGCGACCGACTTGGCGGATGCAGGGTCGAGGAGGTGGCGGAGGAGATGCGAAGATTGCTTGCAGCCTAACTGAGCGGAGAGCCCCGATCAAAGCTGTTCCCACTGTTGGCGGGCGAGCAAGATGGTACGATCGAGATGTGCGATGCAGCGGCGTAAGCGACGGTTGTAGCGTCGCCTATGCCATCGGTTGGTGAGGCCCGTGCGAGCGACCCACAGGTGGGCAAGGCGAGAGTCAATTGCTGGATGGTCCTATGTGGTGGGGATCGAGGCGGTGACCGCTTCGAGGTCCGCTAGCAGCTGGTCGGTCCACGTCGAAAGTTCCTCGATGTTGGAGGCGGCGGAGTGCAGCCGGAGTTCTCGGAACACGTCCCAATTTGTATGGCGAGCCATGTGTAGGCGATGCTTGCACGGTGAGGTGCGGACTTGAATGGCGAGGACATAGTGGTCACTGCCGAGGGACTCTTGCGTGTTGGACCAGCGCGCGTCGCGCACGCTGTGGCAGAAGCTGAGGTCTGGGGTGGTGTCTCGGCACACACTTTTGCCGATGCGCGTTGGTTGCGTGGGGTCGGTGAACAGCGAAAGGTTGAGTTCGTGAGCGAGCTGCTACAGCCTCCTTCCGGGCCCATCAGCTTTGGGGTAACCCCAGTCCGGATGCTTGACGTTGAAGTCACCGAGGATAAGAAGGGGGGGATTTCACTTCTCTCGCTGCAGCGGCATGGAGCAGGGCGAGAAGAAAGAGAGATTGAGAAGAAAGGCGTTGAGAAGAAAGAGAGATTGCTGTTCACGTCGCTGAGGTAGTATTTCAAGAAAGACGTGGTTGACGGCAGGGAAGGGTAGATAGCTCGATTGACAACTAGCGTCTGCCGGGTGAGGACGGCTGTAACGGGATGGGGCAGAGGATGGTGCGCTACTTGGTTGTGGGCGACGTAACCACAGAGGGAAATGGTGGCGTGAGTTTCTTGTAGTAAGATGATGTCAGGAGAAATCGAAGGGTCTAGTCATTGAAGGTGGAGAAGGAGGTGGTTACGCTTTGGACAAAAACTACGGCAGTTCCACTGCCAAACGGTGAAGATGGATCGGTCAGCCATTATTAACAGCGGAAGGTGACGCCTCGGCCGCTATTTACGAGGCCGAGGCGTCACTTGCGTGTTGGACCAGCGCGCGTCGCGCACGCTGTGGCAGAAGCTGAGGTCTGGGGTGGTGTCTCGGCACACACTTTTGCCGATGCGCGTTGGTTGCGTGGGGTCGGTGAACAGCGAAAGGTTGAGTTCGTGAGCGAGCTGCTACAGCCTCCTTCCGGGCCCATCAGCTTTGGGGTAACCCCAGTCCGGATGCTTGACGTTGAAGTCACCGAGGATAAGAAGGGGGGGATTTCACTTCTCTCGCTGCAGCGGCATGGAGCAGGGCGAGAAGAAAGAGAGATTGAGAAGAAAGGCGTTGAGAAGAAAGAGAGATTGCTGTTCACGTCGCTGAGGTAGTATTTCAAGAAAGACGTGGTTGACGGCAGGGAAGGGTAGATAGCTCGATTGACAACTAGCGTCTGCCGGGTGAGGACGGCTGTAACGGGATGGGGCAGAGGATGGTGCGCTACTTGGTTGTGGGCGACGTAACCACAGAGGGAAATGGTGGCGTGAGTTTCTTGTAGTAAGATGATGTCAGGAGAAATCGAAGGGTCTAGTCATTGAAGGTGGAGAAGGAGGTGGTTACGCTTTGGACAAAAACTACGGCAGTTCCACTGCCAAACGGTGAAGATGGATCGGTCAGCCATTATTAACAGCGGAAGGTGACGCCTCGGCCGCTATTTACGAGGGTCGGGAGACGGTGGAGGAGTTGATGCGGGCATGTAGGGGTGGCTTGGCTCGGATAATTTCAAGCATAGCAGTTTGTAGAGTATCAACTGTTGATTGGAGAGATTGGAAGGACGAGGCGGGGGGGGATAGGCGGCGAAGTCTGTGCGCAGGAAATTTAGGGCTTCATGTGCAGTGAGAAGCTGGTGGACGGAGTTGAAGCGGCTATCCAAGCGTTTTTATAGATCCACCAGGGCCGCCTTGATGGCTACCTGGACCTCTTCGGACAGGTGAAGAGATTTAAGGGGGGGGTGTTGGGTCTGAGGCACTTGCTAGAGCATCCTTCAGGGGTCTGAATGTCCATGTCTGAGAAGGTGTCGATGTGGGAGAGCAGAGAGGATGGCTGGGTGATGGCCGATTCCAGCTCCTCTTCAAGAGCTTGTAGTTGTGCTTGAAGGGAATCGATCTGGGTCTTCTGAGCCGCTATTTGGGCGCTTTGGGCAGTGAGCTGCTGTCGGAGGGAGGCGTTTTCATGCTGCAGCACGGCCGGGCGTGCCGCGTGATCGTGCCGGATTCGTGGGCTGAGAGGCGGACGTAGACACCGCTGGTACGAGGGGCGGAAAGGCAGTGACCGAGTTGGGGGGGTGGAGGTGGTGGGGGGACCACGTGCAGCTTGCTGGGGTCAGCGCGCGGCCGCTGGGGTGCACCTGGTGTCGAGGGGTAGGTGTCAGGCACTGGGCTTTCGGACGTTGAGCGCGCTGCACGTAGCGGTGTTTGCAGTTGGAGCTGTGCGTGGAGTGATGCCAGTTGCAGACGATGCAGCGGGGGGGTGCAAGTGGGTGGCGATCCTTCGGGCGATGAGGGGTGAGCAGTGCCGCAGCGATGGCACCGCTCCGGCCGCGGCTTGGGGCACACGTCAGTCCGGTGGCCGGTCGAGCGGCAATTGAAGCAGGCTTCCACCTTTTTGCGGAACGGAAGGAGGCGAAGCTGGACACCGTGGTATAAGATCCACCGCGGTAGCTTAGTGTTCATGAGGGCGACCAATATGTGAGGGCACTTGCCCATGCGGCGACCACCCATAACAGTAAGGGCAGGATCGCTTGCCTGGAGGTCGTCAAGGATGTCTTGGTCCGTGAAGTCGTCAAAGGCGTGGTATAGTAGGCCCCTCAAGGCATCGTCTGGGGGTGGGGCGTAGAGGTGGACGGTAAAGGTGTTGCCGGAGACCGTGAGGGAGGTTATACGGAGATAGGCTTGAGCGCGAGCCAAGTCCGTGACGCTCAGCGTAAACGTGTTGTTGACAGGGGGGGATACGCACCGTGTCGCGAGATGCGGGAGGGAGGTCTTGCAGGCACGCTGTTTGCAGCAAGGCGGTGTACAAGTGGCAAGGCTGGAGGTTGGTAAGTTCTACGGGGCTTTTTGGGCGCCCGACGACGTGAATAGTGTCGGCCGGGGGACAAGGAAGTGGAGCGCTGCGGTGGGGCTTTGGAGGCGAGGCACTTGCCTGCTTCGGAAGGCGGCGATGATGACGGCTGGGAATTCGGCGAGGCCGTGGGGTGAGCTGTGGCTGAGCTTTCGTGGGGTGAGCTGTGGGTGAGCTCTGAACTCCAACCAAGGAAATAGGTGGTACCAGTCCGAGTTGAAGCTCCTGCTCAATTTGCCGTACTTCTTAGATGGAAATGGGTTCAGTATTGGCTGTTTGGGTTGCTCTGTCTTGAATTTCAAAATGTCCATCAGGCCTGCGTGGTCGACATCCACATCAGAGGCGGTAAATTCTGTCGCAGAATCAGGTTCATCCCTTGCTGCACACGACGCGGAAAGCTCGTTAGATTCGCTGTCCATATGCATCGACGAGGACGGGCAAGCGTCGCCAGAAGCGATGCTACACAGTCACTTCAAGCGGAATCGAAACAGAGCACTGAGAATTTTCTTGTTCCTGAAGCGTCTCCTAATCTTCTGCTGTTGAAGCAGAAAGCTCGGGAGGGACGCCTTTTCGCTTGGCCCGCTTGCTCGAAGCCGAAAAAAAAGTCGGCAATAGACCTTTTCTGCGACATACTGACGCAACCCAATGTCCTGTTTCCTTCCGTGACACGAGCACTGCTTGGGAGCGAGCACGGTGTAAAAAAATACTCGTATAGTGTAAGAAAAAAAGTATTTGTCTTACACAGCGGGAGCGAGCAAACGAATCGAACACCGCGGCAGTTTGTCCGCTTTGTTTATTGGACGTGCCGTTTTGGCGCCGCCGAAAGACGACACACGTATCCCGCGTGCTGCGTGTTCTTGCTTCGGTTACAGTGAAACCTCGGTCATACGAATCTCACGGGACCACCAAAAATATTCGTATCATCCGAAATTCGTATCACCAGAAAGCATGGAAAATTAGCACGCGACAAAAGAAAGCTCGCGTACACTTTCATTTATTGTTTTTCGGGACCGCAGCAACATCAGGAAGAACTCTGAATAACTGTCAGTTAAGTTGTTAGATATCGGCAATCAAAGCAGAATTCGTAAACGTACCACCCCTACGCGCGTGTTTCATTAATGAACCAGGTGCGTTGTGAGCCGTGACAGCAGTAGCGCCTTCCAAATTTTAGTATGCTTTTTTTCGCATTACACCAGAGTGCTGCGGCGAAAATAACGGAAGAAACACTTTGACACGATAGATCAAGGCCACAAAATTTGGGAACCGCGGTTCTAGGTTATCATTTTGTTATCGCGGAGGTGTTGGGGATGTTTTTTGGAAGATTTACGGCCGTGCCCGCACAAGTGCGCCCTCAGCAGTCCCGCATGTTGACGCCTGACTCCTTCGCCAAGACCGTCCTCGCCTTCTTTCGGTCCTCGTCCACCTTTCATAGGATATCTGAGGCACGAGACAGGCACGTGTAAACACAGCACAACGACAGCAGCCCGCATCGACACCTTAGAAAAAAAATGCATGGCGCCGATGCCCTCTGTAACCTAAACGCGAAGGCACACGGAGGCACATTAGAGCCTCTCTGATTCGCGCACACAATCTCGGAGGCCGTGACGCGTCTCTGAAGGTTTATTCTGACCGTGATTCTGACGATTTGGTGGTGCGGCGCGCATGCCCGCGCTTGCGTTCCCGCGCTCGCACGTTCTCGGCGCGTCTTCCGCGACAGCGCGGACAGCACTCTTCGTACCTGGGCGGTAGCGTACGTTCGTATCAAACGTCGTGGGGCGAAAATCGGTTCGCAACAACCGTACTTCATTACATTGCAGGCCAATGCGCATTGGCCGGGACCAAAGGAAAATTCGTATCACCCCAAAATTCGTATGAGCCGGGTTCGTATCACCGAGGTTTCACTGTATACTGCTTTCCAGTGATGCGCCTGGGATCTCCGCATCGCCAAGGTTCAACTCTGCCCAGTTGCCGAGCAGAGTCCGCATGAAAAGGTATTGAAACCGGCTCCGTATATGAACATCTACGGTTTCGAGCCCGCGCTGTTTGCTGCACCGGTGTTTTAGTCCGCTTATGGACGACACGTGCACAGTGTTGCCAGGTTTGGCTATATATAGCCAAATTGGGCTACAGAAAAATATTTTGGCATCGATTTGAGAATGTTGGCTATGTGGCTATATTTGGGCTTCTGAAAATCTGCGACTTGGCTTTGTTTGGGCTATATGTGGCGCCCTCTTGCTCAACACTCCACAGGCAATTCTCGTTGAGCAGACACAAATATGTAAAGGCGCGCTAGCATTTCTTGTTGAAGGGGTCGAAAACGGTAAGATTCATTAGGAATCCGCCCTCTGCGCCGCCTAAGCGAGCGGAGAACTGGGCGACGAGCACCATCGGTCTCTGACCGATTTTTGCGCCACAGCCACCGTACAACGCCGTTGCACCTCTCCGGAAGCCGAACTTTTTGGCTGTACTAGTATATCAACCACTTGATGTCCTGCCGCAATTTTAGAGTGGCGGCCGAAAAGTTCGATGTGCATTTGTAGAGGTACAAGACGCGTCTTCATGTATCGTAACGTTTTGAAATTTCGACGATTCCCAAGCGGGTAATGTTGTTTTTAATAGGATTGCAGAAGCAACGCAGGTAGTAGTGTATGTTGTAGAACCTACACAAACCCGGGCGATTACGCTGCAAAAAATGATGAGTCATGCACCCGGCCATCGTCATGAAAAGAGGTCACGCTTTTCACCCATCACATTTTGATGCCCGTGTTCACCACTCGTGCTTTGCGTGACACCAGCGTTGCCTGGAGCAAGTTGGTCCAAAAGACTTTTTCTTCCGCCTTACTAATCGTGGTGGGCTACTGGTTAAGGCGCTCAATTGCTGACCCGAAGGTGGCGCGATCAAATGCCGGCCGCGGCGGCCGGCTTTCAATGAAGGAAAAATGCAGTAGGTGCCCGTGTGCTTAGGTTAGGTGCTCGTTAAAGAACCCAAGGTGGTCGCAATTTCCGGAGCCCGCCACTGCGGCGTCTCTCATAACCATATCGTGGTTTTATAGGCTCAGTACTTATTATTGTCGAACACTTCCGCTGCGCTATCTTTCACTACCGCAACAATATTATATTATAGAGGTTCAAACGGGCTTTTTTTATTATTTGGTGGCGGTGAATTTTACGCACGAACTGAATGTTCTCGGGGTAGGTGGCCAAGGCTGGCGGCTTTCATAATAAAATTTGTCTAGAACAGCACAAAACATAAACATTCATCCTGCTTTGCTTCATGCGTGAAATACTGCAGAGTTGCTGATAACTGGTCCTATATAAGACCTTGCATTGGAAGGAAAAAATCCGTAAACAGGGCTTCTGTGCTCGAGCCGACGTTTCGACAAGTGGACTTGTCTTCTTCAAGGCTTCAAGGCTAGAAGTTCTAGCCTTGAAGAAGACAAGTCCACTTGTCGAAACGTCGGCTCGAGCACACAAGCCCTGTTTACGGATTTTTTCATCGCAAGCTTCCATCTTCCCCTTCTTGCCGTTTTTTGGACTTGCATTGGAAGGTCACTTTCCGAACGCAACGGACTGATGAGACGGAGCTTGCCGAATTTGCTTAGTGTTATTTTCAAATCAAGGTTCAGTCATTATAATTAAGGCTGCGCCTCAATATCGATACTTTCACCTTCTCGAACACAAGCTGTTTCCTACACTAACGACGGGTTGTACAAAAAGGAATTGTAGCAGTCTAATGTGAAAACGTATGTCAAAATAAAACTGAATATAAGAATGGCCATATTTGGCTACAAATTTTCTTGCTATTTATTGCCGTTGGCTACATTTGGGCTACAGTTTCTCTGGCTTTCGGCTACGCCGCCTCGTCCGACCTGGCAACACTGCACGTGCATCTTGCGTGGTATATGCCGGCTGTCTTGGGTTACCCAGCGCTCGCGGTTATGCGACCCCAGCAGGGCGAAGCTTATTCTCTGCGGTAGTGGTCTGCGAGGGGAAGGCGCCTCGAAAAGAGGATCTCGCAGACACGAACTTCCTGGTTCACGCAGACCGAACTGCAAACTGTGGACTCTTTTTATAGATCTACTATCAGTCAGAGCCATTTCTTTTCTTATAGCGCCTGTTCGCACTGTATTTCAAGTGTCTGTTTATCACAGGTGAAAGGGTAATAGCTTGGGAGAAGAAATTTCCAATAATTTGACATTTTGTTTCATACCGCCTCCCTTGGCTAAGCTTTCCGGGCTCTTGGGGGGGGGGGGGGGCAAAGGGGGGGGGGGGCAGGTGAGAATTCTGGGGGTGCTCCAGCCCACCCGTGCGCCCCACTGGCGCCGCCCCTGCTCTAGCCTAAGCGTCTAATTCGCAAAAGTTATATTTGCAGACACATTTGAAATGATCCGCGCCCGCCTAGCGTCATCGCTCCACTTTTTTGTTCGGAGTAAGCGCGCGTTAGCGCCGCATGCCTCCCGAACTACTTGCATGGCGGAGGACCAAGCCAGAATCCGGACTTCGGAGTGTGGGAAGCGTGCGCCTCGCTCGAGCGGCGTCGTTCCGTTGCTTGCGGTAGCCATTTTGATTGGTGTTCGTCGGTCAGCTACACTTTTGAAGCCGACGACCTACGGTAAGTTACTCCGAATGACCTTTGTGCGTTGTTTGTCTCTGTGTGTGCGCGCGTGCTATTGAACTTTGGCAGCTACGTTTCAGTTACTGAAAGGCTGGCTGCGGAGTCAGATTTATGATCGGCTGTTGTGAAGGCATGACAGCGCTGCGTGTGTTTTTCTTCTCCTTCCGCGTTCTGTCGCGCTGCTCGAGCCTAGCATGACAGAAGTACTTGTTTCCTCTGTGACAGTACGTGTTTGTAAACGTGTTTTGTTACGGGTCGTATTCGAAGGGAGTTGAGGAATGCGTAAAACTACTTGTTATGATCGTGTACGTGCGAAGATTATATGCAGTATGTGCGACGCTTATGTGCAGTTTGTATATCGATTGCCTCGGCAGATGTGTGAGAATCGCAATTTGAGATCATCACAAATGCTGGATTACTCTTGTGTGTGTATTTCGCCTGGCGCGCCACACACGGCCGGAGAACTTATTGCATGCAGTGGAGACCGCGCATTTGCAGTAGCTTGCAATCACTCACGTACAGTGCGTGCGGTTCAGTAATTTATCTCTCATTGAAAGTTCGCTATCGACAATATCATATTGTTGTTCAGGGAAACTTTTTTTTCTTGTACTTGCGATGTGTAAGACGAGGTGATCCCTAGCTGCAATTGGAAACTTCGGTTGCGAGAGTAGAGCAACCGCGAGGTCAAGGTGTCGACGCTCGGCTCGTCTAAGTTTCCGCTTCGCGTTTGCGCGCGTGGTTGTACAACGATCGAATGAATGATAATGGGCGTCTGTTTGCTGCATGTCGCCTGTTACTGTGCTAACGGCACGGCTAAATGTGATCGTGAACGTCTGTCTCTCGGGGCCCGGGCCGCTCCTCGTGCAGGCCTTGTGCGATCGCGATATCAGGTTTTTGGAGATTGGAAGATTTTTTTCTTCTAGTTGCGATGCGATAAGAGGCGGTGATCGCTAGCTGCAATTTGAAACTTGCGTTGTGAGAGCAAAACGACCGAAAGGTCAAGGTGTCGACGGTCGGCAAGTCTTATTTTTCCCGTTGCGTGTGCGCGCGTGGTTATACAACGATCAAATGAGCGATAATCAGCGTCTGTTCCTTATATGCGACGCCTGTATGCGGCATGTCGCCCACTAAGCCAGCATGGCTAAATCTGATCGTGAGCATGTGTCTCTGGGGGGCCCTCCTCGTGCAGCCACTGTACGATAGCAAGCTGGACCAAATCGGCGACACTTTCAAAATCATGTTTTGGCGGTGAAGCTGTTCAAGCTCGCCCTGATTTGTCTGTCCGAAAGAGAATTGATCATTATCGTGAACGTGCATGCGGCTCTCGACATCCTCTTGGCCTCTTTTGCTTCGCTCTCAGAACACATGCGCTGATTTATCTGGCGTGGCTTGCAATAAGCTTGATAGGTGAGAGAACGAGTGCAGAGAAAGAAAGAAAGAGAAATCCTTGGCGAAAAGAAAATTCTTTTTGAGGCAGGATTCAAACCTGCGTGCCTTCGGTCTGAAAGTGAGCGTGCTAACCACTCGGCTATCCAGGCACGCTAGCAGAGCGTAGCATAGCCTTGTATAGCATAGTATAGCAAGGAGGTAGGAAAGGGAAATGAGTGTGAGGATGAGGGGGAAAAAGGGAGAGGAGACAGTACAGCATAGGATTGAAAAAATGAGAGAAAATCAGAGCGAGAGAAAGGAATAGAGTGAGAGATAGAGAAAAGAAAAGAGAGGAGGAGGAAGCAAGCGAGAAATACAAAGATAGGGATGAAAGAGGACGAAAGATGGAGCCAGAAATAGGGAGGGAAATTGAATAAAAATAAACAGTCAAAAAGACGCAGTAAAAAAGGAATAAAATTTGCAAAACTTAGTCAAACAGAAAAAACCAGGACTACGTAGGGGCCCATCATCTCCACTGTATCTTTAGCATTGCGACTTCAGTGAAAGCTGCGCTAACTTTTTTTGTAAAAACTCTTGAGGTTAGAGCAGCAGCAAAAGCACTGCAATATGCACATGGAGTTGAATGCCGCATGTTTTGTGGCCACTACAATTCACAATCTGGTCTTGTGTTTCAGAAATCCCATAATATATTGCAGGTTGGCATACAGCTAAGTCGCTGCAGTAGTGCTCAATTAGCGCTGAACAATGGCACCTCAGAACGAAGATGCAGATCCATAGCCAGATATCAACTGCTCTACGGCTGTTCCCTTTTTCAGCAACAAAGGAATCGGTTCGTATCCTTTTACATAGCCTTCTTTTAATCTTTATCAAGCGGCGGCCAGTTCTGGGAGCTAATTTACGGGTGACTGTGACTGCTTTGCTTTGTTTGAAGGAGTACGAAAAAGAAATGTGCAAGCTCAACTGCGTCTCTTTCTGGATAAGTGTATCATGCAAACTACTGTGTCACAGCATAGAAACTGCACAAACAAAATGTGCATAGAAGCATAAAAAAGTGTGCATCAGCATTTAAAAAGTGTTGTGGATGTGTTTCAAATTGGGTGGTTTGTCCTCAGTCACAACAATATTAATAAAGTTTGCTTAATTCAAATATATTTCATAATTAGAAAGCATAAAAATAACTTACCGGCACCAGTGCTTTGTTTGGCTCATTCGTGGCTCTGCTTTTTGAATTATATATATATTATAGACACCATTGCAGCTCGAGTGTATTGTGCCAGATTGGGAACAAAAGTTAGGAAAGTATTCTGCTGTGGTGCCTGGTAAATTGGTATCTCTTGCTTGATGTTTTAGATCTGTAGCACTTCGATTATGTCACAGTAAGCTCATTGCTTGTTTTCCCTCGTTTCATCACATGTCCAGCTTTGTAGAATTCAGTTGTCTCCGCAGTTCTTCAACTATTTCTTTTAAGGACATCTGCACATAGTATAGAAAGTGTTTTGCTTTGATCTGAAGCTATTATAAGGCCATTTTCTTACATCTCAATAGCGTTAAGACATATAGCCGCTATATAACTACAGGAAAAAGAATCAGCAAGTTCACTAAAAGATTTTGTACTTAATGTTTTGTGTATGAAGTGTTGCCTTTTGCCACTATGACAGTACAATTCTTTGCATATTATGCTGTACAAATATTCAGTATTTATTCTGAACCGCTTTAAAATTATGAAATTTCGCTTATTGGCCCTCTAAAATTTTCTGTAGGGTTGCCAAGACATAGCTTGAACGATTTGATGGGTCATCCTTGTATGATGAAAAAGATTAGAAATGGAGTATTGAAAATTATAGCATGCTAATTGTGGATGTGAAAACAATCGTTTCCTTTTATCGTGGACAGTATATGAGGGCTGGGCTGTATGTACTTCTAAAAGATATAAAAGGAGTTGCAGACTTTGCACAGCCTCGTTGAGTTTGCTCTTAGGTTTTCCAATAAATAACTCGATTGTATATTCGTTTGGTAGTAAATCACAGCTTGTAGAAAAATATTGTTAATGGAAAATAATTAACGTGTTCACCACTAAAAAGCATAATGAAATATGTTTTAGCATGTGTAAACAGAAGACGATTGGACATTGAACATAAAGAAAGCGATAGGGGTGTTAGCACTGTGATCGGTCCACTTACTGTGGATCTACGGTACAACATCACAAGTGCAGGAGGCACTGAATACAAATAGGTGTATATGCGTTTCCCATTGTTATCTTTACGTCTTCCATCCATCCTATGCTACCCAAAGTCATTGTCGGCAAAATGTACTTTTAAATGCAGGAATTACTTCATCTTTGAGCATAGAACACCGTTTGCAGCATGAATTAGCGAAAGAAGCACAGGCTATGAAGATAGAGAAAACAAAGTTGATAACTACATTTTTTATTGAATGGTGCAAATGAAGAATAAAAGGAATGTGGAGAAAAAGACAGCTCACTGCCTTTAGAAGTCTTATACTTGTATTCCACATGATGCATCTGTCCTTTCAGCTGTGACAGCATCACACTTTGCCTTGTACTTGTGTGTGTTAGGCCTGTCGCTCCAAGTGTTGACCTTTACCACTTGTGGCAGAGAGCGGCACATCCTTCCAAACACGATATGAGTGTGGCATACAAACTTGAAGGCTTAAAATTCTCAAACAGCTTGAAGACTGCAGTTCAATGTACGATGCTTCAGCCACTATAGCCATGAGTGGCACAGGCTAGCAGTCCTAAAGTGAGGAGAGTTAACCTCGGCCTGCTAAATTGCAAACCTTTCACTCATACTGTGGATGCCATGAGTACAAATCTTTAAAGCATCCCTGAATGAAATGTTTTCTGGCAATATTGCAACGTGTTTCTTTTATGCAGGAGATGCTGTTGTGTCTGGGCTGAATTTTGGGGTGACGTGATGTAAGGATGACATGGCAACTTAATTTTTTACACAGGTGAGTAAAGAAGCGTTCGAACTGCGCGTAAAAATGTTTTTCTAGATTGTTGCTGTGAAACGTGTCAGAAAGAAAATATGATGTGAGAAACTGACAAATGCCAAGTGGTAACTGAATTTATTAAGTGAAATTCTTCTTAGCGGCTGCTGTTAACTCAAAAACCACACTGCAGGCAACTTCAAAAAGTAGCATATTGCAA
This sequence comes from Rhipicephalus appendiculatus, assembly GCA_030522465.1. NCBI lineage: Eukaryota > Metazoa > Arthropoda > Arachnida > Ixodida > Ixodidae > Rhipicephalus > Rhipicephalus appendiculatus. Next base: position 1,067,660 of record JALIZH010032957.1, read on the forward strand.
GCAGCAGCCTTACACCTTTAGCTAAACATAAACTCTGGGGAAAATGCAACTTTTTAAAGTAGATTTATGTCCTCTCTCATACATTTTTCTTGAACCTATGCTGTATTCCAACCAAGCGGTCACCCAACTTTCCTAAGGTTGTATTTTGATGAACGGTTCTGGTTGTGTATGATTTGAAAGGTTTGAATAAAAGTTTACGTTAGAAAGCAATTTACTGCGCCTTCTAAGTCATATTGTATATGCTCTTTCCTGGGTGTTTGCACCTTATATAACTGCTTAGCCATTACAGAACAGGCATATTCTTGAATGTACTTTTAATAGTAAAGTAGCAGGTATGTAGCGTTCTGAACAGGCAGGAGCAGGTCTAAAAACACGGATGAAAAGAGAGCACAGAAAAGTTCTATTGCACTAGCTGACCATATACTGATCTGTTATTATGACAAATATATATTATCAAAATGCTGAGTGGGGTAGCCTCATATATGCAGGAAGAGTATTCACACACAAAAGCCAGGCTTGCAAAAAATACATCTGATTATAGTACGCATAGGCAAGAATGCTATTAACTTGTGAATTGATGAACAGGGAGGTCCTTCAATATTGCTACTTCGCGACCTTCAGTTATCTCCGGTCATTTTGGTTGCTGTCTTTATGCTAGTATTTGCTTCACAATATCCTAGCACTTAGGCTCACAGCAGCACAGCTTTCAATGTTTAAGTTGATCAACTGCTTGTTTTGTGCTTAGGAAGCCTCATTCTAACATTTGTTTGTATAGCCTGCATGTGATTTTCTTTTAACACTAGATAAATTAGTACTGGTGTTTGTTATTGTATATAACATTTGCTCGTTTATACTCATGTATTTGCATGACAGCCAAGTGGCGCAGTGACGCTGAGGTTCAGCATTCAGTTTCGATAACTTGTTTTAACATCACAAAACTGATTCTGTGTGTTTAAAGCTACAGTATTCACTCATTGGACTACTATCTCCTCCAATTTATGAGAAAATCTTACAAAGTAAGGCACTGCAGGTGTCACATAATGCTTTTGCTTTCTGCACCTTAATTGTTTCTTTGACTGGTAGTATTCGTGTTTTACAATTGCATATGGGCAAAGCTGAAGGATGTTTTAGAATGTTTATTTTATGATTTGCGACTTTACGGAACATCCAGGTTCTCAGAATCTTGCTTCGTTGTTTTTTATGACCGTAACAAAGTCTTTAGCCCAATTATGGATGTTTATAGGGCATGCACGCTAACGGATATTTCAGTTATGAGCTGCAAACTGGTTGGTGTTGTGGTAGCCTCGATACTCACCGTAGTCGAGACTACCGCGGGTTTAGGCTTAGCGAGCCACGGGGCCGCGTATACCGTCGCCTGCTTACGTATAACGCACCGCTCCGCGCGAGCGTTTAGCGCCGCGCGCCAAAAAACACAGTGTTCGATCTAACAACACACAAACACTTCATTGCCTTTGGCGGCACCCAAAACACAGTACAACGTCCGCTCCCGGGGCGCGGGGAGCAAAGGCCTCCCGCACGCGGACGGTACAACAAAAGGGGAAACCGCGAGCACGTCGCTGCTGGCAATGGCGAGCTTTGACACGCCGCTCGGGAAAAGTCCCTCGCGGCTATGCTGCAAACTCTCGCGATGACCACTGGGTTCTTTTAAATGCGAATGCATTTCATAGTCGGGTTATGTCAGGCATCCGGCGTTGGCGTCGTCCGCGGAGGAGGAGCAGGAGGATAGGTTGAGGAGGTGTGCGCGCCCGCAGGTGTTAGATGTGAAGCATCTTATGGCGAAGCTTAATCCGGTGGTGGTGGCGTGACCACCCTTACTGCGCATGCGCAAACCCTTTCAAAAAAATAAAAATAAAAAACCTCCTCTCTCCCCCCTAGGCATCCCTCCCCGCGGCAACCACACCCTCACTGCGCATGCGCCTCCCCTCCTCTCTCCCCTGCTACGCTCCCCCCCTCTCTCCCCCCCCTAGGCATCCCTCCCCGCGGCAACCACACCCTCACTGCGCATGCGCCTCCCCTCCTCTCTCCCCTGCTACGCTCCCCCCTCTCTCCTCTAGGCATCCCTGCCCGCGCCGTCCACACTCCCACTGCGCAGCGCGTCCGACCTCTCTTCTCCTCTCCTACGCTCCCCCCCTCTCTTCTCTAGGCATCTCTGCCCGCAGCGTGCACACTCCCACTGCGCATGCGCCCCCCCCCCCTCTCTCTCCTCTCCTACGCTCTCCCCTCTCCCTCTCTCGCCTCGCGACGCCGACACAGGCAGCGTCTGCTAGCCAGTTTCTTGGTTGAAAAAACCGACTGCTCGCGCTGCACAACCGTTCACTGGCCACCCCGTATATATGGCAATGAATCTTGACCTCCAAGGTGGTGCCGGTGGGAGATTTCTCCTGTGCGTTGTTGAACAATAAAAATTCGCAGCGTGCGCGTTAACTAAAAGCGGACTGCGGCGGAGCTCGGCGGAGCTATATATGAAAAAAATAAATAAAAAAAAATAAATAAGAAAATTAAAAAAAACAAGAAAAAGCAAAAAAAAAAAAGGCGCTGCGCCGTGCTCCCGACCGGGCTGCGGAAATTAGGCGCCTTTTCCTTCTTCGAACCACAACCACCATATATAAATGGAGTGAAGCGCGCGCGAAATGCATTCGCATTTCCTCACGATTCCCTTCGGGGAGGTGGGGGGCATTTTTTTCGTAGCAGTGCCAGGCTGAGGCTAGCTGTTGCTCATCGCATGACGTCTTTGCGTGCGTGAGCGACGACCGGCTGCCTTTGCAGACCGGTATAGGGTGAATTAAGGAGGGGAGGATGTGGGGATCTGAGGCGCGCCCGAAGCCTCTGCGCGGGCATTACGCCGTTCTGCCGGTCTTTTTCCCTCTCCCTTGCTCTCGTGACAGCGCATGGCGATAGATGGCGCTGCGCGTGGTCTCGAGAGGCGGCGAGACCGAGTCACGTGCGCGCCGGCAATGCTCTCTCTCTCTCCTCGGGCAGCGCAGGGTAAGCACGTGTTTTAGATCCCGTCCGCCGTTCCCTTTGGGAATCGCCGGACTGTAGCCTGCCTGGGTGCCTCGGCATCCTTGGCAGGCGTGTTTACCTTTGTGCTAGCTCCGATTCCGTACGATAAGCCAACGAGCGGTGCCTAGTGGTCGTGCGTGGTCGTACTACGCCGAGCCGCACTTTCCGGAGGTCTACTTGTACGAGGTTTGCCCTAACTCTCGTGACCAGGCCCAGTGGTCATCGCGAGAGTGCGCAGCATAGCTGCGAGGGACTTTTCCCCTGCGGCGTGTCAAAGCTCGCCATTGCCAGCTGCGACGTGCTCGCGGTTTCCCCTTTTGCTGTACCGTCCTCGTGCGGGAGCCCTTTGCTCCGCGCGTCCCAGGAGCGGACGTCGTATTGTGTTTTGGGTGCCGCCAAAGGCAATAAAGTGTTTGTGTGTTGTTAGATCGAACACTGTGTTCTTTGCCGCGCGGCGATAAACGCTCGCACGGAGCGGTGCGCTATACGTAAGCAGGCGACGGTATACGCGGCCCCGTGGCTCGCTAAGCCTGAACCCGTGGCTGTTGTTGTGTCCTGACAAGAATGAACACAACTTCCCAGTCATTATTCCCAATTTTGATGAAATGTACTCTAGGCACAGGTTTCAGACCCATAACAATGATTTCAAAGTTAGTCATGAGCAGAAAAAAAATGTGTGTTCGCCTGATGAAAACAAATTTTGACCTAAAATAGTTTCCTGTCAATTTCAGAGTTTGAGAACATGACGCGCACCCTGCAGAGAAAAAGAAAAAGGAACACTGAACGTCTTGGCCACAATATTTATTCCAATCAAAGAACCAGTGAAATGCAAAATTCTGACGTATTTTGTTTCTCTTTTCTGTTGAACGATCTTTGAGGGAAAAAAGTAACAGCATGGTGAATGGCATAAAATGCCCGATTTCAGAAATTTGTTGCTGTAGACATCTTAAGCTAAGGATAATAAAACACTGTACATATTGACTTTTATATTTGCACTTTCTTGTAATATAATTTTCGTGGTTTCCACCATTGCTTTTATAAACTTGTGTGGTTTACAAAATAACGCTGAGGTTTGAAAATACTCTCTAAAAGACCATTTTTAATTTTTTTTCTTTTTAGCAATGTCTTATTCAAGTCACGGACATTCTCTACCATTCTGTGTAAACAGCAATGCATTATTCGAGCTGCTAACAAGATATAATGAATAAAATACGACCACCTCAGCCTAGCTCCCGTGCCATTGCTTATTCACGTGCTGCGAAGTCGATGCAAGTTGCTGAAAACAATTGTGTGTAATGTTTTGGGAAGGCGCTGTTCCTTAACAAAAATATGTAGCCAGGTTGCATAGTGCAGCAGGCTCTGTCTTGTGATCAGCCGTGTGGAAAACTTGAGGCAATCTGTTGTGTTTGCCACTCAAGGCTGCAGGCGTTTGCATTACACCACTGCCGCTTCAGTCGCATGTAAGCTCGACTTCTGTGTGAGGCCAAAGCTCAGCGGGCAAATGAGAGAAGACATTCATCACTGTGGATAGTAAAAAACTGTTCATTGCCTACATTTCTCTATATCATGCAATGAAAACTTGGCTGGTAGTGAGCAGTCAACGCCTTCATTGTTACGGTATAGTGTTGCTTCCTCTCTTTGTATGACCTAAAGATAATTATATGCACTCATCAGCAGCAGATGGCACAGGAAGCAAGCTTGTGACTTCCACAGAAAGCCATCATACATGCTTACGCTGGTCAAACAAATGAAGCTGGTGTTCTGGTTGTCGTGCGAGCAGACATGATATTCAACACAAGCGGCACATTTATCACACTAATTTGCGCCTTCAGACATAACAGCAGAGGAAGAAATACATGCGTGCTGTGCTGAATGCACTCGGCGCTAAGTTACTGACACAGTTTTAGTTGCGTAATATTGACCTTGTTGGCGATTCACAGCTTTTACTTTTGACAGCGATACATTATTCATCTCGGAGCGTTGTTTTCATCGTAAGCGAGCTCGTCTGCATCTAGGTGTCGCTGATGAAACTTTCGCAACTTTGCCAAATGGCTGATCAGATGACAAAGCTTGCTGCACCATGCAACCTAGCTGTGCATTTGTTGCTTTGGAATAGCTGTTTAGCTCTCTAGAACTAACAGACAATAATACCAAGGAAAGTATAGGGGATGTTATTTGTAGTAACTATGGTATAAATTTTAAGAAAGTAAAGTGGACGATAAAATAGCTTGCCGTTGCAAGGACCAAACCTTCTACTTGTATTAATTATGATGCAAATGTGAAGAAAGTAAAGCGGACAAAAAGACAACTTGCCACCATCAGGACTGAACATGCAACCTTACAACATCCCCTATATTTTCTTTGGCACGATTGTTTGTTAATTCTCATTACGATTGTGTCTACAAAAGCAAAAATGAGTCTTGAAAATTTTCATTCTTTAGCATCCAATTTGCAGCTAATACCTAATGGCGTGGCCACTAGGCTGAGTTGGTCACATTCGTTGCATTATACCTGGTGAGTAACCCAAATAATGGATGACTTTTTTCCACAACAGTATACAGCATCCTCAAATTCAGTCATAGAGATCTAAAAAAATTTAAATGGCCTTTCGGAAAAAAAAAACTATGTTCAAACTACGATATTTTAGTAAACCAAATAAGTTTCAGCACAACTATGAAAACAGCGGTGTACGCGAAAACCACAAAAATTATTTAAAATAAAGTGCAAATATGAATGTCGATGTGCACCGTGCGATATATGAATGTCAATATGTATATACGATATATATTGTCCAGTTTAACTTGTCTACGGGAATGAATAAACTATGGCGCCCATATTTCAATGGCGACGAAATGCTAGAGTCCCATATACTCAGATTTAGGTGCACGTTGAAGAACACCAGGCGGTAGAAATTTTATATATTGTTTTTAGGACATACAAACACAAGAATTATTATTGCAGCAATAAAATCTGAAGTACGAGTATCTTTTTGCCGTTTACAATGCTTTTATTTTTTTCCTGTACTGCCTGTCGACAGAAAATGGAAATAATGTACTCATAAGATAGAATTTCCCTTCTTCTTTGATACCTATATGTGAATAAGAAAATCACCGTTTTTTTTTTGCAAGGTGTGCTGAAAGTGCCAATATTGTGAAATTGCATCTCTGACGCCACCCACGAAAAGTGCTCCACGAACCTACTTCGTAACAGTTTATGGCCAGAATTTGTATGTGTATGTTAGGCAAACCAAATTTTTTCCGCACGACTAACTTCGAAGTGATTGCTCTGGGTCTAAAAACCTGCCACTGGAGTACGCTTTATAAACATCGATAAAGATGGAAGAGACCTCGTGGTCGCTCTTGCGGAACGCACAATTATTCTTTATCTCTTGGGTAGCTTCAGTTTCTTACGTTTTGTCAGCTGAAGTGTTATCAATTAGGAGGAGACCATATTAATAAAACATTCTCTCATTGTGTGGGGTCTGTTCAACAAAAATTATCGTTATTGTTAATTCTGGAGTATGCTTGTCTTGATCTGTTTTCCACAATAACGTCAAAGGAAAGAACGCTGGCCTCTATGATGTTCTGCTGAACCATTTGCAATGCATTTAAGATTGAAGGCATACTCTTGTGATTGAATTCTGCCCCACGCTTACATATACTGTCAAAATTAATCCAGAACTCACCACTACAGTATGCCTCATCCTCATGTCATTGTGGCACTTAAACCAAGAACCAACTTCATGCTGTTATATTATAGTACAAAAGTCAAATACACTGCTTTGACATGGAGTGGAGGAAGCAGTTTCTACTGTAGTATTTTAGGTTCCAGTTTTCTGAGCACAACACAGGTATCACTTACAGACTTATTGGCTTTACGTTCAATGAAATAGGACTGGAGAAGTATCTTACCAGCTAATGGAACTAAATGACAGCTAACATGAGCATCCCTCACAGTTTGTAGGCATAGGGGAGAGTCGGGAGGGTTGGGACACTTTTCACAATACTTTTAGTTTTGTTGAACTTGAATGCAGAATGGTGTTTGATTAATTATAATACAAGTATAAACCAGCCGCAAAACTTCTCAGACGCACTCGTTCCTATGGCTCCTGCTTGGGCTGTAATAAATAGTTTGTGATGGCTAAAATCTGTCCCATTCCACCCGCCTCTGTGGGTGGAGTGGGACATCACTTGGGAGGAGTGGGACGTATGCAACAAAATAGTTCAAGTGTCTTTAGCGACCATTACAACCGGATAGTTTAACATCAAACAATAAACAGGGTTGCTCAAACTTTGCTGCACCGATAGTTTTCGGCACTGGTAGCTATCATCACAATGTCGGTAATTGGTAAAGTCTCCATATCTTTCTTAGGAGGAAAGCAGAACTGAGAGCTCTTTTCTTTGTCTCGCAGGAACTGCGCACTGACGCTGACATGTTATTACTGCTCTTGAGTCTAGCCATGTAATGAACGCGAAATTTTTTTTACTAAAACTGACAAGACCCCAGTTGAAAATCCCACCAGAGTGTGTTTGGCGTGTTCTGGTGTGTTTTGGTGTTAACACCAGATTACACTGGTGTGTACTGGTGGGCACACCAGCCTAGGTGGGATGTGTTCTATGGAAACACCAGCCTGGTGGGATGTGTTCTGGTTGAAACACCAGCCTTGTGTGATGTGCTCTGGTGGATACACCAGCCTGGTGTGATTTTTTCTCGTGGATGCACCAGCCTGGTGTGATTTTTTCTCGTGGATACACCAGCCTGGTGTGGTGTGTTCCGGTGGATACACCAGCGTGGTGTGGTGTTTAGCCAAAACCACATCGGGTTGGTACGGTAGCAGACTTTTAGTAAAAAAAATGGAGCTCACAGGCTGCTCAAGAAATATATTTTGTGTTTGGGACTTACCGTAGGCGCGAGCACAAAGGCGGCAGGGGGAGCCGCCGCCCCCCCCCCCTAGTCACCTAAGAGGGGGGTGCAAAGTCAGCCCAATACATTGACATAATAGGGAGGAGGACACTAAGACGAACCTAGCCCCCCCCCCCTGAAGGGGAACCCTGCACACGCCAATGGGGCTTACAATTGGACTCAAAATTTTCTTCAACCGAATGCACTCGGACTCAGACTCCCTAAAATTTTCCTCAACCAGACTCACTCGGACTCACTCACCAAAATATTACTCACCAAAATGAGACGGACTCATTCATACTCGTGGCTGGATCCGAGTCTCAGCAAGTCGACTCATGACTACGTTAACTTATAATTAGCTTTTTCGACCTGGGTGTCAATGCTATTGTTTCCTTGGCATGTGTTAACGCTCTCCACACACTGGAGCCAGGAAGCATGTATAACATGTTTTAGTTTGGTTTTAAAGATTTTGTCGACCAGCATCTGCAAGACAAACCCACCGTAATAGACCTTATCATGACGAGATAGCACCGCTCACTGGATTTTCAAGCGCTGCGTCTGAGATGCAACCAAAATTGCTGTTGGAGCCGCTGCATGTCAATTCACCTTTCATTGTATACATGCAACACGTACAACCAGCAGCAACCTACAGAGTGCTGCAAGAACCTCAAGTGTTACTATCCGCTCGTGACTTCGACCTGCGTCAGACTGTTTACACGTCACTATGATAACACCTCCTCGATATCGAAACCAAAATGTTTTTTAAGGAAGCGGTATTAAAAGTATATGAAGTGCGCTCCGAAAAACTGTACATTTTTTAGTGTCCGTGACACCAGAACTTTTATTAGGAGCAACAATACGAAAACTACTAAAATTTGTGTCACTACTCCTTTAACGCTATCTAACATAATAGGTGCCCTCCACTGCCCCTTTTGATCTCGTACCTTCAGATATCAGTTATTAGTGGTTGCAATCCAATAAGCACATTTTTATTGAAAGACAACTCACACGAGATCATGGGCGTCGGCAGGGGGTGAAAAAGGGGCACTTGCCCCCCCTCAAGCCACTCAAGCACTTCCCCACACCCAAGCTATGCCAGTGCTCTCCCCCTCTCCCAGTCGCGATGCAACAATGGTTTGCGCCCCCCAAGAGAAAATTATGCCGACGACCATGCACGAGATACTTTTATCAATAACCTCCTGTGAAAGAGATTGCGGGCTGAGATCAAGGCAACCCACCTCCATAACTCATGCCTCTGATCAATAAGTATTTAACTAGAGTATGAACTCTCATGCATTGAAGTATGTCAGTAGACACAGGTATAAACATGAGCCGACATAAGGCTGATAGCAATGAAGTTGAGTAGATAGGACCATAAGTTGGCAAAAAAATGGAGCTCACGCAGGCTCACTCAAGAAATATATTTTGCGCTTATGGCTCACTCGAACTCACCAAAATTTTTCTCAACCCCACTCTCTCGGACTAAAACTTGCCAAAATATTACTCTCCCGAACGCACTCCGCCTCAGACTTGCAGCTTCACCTGAATATGAGCGAGTCGACTAATGAGTGAGTTTGCTGACCTATGTATATCGCTCTCTGGTATGCTGTATTCTCTTGGACAAACCACATCCTCATGTGGCACCACACAGCTAGTCTGGCCAGGTGCTTTCCAGAGCATTAAAGAACACGAGACAGCCCTACAGTTTACTGTGAACATGAAATATGTACACATTGTGGAACTGATGACAAACAAAAGGCACAGAAACTGAAGCCAAACAGCAGTGTGTATACTTTATTTCAGAATACATGTTTAATTACACCAACACAAAGCTCTTGTACTACAATTAATATGTACAAGATACTATATAAACTGTCGTAGGCAAATGTTCATGCTTGATCAACAAATACTAATAGCAACGAAATAATCGAAAAGTTCAACACAACGTTGTGCAAATTAGGTACTTGAATATAAAAGCACTTATATTCTGCATTGTATTGTATTGTTGCATTGCCCTCACATAGGAATAAATATTGAAAACTCGATTTGAAACAGTCATTAATACCAAGATGGTGTGCACGTTTGGTGCACGGCAAACACATATTCGTATATATGCGAAAGGGGCAAATTGACGTGGCATCCTAGGTCCAGTGACAGCAATGGATATGGTGTTCAACAATGCAGCACATTGCACAATGTGAAGAGCCACACAATCATTGTAAAAATGCATGAAAGTTTCTTCTCTTTTCTACGTCAAGACATGACTGTCCCATGAGTACAAGCTTCTATTGACTGCAGTGCCAACAAGTGCTGCAGATTGCAAATCAAACAATTTTATATTTGGGGCTTCAAAGGCTTACCAAGACTTTAAAAAGAGCATAGATGATATGGCTTAGAGTTAGTGAAATGTGCATTAGAAGGTAATTATGCAAAAATTTTCAGTTGTTTTTTTTAGCGTCAAATGAAAGGCCAAGCCCTGAAGAGCCTAGAAGGTGCACTAGTAAGCATGAGTGCACCCTGAAAAATGAAGTACAGGTTAGTATTAGTTCCTACTGAACCCTGACACCACAACATGATACCAGCTTCTCATCACATCCTCGCCCAAGCTCATGATATTGTGACGTTTCCACGGTTGTCTCTGTTGGTGACGCACAAGCAGCCATTTTGTCTGTTTCGGTCCCTGACACCATCAACACTGCTGATACTGGTGCGTGGGGCAACCAGAACTTGTGGCCTGACACCACACTAGGGTCAATGTCACAAGGTAAACCAAGCTAAAGTTAACTTTAAATGTTTCCCGAGTTTCACACTAGTTCATAGTCATCTCCACATAAAAGAAATTTGTATAACAAAGCAAAGTCAGCATTGAAAATTGGTGTTGGTACTTCTTTCAATGGATGCAAAAACATCATTTCCAAATATTGCATTACGCAGCTTCAGCAAGCCATCCACTTGTATTCATTGCAGTCCAGTCGTTACAACAAAATCAAGAACTAGCACATAGCTTGCAATCTACTCACAGAGAGGCCAGGAGGCGTTGTGGCTCAATTTCTTGCCATACAATCAAAGATCAGTATCAGGGTTGATGACTCGAGCATCTTCAGGAGCCTCTTGACCACTTTTCAAATTACCATGGACTTTGCTGACTGTTCCAAAAAATTCATCCTGTGAATTTGGTTCATCTTCGAGCCCCACAATGTCCTCAGAAAGCTCATTTGAACTTGCCTGCATAGAAAAAAAAAGAGCAACAAAACAGCAGTGAGACGGTATTCAGAAGTTATTCATTAACGTTAAATCATAAAGTGTAAGAGGCACAAAAGCAAATTTGCAGACAAAGCAACAAGCGACATGACTGAGTTAGCTTTTGACTAGAAGTTGAAATCCACGAAAGCGGCAGCTGTCCAATGTTGCCGGTATGAAGGCAGCAGTACACAATGAAGCTGGCATGACACGTGCTCTGACAAGTTAACCATATTCGTTTTTTTGGCTGTTTGCTTCTTCCACGTGACAACCAGTAGAACGTTATTAATGTACATACTATTCAAACTTTGTGCTACTGACTGGTCTCTCATAGCAATTCTGGCTAACGAGCAATGTATTCTAGATTTCTGCAACTGAGCAGTCTATCAAGAGAAACGAGTGATCTGGTCATGCGACAATATATTTCGTTGCGTGTCACTTTTGATTGCAAAATAGCTCTGTATATTTGGGCTTCAAGCACTCGCAGCATGACAGCTAGCAGATGTGAAATTGACAATGATTACAGCAAAGTGATGCGAGCACAAAGAGATCACAGATGCTGTAATACCGAACAAGTCATGAGAAAAAACCATTCATTGTTCTGGCAAGAAAAGCGTATTAATAAATCTTATCTACACGAATTTACTCTGACTATCATCGTCCTTTTGACAGCTGCTGAGAATTTTGAATAGCAAGCAATACCAAATGAAAGAGTTAACATCACAGCACAGCTCATTTATCATTCCTTGAAAGGATTTTTTATTGGGATAGTTTTTTACACGTGAAAAGTACACAGTAGCTTAAACGGAAATAATACATGCCAGGAATCATTGTTCCCGTCTCACCTTGCACTACTGAGCATTACTACAGTCCTTTCATTAAATCAGGGACATTTGCTCAATGTAGGTGCAATGGTGTTTCAGAAGCCTTTGCATAGCACTAATGTGTAAATGTTTGTATGAACACAGCCAATGACTCATTTTCTTTGTTGAAATGTGTCCCTCATTGCAAGCGCATGGAACATTCCTCGCCCACCTGGTGTCTTAGATTTGCTACAAATAAATGATACCCGAGTCAAATGGGCACTTTTGAAAGGCCATCCAGTCGATGACCACCGAAACATTACAATTACCTCTATCAACACCGTGCAATTGCCTGTCAGGTGGTTGCAGTTGCGTGCCAGGTGCTTATTACTTCATTCTTCGTGGGCAGAAAGGAAGGAAAAATAGGGTACGAAAATAGGAACAAAATCCGTTGTTGAAATCTTCATATTATAAGCAAGCCAAGTGGAAACAAAAATGTCCTAGATGTGGCAACACTTGTGCGAGTTAGCAGACGACGAAAAAAAAGCAAAAGAACTTCCTCGCAAGCCCACTTGGACAAGAGTTGAAGGGAACGGGCGGCAGTGGTACTGCGCAGGCATTAAATCCTAGATATCGCCCCTCATGTATTAACCGCCAGTTTCGTGGCCAATCCCCCCGTAGTAAGAGCCGAAATTCAAGGGCAAGCAAGTACTCCCTCCCTCTCGCCCCTCCCTCGCGGTATGCGTACTGACAGCCCCCCCCCCCCCCCCCAAAAAAAATGCACACTACCCAAACACTTCCTCTCTTTAACCACTTTAACATACAGCCACCGACCCCGTGTTCTTTCAGCGCCCCCGCCCCCCCCTTGACGCAGCGCCGTGCTCCCTATTGGGCTGCAGAGTTAGGCTTTATTACCATAATTAACACTACTACTACTCACCCCTCCCTCCCGCATTTGTGGGATCGAAATTCTGGACAAAACGCTCGCACCGCGCGCCCAGCTAATAAATAGATGTGAAACAGCTGACTGCATCGCCCCGAGGAGGAAAGCTGTCATTTACGACGAAAGAAGCTGTTGCCTCACATGAGCGCGAACGTAACGGCTCCGTGTGCGAATTGACATTGATAATGCCGGGCGCCGAGAGTCATTTTAAAATAGAACTTACCTGAGAAGCATCTAGAGTAGCAGACGATTCTTGTTCTGGCTCCCACACAGTCTGTAGAGGAACTTCGATGTTGAGTCGGTTCCAAATAGAACCGATAACGCCAGTTCGGAGGTGGAACTGGCGGAACCGACTATCGTGACGGGCCAACACTACTGCCAACACCGCGACGGGCACGGGCGCGGGCCCGGACCCCGGGGCCGTCACTTCTGTACTGACGGAAGTACGATCAACACACGCAGAACACGCAACGTATATACGATATCATACAAATCCGGTTGTTAACCGGTTGTTAATCACTCTGGAGCCAACTGCTTTGGTGGCGTAGTGCGTTAGACCGCTGCACGGTACGCGGAGGCGGTTCACGACGTCGCGAGTTCGAATCTCGCTGGTTCTTTTTTTTTCAGTGCTCTTGCTTTTTTTTGTTTTTTTTACATTGTGTGACTACTAACCTGACTGCTTCGACAGAACCGCAATTTTTTTTTAGACAGCAATTAAGCAGAAGGCTGAAGCCGCTGACGCTGTACTCGAATGACCCGATACATCGTTGCATTACATCGTACAGGAATGAGGCACCGGCGTGGTATTTCCGACTATTGATTTATTACGAGGAGAACGCGCTAGAGCCATAAACCCAGGAAAAAATAGTGACAATCGTTAGCGCTCCGTTGATAAAATAGCTAGCTTTGGTGTCGTTCGAAATCGGAACTGATTGTATAAAAGCTGTGACAATATAATAAATTATTAGCAGCGCTTTCATGTTTGTCACTACTTTATTTATGATTTAGAGCTCCAGAACTTTTAACTGAAACAACAAAGTTAATCAGTCAAGAAGATATAATGCCAGTACACAGCCAGTATACTATTAGTTAGCGGTAAAACACTCATTTTTACGGCTCTGTTAGCAACACTGACGTTTTTTTTTTCTCATGGCGGATCTTGTGTACGTGAAAGATCGCGTGCTTGTCAACTGTTACTGAGATGTCATTCTTCGTCTACGTGGGATACCAATTTGACGAGATCGAGAAGGTTATAGGTACAGAGAGTGTGTGGTTATGGTGGCCACCTTAGTGCGGTGGTTTAGCCGCAAGGACGTTGGCGACTTCATCCCTGGGGATGTCTACAGTGCTTTCTGGGAGCAACAATGAGAAGGCCAAAGGCGGCTACTACGACACCGCACTTCTGTACGACAGGGGAAGTAAAATTCTTCATTACGTGGGCCGCGTATTCTGTGCGTATGTTTAAAATCTCTTCTCTGGCTAGCGTAGTCCAAGAAGAAATTTGTTTCCTCCCATTGTACTTGCGACGTGCTGAACCACGCCGTGTTTAACCAACTATGGCATGCCCCAGCGCTGGCCGACCGCTAGCTGCATGTAACCTGCTTATTATTCAACAGTATGTGCTTACGCCGAACTGCCTTCTCCGCGATAGAGTGCGTCAGTGAATGCTATAATCTGCGCAGTGTGCACCATGATTCCCAAAGATTTTATTAATCCACGGGGTGAATCTGCGATAGTATATGGTGAATTGTCTAATACCGCAGATCTTGGTCACTTATGTTCGAAATGGATTGATTACGACAGGTGCGAGCGACTGATGTTCTCTAATGCGCTGCACCATAGTGATCATGCTTCAGGAAGAGTTCAAAACAAGCGTGCGACTACGAAGCTTACCAGCTTAAAGATTTCTTTAGCGAAATGTTTGTCACCATTGCATTACACTTATCTTTATTAACCAAAGGCCTTGCTGTTGAATTCGTGTATTCTGCATGTTGTTGGTTGTATTGCTGTGGGGCCTTGCTCAGTGTTTCAAGGCCCTTAATTGTAATTTTCCTCTACTGGTAGTTGGAACGATAAGTGTACAAACAAAATTGTTTCCTTTTCTTTCACAATTCTGATAAAGTGCACGATTCCCATTGCATGTTTACATAGTTTTGTGTGAGTGCATTGGCTTGTGTAATCAGCTGATCTGTTGATCAGTTGTGACAATGTGTCACTTTTATTCACAGCCCAAAGAAGAAATGCGCCAACACTTCAACACATACGAAACAAAAAAGCGACCCCGACCAGTCCAAACAAACATTTATGATGATTTGACTTTCAGCATGGAAGCCTTGCTCACAATCAATACACCAGGAAAAGTGTTTCATTTAAATGGGCTTGAGTAATCACTGTCTAGATTAGGTTTAGACTTCCATCGTTATGATTAACTGTTTTAAAAGTGGTCTGTTTGATAAGCAATTCCAGATGTTGCTAAGACACTTTCATTTTCTCGGTTGCAATGATTCTTGCGTTGTCTGAATCAATATTGCAGTCATTCATGACGGCATGTTCAGCTAAAGTGTTGTTGCTGATGTTTTTATTTTTTATGCCATGGGCAAGCTGTTGTAGACGTTTCTTGTAGTTTCCTGACTGACCGGTGTAAACACCCTTGCACTCTGTGCAAGGTATCTTGTAAACTACACTGGGGAAACCCTCCTTCAGCAGGCAATCCTTCACTCTCATATCTTGATGGCACAACTTTTTGGGTAGACTGTGTGCCACGTGTATGTCATACTCACATGTCACGTGTTAAACATTAGCTTGTTTCAGGAATAGACGGTACAGGGGCTTGCTTTGTAGAAGCAGAGGTGGATGGCGGGAAGGAGGTGCGTCAAGGTGTCCCCATCACGACAGCTGAATTTCACCTCTGTGCACTGCGCCTCCCACGAAAGGACTGTTGACAGCATGCTACTGCAGTGTGCCAAAAATTGCTCAAAGACACAGGATGTGAACACGGCAAAGATATGGGACGACTTCGCTAACTGCGGATACCCTAAGCACTTTATCAGCTGTTGAGGTTTAACTGCGCTAAGACAAGGACAGCAGAGAAAGAAAAATACAGCACGTGCGTTGTCCTTGTCTTAGCACAGTTAAACCATTATCAAATGAATGTCAACCAACTAGACCAACTTGGTTCTCTTCTACTTCATCAATGCAATGGAATGTTAACTGTTATGAAGGGGAACCTTGACATGCCTGCTTCTCGCCTCTATGAAGCGAGTCCCTATACCGTATATTAGAACAAGCGAATGTTTGGCACGTGTCCTATGTGAGTACGATGTGTATGTGGCACACATTCCACCCAAAAAGATGTGCCATCAACCTGTGAGAGCGAAGGATCGCCTTCCCAGGGAGAACTTCCCTGGTTTGTTTACCGGATACCTTGCGCAGACTGCAAGGTTGTTTATATTTGGGAGTCGGGAAACTACCAGAAGTGTCTGCTGCGGCATGCCCGTGATGTAAAGATTGAGAGTGTCAGCAACAACATTTTAGCAGAACACGACATCATCAAGAACAAGATTTATTGGGACAACGCAAGAATCATTGCAACAGAAAAAAATGACAGCATCTCGGCTACATCTGGAATCATTTATCATACAGATGGAATCATTTATCATACAGACCACTTGTAACACAGTTAATCATAAAAAATCTAAAGCTGATCTGTGCTTAGTCTTTGAAGCGATTACTGAAGCTCATTTAAACGAGCCACTTCTGGTAACGCATTCAATGTGAGCAAGGCTTGCATGCTGGAAGCCGAAATGTGACACGTTTGTTTGGACTGGTCAGCGTCTCTCTTGTTTCAAATCTACAGTGCTGACCGAATGGGATTACGGCATGCTGTCAACCTCCATGTTAACGCAGAGTGCATGCGCTACGGGAAATCAAGAAAAAGGAGTGAATAAATTGCAACAAAAAATGAGGTAATTGGACCACTGCTGCATTTGTTTGCTTCAAAGAGCTTTTTCAGTGCAAGACCCTAGCATCTTTGGTTCTCACATAACTCGTATTATGTGTACCACCTGGAATACTGTACTCTATCTCAATAGTTTCTCGCTGCACAATGGAAACCACAGCACTCATTTATTGATAGGAATGCCAAATGCTCCTAAATATGCATCAATGCATGCCATGTCTTCAGCTGCTGCTTGCCATCTAGTCAGTGCTTGCTGTGTGTTTGGTAGATTGCTGTACCGAATATTTTTCCATTGTAACCATACACTGTGTTTTCATGAATGTTACAGTACGGCCTTACTTCTTGTATTACTACAAGCAGTTTCCAAGCCTCCTAAGCTTTTAATTAAGGACAAACACTTTGCACATAAGTTTAAAAAGACATGCAAACACATGAGCATAAAGGTACGTGCTAGCTCAATTATGTCTTGACGCTAGGCGCCCTCTTTTTCAGTGGGCACTAGAATGCAGTTTGGCACACGCCTGCCAGTCTCATAATGTATGGTGTCCACCTTTACTACTTGATACCTTTCATGTCTTGAACAACAGGGTCGCTTTTCTTCAAAATCAGTCACATTTGTGAGCCATGAATGGGAAACATGGAATGATGCCTTCTGTATCTCGACCCATGTGGGTGGCACCAGCCAAGAAAGGCAACACTAAAGAAAACTAGTACCGCTCATACATTATTTCGCTCCATGGGAATACAAATCGTTAAGCATTTGTTCATTAGCAGTTATCGTCTGCTAGTGAAGTGTTGCCAGCTCAAGTGTGCATGCTGCCCCGCGTCTTAACACGACCCTTGTTCATGTGCTCCTAATGTCACTGTGCATGGACGCCTCATCTTCAGATGCTATCCCCATTGCCGAATTTTCTCAAATATTATGATCACAGTCGGAGTGGCGCATGCCAGTCGAGAAAAAGATTTTAGGGCTCTCACATCCGCTGCCATGCCACTTCGAGGCTATAATCATTGTTGTGCTTAATGATTCTTAAAAGTACTCCCATTTGACTACGCATATTAATTTCAGAGTTTTGTAGCGAGAGCTACATTGGTCGTATTCTCGCCGTTTCACTGTGGCCGGTGGCCTCACCGCTCGCCGCGTCATCTGGCATGACGTCAGAGGAGAAACCAGTGAAACCGTGTTGCAACCGTGTTTCCAGTTGAAAGTCAGTGTTGTGTGTGTGTGTGTGCATGTTCTACTCTGTCCGCGTTCAGTCACTGTTCTAACTTGACAAAGGAGGAACTGGCATTGCAACGTATATATAGAAGGGGCAGCTCGGTGGGATTTGTCGGCAGATATGGAAAGTCAGTCAGAGAGTCTGAAATACGCTAGGCTTCATCGTTCGAAAGAAACCAAGAGGAGGCAGCGAGCCGAGGAGACAAAGGAAGAATGAGCCGCACGCTTCGAGAAGCGTAACCGTACAGCAGGGGTCTCAAACTCAACTCAGCCTGCGGGCCGCAGTCACGCAATTTAGTCCCGCAAGGGCCGGGGCAGTGAAGAAGGTAAAAGCGGGGGGGGGGGGGGGGGGATTTGTACAATTTGCTTGAAAACGCTGCCATTTGAAAGAAAATTTTCTATATCATATACAGGTAATATCGGAAGGAGGTTCGGTGCCAGGATTCCAAAAACACGTCGATACCGATCTCGAAACTGACTCAGATCTGAACGCCGATTGTGAAATATAATTTTTGTCTCACGGCTATGCTTAAAAACAAAGTGAACACATGGGATGCCTCACGTAACAATGCGTTAAACCAGTCAGGTCTGTGTACCTCAGCAACATACTTAATAAGAACAATAAAATAAAATACGAGGGGCAAAGGCAGTCATGAGAGGGCCGCGGGCCGCAACCGAGAGCCTGGCGGGCCGCATGCGGCCCGCGGGCCGCGTGTTTGAGACCCCTGCCGTACAGAGATTTAGTTGTGCTTATGCAAAGCTGTTGAGGACGCTCAACTAAATCTGTGCAATAAGATTAACTGTACCTCTCGCTACGCTAACCCAGGCATGACTGAGTTAAGCCACTGCCAATTTTTTTTAAAGTGGCATGGTTGAGGTTTCCACCGAAAAGCAAACCCTGGCTTGGGAACAAGAGGGCTATTCAAATGCAGCCCGACTATGCTATGGCGTCCTAGACTTTAAGGTGAAGCTCAAGTGTCTTTCTTAGTGTTTTAAAACGTTGGTAGTGTCGGATCGTTAGCAGATATGGGTACGAAAAGCCTAATAAATTGCTTAGGTTGGTCTGTAAAAACTGTGTGAGAGCTGAGCTATGCCATTTTCTGAATAGCCATGTAGGCCGCTTGCCACTGTATTGAAAAGGAGACTGGAGAGGAGGTGCTTCTGGATGACGTGGCCTGTTTGAGCCTTTCATTGTGGGGTGAACAGTTATCACCATCACTTGAGGCTTCACCATGGAGATTGGAGGTGTGTAGTATTTGATGACCATTTGTATATTGTGCACCAGTGGTAGCGTAGGTAGGTTGCTTTCTTTCTGGCTTCCTTTTGTGTCGTATTATATGTGAATTCTCTTGTTTGTTGCTGAACGATAGAAGGGGAATTTTAATGGCCCATTTTTTGTTTGCTTTGCTAGACACAACCTTAATGAGAACCTACAGACAATCAAGCCATGAAAAGTATAGGGGATGTTTTTCCTAGTAATTATGAGATACATGTGAAAAAATTAAAGTGGACAAAAAGACAGCTTGCCGCTGGCAGGGACCAAACCTGCAACCTTCTAATAATGCGAATGATGCTCTAGCAATTGAGCTATGGTTGCAGTTGTCCCACCGTCCACTTCATGGGGTATATCTGTGCATTAAAACCAGGGAGTGCTAGCACTGTCGTAGCCGTGATGGCAAATGCGGAACATCCCCCCCCCCCGCTTTTTTTTTGCCTGATGGCGTCGCATAGCACGTAATCTATATAGACATGTTTCTAGACAAGTTGTTGCAATTAAGCAGACTATTCAATAGCCACTTACCACAGAACCGCCTAGGCCTTGTGTGGTTGTAACCCTGATTGTGACTTATTCTGCACTGCTTACGATTCGCAGTATATCATGCATAGATGTACGATATACTGTATACATAATATACTTTCACAGATGTGCTCTGAAAGAGCGGCATGATAGCAGTGTGCAAGTTCTCTGTCACGTGGCTTTGTTTTCTTCTCACATTTCATGGCATGTATTTTTTTTTTGCTCTACACTAAAATGGATCTGTGAAGTATTATCCAGGAAGTAAATCACTTAATGGTTTCTGAAAGTGCTCTACAACTCCGGAATCATGCTTTAGCTTCAGGCAATAATTAGGACCTTGAGTAGCTAAGCATAATTCATGAGTACCTTTCATTTTTAAAGTTTTGACTAAAGTTACGCGTGTGATGAGGTTTATATAGGCTATAAGGTCGTAATGAATAAGGACCGCATGATAAAACAGTTCAAGGCTGGCAAAGATGGCACAAGCTCTCGCACAATCACAGCACCAGTTCTGTTGTCGCCCACTTTCACAGACGTCCCTTTTGTCGTCCCTGTTGTGCCCTTTGGTAGATCTGCTCCACTACAATACCCCTGGAGTGAAGCGTAGCCATCCTGGCGACTCGGGGAGTAGGTGGAATGACAGGGTCGTAGTATGACTTTAGATTGTTAGGCATGTACGGTCTCACTTCCTCGACGTTGGATTTTTTGAGGGGCTTGACAATGTTGTTCACTGGCAACGTGGCATCAATGATACGGTAGGGACCATGGTACCATGCCAGAAGTTTAGAAGAGAGGCCAGGGACGTGGGGCGGTACCCATAGCCAAACAAGTGAGCCAACAGCAAACGTGGGAGCTGGGTGATGAATGTCGTCATGCAGTGTCGTTTGTCGACCTTGAGCTTCGCTAGTCAGGGAGCAAGTCAACTGACGGCAGTCTTTGGTGTATCGGGTGACTTCAGAAATTTGAGTACACTCGGAGTCATCAAGTCGGTACAGGAGTATGGTGTCCAGTGGGTGGGAAGGCTCGCGGCCGTACAAAGGAAAAAAAGGGGAAAAGCTGGTAGTCGCTTGCACCGCAGTGTTGTATGCAAAGGTAACAAAAGGCAGTACGGTGTTTCAGGTGGTGTGGTCGGAAGAGGTATACATCCTTAACGTGTCACCGAATGTGCGGTTAACCACTCGGTTAGACCATTTGTCTGCGGATGGTAGGCGGTCGATTTCCGGTGAATGATGTTGCATTCAGCGAGGAGGATGATATCCAACAGAAACACGACCCCTATCACTGAGTAGTTCCCGCGGAGCACCTTGGTGTAGAACAAAGTCGTGAAGAATGAAAAGAGCAACTTTGCGGGCGGTCACTGCCGGGAGAGCTGCTGTCTCAGCGTAGCATGTCAGGTGATTGACGCTGACAGTAATCCACCGGTTTCCTGAACCACTGCACGGAAGGGGGGCCGTAGAGGTCAACACCAACGCAGTCAAATGGGCGGTCAAACGTACCTGTAAGGTGTTGCTCTACTACACAAGGGACAAGTTGTATATAGGGTCCGTGGATGAAATCAAGGCTTTGACAGGCACCGATTTGGTTGGAAAGAATCATTTAATAAAAAGACGAGGACGCCCACCACAAGATGTGGAAGTTTGTATTGACTCTTTGGCACCCAGAATGGGAGCCTTGTTTACAATGAGGCTCTCGTTCTGCATGCTGAAACATCACTACATAGTTCGCCATCTTGTGGTCGGCTGCCTCATTTTTTCATTAAATAGGGTGTTTGGAGTAGTGCCGTAGGCAAGTACGCAT
Source organism: Rhipicephalus appendiculatus (assembly GCA_030522465.1). NCBI lineage: Eukaryota > Metazoa > Arthropoda > Arachnida > Ixodida > Ixodidae > Rhipicephalus > Rhipicephalus appendiculatus. The sequence goes on from JALIZH010032957.1 coordinate 1,089,344, forward strand.
AATCGACTTTTTTCAGGCGCATGAGCTCCACCAACATGTGCGAGCGCTCGTGGGTAGTGCTCATGGGGATGCCACAGCAATTGCCACGACGAGAGCACAGGTCTCACTCTTTAGTTTCCTGCTCGCGCCAAGCCAGCACTTCTTAGTCAAGATATGACATATTCCTGCGTAATTCAATCATGAACTTCTCTGTTTCGCTGCAACAGTCTCTCTACGATTTTCATTTGTCTAGTGTTTTTGTGCACGACTGTTGGACTGGATGAGCAGGCCCAAAGCTTCATTTTCTTTTCTTTTTTTATTGCTAGCATACCTTATGGCATCAGATAAATAGAAAGGTATGACTGTTTCCTACATGTAGTCTAGGAGCAGTCTATCCAATTTGCAAATGCACTTGCAATCAATGTCCTTCGACACTGTCAATGAGCACAAAGTGAGATTCTGAGATTTAAAGTGGTCGCGAAAGTGAGTAGTTGTCATTTAGTAAATAAAGGTACACATTGATTGTAACCTTTGGTGAGAGCGTGCACGTTGCTCTTACCGTAGGTGATATACGACAGGCTTGTATCACCATTTGATGACACTAACTGCAGCTGTTGCATTTTACCTAGTCATAGTCAAGAGTTCGACAAAAGTGTGGTCTGAAGAAATTATCTGGTGTTTTGGAACCGCATACGCGTTCCTTGTTCACTGAGCTGTAGTGGTAGTCGGCAATTATGTAGCCAGTAGGTGGTGCAATGAGCGCGCGTAAATGGCAGGCATAGTTCCTGTTGTCTTATTCTAGGAGCCGACGGGATGACACGTTCTTTTCCTTGGGGACGATAGTAGCATTATCCCAGAATGGTGTAATAATATTGCGCACGCTCAGCAATGGCGTTCGTCATGTGACTTATTAGTCATGTCACGTTGGTGCTCCTTGAGGTGTCGGGTTAACTTTCCTGTTTCGACAATATTCACTTGACAGCAATCAGAGCTCAGTATCTTATATACTACACCTGGGAATGATTCACATGACAGCCTGTCTTTTACATTCATGAGCTGCTTCCGGAGCTTGCTAGTCGGGACGTGAGCAGCGCCAAATCGTATCTTGTTTTCAAGGTAAAGGACGTCACACTGAGTGAAGACGACACTGTGGTCTCGTTCGACGTCACGTCATGTGCGAAGAAGCCCTAAAAGCAGACACTGGTCCTTCTGGTCCCAGCCCCTTTGATGTCTTCAAACTTAACGAGTGGCTGCGGTTTTGTCTCAGCAACACATATTCTTCGTATGGTGGCATTTACCAGCAAACGCATGGTACGGCGATGGGAGTGTGAATATCAGTCACTACACCTAATCTAGTAAAGGCAGCCTTGGAGGGAAAGGTCCTGGCAATGTTCACTCGAGCACCCAAAGTGTTTACCCGTACGTCGATGACTGCTTCTGCATTTTGAAGAAGCGAGACATTTAACACTTCTTGCACTGCCTGAACGCCCAGAATACGAACTTACAGTTTACCGTTGCACACGAGAAGGACAACATGCTGCCTTTTTTGGATGTTAAGGCGTGCCGGGATGGGGGGCTCCCTTCCTTCTAAGTATACAGGAAGCCCAAGCACTCAGGTCGTTATCTCAGTTTTAATTCGGAACATCCCATCAGCCACAAGACATCTGTAGTGTCATCCTTGGTAACACGGGCCGTACGGGTCAGCTGAGATCGCGATGCACTAAAGGAACAACGGACGATCCACCGGGAGCTAAGCCGCAATGGCAATCCTGATTGTTAATGGCTATCCTGATTGTTTTATCTCCAAAGCTGGAAAGCGGATGCTACAATCAAGCTCACAGAGCAGCGTGACAGCTTGTGCACATGCAGCCATACCTTACGTCGAAGGAATCAGCGAGCCACTTTCACGCGTATTTTCAAGATAGGATTTGCGCATTGCGCATGTCTTGACCAGCAAGCTCCAGAACCAGCTCGTGAATGTAAAAGACAGGCTGCCAAGTGAATCGTTCCAGGTGTAGTGTATAAGATACCGCGCTCTGATTGTCAAGTGTATATTGGTGAAACAGGAATGTTCTCCCGACGGCTCAGGAAGCACCAACGTGACGTGACTAATAAGTCACACGACGAACGCCATTGCTGAGCATGCGCATGACCATAATCACACCATCGAGTGGGACAATGCTACTATCATCGCCAAGAAAAAGAATGTGTCATCCCACCGGCTCCAATGAATAGGACAGCAGGAACTATGCCGGCCATTTACGCACGCTCGTTGCATCACCTACTGGCTACATAATTGACGATTCCAGTCCAGCTCAGTGAAGAAGGACCCCATTTACGCTTCTGAAATGTCAGATAATTTCGTCAGACTCGGTCAGTAACAGTTTTTCATTGCATTTTGCGAAAGACGGTTGTGTTTTCATGTGTTGGCTTACCGGTGACCATGCCGTAGATATATGTATAGTTAGTAATGAGCAATATCAGATGGAACACTGAAATTGCCTTTTAAAGTCCATAGCGGCAAAGCGCAGGTGGTAGGCAGACAGGTGTTCATAACACCTTATGCTCAAGTGGAAATATATCTCTTGCAAATTTTTACACCACGTTCATATAAGTATGTTACAAGTAATCGTTAAGTAAACATGAATTCGGTGTTCCAGCTCACATTGCTCTTGATAGCGCATCGTCTACAACACTATAATGCGTGCTGATACCGTCATGACGTTCTATCGTACTATGCCGCTAAACTGCTACATTTGATATGCATCCGCATCGTAATACCTATGCTTAGTACGTTAGTCCTTTTACATTTCATGCATGCATGGGCCGGTACTGTAAAGAAAATCGGAGTGGGGCGGTGGGGTTTGAACAGCATGTCGCCTAATGTTGCAATTTGGAAGAATGCCTTTCCCATGTTTCATATAGAGTTCATGTATGCAGGAGGTTTGATTTACGTTTCGAGAAAGATATCCATACCGGTCTGCACAGTGACAAATTTTAAAATAGTTTTTATTCTACCATGATGTTTACACATAGTGACCGCACGGGGTGCCCCAGGAAAAAAATGCGCGAGACCCGTCCTGTCTCTGTAGCTCCCCCGAACAAAGCGTTATTAATTGCAATAGGTGAGAAAATATCGTTAATACCATTTAGCAAAGTCGCAAAAGTTTATTCCTTGTGAAGCTGCGGAGCCACTAGCAAACAGTTCGTGGCCAGCATGCGGCCCCCGGGGCCACGCGTTTAAGACCCCTGCCTTAGAGGTTTGCATTTGTTTCCACTGTCGCGTATGGACTCATTCAGAGGAGTCTGCTGTCTTCTTGTGCTCGCTTTGTTTTTCTTGGGGTTGTTGACTTGTCGGGGTGGTCGTGCAAGCGTAGTGCGAGTGTGCTGCATTTGCTTAGTTCTTTCATGCCTTCAGCTGTCGGTGCCAACACTCGCTTACGTTGATTACATTTTTGTTAGATGATGCAATTCTCACGTCTGAGATTCTATATGTCTACTAGAACATGGCTGAGTGTGCCAATGCGAGTGCCAGCCACCGGTGGGGAAATGTAGGAGTTGGTGAAGCAGGAGTCATTTTCTTGGACAATCGCTTTTGGGGATACGTTCAGTTTGGTGAGGTGTTCGGTCATCTACTATGAGCCACAGCAGTCCGACACTTTGCCAACAGTGCTGTGTTATCGCTCAGAGACACTGACACACCTGGTGACAAATATCGCGAAGTTATTGTCAAAACTGAGCGCTTGGCGGGTTTTTGACATGGTGGCACTAGATTTATTAAGAGGATGTGACACTGCAGGTACTCCAGAAGCTTTTCATGCTTATCTGCACTGAGTAAATGGTGCACGAAACTTAGCAGTTTTTTTCAAGCGTACAAATTCAAATTAAGTTCTGTGCAGTTTAGCGCTACAGATTTTTTTTTCTCATTTGGCCTGTTTTTCAGCTCTTGCATATCCCAGCCCTTCAGTTCATTTCTTACGGTCCTTTGAAAGACAAATCAGCGGGGTTCTGCTATATGTGTTTCACTTCAAAATGTAGTTCAGAGCTTTCGAAACTGAGCACCTTGTTTTTGTCGTAAGGATGAAGTAATCAGTACTGTTTGCTGAAGAAATAATTTTTGGTTTGTGTATGTGCAGGTTGACCTGGCTAATGGTGTGATGCTCTCAAGGGCCGCCTAGAGTCGGCTCATGGGAGTTCAAAATGACTTCCATTTGGTTAAGTGGTCCGCCATCACAGTATGATCGACAGAGGCCCGCACACAGGAGCTTCATGGGAACTCTGTCGGACCGTTTTGCTGTAGAAGGCGGCCAGAAGCCTGCACAGCAGCCATTGTCCCCATATAAAAAGGAAGCATAGAGAGGTTAGTGAGGAAGCTCACATATTTCAGTAGTGTGTATGCATATCGTTTTATAACTTGTTACCAGTTTGGCGACTACAGTGCCCTGTTTATAAGCACAGCTGCAAGTTTATTTCCAGCCACAGAATGTACATCCGTCGGCACACTTAACTGGAACGCTCCGCCTGGGGGGCCTTTACTCGCTTCGACTGATGCCAGCGCTCCCAGCGTTGGACACGATATGTTTGCTGCAGCCAACAGTAGATGGAGCGTGGGTTGATTTCACTAGTAAATTTCTCTTTCACGTCTACCTGACTGGTGGGTTCAATGCACTCACCTGGCAGGTCCATTTTCGCCATGTTTCTTGTGGCTACGTTCCACGCACGCTCATAAAATTTGTTGCCGTATGCTTGTCTCTGCAATCAACCATTGGGTGCGACAGCTAACACACCTTTAGAGTTCGAAATCACAGCAGCGGTTCGAAAGAAATGATATATCGTAAAATCAGATCAAATGCTTGTTCACCGCATTTCAGATATATTTATTGTGCAACATTTAGAAATGTTATGAACATGCGTTTCCTCTGCTTTTCCAATAAATCATTTCCTTTCGAGCGGCAGCTGCGATTTCAAACTAAAAAGGGGCATAAGCTGTTGCGCGCAATGGTTCATCGCCGAGATAAGCGTATGGCAACGAATTTCATGGGCCCACGTGAGAACGTAGCCACGAGCAAAATGTGGCAAAAACGAACCTGCCAAGTGAGTGTATTCGACTCGCCTGTCAGGCAGAAGTGAAATGGAAATTTACTAGAGAAATCGATCTGCACTCCATCTGTCATTACCTGCAGCAAACATACCGTGTCCAGTGCTCGGTTGCGTTAGCTTCAGTTGAAGCGGATGGAGGCCACGCAGTGGAGTTAAAGGGATACTGAACAAAAATTTGAAAACACTGAAATTCAACTCGGACGACACGACTGTTCCTATACACAGCGTTTATTTCACGTAATTTCGAGCATTTGGCTGTATTTTAGCGGATTGTGAGAGCGCGGCCGCTGCACGTCCTGCCTTGCCACTTCCCTTTGTCCACCTCTCCTTTGAGGAACCATACGACCACACTGAGTGTGGCGCTGAGCCTTGTCCCCACATGGGAGGCAAAATACCACTTCTTCCTCAAAAACCACTTCAACTACCGAGCGTGTCGCGAGCGCGTAAAGATGCAAGGTGCGAGTGACAGTGGTTCCACGAGTGGTGATTTTGACTTAAGAGTTCGAGAAGCCTCCAAAACGGAGGCCTGTCGGCTTCAGGTGCTGCCATTTTGCTGACATGCCGAAGCGTAGCAACAAAGCAGTCCTGGTCTTATAGTTACTATCCTTGAAGTGCTCGGAGCACAAAAGGTCTCGGTTTGTAGGCACCCACGTTTGCTGCAATTGGTGCGCAGCGCGAACCCATATCCTTTGAAGCTTCGGCTCTGTCGAAAAGGTATGACAGGGCTTGCCTCTCCCGACGCTGCTTTTCGCACACCCTAGCGCAGAGCGACGTTGAGGCATTCTACGCTGTGCGAGGCGCTTCACCGTTCACATTACGTAGCAGCACAAAACACAAATGGCAAATTCGTAGACATGGGCACAAGCTCTGCTTAGAAAAACAAACATGCGAGCGCGGCTATGGCGTTGTTGGCTGCCGGTTGAGAACACGGCTTGCAATGTTGATTGGTAAGCGATTTTGCAGTAAGCACGGTTGGTGAGTCAGTATCCGGCGGGTTTCGTGTAACTTCCTCTCTAATTCATGCCGCAGCCACTAGACGCGCCAATTGGCGAAAAATGCATTAAATTCACTATTTTCTGCTAGTCTCTGGCTGAAGTGAAGGTTGTTTCAACAAACCTCAGCACCCAGTTTTTCAGTAGGGCTATTTATCTCGGCGACGAAATTTTTGTTCAGTATACTCACATGCCTAATGGGTGAAATGCTGAAATGCATGTCTACTTGCTTTTGCAGGTAACTGCATGCAAAAATGATTTCATATTGTTGAAATTTAGGTGGCATCTGCTGCATGTTCTTCATTGTCCGTAGTGTTTTGCGGAAGGAAAACCTCAGCTGTGATATTATCCATCATTGCACTGACATTCCAGCCGTTGCAGTTTCGTGTGGTGTGAGCCTTCCCGAAGTTATTCCTAAAATCATTAAACGTGCATTGTGCATTTCAGCTTTGTAAGAAGTTAGGTGACAATTTGTTGGAATGGTAGTCCTACCTTAGTTCCTCAGTTGGTAGTAAGGCTGTATAAGGATTGCAAAGCAGAATCTTTGCAAATGTATATTTACTGCTAGTGCTTCCTTAGTGGGCCTAGTCAGCTGCCGTAGTTCATCGATAGGCATTTCTTAATGAACAGAAATAGATCTGAAGTCAGCACAAATCTGCAACAAACATATTGAACTTAAGTTATCAAATTAGGGAATGTTGTAATGAATTGTTTCACTTTTTGCCCTGCAGTGCTGCTGAAAGCCTTTTGGAAAAGGAAGCGAAGCAGGTCGCCCTGAACATCAGGCTTGTGGTGGTCACAGAAGACCAAGCTGAGACGAGGACAGAAAAAATAAACAGAGAAGTCATTTTTCAGTTCTAAACTACTGTGCAAGCGTCTTGTTTTTGCCGATGGCCACGTAAAAGTTCATGTTTTCATCCACAATGCATTAAATAACAAAAAGAGGGATTACACGAGGTCCCGTCATGCAAAAACACACCAGCCCGGGCTCCACCAAAACACACGAGCCCGGGTCCCACCAGAACACGCCAGCCCGGGTCCCACCAAAACACGCGAAACCGGTCGTATACGCCACACCACCAGAAACCGGTCGTATACGCCACACCGCCTGAAACCGGTCGTATACGCCAGACCGCGAGAAACAGTGTCTGAATTCCCGCTCTGGCGGAAACGGGAAAAATACGCCAGACACGGACTGGTGTTTTTTTCGACTGGGACATCACCTTTTGTCACTTGAATATATTCATTAGGCTGATTGATTATAATTGTCATGTCAGTAATTATCAAAACCGGACATGTCGTTGTCAGACTCGTCAAAGACAGCGGAAGGGGTGTTTTCTTGACTTGAAGAACAGCATTCTTTAGGCAAACGCCATTTTTTTTTATGGGCTGTGGCGGCAGTCTTGACTGTGTCGCGATTCTTTTTTTAATACTGTCGTGCTAACCACTGTGAATTCTTGTTCAGTCGTATGGTTGCCCCAATGTACATATAATGACTTTTGTCTTACCTTTCTTTTTTCTTTTTGCGCTGTGTAACGTGGTGTGGCAATACGATACAGGGGAATGGGACAGTGTCCCGTTGCTCCCACTACTCAGCTGTCTCATTCCTCTCAAACTACGTTTCCCAAAGTAAGCAACGTTCAGCAGCTAAAGTTTAGACGTAATGCCTCAACTTTTTCTTTGAAAAAGTACAGCGCTGATGTGTCTTTTCGGAGAAAAGTTGATATTAGAGTCCACAAAGCGGTTGAAATCTGAGAGCGTTAGAATTTTGATAGTAGAAGCTTACTTTTGAGACGTAAAAAAGGCGAATTCCAGTTACAGAAAGCTCCATTCGCCGAAGATGCCCGCCATTACATCCATGCAGTCGGCCTGTTAGCATCATTTCATGAGTCGTTGGCTAATGTCTTTGGAGTAACTGGAGGAGAGGTAGACTCGCTGTCCCATTCCTCCAACTGTCTTAAACCTCCCAACTCTCCCCTATGAGCATCAGAAGAGTGGCTTGTTGGGCGAGTTGGTTAAGCATCATATTAGAAAAGCGCAAAAAACAGGGACGAAGAAAGAACCACACGAACCAGCGCAACTGAGCAGACATCTCTTTCCTAACAACGAGCGCATGTTCACAGATCATATAATTCGTGCGTCTGCCTCTACATCCGATATATTACATGTCGCATGATGAAGTGATTTAGTAATGGTGCCTACTCTGCAGGAAACAAAGCTCTAGTCTGCATCTTCTCACACGCGTTCAGATTTCATCTCCACGATTGGTGCATACGCAAGGTTATTTAAGAGGTGTTGAAAAAACAGTGCATCACACCGACCTCCAGTCTGCTGTTTTGAGAAAAATAGGTATGGTGCAGAGAGGACGTGGACGAAGTGAAGACATGAACTGACAATCTGGAGTGCCAACTTCCTACTGTTTATTAACAGAAACCATGCTCATTTATACATGCTGCCGAACAAGGTAATCCCATGACAGATGTAGTAACATGGATGAAACTAACAAATTATGAGCCAGTGATGTAAAAGAGTCGAAAGACATGCACCGGAAACTGCATTGGCCTGAGCTGTAAAATCATGCCGGCACACAAGAACACGTGTTCATCACAGGATCAATCCATGTGATAGGCAAAAGAGGCAGCGCACAACCTAAACTTAACAGATCTACAAGCTATATGCATTTAGGCAATATGACCTTTAAAAGCCAATTTCAGGGTTGACTCTCGCATTGCTGACAACTGTGCTGTAGTGTAAATTGGGCAAGAAGAGCACTAAAGAAGAGGCTGTCACAATAAACAAACAAAGGTGTTCTAGTGCAAACAAGAGTCGGACAGAAGGGTGATGAGTAGCTGCGCACTGGTCCCGTCATTAAATGTCTTCCTTCTCCTTGTTTCGTTTGTGCTGAAACACTCACACACCTGATGGGCTAGTCAGATGAGAATTTTAATGCATCGTAACTATAAATGCTTGCATCAGCAACCACACACCAACATGATAATCACACCACTGCCACACAGCAACGTAACATACTCTACTACACGCTGGCAGTACATTAATGCATAAAAATCAGGTCTGGGAGATTATGGAATCTCAGATTGTGCGAGCAAGTTTTCATAACAGCCAGACGTCGAACGTGGATGCTGGCTGGTACAATATTACTGACAAGCAAAGGCGACGTGTAGACACATAGATTGCATGAACACCACTCCCTACACTAGGCAAACACATTATAACGTTTAACTAGCTTAAGAAACTGTTCAAGAGCATAATAACACTCCACCGTGAATGTATACTGATAGTACCCACTTAGGCGGTTGGCTAGGTGAATCGAGCCAAGTTACAAATTATATCGCTCACGAACGTGAGCTTAATGCTGCCTGCAACAACTGGCGCTGCAGACTGTTTTATTAACGAAGCAAGCGCCTTTTGCGTCCTGCTCACTACAATGCACATAAAAAAAAATATCGATCATCACACACATGCATGTTCCCGCAGTTGTCGCGAACTCGCTCCAGCCGATGCGCCTTGGCTCCACTCGTATCAGCGTAGTCAAAGCGAATCGGTAACAGCACAATGTCCGTCACTCGCAAAGGCGCGTTAGGCTGCCTTTTTACGACGGCTCGTCCGAGTGCGGTAACAAACTTGCGCTGAGTGGCATACTTTACATGATAACATGTCCCACTTACCTTTAGTTTCTTTCGCAGTGCCATGTAGTAAGTGAGTGACCACGAGCGCCAGCCGTCGCCTCGGAGTCCTTCGAGCGCCCGCACATTCCGTTGATTCCTTGAATGACTCGCACTTGATCGGCGCTCCAAGAACCGCGGAAATAGCGCTCAACCTTTGCACATCGCACGAACGAGGAACGGCGCTTCCTTGCGTGAATTTAATACTTTTACCTTCAATCTCCTTGCGGACGTAGCGAGAACACACGCGTTATGCACGCAAACAAAGGTAAACAACAGCTGGCCTTGGCTGTGGATGGATTTGCCTGGAATTGTTTGCGGAAAAACGAAAAAAAAAAACAAAAAACCCGAATGCATGCTATTTGGCAAAATAGTTAAAAAATAAAAATAATGAGTTATCTGGAAGAACAATTTGTACAAAGCAAACCAAATAGCTTTTCAACAGATTTTCTTTTCCTTTTTTTTTTGTTCTAGCAGACGACGGCCACTGCTTCTACGGCGGACGTGTAGTTACTGCGGCTTTACGTTCGATGCTTGCCGCCAATGCAAAACTCTACAGTAGTTGTATCTACGTTGTCAATGAATCAGAAGATTACTACAAAGCAGTAACATTTTTACGTAGTGCAGTATGTGATCTTTCAAGGCACGATGTTTCGTTGCGCTGAAGCGAAGCAAGCCGGCCGGCGTGACCAGCTGATGTCGCCGCTACGCGGGGCACTGCCGTGCGCATTAGCGTCGCGTCCCGCGCTCAATTTGTGATCGAGCGAGACAGCTACTTAGCGGAACACAGCTATACGCAGGGGTTAATGGCGTATCACTCCGATTTCGTGAGGTGGCCGACTGAATTCGTGCGGTGGCCGGGGAACAGGCTTCAACTGCTCAAACTTGTGTGTAAGCATAAAAACCGCGTTTTCATACGCGACCGACCGAATGTATAGTGAAAAGATACGCGAAAGGCGTGCGGCGTAGATACGGTCACAAAATATGTGCCCGTAATAATAAGTACGATCGCATATCGCACACCCTTATGCACTCACTCGCCGATAGCGCGTAACCACTTTTATCTATTAAATTAAGCAACGGCGCGTCAAGTGTGCGCGTGGTCTAGCAGGCTGGCGTATCAAGTCAGAGCGTGAGATCACGGCTTGATGTCGAGGGTTCAAAGCCTGTGCTGTCACAACTAATTTTTTTAAATATTTATTTTTTTTACTTATACGTATTAATGTACTGCTATTTGTTTTGGTGTGTTGAGTGCTAAAACTAAAAAAAAAGACAATATGAGGTTCCAATATGCATGTTGCACTGTGTTTGCTTGCACACCGGTTATTTTTCTGTTTTTTGGCATTGTCCAGTTGACGATATTGCAAAATAAGGACTGTACAAGTGATCGAGCCAAACCAAAAATTGGGGGGCACAAAGTCAAGAGACAGAAATTGTGCAATGTTGATTGTTTCAAAAATTATCATTCACAAAAGGAAGAGTTATGGCACACTACGCAACTGTACTTGCAGTAGGCATTCTGGGATAGTTTGAAATGCCCATGTTACACGCACAGACTTTGTTTTGCTTGCAGCACGGTCAGGCACCCACCGCGTGCCGAAGCCAGGCAAGCAAGTGAGAAGGCAATGTGCATGGGGCCCGATTACACTATCGCGCTCTTCTCTTGAAGGAGAAGCTCAAGCGTCCTAATTTTATTGCACTTTATGTTGCACATGTGTGTCCATGCCACCATGATCTAAATTCAAAAGCATTTGTTGCACCTCCAAACTTCTCGATCATTGAAACAGGCCCCAAAGTTTTATCATATAGCACGGACAATTCAAGCGTAATCTGCACTGTGGGCTGAAACAATGCTTTTGAAATTCTCAAAAAAACACAGCTGTGTACGTGACCATCCGTGAATCAATGCTGAATGCTGTTATGTGTCCGTACACATCAGTTGCGCTCTCATGTTTAATTCTTTTTTTTGACCACTACCCCCACCCCTCCGCTGTAGGGCAGCGAATCAGTTCAGGTTAGTTGACCTCCATGCCTTTCTTTCGTCTTTTTCCTCTCTTCTTTTTTTTTTCTGTTTCATTTCATGTAGCTGTGTAGTTCAAAGAGGCATTAATCATGTGCATAAAGACTCATTGCCTATGGGAAAATAGAGCAGAGAGGCAAATTTGTTTCATACGTTTGTATCTAAAAATTGGCTACTTGATAACTTGCATGAAAACTAATAACTAAGCAGCCCGACGCATGGTTTAGGATCTTAAACGGGGAGCTTCTCATCCTCGTATCTGTCGCGCTACTTTTTGTTCAAGATAGCAAAGCCCACAGGCCGCTGGGCTTCCTTGGTTCAAGTCGTTGTTGGTTTGATACTGAGAATACCACAAGTTCAATAATGACAAAAGGAAAGCAGTTTTCATGATTCTGTGCGAGTCGGGGTCAGGCGATGAACAACTTTATTGCAGGAACAAGAGCGATTATATATACAACTGCTGCTGCAGTGGCGCATGCGCAGTAATGACGTAAACAGTGAAGTGGCGCTTTATGAGCCTTGCTACATCTTCCCTTTCACAGCGGAATTAACGCATGCTTAGTGTCTCTCCGGTAGAGGGTACCGACGGGGCTCGCGTCGTTGTCTTGTACTTCGTCGTAGTTCTTGAGGGGGCGTTGAGGAAGATCCGTTTTGAGGGACGAGACTAGCGTCTGGCTGGCTCGACTCGAGTAGCGGTTTTACCAAGCAGAGGTGCTCCCTTGTACGCCGAAGTTCCCGGCCGTCTTCAGTTTTCACGATCGCCGAGCGGGGTTCCTCGACCGGCCTGATCAAGACTGCAGGGGCCCAGGTCCGCTGGTGTGTGTCATATACGGTACCTGCTGGCCTGGTCTCACAGGCGGTAGGTTCCTGCTACCGCGATTGTAGTAGGTCTTCTGTCGTTGGCGTATTTCTTGAAGGCGGCCCTGGGCCACGTCCGGTGAAATGATTTTCGGCTCTAAATGGCTGGTAGGTACCGGTAGCAGAGTTCTCGTCTGGCGTCCCATCAGCCTCTGCACGGGGGACTGGAGCACATCATGACGTGGGGTATTGCGCCACTCTAGCAAAGCCATCTGAAACATTGGCATTTCAAATGAGCACTTCTTCAAAAGCTTTTTCGCCCCTTGTACCGCTCTCTCCGTCATGCCGCTTGACCGCGGGTGATAGGGGCTTGAAGTTACATGAACAATGCCTAAGGTGTTCAGAAATTCCTTGAATTCGTGACTGCTAAACGGCGGGCCATTATCGCTGCATAACTTAATGGGCAAGCCATGAACGGAAAAGATTTCGGAGCACCACGTTTTAAGCGAGCTCGCCGTTGTTCGGAACTCGCGCATTTCAAAGAAGAACGAGTAGAAGTCGACAATCACGGCAAACTCATGGCCTTCAAACGAGAACAAGTCCACGCCGACAACCTGCCATGGTAGTGAGGGTACCTCGTGGCTCAGAAGTGGCATCTTAGGGTTTTGAGGCTTATGTTTTTGACACGCTTTGCAAGCTTTACAAAACTGTTCGATGTCGCTCGAAATATACGGCCAAAACATCACGTTCCTTGCTCTAGCCTTCATCTTTTCGGCTCCTACATGCGCCGCGTGAAGAATGCGCATCATTTCTGATATCTTCGATTGCGGCACGATTACCTTGTTACTCCGGAATACGAGGCCGTCTTGTGCGTGAATCTCGTCCCGGTACTCCCAGTATGTCCGAAGTGGCTCGGGGACGTCTTGCTTGTGAAATGGCCATGTAGTACTCGCGTATTCTCGGAGCTTGCCCAGGGTTGCGTCCTCATTGGTTGCTTGAAGTAGATCTTGCAGCGAGCGTTCCGAGGCTGAAATACATTCAAGAACATTGACTTGAAAGTGCTCGTCTTCTTTCATGCGTATTTTGCTCGGAAACCTTGACAAGGCGTCTGCGAGGAATAGTTCTTTGCCAGGTTTGTAAGTCACATGGATAGGGTAACGTTGCAGCGTTAGGCGCATGCGCTGCAAACGCAGTGGGCACTGGTACAACGGCTTACTGAATATCGCTACTAAGGGGCGATGATCGGTTTCAACAGTCACAGCATGCTGTCCGAATATATAGTCATGAAATTTGGTGCACCCATGTACGATAGTGTTTCTTTCTCTATCTGTGCGTATCGTGTCTGCGCGTCTGTAAGTGTCCGTGACGAAAATGCAACAGGCTGCGCATCCTGCAGCAAGACAGCGCCTACACCCAGCTGGCTTGCATCCACTGATAATGTGACTGGTTGACTGGACTCAAAATACTGGAGGATGGGTGCTTGAATCAGAGCCTCGCGCAATTTAAGAAAGCTTTCTTGCTGCATTTCCGTCCAGACCCATGCAGTGTCTTTCCGCAGCAAAGTTCTGAGTGGTGCTGTGACGTCAGACATATTTGGGATAAAGCGCTGAACTAAGTTCATTGTGCCCAAAAAAACTTGCAGTTCCTTACAGTTCTTTGGTGCCGGCATATCCAAAATATGTTGTACACGTTGGGGGTCCACACGCAGGCCTTCGGCGCTGAGCACGTGTCCAAGGTAGCGCACTTCTGGCTGCAAAAAGAAACACTTCTTCAGGTTTAGTCGAAGATTTTGTTCGCGGCAACGGGTTAGCAGAAGCTGTAAATTGCAGTGGTGTTCTTGCTTAGACTTGCCCCATACAAGAATGTCATCCATCACTACTGCTACATTTGGGAGCCCTTCTAAGACGAGGTACATTGCTGCTAGAAATATCTCCGGCCTAGAGGCAATGCCGAAAGGCATGCGCAGGAAGCGATAGCGTCCGTATGGTGTACTCATCGTGCAAAGTTTCGAACTTGCGTCATCCTGCTTTATCTGCCAAAACCCTGACGCTGCGTCTAAAGTTGAAAAAAAAATTAGCTCCTGCAAGCTGTGGCACAACGTCTTCGAGTGTAGGCATAGGACAGTTCTCCCGCAGAAGCGCCTTGTTCAGCTCTATGGGATCTAGGCGACTGTGACCATGTGACTGGACCATTCCGTTGGACCCTTTACCTTTGTGATCACGCCTTGTTCTTCCATGCGCTGAAGCTCTTCTGTCACTCTTTCTTGAAGGGCCACGGGAACTCGCCTGGCTGGCACGACGACCCCTACTGCTCCAGGCTTCAGCTTCATTGCATACTCTTCTCCTTTCAGCTGCCCCAGTCCACTGAAAACTTCTGCGAATGGTTGTGCTGCTGGGTACAACTGTTCCACGTGAACGTTTTGCACGCGACGAATAAACCCTAAGCGTTCCGCCACTAATCCACTTAGAGTGACTGGCACGTTTTGTTCGACCACGACAATAGTCTCTTCGTGCTCTTTGCCGTTTGCACATAGGCGCAGCCGAATTTGTCCTGTTGCTGAAGTCTTATGGCCGAAAAAGGCAGTCAGGGTCGCGTGGCAGGTTTGCAGGGGCTTATCGGCCAGCTTCTTTGCATCTTTGTTGGAAATTACGCAGCAGTTGGCACCCGTGTCTAGCTTACACGTGAATTGACGACCTTCAATGTCAACTGCGGCAGTCCAGTTATCTGCCGCTTCTACTGCGCTTACGGTCAAAGTTTACAAGAAGAAGTTGTCGTCATCTGCTTGTACCTCGTGCAGCTCTTTTTTCACGAATCTGTTTTGCCGCTGCGCCGATGATCTACATGCTTGAGCTAAGTGATTACGCCCACCACATTTTTTGCATGTTTTGCCTAGAGCCGGGCACTTTGCGCCACCGTGCTCTCTGTAACCGCACCGGCTACAGTGTTGCACATGAGTGCCGACTGCCTGAATTACTGCCTCGCGTGCTGCTTCTGTGCCTTCACTGATTTCCTTAAACTGCTCTTTTCCCAGTTCCTTGGCGCGACATATTTCAACTGTCCTGCTGTACGAAGGGTTCTCGGCAATAAGCTTCTCTTGCAAGCTTTTGTATCGTAATCCCATAATAACCCGGCTGCGCAGCAAGCGGTCTTCTAGATCTCCGAACTCGCAGTTCTTCGCTAAAAGCCGGAGATCTGTTAGCCAGTCATTAAAGAACTCCCCTGGCTTTTGATTTCTTGATCCGAAACGAAATTCGTTAAACGTCAAGTTCGTCACTGGCTTGTAGAATTCCTCAAACTTGTTGGAGCAGCGTCTCGACGTTATTCCCGTCTGCTTCCTCTTCGAATTTGAATGTGCTGTAAGCTTTCCTGCCTTCTTCGCCAACTGTTACGAGTAAAGTTGCGGCTTGCACTTCTTTAGGCTGCTTACTCAACTGGGTAGCGGTGGCAAACAAAGTGAACTCACTTTTCCATGTCTTCCAAGCAAGCCATGCGTCTGCTGACGGATCCAGCGGTCTGGGTGGGGGGAAGCAGTGTTGACGGGCCTGACATAGCGACGGATATCTGCTGCCACCATGTGTGCGAGTCGGGGTCAGGCGATGAACAACTTTATTGCAGGAACAAGAGCGATTATATATACAACTGCTGCTGCAGTGGCGCATGCGCAGTAATTGACGTAAACAGTGAAGTAGCGCTTTATGAGCCTTGCTACAATGATGTTCATTTAATGGTAAAGAGAATTTGTCTTTGTTGCCAACAACAATGTGCTGCTACAAGGGTTACACTAGTAATTTCATGCTGTGCTTAAGGTGGTAGGCCACCTTCAAAAGTCAAATTTTTTGGCGAGATCAATTTTCAGGTTTTATTGTTTTTTTGCACGCCCAAACATTCAAAAATATGTGGCAACAAAAATTATGCTCCTATCATCATTAGTTTGCGAGTTACAGCAAGTTTTCTGCACCCCATGCTCCTATAGCGAAACTGAAACTACATTGCATTGGTTTCGAAAGTAAGTGTTGTTTCGTCTAATTAATAATATTCAAAATACTTCATACATTTTATTGTGACTGTTATATAAGAGGATGTCGTTAAATACAACTTTGTGCTTCTAATTGTTCTTAAATCTCTAAAAAACGGCCACATGGGGGGATGCACGACGCTCGTCGTTTTTCTGAAAATAACCAATTGCTCCAAATGATGCGACGCAAGCTTTCATAACTTTTTTCTCAGCGTATACTTTGAACTGAAATTTTGCACAATGATTTACAACATATATATTTGTACATTGAACTAGAATCAAAGAAATTAATAGAATATATTTCAATTCACAGCTGAATTCCCAAACACGTTCAGTCTAAATGGGCTCTTTCTTTCCCTTTTTTTTGTTTTTTTTTAACATTACTTCCTTGATATTTACTGCATAATATTTATCCTAGTTCACTGCATAGCTCCAGCCATTAATTACACAAATGCCAAAGCTTTACTGAATAAAGCCACCCATTAGTCACTTATCACAGCTGGCGTGGCGGCCATTTTAGTTGCAATTTTTGACAAAGATTACCTCCCAATAAATAAATAATCAATATTTTGCATTGTAAATGGCTGGGTAAGTTCAATAAGACACGCTTGTTTTGAGGAAAAAGTTATTTCAACGCTGGCTGCTCTTAAAAAAATTTTGTTTTTGAGTGGCCTACCACCTTAACAGCAGCTAAATAATTTCATTCATTTACTTTAGGATGTTACTACAGCCCACATTGTAAAGCTTCTGGGTAGCCAGCCCATGAACACAGACAAATATTTTTCAATACAAAACTAATTTTACAGCGAAAGCTGTTATGAGATCACAACAAGGGTCGTTTCTGCGCCGTAGTTGTCCGCCGCCGCCGGTGTCCGTAACCAATATCGCACGAAATAAGAAAATAACTAAATAAATAAAAAAAACACCTGTGACAGAACGGGAATCGAACCCGGGGCCTCTGCGTGGCAGCCCAGCACTCTACCACTGAGCTACCCCGCTGCTTGAAACTGCGGTGCAAGCTGACCCTATGCAGGCTTCATGTCGGGTAAGGAATCGCGTTAACGTGTGTTGTAAGCGTTTTAGAGCAGTAAAGTAAGAACCAGGTGTCACACAATGCGAATTGAGTAACGAGTGGGTCGTTCAATGCTCCAACCCATTACAAAAGCCTGAGGCATAATTCTTCATCGTCGTCAGCCACAGCATCAACAAAGTGCACATATGCGTCACAAGAGTGTAGCGGGTACCGCGCTTTTCCGAAGAATGACGAATAATGGCATAGTAGACGCTTCCCCACTACACAAAAATTATGATGATTTATGGCGTAGTGGGTTCCATGCAATTGCGCTTGTAGTAGTTGCCCCAAGAGTGTTTAAAAAAGGCTCTAGGAAGGCCGCACTCCCAGCTTTCGCTGTCACTGTGCTGCGCAGGCCTGGCGGTTTTTGTTGAACTGAATCAGTTGGAACCATCTCTGTGTATATCAGTCTGTTGCCTACAGAAGATGCGACAGTTACAGCTTGGCATACTACTCACTCATGAGTTAATCATATGGTGGTTTTGGGACGTTAAACCCCAGATATTATTATTACTCACTCATGAGTAAGCACACTGATTTGGAAGGTTTGAGTGACGAGGGGCTTGAGTAAACGCGAGTGTGAACGTGAGTGAGTACACATAAGGGTGAGTGGGCACGAGTTTTATATGAGTGAGTATGGATGAGTGTGAGTAGGTATGAGTACAAATGTGAGTGAATACTTATGGGTTCCATCAATGATGAACACTGTTATGTGTGCATAAATATCAGTTGTGCTTTCATGTGTACTTCTTTTTTTGACCACCTTCACTCCCACTGTAGGGCAGCAAATCAGTTCAACTTGACTAACCTGCCTGCCTTACTTTTCTCTTCTACCTCTCTTTTTTTCTTTCATTTTATGTACCCTTGACGTTTGAGGGGTATTAATCATGCGCATCAAGATTCATGGTCAATAGGGAAGTAGAGCAGAGAGGCAAAATTGCTTCATACGTCTATCTTAGAATTGGTTGCTACATAACTTGCATGAAAACAAGTAACCAAGCAGCTCGACATGTGGTTTGAGATCTTCAACAGTGAGCTTCTGTACGACAATGCGTATGTAATATTGATCAATGGAGATTTGAGCAGCATCCACACTTCTTACACGTACGACCGCATATAAAAAAAATTCGGCACTTATTCAGGTGTTTAAATTGATGATGAAGGTGTTAGAGTAGTAGCATCAGAAGTGCAACATTGTCACTCTTAATTAGAGCAGTGAGCTTTCGCTTGTACCGATTTCAGTACACAGTTCTTCCTTTGTGGCTGAATTATGTAGACACATGTGTGCTCTTGAACCCTTATGTATAAACAAATGGGAGAGAGGGAAGCTCTTTAACAAAAACTGCATGCATTTGTTTCTTAAAGTTTTCGTACGTACGACATGGTGCATCCGCATAGCACATTGTGTAAAAAAAGTATGTTATCAAGACCAGTGCCTCAGAAAAGTTCTAATTGCAACATATACAGGCCACGCAGGTAGTACTGGTTTATGAACCACTTATACCTGTTAAACTCAAATTGTTATCCCTAAGATATATTTAATGTGGTCCTTTAGGCAGAAGTTTAATTCGTGCAAGTGACATATTAAGGCAACTGAGTATGCTCTCATGACGTATATATAATAGAGAATGTATTGCTTCGTACTGCTTAAGGGAAAGTGCTCCTTCAATTTGAATCTTTCCAATTATCAAAGCCTGCAGGCAACCGAGTCTTTCTTGATACAAGTCATCATTGGTTTAATATTGAGCATACGAGAAGTTCAATAACACCCAATTATGTCAAAAGAAAGACAATTGTCATGAAGTCATTTCATGTCAAAGAGAATGTTTGTTGTCAGTGCGAATGACCGACTATGAGGGTTAAACCAGTAAGTTCATGCTGTGCTTAACCGCACCTAAATAATTTCATTCACTTTAGAATAGGTTACTACAGCCCACCTTGTAAAGCTTCTGGTCAGCCAATCCATGAACGTGGACAAATATTTTCAATAAAAATCTCATTTTTGTTTAACTGAATCATTTGCTGCCTATGTCTATGTATATAGGTCTCTTAGAGAAGATGTGACTACAGTTTAGCATACTACTCACTCATGAGTACACACACTCACATCCATTTGAAAGGCGTTAGTGTGAGTATAAGTGAGTGGCGAGGGGCGTGAGTAAACCTGAGTGTGAACGTAAGAGAGTACACGAGTGTGAGTGGGCGTGCAGTAGGAACGTGAGTGACTATCGATGAGTGTAAGTCTGAGTATGAAAGTGACTGAGTATTCACGAGTGTGACAGTGTGTATACGAGTGAGTGACGAGGAATGTGATTAGATGTGAGTATGAACATGAGTGAATAGTCATCAGTGTGAGTAGGTATGAGTCTGAGCACGGGTGATTGTCGCGGGGTGTAAGTAGACGTGGTATGACCATTATACTGTATAGGCAACTATGAACGTGAGTGAGTACTCATGCTCATAAGTTGTATTTTTGTGCTAGGGATTCTATTTGTGTTTTTATAACATTACAGGGAAACTGCGCGGAAAAAACGTGGACAAAGGCAGAGACAACAGCACGGGCGCATACAACTGAATCTTTATTCGGAAAAACACAAAAATGTAAGGAACACTAAAAACCACGTGTGCAGGTTGGAACAAAGATAATGAACTACACATGCGCATCTAGATGCGCAATCTATGTACTATGTAACGCTACAGAGGGCTTAGCAACACAGCTGTCACCGGCCTTGGAAATAAAATAAGCTTCTACAATCTCACGTGTAGTGCGGTCCTTGTGCCGCGCCAGAACTTTCGTTCCTCTGAAACCTGGGGTGCCATTCCGGACATCGTCAAATTCCGCCATGTTGTCAAATTCCGCCATTAGCCTGATTTGATTGGTCAAGCGAGGTCGTTCGTTTTGTGGCGCTGTAATAGCGTTACGACACAGGATTTCGCGATGACGTAACGGGATAAAAAAAAGGTATTTTTTTCCGAAGTAGCCCTTCACCGTGCTCTGCCATGTATAAAGAAAGGTTTGGACTGAATAACGAAACCGAAATATGGTACTAAGGTGCGCGTACGATTAAATTGCGGTTTGTCGAAACTACTGCTCGCTTGACGAAGAACCGCCATGTCTGTAACATGATTGGACATTGAACTCATGGTGGTCGTTGCGTCACAGGGCCTCACTCTTTGGAGCGTCAATATGACGTTGCCTACCGCCAAATTTGCTGCTTAAAATGTGAGAACGACGAAGTGCCCCAAATTGGCCGCCATACTGTTGTAAATTGTGTTGCTCGCGGTTGCTCGTTCGATGCGTCGCCTCCCATACGTATGAGTAGAGGTCATTCTGTATATTACTTTGCTAGCATGTTTCGGTTAATATTATCAGAAAGTAGTGTGTATGTAAAGTTTGCTTGTAAAAATAAAAGCTTGTTACTTCATTTGACTTGTTCGAAGTTGTGGTTCTCGCCGCAAGAGAACGCTTCATATGCCACCGAAAATGTCGCTGTCCTTCGTCGTGTGGTAGTTGGAGGTGCAGGAGCGAAAATAATTCCGCGATAAGCGCGATACTTTCGCAATGCCCGATGAATCGTTTCGACTGCGGTGCCGGCTGATGACAAGCATGGTGCGATGACTGCGCGGGAAGCTTCGCCAGGACCTGGAGAGGCGGCGTACGGGCACGAAGAACAAGAACAGCCCCAACCATTGATCTGCAAGTGCTGTGCGCCCTTCGCTTCATCGCCACCGGCATTTACCACGGCGCGATCGCAAATGACGAGGTCGTGGCGACGAACCTGTCCAGTGCGAGTCGCACGATTAATGCTGTCGGAGAAGCAATCGTCGAGCGCGTCGGCGTTATGTGGAACACCTTCCCTGCCAGCGCGGAGGAGCCGGCCGCGGCGAAGAAAGGCTTCGTCCACATGGATTCAAGGTCTCAAGGCTGCCTACTTTTCCAGAAACGACTTTTACACCCTCAACGTCATAGTGGTGAGGACAAATTTCATGTTATTTAAAGTTGTGCATGCCGTTAGTAAAGAATGCGAAGTAGGAACTTGAAAGACAGCTTTTGGCCACTGTCCCATTTTTTAACGACATTTTCCGTGGCTCGAACTTCAGTGATAGTAAAGAACGCAGTATTCGCGGTAAACAAAGTCTACGTCATTATTTAGCTTCGATAGAAGTGACTTGATGACACACACAGAAAAAAAGGTTCATCGTGCTTCATACTTGATCGCGGTACATGCCTTGTATTGAAGAGATGTAATCCATGAAAGGAAACCAGACGTACTGGGTGCGCCCCAATTTCACAAACATTGATATGCAGACAAGCAGTAACTGCCACGTATGAAATGAGAGATAGAGCTGTCGAAGCTGCGCTTCAAAATCAAATGTAGAGAAATAAGTCCGCTGCACCACTGAATTACGGTTGTACTGAGGGTGGCTGGCTGTTGTCGACTTTCTTCCAGTGCACGCAACACTTTGCAGGTATCTGACCAGCGTTGCGGATCACTGCTCTGGTACCTTGAGTTTGTACACGACATCTTTGCGTGGAGGGCATCTGCTTTGAGCCGGTGCTTAGGCTGTGGATGCCGTGGTAGTTGATAGGTATGCAAGCTTGAGAATGCGTGTACGGTGTTTAATGTAGCAAAGGCATTAGTCATGCTTCTTTTATTACTTGCTGCGTGGTTCCCAACTTCTCAAGTTTGTTTTATCCTCTGAATTTCTGCCCCATATGTTAGCACTGGCAGCATACCCCAGTTGTACACTATCTTCTCTGGTAGCGCCAGTGTTCCCTTGATTGAAAAAAAATCTCTCGGCCACATATCTTACAAAACAAATTGCACCGAGAGCCCAGGCAGCACACAATAATCCATCTCGTTCTCAGTGTATAATTGCAACTTGTCTTTCTGTGGTGATGGGAAAGACTGCTAGTGCAATAGAAAAGTCAAGCATGAAAGAAACTTCCATGACGACATCGTGTGATCCTTTATTATAAAGTGGTGAAATAGTATAAATAGTAAGCATGTCACGATACAGAAATGAAATGCTACATTCAGAGGCTATGTTGATTAAAAGAATGGATGAAATTGAACCGCCTTAAATGTGCATTCACAGAAACAAATCATATGTATATAGAGGACAACTTCTATGAAAAAAGAGATACAAATAAGCAAGCACAGCCTAGTGCTACACAGAAATAAAATGAATTAACTGGTCATGGTTCATAAAAATAACTAAAAACAATCTGAACCATTGCAAAAGAAATCTGCTATCACTTTATATTTACAGTATAAGCACAACAAAACAAAGGGAAACCAAGCCTTGAGTGCACTGCCCGCCTGCGCTCACCCCCCCCCCCCCCCACACATCAGTCCTATTCAAACAAATGAAACCACTACACCTTCTTCACCAAAGTAACTCGCCCCTCCTGGTCTATGAAAAAAGGTAAAGGTTGCACTTCAGGATCTTCATTCTCCTCCCCCCTGATGAAGGAATCGAGCTGATTCTAAACCATTTGGAAATAAACCCATTTATTTCATTGGAGCCTTTGAAAGCTGTAATTAGCTAACCCAACCAGACAAGCAATTTTGTGAATATGTCTATCTCTGCAGAAAAATGAAAAGGCATTACATATCGCTGACGCAGTACCTTTTAAAAGAAGTGAGAGAGGTATGGTACATATTCAAGTGTATATTGATATGCTAATCAGAACACTGTCCTGCGCAGGACTCGGTGCATAATCTCTGCAACCTTGGCTGCTTGTCCCCAACCCTGGAGAACATCCTGCGGGATCCCCTCCTGCCCGATTCAACCGCACCCACTGATCACTGTGATGCGTCGTGGAACAGTGCGTTGGAGTCCTCACGGCCCGCTTTCGGTGCGTGCAGAGGTACAGAGCACTACTATGGCCCACTCTGCACGTCAAAGATCGTCGCAGTTTGCGTGGTGCTTCACAACCTCGGTGTTCGGCAGCAGCTGTCCGAGTCAGACAACATCCCTGGCACTGATCCTGAATGAGAAGATGCGGACTTTTACAGCAATAGCGACGATCCGGCAACAGTAGGCGGGACCACCTTCTGCATGCAGCGGTTCACAGTATCTGCGCATAAACATGAAACAGAAGAAGCTCTTTTTTTTCTCAAAGCAAAGTAGCCACTTGATTGTGTTCGATCCTGTGCCTATCACCTGTACTTTTGTTCAGCAGGAATTTCACTCTGGCAAAAGCTGCTTCCTTGTTCACGGCAAGGTGGCCGCTTGCCTTGTGTTTCATCTGATACCTATCACATCTACGTGTGTTCTCGCAGAAATTGTACTCTGACAAAAGCTTCGTTGTGTCCTTTCGTTGAGAGCATGCTAATTGTACCAGGCAGTTAAGCAAAAACATGCTCATCTCTGGCGAATCATCGTAGGACTAGTTTCTCGAGGCCATAGTAACTCTGGAAAAAGCCCGCATTACTTTATACCGGTGCATGCAACCTCAAACTTCATTCCAAAGCGTTGTTTTCAGCACTTTATTCACTATGCGAACCCAGTGAAATACTTTCCATTACATATGATGGCTGTACGAATCTCACAGGTGCTGCACAAAAGCTTTATTCATTTAGTAGCCACTCCAACATGCAAGAGCACAAGCTTGCTCCTGTTGGAAATCTATGTAAATATTTAGAGTGCACAAAACGAACCAGTACAGAAAGGGGTGACGCGGACAGAGTGCTCTGTCATTCCTTTCTCTTGTGCACTAAAAAAGTTTACATGCAAGAGTAATGTGTAATATTTTAGATTATGCTGCGAAGCAATTTACTTTCTTCTGTAATGATTTTCCAAGTGCTTTGACGAAATCGCCTTGATTTTTTATAGCTCTTGAACAACAATGTTATGGGCCGTCTTTGCAATAATAAAAAGCCGTCAAGTTGTCTCATTGTTTACATCATTGTCTCATCATTCACTGCTGCCAACAACAAAGGGTGCGTCTAATATTGTGCCAGCCAGTTTTGAAACAAGTACATGTACAAAAAAGACCTTTCTTTGCATGCAGTTTGTACATTTCTTAGTGCTACCAGTGCAAAGTAACATCAACTGCGTAAAATACAATCCCTTTTCTTTATCTGAGGCCGTTATACACTTCTTATTCGTGTGTTGTAAGCAAGATTCGCCTCAAGACCATATCTTTCAGATTGAATTGATCGTGCATTACATGAGGTCCTGAAACTTAGCTCTTATTGCACGTACGTACGGAGGTCTGTATATTTCCACGATTGTACTTTATTTTGCAGTAGTCCGTAAGCATCCTTATCAAAACATATAACACTATCTCAATGATCACGACAGTTCAGGATCATAGTTCCCGCGTCGTAGACATAAATAGTACGACTCGCTGCAGGGCTAGTTGGCACATTACTTCAAATAAACTGGGCACTGAACCGCCACCATAACAAAAAAGACATAAGAAAAAGAAGGAGCATTATCAGTACTTGCAATGCTGTGCAGCTCCTTATCTTCACTATCGGCAGCGCCTTTGGACGCCTCACGCCTTGGGAACAAGGGGCCGCCGCCGCCCAACACGGAGCCGACGTGCACAACTGTAATGATGCCGGCGTCGCCAAATCAAACGCATCTCCGACTGTTCTCCTGCAATAAGCACGTGTATAGCTGAAACGTCAAGACCACCCGATTGAAACGCAAGTTTACCTGATTGCGCTGCGATTCCTCGCCTCGGGATCGCGCTGCAACCACTTTCCTTCTCCGGCAACGGCCTTCTGCTGGGGCCCAGTCGGTAAAGGCGCTCTGTCAGCGTCTGTCACAGCTCCCGTCGTACCAGCGGCAGCAAGTCGCCCTCCAATTATGGGGGGCGATCAGTAATAAAATCCAACACCGCGGCCCACTGTTCGGCGCTCAGTCAATACCGGAACAAACAAAACACCCAACAAACTAACGATGCACGCAATGTCGACGCTGGCTTGACTGGTTCGCTTAGTGGCTAGAAAAGTTGCTATGGCTGCTCTAAATTGCAGACGATATCGTCTGCTTTACGACTTTAAAGCCACATGCTTCACTTTCCTTTTATTTTATTGTTGTTGCTTTTACAATTAAAGAGACAAAGTGGTACTTAATTGCACGTTTCTTTGTGTTTTATGACGCCCTTACGTCACGTTTCGCAAGCAGTTCATGCGTTTTCGTCACCATTGTGTACACGTCACGCCTACGTAAAATTTGACAGAAAATGGCGGAAGTCCAGAATAGCACCCCTGGGCTGCATTCGCAATCACGGCAGTGTAAGCCCTCTGTAGCGTTATATAGTACAGAGAATGCGTATCTAGATGCGCATGTGTAGTTCATTATCGTTGTTCCAACCTGCACTCGTGGTTTTAAGTGCTCCTTATATTTTTGTGTTTTTCCCAATAAAGATTCAGTTGTTAGTATGCGCCCGTGCTGTTGTCTCTTCCTTTGTCCACGTTTTTTTTCGCGCAGTTTCCCTGTAATGAATTACCAACTCGCCCAACAGTCCGCTCTTCGATGTGTTTTTATAATTATTGCATATATAGCACTGTTATGCCTGTGTTACTGTAATCTGTTTGTTTATTCAAGCCTCTTTATTTTGTAACCTATACATCACCCTAATTATCATGATCTTTGAAGTCTGCACTATTGAGAAATAAATAAATAAATAACTATTCT
Organism: Rhipicephalus appendiculatus; assembly: GCA_030522465.1. Lineage (NCBI taxonomy): Eukaryota > Metazoa > Arthropoda > Arachnida > Ixodida > Ixodidae > Rhipicephalus > Rhipicephalus appendiculatus. Next base: position 1,115,664 of record JALIZH010032957.1, read on the forward strand.
ACATATGTCATATATAAGCTTGTGCGCTCAAGAAGATTTTGCCACTGCTGTACACGTGTGTGATACGCATGTGCACATATTGGTTCCACTCACAGACGAGCGTGCCCACGGTTCTCTATCAGGGAGGGGGGGGTGAGTATCAGGGAGGGGGGGTGAGTCAGGGAGGGGGGGGGTGAGTTCGTGAGTGAGTCTGAGTGAGCTTCACCCTTAATTGCTGACCTATGGTCCTATCCACTCAGCTTCACCTTTACTATCAGTGTTATATCCGCTTAATTTCGTACTCAAATCTTTTCACAGATAATTCAACGATGCGCTACCTCATATTTTTTTATCCGAGGTGTGAGTTAAGAGAGGGGGGTGCCATGACCTTCACCTGCAAAATCTTTCAGGGGAAGTTCTTGATAAAGATATTTCGCGCGACACGAGTATTTCATAGAAGTGACCTTACTGGATTGAAACCACTTATAACTGGTATTTGAAGGTACAAGATATAAAGGCGTATCATAGAGCGCCAATTACGTGAGATATTGTCATTAAAGACCATTGACACCAAGAATGAAAGGGCTAATTTTACGCTACTGGACTCATGAGTCGACTCACTGAAGCTCACTCAGATACAGGTGAATCCGTGACTCTGAGTGAGTCCGGCTGAGTAATATATCCGTGAGTTTGAGTCCGAGTGATTCCAGTTGAGGAAAATGTTGGCCAGTTTGAGTTCGAGTGAGTCCTCAGAGCAAAATAATTTCTTGAGTGAGTCTGAGTCAGGTCGAATTTTTTTCCGACCTAAGGGGGGGGGGGGGGGAGCGAAGGTTGTCAAAGTATGAGGCAGATTTTGCACAACCCCCCTCTTAGGTGTCTACAGGGGGTGGTCACCACCCCTCTCCCTCTCTTCGTGTGCACGCCTAGGTTCCGCTCGTTCTCCCTGTGTGCCAAGGGTGGCACACCAGGCCCGTGCCTCCCCCCTCCCCCCCAATTTGTTTTCGCCATGGCAAACAGGGCGCAAAATGACCATTTGCCTGCCAGTCCCCCTTTCAGATCAAAGAGATGCCCCCCCCGCCCCCCCCCCCCCCGAAAATATTTCTGCCTTCGCCCCTGCTGTGTGCCCATGTGTCTTCCTTCCATACTCTCCATGTACTTTTTGTTGCTACATGGGCCTTTCCAAAGAGCAGATGTGGATTGCGTTTGTTCTTAACTTACGCCCGTGCGGCAGCTCCGTAGACAGGGGTGGGGTACTCTAGCCCCCCCCTGGCTTTTCAAGGTGGGCGTGCCCTAGGTCCCCCCCATTTCGGGGGGGGGGGGGGTGCCCGTGCCTCCCCCCTCCCCCCCAATTTGTTTTCGCCATGGCAAACAGGGCGCAAAATGACCATTTGCCTGCCAGTCCCCCCTTTCAGGCTTTTCAAGGTGGGCGTGCCCTAGGTCCCCCCCATTTCGGGGGGGGGGGGGGGGGTGCCCGTGCCTCCCCCCTCCCCCCCAATTTGTTTTCGCCATGGCAAACAGGGCGCAAAATGACCATTTGCCTGCCAGTCCCCCTTTCAGGCTTTTCAAGGTGGGCGTGCCCTAGGTCCCCCCCCATTTCGGGGGGGGGGGGGGTGCCCGTGCCTCCCCCCTCCCCCCCAATTTGTTTTCGCCATGGCAAACAGGGCGCAAAATGACCATTTGCCTGCCAGTCCCCCCTTTCAGATCAAAGAGATGCCCCCCCCCCCGCCCCGAAAAAAATTTCTGCCTTCGCCCCTGCTGTGTGCCCATGTGTCTTCCTTCCATACTATCCATGTACTTTTTGTTGCTACATGGGCCTTTCCAAAGAGCAGATGTGGATTGCGTTTGTTCTTAACTTACGCCCGTGCGGCAGCCCCGTGGACAGGGGTGGGGTACTCTAGCCCCCCCCCCCCTGGCTTTTCAAGGTGGGCGTGCCCTAGGTCCCCCCCATTTCGGGGGGGGGGGGGGTGCCCTAGCCCCCCCCCCCCTTCGAAATTCGGATGAAGTGGGGTGTTTTACCGAGGACAAATAATAAAAAAAATTGTCTTTCAAAGCCTTCAACAAGTGCCCCCCCCCTCCCCCCCACCCCGAAAAAATTCCTGGCTACGGGCCTGTGCGGTTTCCGATTGTTCCGTATCATACTTTCCGAATATTCCGTATCGTTTTATGGACTCTTCCATATATTGGATACGGACTCCGTAAGTTCCTTACGATGATGATTAATGGGGTGTTTTGGCGCAGTTCCTTACGACTAAATCCGTATACCCGTACGGAATTCCTTATGCACCATATGTCAGTCTCCGTATTTTCCTTACAATTTGCGTAAGCTTCCGCATAAATCCGTAAGAAATCCATATATTTCATATCCTAATATACGGAATCCGTATGTTTTCTTACGGAAAACATACGGAACACTTCAGTAGGGAATTGTTCGAGGGGTTCTTTTTTTTTTGTTATGCACAACTAATGAAATCAACAGATAATTAAGCAAAGCATTTATTAGGAAACATTATTTTTTGTTTATTCAACAGCAGTATAACGATTTCGCCCCAAATTTCAAGACATTATAATGAATATAAATCATGCTTTCTGTCGACTGGGTTTCGAGCGTACTTGAATACGTTGCGGCGAGAAAATGCATATTTGAATAGCGCAAAAAAGACAAAGGACAGAGGCGAGCAAGACGATGCGTGTGCGTGTGTTGACGATCACGCGCATTGGTTCGCGCACAGGTCTGTCAAAAACCATTATGTTGCCAAAACGGAAATATACGAAGTGATTCTGGAAGTTCAGTGGCTGCACTAACTACTAAAACGTGCTAGAGCCACGAGAAACGAATTCAACATGCCAAAATCAACGATTCAAAGCATCAATCTCCAGTGATCGATTTGAATAGGCGTGGAAACGAAAGAGTTAATAGGTACACTCAAAGCCGAAATGAGTTGGACCAACTGCAGTCGTTAACCCAACGGATAAACGGTTCGACCAAGGCATAGAGTTTCATACAATAATACCTAGAGCGGAATCTGTCGCTGCGATCGTTGTACCACCATGGGAATGGTGGGAAGTACAGGCTTCGGATTGGACGGCGTTAGCTAGCGAACTGTCTACGGATCTTTTTGTACAGTTTCAGTTTCGTTCTTCGCGCTGCGTGGGTAGTGGGGTGAGTTGCAAAGCGCTCAAGCAGTGCCTGTGTTGTTAAAAGAGGCTGAAGACCGCTAGATCTCTTGGTTCGCTGCGACGCTGCAGCTTTACAGATTGTATATGACAGTTTTAGCGAAGCGTCGGGCACTCACCGCTGCGGGTAGACGTAGTGTCCCAAGCCAGTGCAGGATATCACTCCGAGTTCACGTCTTCTTATAAGCGAGTCTTGCCAAAACTCGTTCAAATCGACTCCAAAACGACGGTGACGCTAAGTAGACGCACCGTCACGCTCCTCTGACTCGTCTTCACAACAAAACGAGAGATGCGTTGGGGGCAGGCCACTTGGACAGACGCACCTGGCATCGCAGTAGACGATACGTTAAGTGTTTCTCACTCAATACTTTACTGTTATTTCCATAAATAGATAATGCGTACTTCTGAGCGAAAAACAAGCGTGTTTGTTTTCAAGTGTTATAAAACATAATTAATTAAATTTTGATGCCAAACCTAGCACACTATGGCAGAGTAATGCATACCCTGGCAGTTAAATTTGTCCAGGTATCACTTCTATCTCACGGTCGCGCAAACTTTTTGCAATTAGTTTTACGCATAAAAAATGAAGCAAGTTTCAATTAGAAATAACTTCATATCGCTTTGTTTTACACTCGGTAAACAAGCGTCGCGAATCTCAAGAACGTAATCCATCCGAAGCAGATCCGAAGCCTGTACTTCCCATCATTCCCATGGTGGTACAAGCGCCGCTGAAGGAGCCCCGCGTAGACACTAGCGCCAGATTCCACTCTAGGTATTATAGTATGAAACTCTATGGACCAAGGTGAATTAAACGGCAGTGAACAACTGTGTCCTCATACGGCGATATTAGGTTAGCTCGTTGCTTGAAGCGCGTTCGTCAAGAATTCGCCAGCTCGCTTTAGAACGATTCCTTAGTGATCGAGGGACCGCGAAAACCATTTTTAGATCAAATTTCACACTAGTGCCAACAAAATGACGTCACTTGTTTACCGGATATTGCGTCATATCCGTTTTACTTTTTGTTCCGCCGGAAGTGCTCCCTTCTTACACAGATGGCGCCAAGCCCCGTGAGCATTTGATGAGCCCCAATTTTCTGCGGCTTATAGGCTTCTATGGAAGCTTCGCTACCAGTTACACTTAACTTGGTGTGGTCGCCGATGGCGTCATCAGTAACGTATGCAGCGAGGGCTTCCACCAATGCCATATACGGAAATAAAGCGCTGCATGAACGGAGGCCTGTCTGCAGCTGCTGTTCTAAAAGGCGCCCACGCCATGCCTTACGCAGTCTCCCTGTTAGCGAGGCAATCGCGCTGCGCTCCGTTCGAGGCGGTTCATGTAAAATGGGCTGCAAGAAATTGTCCGCGCCAGTCACGCTACTCCCGCCGTTCTCTTCTTAATGTAAACCGTGTACCTATGAAATAGTCTCAGGTCAATTCTTTCTGAACAATGAGCAACGCAACTGGTGGGAATGCGTCGTGTGCCGCTACTGCTAAACCAGCTGCCCGAGTGGAGGCTCAACGCCACCGACGCCGGAGTACAGAGTCGTGTAGCGCCGAAGCAGAAGCATCTGCCTCAACATATCGCAAAATGAAATAAATAGCTGCGCTCAGAATTCGCATTAGGCAGTATCCTAATCGTCGGTGATCTTCTTTCCTTTATTTCTTGCTCAGACAGAACTCTCGTTTCGGTGCGATATTCAAAAAGATAAAGGCCATGTGGCACGTGGTGGAAGACGCGAGAACTAAACGCTGAGGTGCATGAAAGCTGGATCTGTCTATGTCCTAGGGTGGTGTTCGACCAATGTTAGACGGATGACTGTCTCGAATAGTAATAATAATTCCTGGAGATTGCCTCCCCAAACTCATAATATCGCCGTGGTGGAGGGCTCCGGATTAGTTGCCATCGCGTGCATTTCATCAGCGTGCTGTGGTATTCGCCGTGGCCGGAAATCATACCCTCCACCTCAGCAGCTCGACAGCTTACCAGCTTAGCTAGCTCTGTCGCCTTTGACTCCAATAAATTACCGAATATGGAATACGAAGCAGGGTCACTGAAAGGGCGTCGTACACAAATAAAATAAGTTCATGACAAAACGCCGTCACGGCTCCTGATATTAATGTGACGTTTGTCCTGGCAGCCGTTTGGTAGCATAGTCCGCCAAGAAATGCCACATGTGGGCGCGAACCTCGGCGTTAACTGGGAATAACTGTGCTTGCAGTAGGACTCGGCAGTTGGTGACATGACAACACGGCATTTCAATTTCTCTCACCTGCTCTACATTTAAACAAGTTTGAAAGTTCTTGCTTCAAAATGCTTTCTAGATGGCGGCTACCAACTATTGTTTCGTAACTTAACTTTTGAGCTACGCTGGTGCTCGTCATTTCTATGTGTGCTGCGTCTACTTTTTTGCGCTGAGCAGTTTAATATTAGAGCAACTAGTCCAATCCCACGCTTTACTTTTTCATTGGCGTCTGGTGAGAGCCCTCATTACCGCACAAGGGGTTGGATCGCAGGATACTTACTTACATGGTAGACGAAGAATGAAAACAGCGCTAAACACGGGACGAGAAGAGGACACATACACGGCGCTGACACATACACGGTCAGCGCCGTGTATGTGTCCTCTTCTCGTCCCGTGTTTAGCGCTGTTTTCATTCTTCGTCTACCATGCAGCACCAACCAGCCCAATCAAGCACATTGTTAAAACTTACTTACATGATATTTATGTGGTATACAACACCATATGGTTTGCATAAGCAGGCCCGTCGCCTGGGGGGGGGGGGCGCCACAGCACCCCTTCCCCAAAGTATTGGTGGAGACGGGTGTTTTACTGAAAATAAGTAATAAAAAAGGTGTTCTTTTCCACTGCCTCACCCCCCCTCACTGAAATGAATTCGTGGCTACGAGCCTGTGCAGAGGTAATTAGTTTGACTAGTTTATCTCTGCATACTTTTCATTTTATCCATCAAGAATGCATAGGCTTTAATTAAGCAGCAGCAGCAAACACCGGAAACCAAAATATTTTATCAAGAAAATATGTAATACTGATGCAACTGAAAACAGGAGCTTTCAAATTTATTTTCTCTTTCGAGCGTTTCAATAGGGGCGATATATGAAAAGCAGTGAAGGTGCTCCGTCATTCGAGTCGGGTTAATTAACCAGATGTGGTCTAAATTACTTTCAAGGCTCTTTCTAATTCGTGCCATATAACATGGTTTCGGCAAAGAGAACTCCCGAATGGATTTTTATTTTTTTTTTGTTAGAGGACGGTATCGGAGCGTGATGACGTGCGTGATTTTCATTGATTCATGTATAGGCAGCCACTATCTGTTATTCTGGTATCGTGATGCATGGCGTCGTGCTGCCGATTGTATTTCTGTAGAAAATAAAAAAAAGAAACGTGCGTCTTAGCTCTGACGAAAATGCGCAAGGAGCGCCACCGTATGCGCCCCGTATAAAAGGGATGCAATGTGCCGGCATTTCCGAGTGACCTGAACGCGCAGCCGTGCACCGATTCTAGAGCACCATGACGCCTTTCTTAGCCCTTCTTGTGCTCGGCTTCGTCTTTGTCACAGGTAACGCAGCTGTGCGTGTCGAACACAATTGCGTATCTCAGTGTTTCGCACGCTAGATTTTCCTTAGTACTTTTTTGTTATAGTTCGATGTACTTAGGTAGTGGTAATTTCACATCAGGCTGCTTTTTTGGACAACCCATACATTTTTCTGCGAACGCTTTTTTTTTCACCTAGACTGCGCAGCATTAACGTATTTACGATAGCTTCTGATCCATCTGCATAACGACGCGTCCGTCATGCCTTGGCTAACCGAGGAGTGTTGTTCTTAACTCCACCATAAAATACAGTCGCATACCGTGTTGTGCATTCCTAGCCATCGTTCCGACTTCTCAGCTTAACACTGCGGCAGTAAGTGTTTCGAGAAGTCACTGCTAAGCTCGTGCTGGGCTTTTCAATTGTCTTGGCATTCACAGATGCGGCATCGACAAAGACCGACGTTGCTGAAGCCCGCCGATCGGACAGCGGGCGTACCTTCGGGGCCCTCCTGCCGCTGACGTTTACCCTGATGCCTCTGCTGGCGCCACTGATCAGCAAGAGCGTGCTCGTGGTCCTGCTCTCGGGCGTCGCTTACCTCGCCCTGTTTGTCGGCTCCTTCTTCTTTCCCGCCCTTCGGTGGCCTCATAGGACTGGGACCTGTGGGCCTGCGTTCCTTCGACCCCAGCGAGAACAATATCGACCGCGTGACTCGCGTCGTCCGTCAGGCCATTGAAACCACCGAGCAATCCGTTACCGGGGGGCACCACTGAATGCCGCCGACGACTCGTCTGCGAGCTGTCCAAGGCTGTATCCGACGGTGTGCCCACCGTCGAAATTTTCGACAACTACTTCAGGTGACTAGATTTGAGTTTTCTAGGCAGTAGCAGGTCAGAGCTCACATTCTCCTCTATGATGGTCCTGCGTCCTTCTACAATTTATGTACGGTCCGTTCTCGCGTTTCTTGCACAACATCAGAGAGTACTGTTTCCTCCGCATCCATGTTCCTCCCGATAGTTCGCAACTCGGGTTTCTAAACTTTTTGCACGCCCTCCGACAACCACCGAAGAAATACCATACGTAAAACTGCTTCATACATAACACACGAGTGAGTTCGTCATCTCCCTCCCCTCATTGCACCACCTCTACTTTAATTACAGAGCATGGCGTTTTCACATAGCTGATTTTCATTATACGAAAGTCTGATAGATCGAAGAATAGATGCCAGTCGGTCATCACTGCCTCATTTGTGCTGCCTTCCAGGAACCGCACGGCAGGTGCTGATTCTCTCGCCGATGCTTGGGCAAGCGGCTGGCTCCACAAAGACTGTGCCCGCTTCTACAAGGACTGCGACCGCACTTCAATCGACAGCTTGTCCGCCATCGTGACAGTGTTGGGCGGCCCCGATGGCTACTTCGGCTCCCTACTCAGCAGGTTCACCAACAGTACAGCGCCTCCCACCGAGGCGCCCACCACCGCTTCGTGGTTGGCCACCACACTCGCGTCTGTGCGCCAGAGCACAACGCCGCCTCCGCTTTATCCGAGCACAGCGCAGCCATCGTGGACGACCGTCTTGCAGAACATCGTAACCCTTGCGGGATCGGCAAATATCGAACGCTTTATCTCGTCTCAAACGACGTTCGCTTCACGACCGACGAACAAATAGCCTGGTCACCTAAAGTGGGTTCCATGTGCTTAGGTTGAAGCAACAAGTGCCAACTTACCCGGTGACTCTTAAAATGTACTCTGTGACTCGTCTAATCTTTTTAGCCAGCTTGTTATAGCAATAAAGACCGCTTTTATCTCCTGTTACTTTGGCAGAGTGGTCACTCTCACTCCAGCAGCACAGCTCTTACCGTGGGAAGGGGTCAAGCTCCCCTTGACCCCTTCCCACGTTAATTCTTTGCGCGAAACAGCCACATCTGTGGCTTCAATCTGAATATGAGCCGACTAGCCCAGCAACGTGTACTTCTATCTTACCGTCGTTGCGGTTCCTCCCTTAGTCATTCCAAATACGACTCCTTCACATGCGTGCTTATTGATCTCGCGCCACAAGAAGCTTTCTAAAAGTCTCGCTTTTCTTAGGAAGTCGCACACAGCCTGATAAAATGTGGCACGTGATAGCTATTTTACTGGTACGTTAAAATAATGTCAGTACAACAGTAATACGAAATACAAGCCCACAACTGTAACTTTTCAGAACTGCAGCACACGAGCATGTTTTTGCTCGAAACTAGCACATATTTCCACAGATGTTCGTGGTGTTTAACAGTGGCGCTAGAAAACACTGCCGGCGTAAAGTAAAATAGAAATCATCATTATGTGACACCAGCGCAAGAAAGGACAAGGAAAGACCACAGACGAGCGCTGAACTTACAACTGAAGTTTATCTCCGAAACGGGACAGAACATAAAGAAAACGACACGTGAACAAAAAGATTACAAAGCACTATTTGCAATGAAACCTGCACAGTAATATCGGCTTGCATCACTTGCGGCGGTCATGCGCACGGGGCATGTACCGAACTTCTTTTTCGGTCAAGGCAATGAACGGGACCCTCGCGCAATTATTGCCAAGTCTCTCGATTTCTGCTGCCTCCATAATTTCACGCGTTAATTGAGAGCCACATCGCCCCACCACTCGGCACCTCTCCAAAAGGGGTTTGCACTCAACAGTGTCACACGTGCTGCAATGAAGGGCTAAGTGCCCGTTGTTCATTTGGCGAACATTGTTGCTGTGTTCGCGCAGCCGGTCGTTCACGCATCGGCCGGTTTGACCGACATACTGTTTTCCGCATGTCAGCGCGATGCTGTAGATCACGCTCTCTACGCATTCCGTGTAACGGTTCCGATGCTTCTCCTGGTAACCAGGTTCTTTCTTTTCTAGCGAACATGAACACGTTTGGCTACCTTTTTCAGCCCGTGGATTTAAGGCACAACGGCCGTCTTCATTTTCCTACACTCAGAAGTAGCACAGCCGCGCTCAACCAGGCTATGGCGAGACTTGTAAATTTTCAGTATAGCCTCAGCCACCGAAACCACCACATGCCTTGGATAACCCGCTTTTTCCATGCGGTCAACTTGCTGCGTGAACGATCCATGAAGGGCATGCACCCATGACATCGCGAGAGCATTCTTGATGCACATAAGCTGAATCTATACTGAAAAGTTACAAGTCTTGCGTAAGCCTGGTTGATCGGGCAGCCCTTGAACACCCGTTGTACTTTTATGTAGAAGAACTGACATTTGGGCAAGTTGGATTGCGTTCTTAGGATGAGCGTGCAGAAGCTCATCAAACGAATGAAGTTAACTTACACCATAGAGACTAATTCAGTGCTAACGAACAAAGAAACATGTGTCGTCATACCTTATGCTCATAGACTGTCACATGGGTTAAAAAACGTTGCTAGCAGATTCTCAAAAGTTCTCTTATCGGCCCCAAACAAAATGAAAAACATTTGTGGAATCATTGATCGGAAGTTGCTGGAAAAAAGAACAGGTTCAGATAAAAATTCTTGCAAAGTCAATCACACGTCCCCGGTAGTTCCTTGCAGAGTGGGCGTCGTTTACCAGGTCCCATTCTCGTGTGGTCACGTATATATAGGCCAAACGGGCCGGTGTCTGAATATCAGACTAATGGAACATAAGTGCGCACTCGTTAGCAACCCATATTCTCATTTGGCTAGGCTTCGTACAGAACATGACTGTACAGTACTGTTTGAAGAGACTATGTATTTTCGCGCATGCCGATTAGGCCACTAGGGGAAATTATGGAGGCCTTTCATATCTACAAAAAGGGCCTTAGTTGTGTTAGCGTGCCATCTATCACCCTGCATGACAGGGAAATTTCCTTCTTAAATAGTTTTGTGACCTGATACATTTTGTTCTCAGTTAGTCCTTCAATCTGTTCATTTATCTTCTGTTTGACGTCATCGGCGTGGGCCCACGTGGGATAGGTTGTACTATAAATTATGTGTTTACGTTGCTAATAAAGCCAGTTGTGAGACAGCGCTGGTGTTCGTGTCCCTCCTTTTTCTGTGTCTTCGTCGATTTGCGCTGAAAACCACTCGTCATGTTTAACTTTTATGTAACCGGTATATCAAGGTGGCGAAACGGCCCTCAGCGCACCATGAGCGTGGCATGTAAAGCATGTTGTACATGACATGGATATCATGATTTTCCTCCTACCACCTGTCATTTATGTTCGATATACAGTCACGTCACCAAATACCAAGTTTGGTACATATGAAGCTAGTGAAACAGCCGCAAACGCACCATGAGCATGGCATATATGTCAAGCTATACATGACACGCACATCATGATTTTCATATTACCACCTGTCATTTATGTTAGTCATGCAGAAATGAATCGTCATACCAATTTTGGTATATATCAAGTTAATCAAACGGCTGCTAGAGCACCACGGCTATGGCGTGTAAATCTTGCTGTTCATGACAATTTAGCCGCAATTTTGTTTGCCACAATTTAGCCACAATTTTGCCACGACCAGGGATTCCTGTTCGTCATACAGTTATGTTATACCATACCAATTTTGGTATAAATCGCATAAACGATACGGTCAGGAGAGCTCAATGTAGTAGCCGGCTAGATATCTAGATAGATAGATAGATAGATAGATAGATAGATAGATAGATAGATAGATAGATAGATAGATAGATAGATAGATAGATAGATAGATAGATAGATAGATACGCTCAAAGTCGCCGAAGTTCGCTAACAAATTCTTCGCATTTCATACTTGCTCAAGCGGTGACTCCCTTTCAGAAGCTAATATCCGGAAGAGTGTTAAAAATTGGGGGGACCTTTAAGCTTCACCTTGAAGAGTTGAACGCGATAGCGATATCCTGTCCCTAGTGCGTACTTCAATCACTTCATGCATACTATGTAATGGGTAGCATCTTTAAACCACGAGCAATTATGCGCGGGAAGTGTTTTCGAACTTGCTATAGGCACCCACTACGTGGTCTTAGGGAACCCGCGCAGTAACGTGTGGGCCCTTTGTAATGGGTGGCAGGCTTTTAACCACGATGTCACTACGATATTCCCATATTCTGACGCCCGATGGAAATGTGCGCTTGTACCACGCAATATTACTGCGATAATACATGTTGTGTTGTGACGCCAGTGTACAAAACGCGTGTTTGCGAAGCCTGAAAGTTACTTTTACTGCATTTCCAAGCAGAGGAAGTTATTTTCGCTGTGCTCCCAAGCAGAAGCGTGGCTATGTGGTACAACACCTGCTTGCCACGCAGACGGCCTGGGTTCGATGCTCACTCGGACCCGGAAATTTTAGGGGCGAAGCTCCTTAGGGTGTGGGTCTGTCCCTCCTCTGTAGTATGTAGTAGTAGTACGTAGCCACGTATAGTGGGATGTATCCACTCCACGTGATAAAGATGACGATGGCGCCTGATGACCATGAAGAAGAAGCGCGTTCCAGTATAGTGGAATGTACCCACTACACGTGATGACGATGATGACCATGAAGTATAAGAGAGTTCCAGACCACACATTCTCTTTCTGCCATGGATGAAAACGATCGTGAACGCGCTCTCGCCCTCGAAAGGTAAAATGGCAACGCCGACAACAAACGTTCCCCTGAGCTTAACGTCATATATGAGGACCCCCCGTGTTTGTGTGTCAGGTCTTTGTATGATGATCAAGTGGGCAAAATTTACGGGAATTGACGGTTTACCAGATTACCTCCAAAGCTTCGCCCAATCATCATCATTCACTTCGTGGATATGGCGTGATTTTTCATTATTTATTTTATTTGCACCTTTCTCGATTTTTCGGTCATGGACAAGATGATGATTTTTCGCTCATAACCAACGACGCCGCCGCCGACACCGACGCCGACGCCAGAATTTCAGCGAAACGAGCTCTTGAACGCTGTCGCGTTAATACGCAAATGCTATTTTGGTCCTGATTTGTGTCCTCCATGTCGCCTTTAATCGTGTCCAAGAGACGCATCTTGTGCCGCGACCTCCGCCACAAAAGATCTCATGGGAACTTTAATAGAACGAATTCTCCGTTTCGATTTGTTCTGCACCTAAGGTAGAGCACTGCGGTAGAGCACCTAAGGTAGAACACTGTTCATATTGCTACGGTGTGAGCCGGGCTCTGGTATGAGCCGGGCAAGAGCTAGAGGAATACGAGGTTGTCTGGTGCGGCCTGTGGACACCATCAACAAGGGCGGGAACAATTTCACCGCTGACAGAAAATTCACCGGTTCTACAGTCGACGAAAGCGCCACAGTCTTGGAGAAAGTCGATGCCGAGAATAACATAATGAGTGCGACGCTGCAGTACCAAAAACTTTGTTGGGAACACCTTCCCTGCCAATATGACGTTAACGGCACAAACTCCCAGAGGATGAAGTATTCCCGCGCCAACACCACGAAATCTAGTTGATTCGTCCCAAGAAAACAAAACTTTGAGGCCAATGCGATTCTTGAAAGAAAGATTCATGACTGAAACTGTCGCACCGGTGTCCACTAAAGCACTCGCACGAAAACCATCTATTAACACATGTATCTTGTTCTTGAACATCGTAACTGGCGGAGGCATCTGAGGCGAATCCTTTTGTGCGACCTCACCTCCATCGGTCGCGCCGGCTAGTTTCCCGGTGGTGGTGGTGGTGAAAGCCGTCGTCCCGGTGAAGGCGAGCGACACAGTCGGGCAGGGGGAGGCGTCAAACTGCGGTCGGAAGCGGGAGAGCTGCTACGTCGATTCTCTCATCGTGAGATACTCCCGGAATAGCCGGGCCAAGGATCAGGGTTGCCGTTGGTGGCTACTTTGCGCCAAATTGGCTACTTCAGGACCCCGCCTGGCTACAAAAATTTGAGGTTGGCGCCATGGCTACTTTTTGGCTACATTAAACTTCTGTTTTGGCGCATTTAGTAACCAATTTTCTTATTATCACCACGGTTCTATAGCGGATACGGTGCTCTGCTGCAACAAGCAACAGCCTACACCCACAGAAAGCACAAGCGAGAGGAAGACAAGAGCCCAAGCACATCAATTACAAGCAGCAGCGTCCAATTCTATCACTCGCAAGGATTCATCAGTTGAAGATTAAATTGGATAACATCTGAACAGCATCAATGCCTTTGTGTCCGTTTGTCTGGGGTTGGGGTCTCTTCATCCTTCCCCTTCAAAATTTCATTTGGCTCTGCCCTGTGCATTTTTCTTTTCTAATTGGCATTGCCTGCTATATTCTTATGGTGCGGGCTGAGGTTTTATTCTTCTCATACCTCACAATCAATAATGACGCGAAGGACGCAAATTCTATTCCGGCCGCGGCCAGCCGCATTTCGATGGAGGTAAAATGCTAGAGGTCACCGGATGGTCGAAATATTCGGAACCCTACGGCGTCCCTCATAATCATATCCTAGTTTTGGGAGGTCAAAACCCTGATGTTATTTTCGTATTATTTGCAGGTAAAAGAAGATTGCCGCCCACCCCTTTCAACTTTTTCTGTCGCGTTAGCCTATGTGCGCACATGTCCTCGCTCCAGCAGCAGACTGGCGTGTCCATGCTGGCGTGCATCGAGGCACCCTAACGCAACGCGCGGTGGGCCTACGAAATGAAATTGGCAAACGCGTGGCTAGCACGATTCTCACGCAGCCCGCTATCTGTTATGACGTCAATATTTAATGCTGAAAGCGCAGCGCGTCTTCTCTAGCGTGCTTGACGACAAACAAAGATCCGCACGATAGTGAAGCTTGTCTGTTGTTCTGGTAAATCTAATTATCAATTTCGCTTCAAGGAAAAGCACCTTAAACGTCCACGTCCTGCATACTTCGTCCCTCTCAGCGTATGTGCGCCAGTCAATTCAACTTCAACAAATGTTTAATGTTCCCACAGGCTTGTTGGCTGGTATGTTCCATAATTACTCCGTCAAGAACTCCTATGACTTATACGTACTAATAATACGGATACAGTTGCTCTACCACCTGGGGCTAAATATGGTTTGTGGAACTCATTATCAAAAAGTGAAAGGTTGTTCGTGTCGCCCGAAGCACTAACAGTTTGCATATTTGCCTCTTATTACATAACGTAAGGAAAAAGAATGCGGTACTATTTGTAACGACATCGCGCTGCTAGAAGAAGTCGCGAAATCCAGCACTTCTCCTCCGTCTTTAACAGCACATCGAAGCTTTTGCGCTTGAACTTATTTCGTAGTATATACTAGCATAACGTCCTTCACAACACGTTTATTTTATCACTGCACTCTACGTCCCATCGCTTTTTTAAAGCTATGAGGTAAACTATCCATATATAAAACCCAAAGTTTTTCTAACACTCGGAAGAAACGAGTGGAATCACTTTCATTATTGATAATCTTTATATGTTCGTGACGCAGTAGCCACCAGTGTACAAGTACTAGTCTGTCAGAAGTCTCTGCATTGTTATTTTTGACTTACTGTGTTCTGTGACTTTTGTGTTTGTGTTTGGTCCACACTAATCTGTAATGCTCTTGGCCTTATGGTAAATAAATAAATAAATAAGTAAATAAATACATAAATAAATAAATAGGCAGACATGGCGCTTGAACACAAAGCAAGCGGGAAAATTACTCTTATTTCAATGTTTTTGGCACATTTGAAATGATATTCGTTGTGTAACAATGAAAACTCGAGTCAAAATTCTGCTTTTTTTTTCAGTTTGGCTACAAATCTGGCGATAAAGTGAAATGAAATGGCTGCTTTGGCTACTTTTAGCTTAAAATTTGGCTCCTTTTAAAGTCTGCCCAACGGTAACCCTGCCAAGGATCGTTGTTGGGACCATTGCCAGCTCGACGAAACGCTGATGGGGAATCGTATCCTGATGTCTCTCGCTGCCAACGACAGAAACGAGCTATATGTCCGGCGACACCAAAACGGTAACATACGGGAGACTGGCGGTACGCATTGTACTCCTGGAAGGCACTGCCCCGACGTGGTGGCACAAATGCATCTTCGTTCGGGTGTTCATAGGTGGTGGTCGGATGGTGGGGACGGCTGAAGCGGTGTTCGTACCTCGACTCTTGGTGGTAGTCATTGCGTTGTGGCCTCGGTACTGGCCTCGGTGGTGAGCCAGACCTGTAGTTGTAGTCGTCGACGCCTGCAGCGGCAATGGACACATGATGATGAGAGGGAAGTGGCATCGGAGTACGAGCGGGCGGGCGTGTCAGGGGAAGTCGGGCGAGTGAGCTCTTCACGAACGATCGCGCATATCGTCGAGGCGAGATCAAACGACGTATATTCGTCAACACTCGCAACGGTGGTCACATTCGGCAGGCGACCGAACTTTGGAGTAATGCGCCGCATCTTCAGGTCTCGAATGTGCGACAGTGGCGTATAACGTCGGTTACTGTGGCAAGACTCTCTTTGCCAATGAGGAAGTGATAGACATCCTCTGCTATGCCTTTCAGTAGGTGGCCAACTTTGTCCTCCTCCGACATACAAGGGTTGACGGTCTTGCAGAGCTTCAATATAGCTTCAATGTATGTCGTGCATGTCTCACCTGGGATCTGGGCTCTTTGCAGCAGCGTTTGTTCAGCTTGCTTTCGCTTCGCTACGGAGTCCCCGTAACACTCCCTTATTTCAGATACAAAGCGATCCCAGCTCGTGAGGGTATCCTCGTGGTTTTCATACCATACGAGCGCCGTGTCGGTCAAGAAAAAGACTACGTTGGATAGCTGGCTAGCCACGTCGCATTGATAGCATTTGCTCACACGTTTATAATGCGTGAGCCAGTCGTCCACATCCTCGCCAGATTTGCCACCGAACGTGCGAGGCTCTATAAGGTGCTGACGCAACCAGGGAGGAGCCGTGGCCGAAGCGGGTACTGACGGTGCTGCTGGTACTGGTGCAAGGTCTGCGGCTGCGGGGATCCGGTGTCCGTCTTTACCGAGAGACATCTCAGCCGCAAGTGGTAGCAGAGGCAGTCCAACAAGGCGGCGGCTTCGGCGTAGATCAGGCGCTTGCAGAACCGTGTTGCTTGGTCGAATACCCAGCACCTCCACCAAAAACTGTTACGGTGGCGGAATTAAGGTAGACTGTGTTTATTCACAGCATGAGAATGAGGTCAGGCAATGACAGGCAAAGATGGAGTCCACAGGGCGCACCAGACAACCTCGTCTTCCTCTTCCTCTTGCCCGGCTCATACCACAGCCAGGCTCACACCGCAGCAATAATAGTCTGCGTCGATCACCTCACCAGATACGCAGAAACCGCTGCGATACCATCCTCCACAGCTGATAACGTCGCTGAATTCTTGTTGCGTTCTGTAGTTCTTCATCATGGTCCACCTCGAGTAATCATCAGTGACCGTGGTCACCAATTCATTGCAGACGCTGTGGAAGAGTTGCTTCGCCTATGCGCTTCGCAGTTTAGACATTCTACGTCATATAATCCCCAGACGAACGGCCTTGTAGAACGCACCAACCGCACCCTTGCTAATATGCTGGCTATGTATGTCTCATCCAATCACAAGAACTGGGATGACATCTTACCGTTTATTACCTATGCGTACAATACGGCGAAGCATGAGACCACGGACTTCACGCTTTCTAATTGCTGTACGCTCGATTGCCGCGCAGCTCCCTCGACACAATCCTCCCATTTACACTCCATGCTGAGGACTCTGTGGCCGAAACATTGTGCCGCGCTGAAGAAGCCCGCCAAATTGCTCGTCTGCGCACACTGGCATCACAAGATCGCTCCAAACAGCGGTATGATCGACGCCGCGATGTTATTGCATTCGACAAAGAAGAACTTGTGTGGTTGTGGACCCCTCAACGCAAACGTGGTTTATGCCAGAAGTTTTTGCCGCAGTACACTGGCCCGTTTGTCATCATAGATTGCTTGAGCGACTTGACGTACGTCGTGACGCGCTTGACGTCAGCTGGTCGTCGGTCAAGTCGAACGCAGTTGGTGCATGTGGCTCGTCTGAAGAGGTTTTATCCCGCCAGTGATTTTGACTCGCCCAGCTGGCTTCGTCTGCGAACCGGGGATTGCTACGGTGTGAGCCGGGCTGTGGTATGAGCCGGGCAAGACGAGGTTGTCTGGTGCGGCCTGTGGACTTCATTTTGCCCGTCGTTGCCTGACCTCATTCTCATGCTGTGAATAAACATAGTCAACCTTAATTTCGCCACCGTAACAATATTTATTCACTTTCTGCAAGCATGGCTGTCCAGCCAGGCGGGCAGGACACTCGACTTCGCGACGTCCGGCCTTATGTAAGCATAAATATTTTTTTTTTGTTCAAGAGATTTATTTTTATATCTATTCATATTACAGGACAGGGGGGACGAACACGCATCTCTCTATTCTTAGGCCTTCGACATTTTCATCTCGATGGGCCGGCTGAAGGTAGCGTAAGCGTTTGCGAAGTGCCAATGCAATGCGTGAACCGGACATCCTCGCAATCGCCGCGGTTATGTCGCGCAGTCTTCCGCATGGAGCAACTAGCGTGCGAGGAAAGTTAGCATTACTGTAAGTGATCTGCATGTCACCGGCGCAGTCGGCACAGCGAAAGAGAAATGCAAAATTTTATCTGAGTCCGTCACTGCTTAGAACGGTTTTCTTTCTGGCAATAGCCGTGATAGTCCTCAATGCAACGATTCTGAAAATTAGTATATGGGCTAATAAGAGCTGTATTACGTAACTTAAGTAATGACATCCAATAAAAAAATGTGGGCCAGGTGTTCCTTTGTCTCCTTTCTTGCTCTTTTTACGCCGCTTAGGGTCCCGATGTATGTAGTACAACAGCGATGTATGGCCACGTAACTGTCGAAATGAAACGCATCCAAGGCTGAGCGAAGTATATCCGTCTTTCATTTCATCTGGCTCTTCCCGCAGAAAGAACACCACCACTAACACAACTCGCCACCAACGATGCGCTGTCCGCAAAGAAACACTTTCAAAGCAATAGCGCTGATCTTGCCTCAACGGTCCGCCACGGCTAAGGTGCTCGGTTGCTGACCCGAAGGTCGCGGGTTCAATCCCGGCCGCGGCGGTCGCATTTCGATGGAGGCGAAATGGTAGAGGCCCGTGTACTGTGCGATGTCAGTGCACGTTAAAGAACACCAGATGGTCGAAATTTCCGGAGTCCTCCACTACGGCGTCTCTCATAATCATATCGTGGTTTTGGGACGTAAAACCACAGATATTATTATTATGATCTTGCCTCAATGCATTCGTATAGTAGGGTAAGTTGGGGCAAAATGAGAGAAAAATTTGAAAATAGTGAATATTTATTTTTATTTCACTCTTTACCATTAAACGTCAATGCAGAAACTTTCCTTGGGGTACATCCTATGTGCTACATAAATATGACCATGTTGCTAGTGTCCAAAAGTTTATTTTAAAAAGAAATGAAAAATGCACCAGATGTCTCATTTTGCCCCAACCTGCGGGGCAAAACGAGACAGTGTGAAAAAAATTTCATCCCTTCAGTTTTTGCAGTAGAAGCACTTGAAATTAAACTCCTTGGGCCCTCACGCAGCCTTCATGACCCTAGTCCTTGCACTTCACGCATTGAATCTAGACAGAACTCGGCACTGTTTTGCTGCAAAACTCCTTGCAGATCAAACACCACCAGTCTTTCTTTGTGCTATTATTGTATTTTGTTGAAAGCTTGCACTTCATTAGATTATTTAACGTTTGGACGCTAGATATATTCTGACGCATCTTCTTCGCCTCCTTTTGCCATTTTGGTGCAGAACTGCACGGGCGTTTCGGGGCTTTCAGCTTCGTCAGCCGGGCTTCGTGAGGCGATGAGTTTAAAACTGTGCTAGATTCGGATTTTTTTTAGCGCTTGTTTTTTTTTAATTTCGTATTGGAGGAATGTCATTAAAAATCGATGCCGAGACGTGTTTGTGAACGGCTTGACTTGGAGATTCTTCCAATTTTACATTCGCCTCTTGAGAGAATCTTTGGGAACGCGGAAAAACCTCGATGCAGCGCGAATGGAGTGAGTGTCCTGAACAGCAATCAGTGCTTTTTCACGTCATTTTCCTCCCAGGAAGCCCTATATGATATTCTATTGTGCGTCCGAACCCTCCTAAACAATGAAATATAATATATCATGAGTGTAAGTAAATGGTTCACTTAATAAGACACTCTCTAATGCAGTTGAATGCCTTTTTGTCGCGTTTTGCCCCCCCCTCACATGCCCGAATTCAAAAAATTTTCTGCTTTGGCCCCGGGCACCAAATGAACTAAAATTTTGGTGGTATGTAGCTGGTAGTATAAAGTAACAATATAAATACTAAAGTTGTTGAACTGACGCCAGAGTAGCTTCATGCACGCATCTGAAAATTTGGCCGTGCAGAATTTCGCCCCTTTTTGACGGGTCACGAACACACCGACACCAGCGGCGTAATTTTTTCCACGCGAACGCTGTGAGCAATCATCAACTTTTACACATAAAAAGGTGCACCTCTCGCTGAAATACAGAAACAAAGAAAAGTGCCTTCTGTATTAGCTGTAGAGGTCGGCAAAGCCAAAATGTCGCGTTTTGCCCCGTGTCTCATTTTGCCCCGCCTTACCCTACTTCCGGCCATATCACAGAGCATCGCGCTCGCCTTGTCGCGCGAAGAAACGCCCATCTCTTCGCGCCGCGAGAATAGAGCGCAGGAAGCTGCCCTTATCTCGTGGCGCTTTTCTATTTTTGTCGCGGGGATAATACGAGCGACGCCTGCCGCGACATTCAAGCCGCAGTGTGCCCTCGCCGCCTTCCACTGCTGTACAACGCTCTATCTTTTGCGCGACACCTCTATCTTGCCGCCTGGGCCTTATTTTCGATACAGCGGGCATCCCGGACGCAAAGCCGACGTCGTGGTTATGGCTAGCTTCAAGGAAGGGCTGCGGGCTCTGTTCCTCGAGACGTTCGTATACATCTGGTGCAACGTGGTGCGGCTGCTGTTCTGGCTGCGCTACCTGTGCTCGACGCCCCACAGGGCGCCCCCCGTCAGGAATGAGCTGCTCTTGAAGTCCGCCACTCGTCTCGCTGCTCAAATTAGAGAAGGCAAGGTGAGCACACCATGTTTTTAAATTAAGCGCCGATGTTTCCCTCGCTGAGCAATCATGATAAACCAGACCGTGGTGGGAGACACGCAATCGAATTTGCATGTGTAACTAATGCTTGTTAACGTACAGCAGCGTCCACGTCTGTTTATAGCGCGCGAGCAGGCGACCTTGAAACGCAAAGAGGCGGCCGCCTGCTCGCGCGCTTTGCACGGACGCGGCTGTGCACCCAAACACGTTTTATTTCCGTTTAATCACTAACGAAATTTGACCGCTATGGTCGGTTATTGAACCGGTGTGTCTTCGTCCTTAGCAGCGCAACGTGATATCTCGAAGCCACCGCACAAGCAAGTATTTAATGATGCTTATCTACGTCATGACGTGTATTAAACCAAATTCATTTCCTTCTGGCTCTTTCCGAAAAGGTGGAATACTCTAGAGCACAACATATTGGATGCGTAACAAACCACGAGTTTCAGACGGCTTTTCGACACTGTAAAATTTCACTCACCTATAGCCATGTTCAGCGCTGCCGTTTTAACTATTGCGTCATTATTAGAAGCTGGGATTATTCTTACAGAATGAGCCTGCTGTTGTCGCACTACGATGACTCTGGCTGATACATGAATAACATAAACACTGGCGTGCGTAAAGGGAAGGTCGCATGGAAACTCAAGTGGACGTTGTGTACTTAAGAGTGAAACACTCGAGCTAACAAATTCTGCTGCTTTTTCTTCTATTGCTGTGTTTCCAAAGTGAACAAGTAATAGAGTGCAGTAAAGACCGGTTCTTATGGCTGTGGATACTCTCTTCTTCTGGGCACTCTCTGGGAAATTTCAAGCGAATCGCTAGTACTCCAATAAAACTTCGGTTGGGCCTAGTTGGTACATTGCATTTTAGGTGAAAACTTTAGCGCAAACTTTGTTACGCATGCGTATGCAAGCTCTGTGGTTGTGGCATTTATATGCGTTGGTGATAGAAGAATAAATCAGTTGTTAGTAAGCGCCTGTGCTCGTCTCTTCTTCCTTTGTGGTCCGTCTTGTTTGCGCTAAAGTTTTCACCTAAAACGCTAGTACTCGCCTTACAATACTGTCAAAGCTTCAGCTTTAAGCCAAGTCACTAAACCTAGTTTAGCTGGTTCGCTTGATCTGATATTGTCTGAATGTTCTTAAACGACGTGATAGACAAGTGAAAATAAGACACGCATACTTGCTTCATTCTTTCGTGTCCCTGTATTTGAGGCGCATTTCCATATTTATTCATAGATTTGCCTTAGCGACCAGTGTTAGCGTGCAGAAACGACAGACCACAATAGGCAAGCTCTCCCAGCGTTGACGAGCTCATATGGCCTTCGTACCTGTGAATGAAGAAAAAAGGTGGAAATTTAAGGGTTCGTTTTTCTCTTATACACAATATTAATGTGAAAAGAGAAAGATGCCACGGAAAGAATAAGCGATGTTACTAGCGATGTTGTAATATAAATGCGAAGAATCACATGTGGAAAAAAAAGGTAACTTGCCGCTGGCAGGGACTATAACACACGCACGTCTATAAACTTATTTCCTGATCTAAATATTGCAGGACACTTGAGGAATTGCATAAGAGATGATAATACAACCAAGTAGGATAACATATACAATACATGCGTGCTTCTTTTGCTACAAGGGGTGTTCAAATGAAAAATTACGAAACGTCGTAACAACATGACCGCGTTAGCATGGATGGGAGAACGTAGCGAGACATGCGAGTGGATTGGACCATGCGGGTCATGAGCAGGAGGTTCTTATAAAGGTTGCCGTCTACTTGACGCGGCATGGCGTTCGGATCGTAAAATTGCACGGTTTAGGAGCAGCGAGGCTTTATTCGACAGCGTAAGGTGTTCAACCGGCGGCCACCTTTCGTCGCCTGTGATTTCCATGTGTTACCCTGAAAGAACGTATGCAAGGCAAGCGCTTCGACTCGGACGACAATGTCGATGACGCTGTCTCGTCCCGGCCACAGGGATTCTGGGGAATCCCTCGGTTCGTTGTCCATCAGTGAAATCGTTGTGATCAGGCACATAGTGTACACTTTGAATAAAGTATTCGTTTATACCCGTTTCGTACCCTTTCATTTGAACACCCCATGTACTTTTATGTAACTGGTCCGTTACAAGCACCAGCGTGCGCAAACGATTGTCTGGGAACCTTCCAGATTATTTTAGAATCTCATGATAGGCTTGAGCGCGCAAGCACGCACAGTTGAGTTTATTCTGCAACTCACGCGGCCACCAGCGATAAGGCTGGAATGTTCGATGCCGCATGTATAAATACCGAAGCCCCTTATCGCAGATCAGATTACATACGGGTGACGCTCTGCTCACCGCTATCAGTGCGCAGCGTGTATTTCTTGTACGACGTTGACTTTTCGTTTCCCCAGCTAGCCCAAATAAAAAAAATACTTCTTAAATCGGATGGCAGACTGGGCGAGTTGGTTGAAATGCATTGTACTTGGTTGAAATGCATGTATCCCGTTGCCAGAAATAGTTCTCGTACGTTCGTCCGTTCAATCGAATACGTACGAATGTCTGGAACCACTGAGGAGAACTGCTTATATATATATATATATATATATATATATATATATATATATATATATATATATATATATATATCGGATCCTGCCGGTGGCAAGTTATCTTTTCGTCCACTTTTCTTCCTTCACATTTACATTACAATTACGTCTAATAACGTCCTCTATACTTTCCTTGGCAGCATTGTCTGTTAGTTCTCATTAATGATGTGTTTAACAAAGCAAACGAGCCCTTAAGTTCGCACTTCTTTCCTTTATATATATATTTGAAGCTCTGTCTGGATTCGGTACTGTTACACGTGTGAAGCGAACGAACTAACCAATCGAAAGGCAGGAAAGGGAAGATGAAGGCCTGCGATTAAAAGAATCCGTAAACCGGGCGTGTTTGCTGGAGCCGACGTTTCGACAAGCGGAGTTGTCTTTTTCAAGGCTTCCGCAACGACTGAATAAGTGGCACCTTGCGTTTTCTCTGGCGTTCCGCTACACGTGCACTTGAGGTCAGCGGAGGAGCAGGCCAGAAAAAGACGTGCGTGCACAGTGCATCCTTTCGAGCTTCGCAAGCAGCCGATGCTTAATGCCCAACGTTGCAGCCGGCGAGAAGTTCTTTACGAGGACGTCGTTCTGCAAGAATAATGACGGCAATCCTCGCCTGAATGCTTTGGGCCCAACGGTGGTCTTGCCTTTCAACTACCCTGTCAGGCTGCTCAGTTCCGGATCACTTCATCATTTGCGAAGTCGTCGGAACTTGTGGGCCCCAAGAAGCAGTCTTCATCGAGATCGTCGCACGGTGGCGGATCAACCGCTGCGCGGGACAAGCGACCGTAATGTCGTTTACAATTCCGCAAGCCGTGCATGGCTTCCGGAATTGAAATATGACTCCACAGTGCTAGGCACCCTCAAGGGTCTTTCAAGATTGCGAGCGAACAGAAGGCGTGGTGGTCGCTGACGACTTGAAAGGTCGGCAGTATGGGTAGGTTAGAGCACTGCACGGGCCGTGAATCTCGGCCCGGGCCCGGCCCGAGCCCGGCACTCGTTGAAGTTTACCCGCCCGAACCCGGCCCGGTCACTCAAAAGCGAAACCCTGGCCCGGCCCGAACCCGAGTGAAAATTTCACCTACCCGGCCCGGCCCGGCCCGACCGCAGATCGGGCCCGACAGAGGCCGGAGCCATAAACCTAGGTGGTGTTGCCCGAACATGGAATCGACGACAAGGCGTTTTAAGTAGCAAATGTGTATGTTTTGTAGGCGCGCGCTACGCTAACACGTATGCTTTATTCTACAGTAATTCCTTGTACAAAAGGGCCTCACTGTGGTAACAGTTGACCGGACATACTGGGTACGATGGACGGCTATTCATCAGCGGTATACTGTGCATAATTTTTCAACTAATACAATAGGAATCATCAACAGCGTTTGGTAGCGGATATGACCATCGGCAGAATTTTGTCTTCGGCGGTGCAAACCCGTGTTGCATCACGGTGGGGGGAAGTGGGGAGTGCTCGTGTGGCTTCGGTAGGGAACAATTGTTGGCGAGCTTGAATTTTGCACGCCCCTGCCAACGCCCATGGTAGCAGATATTGTAGCAAAAAAAAGTGATTTGTAGCATGAGTTCAGTTTCAGCAGGGAACGCAATAAGAACAGAGGAGACAGCGAACAGAACGCTCTCTTCACTTTGTTTTTATTACCCTCTCTATAGAAATTTAAAGTGTGCTGTACTATACATCAAACCCAATCATGCTCCCTTCTGGTTCTGTAACACCCGTCTTCAGCATAGTAGCACCTTGCACCGGCAAGAGAAATAGAGAAAAAAAGACAAATTTATTACCTTTGTTCTAAATACTTTAACCTAGATCAAAGTTATAACGAACTCCGCGCACTCCTTGTACTTCTAGAAATGCGTAAAAGCAGCCAAAAGGACAGAAAAATAATTTAATATAGCATTATTTCCATATATATCGCACCACTGCTAGTATGTACAGTATACAGGGCCGAAGAACTTGCGTATTTATTTACTGTTTGCTGCGTTTCTTGTTTGCTTTCTCTTTTAATTTTCTACTCACTTCCCTTTGTAATGCATTTGGCCTTGAGGGTATCGATAAATGAAAATCAAATGAAATGTCTTTGTGGCATAGTTCACAGTTAATTTCTTTACAAGTCATTGTCCAAAAAGTCAAACTCTCAAGCGGTTTCGGCTGTAAGCGCGTCATGCTCTGTTGCATCAGATATCCTACCGCGCTACAGTCTTCCCTATTGAAAATTTGCCCAATGGTGGGCATGATGGCACCCACCACCCACCATCTTGGTGGATTATGGTAATGGTGGACAGACGGTGGGTAGATGGTGGGTGGTGGACGGACGGTGGGTGATGGACAGACGATGGGTGGATGGTGGACGAATGGTCGGAGTAATGGACAGATGACGGGTGGATGGTGGACGATGGGCAGATGGTGGGAGTAATGGACAGATGATGGGTGGACGGTGGGTGTACGCTGAGGGACGGGCAGACGGGTAGATGATTGGTGTTGGACACCCGAGTCAAGGCCGAACTCTGAATTAATTGAAAAAATAGACATTGCACTTCACAACATGATTATAGACTACCTTCTACCATTGATCTTAACAAGCTTGTCTGTGTCTTAACGTGGCCAAGGATGCAGCCACGTATGTTGACGCAGCACGGAATCAATGAATGTATGTTGCACGAAAGACTTGTGTTTATTTGTTATCCATGCTGTGATGCCTAACACACATATGCCCTGCGGGCTAGCTTCATAAAGTAACTTCTTAGGAGCTTGCAGATGGCAGCAAGGCAGTTTCCTTGAGGTGGCGCAGCCGGGCTGGGTTGTGCCTTGAAGTACTTTTCCAGGCATGCTACAACAGAATGAAACAAAAACAAATAAACTGCTTTTGCTGCAATATGGAGCAATAACATCAATGAAACCAGTTGCAATCAGTTCAACCAAAAGCTTAAAGGTGCCCTGACACCAAAATTGAAACATGAAGATGTTTGCGTTGTTTGATTGACCTGGTTACGGGGCACTTCTGACCGATTTTTCGTACCAGACGTTAGCTAAGATATTTTAATTTGGTTTTAAAGTAAGCGTGAGTGCTCATCTGAGTTAGCAGCACCTTATGACGTCACCACTGGTATGGCTATTCCGAGCCCCATGTGATGTTCCACGAGTAAAGAGAGTATTGTCGACGTCAAAGGTTTGCAGGGCATTCATTGGCATGCCCCGGCAGCCACCATTAGTTGAAGCGAAAGATAACGCAGCAAAAATAATCAGAATAGCTTAATTGTGGTGTCCCAGACGCTTCTTTCAGCGTGTATGAGCCCTGCTCTTCTTCGCTAGGAGCAGCACAAACTGTTAGCATGAGCTCAGCTCGTTTTCGGTTGGGAAAGGGTTAAAGGGATCCAAAAGAGATAAAGCTATTTCCGTAATTTAGTGCAATAAAGCTTCAGAATACCAAAGACACCACTCTTAATGCGAGAAGATGCGTGGTAGGCGATTCATGAAAGACAGTACACGTGCAAACATGAACACAAGAGGGAAGTCTGGACAACACAAATGCCTACTAAACAAATAGCCGAATAAGGTTAGTCAGCATTTGTGTTGTCTTGACTTCTATTTTGAGTCCGTGTTTGCATGCCTACTGTTTTTTTCTCATGAATCTCTACCAACTAGCTCAGCTTCCTGGCATTCGTAAGCGAGATAATGGAAGAAAAACAGATACACGAGGCGACACCTCGTAGAAGTCCCCACACCAGCTCTGCATGACAGCGCAGATTTTGCCAGCACCCGCCAGTCTATATTGTTTACATTGTGTTCCTACAGAGCCAATGTCTTAACTTAGCAGGTTTTAGAAAAATTTGGCAAGCAAATGTGGCAAATATATGCAAGAACACGTAATATTTGTGACGTCACCCTAACGCGCATGTGCTGAAAATCATCATGAAACTTAAGTGAAATATTTTCATGTTCTCTACCACTAATGCACGTATGAAGTTTACACAAAATTAATGACATTAGAGCTCTTCAAGAATTTAAAAATAATTTATTTGTCTAGACTGATCTAAGGTTTCATTTTAGTGTCCTTTAAAACCAAAACAAAACAATCTAACTCTTGCCTAACTCACATGCAGGTATGATGGCATCAAATGTAATTCAAGGGTGCAACAGCCGAAATAAAATTGAGAGCAATTTTTGGAGCAGCAAAATGTTACTTTTCAGCACGAAAATCCAAATTTTGAGCAAGTTTGTACAGATTCATGTCGAAGCGTAGAGCGAGGAGTACAGGACACAGTAAAGAACACACAGGGCAGGCGCAAAATCTTAAATTTGGAGCAGTATAACAGAGAAGGCTTACATTTAGAAAATAAAATAAAAATATGCACAAACCAATCAACGTCACCAAATTCGTGCACAGTGAACATGGACGCTGCTATTTCAATAAAAGCAGTATTTTGAACCACCCCACTGTGCAAACAATGGCGAAGTCCACATTAGCACTTGGGTCACCTCTAGAATCCTTTGACAGACTGTGCAAATTCAAATGTGGATCTGCCAAGCTGGCGACATTGAAATTCGGGAGGTTCGTAAAGCAGTAACAAGTGGGGATGGTGCAAAAAAAAAACTGCCCTACAGTTTTGTTTCTTGTTTCTTAAAGGGACACTAAAGCAAAACAATGAAGTGGATTAGATTGACAAACTGCACTCTGAGAACTCTAATGCCATATGTTTCACTATCATAAGTTCATTATTAGCAAAGAAAATCAAGGTTGAAGTTTTATTTTTAAATTTCGCGCCTATATCAGCGCGCGTGACGTCAGAAATTCCAAATGTATTTTTCGTATTTTCGCGACATTGGCTCGATGAAATTTTCTGAAACTTCGTATGCTAGGTCTATGGCACCCACAGATGACAATGCACCTCATTTTTATCGATTGGAAGCTACGTAGGACTCAGTACACGCCTTCAAAATATGACGTCACAGTGTTTGGTGCGGGAATCTCAAGGTGGCGTCTCTACCCGCATTTTCTTTTCGCGTGTTTTCTCGCTTACCAAGCGTCGTGTCGCGGTAATAGTGGTGTTTTTGGAATTGTGAAATTGTACTTAATACGCGAAAAATCGTTTTGCCCTTTAGTGTCCCTTTAAGTCTGCAGAAATGTCATACACTGCTCCGAATGATTGCCACTGATTTTTTTTTCCCGTCAGAAATCACACTATATAAAAATTGAAGGACACTTTGTACATTCCAAAATGTGTTCGGCGAAAGCGTGTGGCCATTCCACTGATTATGCCATGTCTTTTTTCTTTTACACTCTCAGTGGCATAAGACACAAACCTAATGGGTGCGTGTTTTCTTCTTTAATTTTTTAAAACCGCGAATCGCAGCGAGACGCGAGACTCATCTTCCTCCGTTCGCATGCGTTAGTATTTTCTCGCGCTTTGCGCAGCGTGCAAACGCCATCCGCGTTCCAGCTCTTAAGTTGACGGACCCTTTGTAAATTGGAACGTGTATTCCGTGAACGCCTGGGTCCATTGAGACGGCGTTGGTCAGAATGATTGCAAACTCTGGGCACAGCGACGCTACGCAAGCAAAGCGCGAGCGCTATAGAGTCCGACGCGACCGGCGTCCGTCTGCGCATCCCGGCTGCCACCTGGCTCCGTGCCAGAGCTCCGATGGACGGACGGACGGACGGGCGGACGGATGGACATGGACGGATGGATGGACGGACGGACGCCGAAAGAAGGTCGGACGGACACCGGACGGACGTGAACATGAGACATTAAAGGCTTTCACCTTAAAGATTACACCATCCACCGCTAAAGGGAACCATGTGTAGATGCGAAGCAGCGGGCGCTAACGCTTACACTGGCAGCGGCGTTGACGCTGGCGCTCATCGCAGCGTTGCACAGGAGAGAAAACTGGGGAGGCGCAAAGCACGCAGTGATGGAGCGGTGTTTCCTACTGGAACATGCCAATCGCTGCTAATGGGCAATGAGAGACAGAAGACTCCGACTGGACACACAGACCCGCAGTCCGCTTTTAGTTTACGCGCACGCTGCGAATTTTTTATCGTTCGACAACGCACAGGAGAAATCTCCCACCGGCACCACCTTGCAGGTCAAGATCCATTGCCATATATACGGGGTGGCCAGTGAACGGTTGTGCAGCGCGAGCAGTCGGTTTTTTCAACCAAGAAACTCGCTAGCAGACGCTGCCTGCGTCGGCGTTGCGTGGCGAGAGAGGGGGAGCGTAGGAGAAGAGAGAGGGGGGAGGGGACGCGCATGCGCATTGGGTGTGTGGTTGCCGCGGGGGGGATGCCTAGAGGAGAGAGATGGGGGGAGGGGACGCGCATGCGCAGTGAGGGTGTAGACGCCGCGGGGAGGGATGCCTAGAGGAGAGAAAGGGTTTATGAAGGGTAAGAGCGCACTGAAGACGAAGACACAAAGAAGGCACACACACGCACACACATAGCGCTACTTTCAACAGTTTATTTTTGTGATCTCGACACTACTTATAGGGCAAACCATGAGCAATACTCGCTGCGCAGCAGTAACAGCAACATTACTAAGCATCATGACAGGCACCAAGGAAAACAAATTCTTTTTTTTGTCAGCGCAATAGAAGGCATACTAACACACATGTCACCCAACTTTTCAATCTCTCCTGCTTCGATTATCTCGCGTGTAAGCTGATTTCTATTTCTTGACAGAACTCTGCACGTGTCGAACAAAGGCACACAACCGCACTTACAATGTATTGCCAAGAACCCACCTGCCACGTTTCTAACATTGTAATGGTGCTCACGGAGCCGGTCATTCAAGCAACGACCGGTTTGTCCGACGTAGCTGCGACCACAAGATAGCGGCAGGCAATACACCACACTCAGCGCAATCAACAAACTTGTTCTTGTGACTAGTTTTGCATCCACGCTAAACATGGAATACCAACATGCCCACATTACCACCTTGGAGAGAAAGGGGGGACGCGTAGGAGAGGAAAGGGAGGGGCAGGGGACGCGCATGCGCAATGGAGGTGTAAGCGCCGCGGGAGGGATGCCTAGACGGGGGGAGGGGACGCGCATGCGCAATGGGTGTGTAAATGCCGCGGGCAGGAGATACCTAGAGGAGAGAGAGGGGAAGCGCAGGAGAGGAGGTGCGTGGGGGGGGTTTGCGCATGTGCAGTGAGGGTGGTCAGGAAGCACACCACCAGCACTACCGCCGGACGGACGGACGGACGGACGGACGCCGGACGGACACCGGACGGATGGACACCGGACGGACGGACACCGGACGGACGTGAGCATGAGACAAGCTTTCGCCTTAATACTCACAATTATGCGGTGTATACATGGATTAGTAACTGAGGAACAAAATGTGCTGTGTCCCGTGACTAGTGCTAACAGCCCCTTTTAAATCTTAATACGCTTCTCCGTAGCGCACTGGTGTACTGCGGCGATGGTAGCTTAAACAGCATTCTGCACGGGATAGAACAAGGTCAAGGAATTTTGGAACCGCTACCCCCTCCCCCTCTTTTTTTTTCACGGTGCGGTTAGGCTTTGGGCACAACTTCGCGGTTCGCTTGCAAGGTGCGTTCGACCAGATAAAGTAACAACGACGTACGTCCGTTGGTCCCGCGATGGCACCGGATATCTATCGGCGGGACGATGCAACTTCAAGAGAGAGAAATGTTTTATGTGCCGTTGCCACGGCAACCAACGTGGTCGGCGGCAACGCCGGCGTTCGCAGTATATGAAGTTTGTTCGCCCGCGGAAAACACGGCATCTGCTTCCAGCTTTAGTTTCTAACATGCCATAGTCGCGTTTGCAACTAAAAAATTCATATTTCTGCACTAGAGAAGTTCATACTATGGTATAGATTCACCATGGCGCCACAGATTGGTACCAGGCAGACAGCAATAGGAGGAATGTATTTGTTTTGTGTTCCACTTGGCCCTCGTGACAGAAATCATGGCTTTGCAGATGTATGCACAAAAGATGAACAAGCACTGTTTGCCTTATGAAGCATTACTTCTGTGTGTGCATACAACAAAATAATTTATGCCACATGTATCTCTGCGCAGGCATGAGGTGTCACCGAAGTACTATGAGTACTACAACTATAGGACAGAATGTTCACAGCCATATGTAATGTTCAATCAAAGCAACAACAAAAGCAAGGAGTGACTGCAAGCCCGTGTGGTTCTCAATGAGAAAGAAAATGCTACAAGGGTCGATAGAATGTATAATTGTGCTTCTTGTACTGCCTGAAAGTGCTGCAGCATTCTAAAAAAAGAGAGCACCGTGAGAGCACCACCTTACTTTTAATACATAGGACCGCTTCAAAAAAGTACTGCAGGAAAGTTTCACATGTTGAAATGAGAACAGCATAAAAGAATGCAATATTGCACAAAACATCACAAGCCATGGTGTAATTGGCATAGCTGGAAGGGGGGATTTCGGATGCCCTCAAAATTTTGAAGCGCTGTATGTGTATATAAACACACACACATACAAATGCATGCACAAACACAAACATATGTAAAGTAAGGCTGGCTCACAACCACTAAAAAAAAATTCTGGCTATGCCCCTGCATGGTGTGTATGTGTCTGTCATTCTGTGCTACCTTCACTACGACCCTGTAGCAATAACACACAAATCTCTGCTGCACCAGGGCCTATTTCCCTGAATCAATGCAGGGATTGTGCGCAGTGCCATTACTAAACATGCACAAGAAAACTGGAATAATGCCTGTTACACATGGATATATGAACAACACAGCACTGTAACTGGTTTCTAGGCTTGATAAGTTCTGGTGCCTGAGATAGGTTGCTTTTATAGATTAAGCTTAACTTGGAAATCAAATGACGCATTTTACTAGCTTCAGAATTTAATGCATTAGAAATCAGATGCTGACGTGTGGAACATATGTTCTATGCACTCAAGGAGATTCCTACACTACATCAGCACTCCTATATGTTTTTTTGCTCATGTGTAGCAGATGAAACTTACTGAACCTTGCCACATGTGAGCAGGCACACGTAAATTGCAAAAGCTTACTCTGTGGCAACAATAATTTCAAAATTGTTTATGACAGAGCCTTGGCCTACCTGCATTTCGTCATTACTCAGGTTCAGATCAGCACTGGCTGCATGCGGTCATCACCAGCTTCACCAGGACAGGAGCAGGCTGCAACAATTTCTTTTTTTAAGTACTGCCAAAGATTCGATCTGGTTTGTTGCCAATAAAGTCTGGTAGGACAGGCTTTGAGAGAAAGTTGTGTAATAAGGCTGTTTCCAGTCAACTTAAAGCTTAGGCCAAGCAGGCGACGTCTCACACAGACCTTACATGGAATATTAAATGGCTCAGAGAAATACAGGTATATTTTGAACTTGCTTAACCAAGGCGCTAACACATTATGCACTGATTAACTTATATGTTAGAAAATAACAGCAGGAAGATTAAAGTATTTCACTAACAACACAAAACATCCCCATTAGCTGCATGCAATAGCTTGCCTTCAACAAGTACCAACTAAGAAAATGTTAATGTTATCTGTAATTTCTGAAGCCTCATGGTTCATGCGATTATTGCTCAATACACTTTCACATGGATTCTATTGATTGAATGTTCACAGCATGTACATTGATGAAAATTGCCGAGTTTTTGCACAGTTTCTGTGGTCTACGTGTCCGTCTACATCCAACAAGCTCAGCATGTCAGTGTTGCACTGCGTCAGTGGATTTACACGGCAAGTTGGGCGAGTTGGTACATTAACATTTTCGGTTGAACGTGCCGCGCAGCACAGATGAGCAAAGAATTCGATGACACTCCATGCCTTGTCTGTGTCAAGCTGCACGTTGAACCAAACAAGCCATGGAAGTGCCATATTATCTACCTTAGATGCAGGGTGGCTTATTTCTGCCTTTAGCCACATACACAATGTGCAACCATATTTATAGCATACTTTATCCACGTGAAAACTAAAATTTATGGTTCCCTAATACAGCCAGAGTTCTAATTAGTGGGCACGACAATAATGCTGCTTCATGATACTCCCTAGAGTCATGGAAAACTGCAGCCCACCTTTCGCACCACCTGTAGAGCACGAATAACCTACAAATGGTTTTGCATAAATGACTAGCGTGTAAACACAGCGATGAGAACTTACTACGCTCTATTCAGCTGCGGAAGTTAGGCAACAAGTAATACCAATCCAAAAAAGGCAGAGTTTGAGGGTAAGCTGGAAGCTTGAAGAGATGAAAAATTCGTGAACACGGGGTGCCAGAAACACCCTGTGTTCACGATTTTTTCAATACCGATGTCGCATGTAACTTCAATGCCTGAACGTATGTACAGTGCCAAATAAATTGAAAATTCAGCTGATAATAATATCTAGGGTTTCACATCTTGAAACCATGCTATGATTATGAGAGACGCCGAGGCGGTGGGCTCCAGAAATTTCGACCGTCTGGTTTTTTTCGCACTGACAATGCAGAGAACACGGGCCTCAGGCATTTCGCCTCCATCGAAATGTGACCGCCGCAGCCGAGATCGAACCCGCAACCTTTAGGTGAGCAGCGGTGCACCATAACCACTGCTCCACCACGGCGGACTGAAAATTCAGCTCAGAGTACGGCTGGTCTAATTAGTTCAACATTCATGAAGGATACAAAATGGGTCAAACCGACTGTACTTAAATAGTCTCATGCTGCAGCAATTGCATTTTTAGCAAACCTACTACATTCGCTATAGCTGCAAAGACGATAAACAGTGTCCAAGAGTGCTATTCTAAACACTTTCGCAGGGTCACATTACTTAATGACGCACAAAATGCTCGCTTAAAGAATAATATCCCTTCAATCGCTCTATTTCTCCAACTGTACCGATTCAAGGTTCATAGAACAACACGGTGGCCGAATACTATTTTTTCCTTAGGAGCTCGTGCAAAATAAATGAATGTTGAGCCTTCGGTTTCACTGCGTTACTCCAGGTAAGTTGAGAAGTGTAGATATAATAACTGTTTGGGTTTAAGATCCCAAAACCACGATATGATTATGTGGGACGCCGTCCTGGAGGACTTCGGAAATGTTGGCCATCTGGCGTTCTTTAACGTGCACTGACATCGCACAGTACACGGGCCTCTACCATTTCGCCTCCATCGAAATGCGACCGCCGCGGCCGGGATTGAACCCGCGACCTTCGGGTCAGCAGCCAAGCACCGTACCCGCTACACTACCGCGGAGGACTTGAGAAGTGTAAACATAAAACGCATGAGAGTGGTGTGCCTGACAAAAATGTTGCCTCCTTTCAGCTAATTTTAGCGTAGAGAAGTACCTGCGCGCAAGCGATAACTTTAAAAATTTACCGATTACGCTCTTGACAAACGTCGCGCGCGAGCACAATCCACACAACTACAACAGCATGCATTACCAACACGTTAAACGATTTACTTAGGCGATAACGCATACTGCAATAAGAACAACTCAACTTAGGAGGCACAACGATCAAAATCACTTACCTCTTGCAAGAAAGCACGCTAGCGGCGTTCGCCGCAGGCTGACCGCCGGTGTTCAAGCGATGCGCCGAGCGAGGAATGGCCAAGCTACCTGCGTCCGGCAGTTCCCCGGTATCGCTCCCGAAGTGCCCGAGCGTCAAGGCATTTTCCAGGGTCACAGAGCGCGTCATCGAAAAAGGACTGCGGCGCTGCTACTCACTGATGCGCGGTAACATTTGAAGGGGAAACACCAGAAACACTACGCCCGTCGATGGCACTGAACAAAGGAGTCGCACATGTCAGAGTCGCAGGGCCAGCATATGACGACTATTTGCCGGGTACCGCGGATAATACTCAGTGAAGAACTTGCGCTTACGTCAGCAACCGCCACACACAACACACAACGCGATGCAACGCAGTAACAATCACCCGCACGAACAAACTCGACACCACGAAGTACACATGAACCGCAGGAGGCCGCCATGTCTGAGGAAAGAAAAAAAAAAAAAAGCAGTGACAGGGCGATGGGGGGCGCCACCACCACCTGAGTTTCAGTTTCGGTATCGACTTACCAACTGAAAAATGCCGTGTACGTTGCTAGAAATAGCTCAAACACGCGTGCTAACACTGCCATAAGCAAATGCACTGTCTTATATATTTCTCTCATCTATCTGTCATTGAATTTTACTGCAAGTGATACAAATGCGGCGGAAATGTTTGTCAAGTTGTTCAGGTGAGGTTTGCCTCATGCATTCACGAACGTTTTTCGCGTTCTTGCATCCGCAGGTTAATGAATGTTTCTATTCAGCCTAAACTGTATCTTTCAATACAAAAGCGAGCTTCCCAATTGCTTTTTCTGTGGCGGCAGGCATCTTAAGTTGGTTGAATACATGATTTGGGACAGTAATTAAGAAAGTTAAATTAAGTTTTTAATTAGCGGAGTTAGGTGGTTATGTCCAATGGGAGAATTGAAGTCCTTCATGCGAAGAACCAATTTCAGCTTTGAGATTTCGAAAAAGCGGCCTCTATTAATTATTGTAGCGTAATGAAATTCAGGCAAATTCACAGGCGAAACCGAAACCCAAGCACCGATGAGCGCAACACGCAGACGACTAGAATGACGTCACTGTTATAGACAACGGTTGCAGAGGTGCATTTCTTCCCTGCTCGTTAACGTAAGTGCGTCATGCGTGCTACTACTGCGAGCGCAGCCCACACACTCACACCAAGAAGTCGGTTGATGGTTGATATAATGACGTTCACTCATTGTGGACGTCTCAGACGAATATGGCAGTTGCGCTCTTCCGCGTTTCGGTTTCGGTTAGGCCGCTGAATTTGAGAGAATTTCATTACTTTGCAATTATTCCTAGAGGCTTCTTTTTCAAAATCTCAAAGCTGAAAGGGGTTCGTCGCATGAAGGACTTCAATTCTCCCATTGGACTTAACCACCTAACGCCACTAATTAAAAAGTTAATGAATTTATCTTCCTTAATTACTGTCCCAAATCATGTCTTCAACCATCTTAAGATGCCTGCCGCTACAGAAATAGCAGTTGTGAAGACAGTGAGCAAATACCGCATTTTCCTGATTTTTAAAAAATAGTGGACACATTTCTTGAAACACCCTGTGTAGTGATTCTACGTAACGATACTTCGCACAGACCTTTCGTTTTAGTGGACTGCTGGAACATTCAAGAAGGTTGCCTTGTTTTGGAGCTATGTGATTGATCTTACCGATTATCAGTTAAAGATATAGATTTATTAGGCAAATTTATCGCATAACATTTATTACTGCCAGTAAAAAAAATAAGATTCAGGATTTAAAATAACAGCGAGTGCAATTAATAAAGCAAAGAATAGTGACATATGTTAACTATATAAGCGCCTAGTCTATCAAGTAGCCCCATATGCAAGAACCAAGGGAAGTTAAGTACGTGTCTGAAAAAAACTTCTCCAAATAGCTTGCCCCACATTAAAAAAAAAGCGTTTTTCGAGATACAATAAGTGTAACATACGTATATGTATGCAAAACGTAAGTGGAATAATCTTAAATCGGCACTACAGAGACATACAATTTTTTCCATTATAAGACAATGACTCTTTCTCAATTCCAAAATCACGCTCGCTACGACAAGACTATTGGGGATCGAGAAAATATAGAAAAAATAAATGCTGATGGCGACGCCACTTTGAAATTCGCGCACCAAACGCTGTGACGTCACAGATTTTGACGGCATCTACTAGGGCCCACATAGTTACAAATCCGTAAAAATGAAGTGCATTGAGCTTTCAGGAGGCCATAGATTTACCATACCTATTTTCAGGAAATTCCGTTGAGCCAATGTCTCCAAAGTACGACATATCCCTGCAATCACGGAACTTTGACCTTTATCACGGAACTTTGACCTTTGACCTATAAAAGCGGAACTTTGACCTTTATTTTCTCCAGTATTAATAGACTTATCATGGTGCAATTAAAGAGGTTAGTGTTCTCAGAGTACACTTTATCAATCTAAACCTATTCATTGTTTCACTCTAGTGTCCCTTTAAGAAATGAGCAAACTCCAAGCCCTGCCCGACCCGAGCCCGCCACCTCAAACCCGGGCCCGGCCATAAGCCCGGAGCTTCAGGCCCGAGCCCGGCCCGGACCCGCCGTGAAAACTACTTTACCCGGCCCGGCTCGGCCCACGGGCCGGGCCGGGCTCGGGTTTTCGGGTAGGCCCGAGCCCGTGCAGTGCTCTAGGGTAGGTGCGAAACATTGATGTCGTCTAAATGACTGCAAAGCAGTCTTTTTTTTTATGTCGTTGAATAATTTTGTTATGCCTGTGACAGCGACCGGCTAGCGTAAGCGATGACCATTTCTCGACCTGCCGTACAAGTAGGCACCAAGTCCTACACAGCTTCCGTCGCCTCTTCATTTCGCTGTCCGCCTTTTCGCCGAAGTTTGCCAGGATCGCTGGCGACTGCAAGCGTCGTTTCAGTTCTCGGAATGCTTGTTCCTGCGGCGTTTCCAACTTAAACTCGACGTCGGTCTTAGTCATCTTAGCCAGTGGCTCGGCCATGCGGGCAAGTTTTCGACAAACCGCTTGTTAATAGGCAAGCAGGCCGAAAAATCGACTCACGGCCTACTTCTCGGTGGGTGCTGGGAATAAAGCGATGGCGGCTATCTTCTGCCGGTCAGGGCGGACTCCAGAGTAGCTGATGACGTGCGCTTAGAAAGAGGAGGTCTTCGTACGCAAATCGAAATTTTCAGGTTCGAATGTTAGGCGAGACGCCCTTATTGCCTGAAGCGCTGTTCCAAGGTGTCGGAGGCGTTCGCCAAAGCAGGGAGCGAATAAGTAATCCAGGTAGACAGGTCTGCCATTTTAATATTATGACGTCTTGGATTAGACGGCGTTTATTCTGCCCGAGGACTCGGCAGCGAACAGGCAGCCTGAGACAGAGCGCGCACACACACGATGATGATGGTGATGACACTCGGTGACGATGAGGACAGAGAGACAAATGGATGATGATGATTATGATAATGTACAGATGAGAAGAAGCGCAAAACAAATGCCCACAATATTGCCAGCACTGTGTAGTGGCCGTCAAAATATTAGAGACCATGGGAGCGCGTGGCAAAATGCACCGCAGTGCCTTCTGACGGCTGCTTGCGAAGCTCGAGAGCGAGCACAGCATACGCCCGTCCTTTTTTACCTGCCAGCCTGCTCGTTCACTCGCCTCGAGTGCGCGTGCACCGGAACGCTATATCGAGAAAACGAAAGGCGCCAGATATGCAGTTGCTGCGGAAACACCGAATGATTTATCTGATAGAAAAGTTTACTATTTGAGCGAAACTTTTCCTGGTCCGGGGTAAATAACGAATTTTTCGTCAGCTTTCTTTTTACAGCGAAAGATGTACACACCTTTTCAGAAACTGCTCCCCGGGCGCCGCCATACTCCTTTCTGGGCTGCGCAAATTGGCGTGACTCCCAAAAACGCACTGCCGAGGCTCTGACGTCAGCTTTTGTACTCCAGCGCACAGCCCAGCATGGCGGCGTTTTTTTCCCTCCTGTGAAAACGTGTATATGGCTAGGCGAAACGAAAAGCCGTTCGCCACGAGAAAGTCTAAACGTCTCCGTTGGCTGCTCCGTCAGTTACGTCGTTCTCTACGTCGCACCCAAGCGCGCGAGCGCCATTGGGAGCGCCTTCAGCGGCGTCGTTCATCACTGCACGCGGGCTCGACAGCAGCCGTGCCACCGAGCCCGCTCGCAGCAGTTTCAACAGAGTGGCTTCGAAAGAGAAAAATGAAGAAAATAAAAAAATCACAGCATATCTACGCGGTGAATGATGATGAGTGGGGCGAAGCTCCGGAGGGAATCATCGGTAAACCGTGAATCTTCCGTGTAACGCCCCATCAGTCATCATATGAAAAATGAGAAACACTGTGTGTATATTACACACAGTGTATTCTCGCCGCTTCACGGTCCTTCACATTTTGAAGATCCGATTCGCGCCGCAGCCGTGCAGCTTCGGCCTCGCGGGCTCGAACGGCGGGGTCTGCTTCGCGGCGCCAACGTGCAGCTTCGGCCTCGCGGGCTCTCACCTCAGGATTCTGTCTGCGAGCGCGCGCTGCCGCCGCCTTCCGTGCCCTCCGTTCCGCAGCCTTGTCTTCCATCCGGCGACTCCGAGCCAAAGAAAAAGCGCGCCAAGAGGGAGCCTCTTGGCGTATCTTGGCGCGCTAACACGCGCCACCTAGGGATCATTCTTCATATTATAAAGCGAGGTGGCTACTACAAACAAACGGAGGATGGACAGACCCACGGCATAAGGAGCTTCGCCCCTAAAAAGTACAGCGCCGTCTCTCAGTGGAGGTCACCTCAACCGAGCTGCACAGGGATGGGGAGTGGGAGAGAAAGGAATGTAGGAGAGAATGGCAGAGAGATGATAGGAAAGGAGGTAATTCGGCCCGCCCTGTCCGCGCGCTTCGCCTCTCAGCGAAGGAAAGCAGGTCGACAGGCAAAGGAGGTATGTAAACAAAGATCGCGGTTCGGCGTCGCAACAAGGTTCAACTTACAACTTCCACATGGGGAGGGCTCGGATCGTACGAACACCCGAACAGCAGATAACTTTCCAAGAACAGCGCCGACAGCTGATCCGTGAGAGAATTCATGTTCGCCGGGCTGATGCAGCAGTCCGGGCACAAGAACAGGTCCGGGTGGCGAAGCGCAAGCAGCAACTGCGCACCGAGGATCCGGCAGCCTTCCGAGCCGAATGCAGGCGACAACGGCGAGCCGAGGAAGCAGCGTTGTAGGCAGAGCGGCGTCAACGAGGTAATGACGGAAATGCGCCTCAAGCGGCTTCGGCTGCGACGCCTGCAACCGCCGCAAGTTTAACCATCTGTGCGGAGTGCTTGGGCGGTGATTTTTGTTTATTTGATTCTCGGAGGAAGTCCATGAGGGGCTGTGTACAATGATAATGCGCCGCGTGACTTGGCCACAGGCTTCGGTGCACAGCAATGAAAACCATGCTGGCTCAATGAAAATCATGCAGGGTCTGCCAGTTCGAATCAGCCGTTGTGGATACCGACGAATTCGAATTCTCGGGAGTTTTTCCCCCACAGAAATACACAGGCTGTGCCAGGACCAGGACGTCAGTTCTAATTAACTGTAAGTTCGAATTAACCGAGTTCGAATGAACGAGCTTTTACTCTACAAAATGGTCAAAATGGTTCTCTAAAGATAGCTAAAGTTCTTCCCATTTTTAAAAAAAGGTGATAAGCAATCTGTTTCTAACTATCGCCCCATCTGTATTCTTTCTTCTCTGAGTAAAATCATCGAAAAACTATTTATAACTCGGCTGAACAAGTACCTGAATAAATTTAATATATTGAAGCCCTGTCAATTTGGCTTTCGAGCTGGAAGTTCTACTAACCTTGCTCTTCTTTCCCTATCAGACTTCATCAAACGCTCCATTGATTCAGGATTTGTAGTTGGGTCAGTTTTTTTGGACTTCACTAAGGCATTCGATACCATTAACCATCTCATTTTATCCAAGAAACTAGAAGCATACGGTATTACAGGTCCATCCCTCAAGTTTTTAAACAGTTACCTCCTTAACAGAAAGCATACTGTTTCCATATCAGGCTCATTTTCCTCTACTAAAACAATAAATCAAGGGGTTCCTCAAGGGTCATTACTGGGTCCGTTACTTTTTTTACTTTACATTAATGACCTTCCTGACATTATACACATGGCTCACTGCGTTTTATATGCTGACGATACTACCATTTCCTTTGCTGATAGATGTATTGATACCGTCACTAATGAATTAAATGCTGTACTTCGTAGCGTGTCGAAGTGGTGCCAGGAAAATCATTTAATTATTAATCCAAATAAATCTAAGTTTATGGTTTTTAGATCAGCTCAACGCAAGTTAACCACTTCACCAGTGATCACAGTTGACTCTCATTTGATTAATGTCAGTGACACAGTGTCATTCCTTGGCGTTCACCTCGATACTAACCTTAACTTTGCTCTCCATATTGCTCACATTAGAATATTGGCAGCATTCGGCATTCGCGCATTACTCAAAGCTCGTTCATATTTTTCTCATAAAGCACTCCTTTCTCTTTACTTCGCATTCATTCATGCTCATATCACTTATGGCATCGCATCATGGGGAGAAATACCTATCAGTGTCATCTTTCATCCATACAACATCTAAAAAATCGAGCTCTACGCGCTATTTTTAACTGTTCTCGCGACAGCAGCGCCGTTCCCCTTCTTCAATGCAATAACATCTTAACTGTTAGCAACCTATTTCGGTTTAATTTAATTATGTTTCTGCATAAACAAATAAAAAATCAGCTTTCTGTTAATTTCATTGATCCTAATATTTTAGTTAATACTAACACAACCAGGTTTGCGGCTAACAATTTACTTCCTAAGGTTCATACTAACTATGGTAAATCATCTTCTCATTTCTGTACCATCTCCATATGGAATAATTTGCCCACTTCCCTAAAATGTAAAGTTTCTTCGATTTCATTTAAAAACTCATTAAAAGAGCATCTGTTAAATATTTGATCTGTTTGTTTTTGTGTTGCTTCATACTGTATTTATTATTTGTTTTTTGGTTTCATGCATTTTTGCTTTTCATTCTGTATTGTGTATTATTTGCTTTTACGGTACTTACAGCTGCTAGTAATTGTTTTATTTCCTTGTAATCATCAACGAGGGTCCCGTTGCAGTCGAGTACTTTGGGACCCTCGTCTGTATATTTTAATCCCTGTAACATCATTTTATATCATGATAATAAACTGATTGATTGATTGATTGATTGATTGATTGATTGGGCGAGTTGGTGTTCCATGATTGTTTTTCAAGTACGAGCGCTGTACATACATTCACTATCTAAGTCGTCAATGTGAATGAATAATTTTCTCTGCACGATCATATGTTTTATTTTTATGCAACGCAATGGCAGATTGCAATAAATAGCAGTTTTTCTGGCACAGGCGTAATGAGAATTTCTCGCACACTTATGTTGTGCACGCACTGTTTTTGTGAGGATGCCGCGAGTGGCGTTCTTAAAGTTGCGTTGATTTTCCATAGCGATAAAATCAATACTGTGAGTATCCCACGCACAGTGAGAAGTGGTGGTGACAGCAGCAACAAGATACGCGCAGTGCCCGCAGTGAACACGTTGTCCGCCGCACTGTTATCCTCACAGTCGTGAACTTTCCGCCCTATATTTATTATTAGAACCGCGAAAATCGGCAAAGTAATGCGCGCCTACAAGTTGGTCTCTGAGTGGTTGCTCCTCTTTTACAAGCAATCACACGTTCAATTTCTGCTTTGCTTGTCATCAAAAGCATGTGTGTCTACGTGACGCAGTGAGCGCGCGCTGCCGTGCATCCCAAATGCAGCTCGCCAATGCGAGTGCACCACGTGCCGTGAACCAGAGCATTTCGATAGAGAGCCGCCACATACGACATTTCCGAACAGATGTCCATCACGCACGTATCTGCTACGCCATGAAAAATATTAAGTTGACAGGTTCTAATACCGGCATTCTTTCCCTATAGAGAAGACCACGCTTACTGCGTGTCCCCCCCTCATGCTTGGAGAGAATCTATTTTCGCTTCTTGGCAGGAAGAACGCCCATTAAAGCCAGGTTTTCCGCGATGGGCTGGTTGTTATAGCAACGCCTTTTTCTCTCTTCAACTTGCGTCTTCTTGCCGCTAGATATCCGCTGTCGTCAGCGGTCGTTGTTACTTTATCTGGTCGAACACGTCTCGTGAGTGTCCCCATTTAAAATGTTTGTATCTTACTCCAGACCAAGTCTACGTGACGCAGACGTGACTCTCAGGAACGGGAGTCCAATGCCTCGCAAGAGGCTGTGGACACCATTCCGACACAAACGACGCAGGTAGCGTCGAAGGAGCGGCGAGCTTCTCCCGACCGCTCCAGAGAAGACAAAACAACAATTACAGGGCCTGACAAGGGTCCTAACAAGCAAGTGAATGTACCACTTTTCAAACACACACCACATTTTTTTCCCAACGCGTACAAAATCATGCAGTGGAACCTCAGAGGATTACTGCGAAACCTAGATGACATCCAAGAGCTCCTAAGCGAGTTTAATCTTAAAGTGGTGTGTGTCCAAGAAACACACTTAACATCTAGGCAGACAAACTTCCTCCGACAACAAATAATGTTCCGGAAAGATCGCTGGAATATTGTCGTATCTTCTGGCAATGTAGCTATCATAGATGAAAAAAGTGTGCCATGCCAACATCTCATGCTCCAGACGGCCCTTGAGGCAGTGACCGTCCTAGCCGTATTAACGCGATAGCGTTAAAGGGCTCGTTTCGGAGAAATTCCGGCGTCGGCGGCGGCGTTGTTGGTTATGAGCGAAAAATCATCTTGTCCGTGACCGAAAAATCGAGAAAGATGCAAATAAAATAAATAATAAAAATTTCCAGGTCCGAATGAGGATCGAACCCAGGCCGTAGGCGTGGCAAGCAGGTGTTCTACCACACAGTCATGCTTCTTTTTTTGCTTTTTGTTTCATGGTATTTATTCAACTTAAACATGGCAGTAATTCAATACACACAGACAACTAATATGTTCATTCTTCTATCGCGACACAATGACGAGAACACAACACTAAAGAATTTACCATCTCTAGAACGAATACATGAAATAACGGCCTTTTTCGAAATATACTCTAGAATGGCGGTAAGGATAAACACCTCACCAACACATTATACCATTCTGACTGAAACTCCATCTCCTCATATACATCACATATTTGAGCTACCATTCGAATGAAGTGGGCTGTTGACGAAATTATTGGTTCGGCGTTTCTCTGCAACATGCGCGTCTTCCACAGGCAATGCATTCCAACGAGCAGACACATGTCGAATGGTACTTCATTGTAGCTTGCTGGCAGCAGATATCGCACGGAATGTGAATTTAGCACGAAGTGTTTTTTAAGAGTTCGCTGGAGCACATTCCAAAATAATATTGCATCTCTGCAGCTTATAAAACAATATTCAGTTGTTTCGGGCACATCACAAAGTGGACAGTTAACAGACGACACAAAAATGTCTCTTGAACGCAGCCAAGTCTTCACAGGCAAAGTCTCAGAGTGCACTTTAAAAAAACGTTTTTGTCGATGGTGGCAGAGGCATTCTAAGCACTCGAAGCAGAAGCGTGGCTTTACAGCCACGCTTCTGCTTGGGATCACAGATAAAATAACTTCCTCTGCTTGGAAATGCAGTGAAAATAACTTTCATGCTTTACAAACACACACGTCCTGTATACAGGCGTCACAATAAAACGTGTAATAGCGCAGTAATATTGCGTAGTACAAGCGTACATTGCCATCGGGTGTCAGAAGATGTGAATATCATAACGACATTGTTGTTCAAAGCCATCCACCCATTACAAAAGGCACACATGTTACTGCGCGTATTCCCTTTAGACCATGTAGTGGGTGCATAGCAAGTTCGAAAACATTTCCCGCATTTCCCATAAATAATTGCTCGTGGTTTAAAGCATCCTACCCATTACATAGTATTCACTAACTGATTGAAGTACGCACTAGGGACAGGATATTGCTAACTCTTACAGGCAAAGCTTAAGGGTGCC
The DNA here is from genome assembly GCA_030522465.1 of Rhipicephalus appendiculatus. Classification (NCBI taxonomy): domain Eukaryota; kingdom Metazoa; phylum Arthropoda; class Arachnida; order Ixodida; family Ixodidae; genus Rhipicephalus; species Rhipicephalus appendiculatus. The sequence goes on from JALIZH010032957.1 coordinate 1,160,615, forward strand.
CCAATGTTTTCTTGATTAACTCATTACCATCTGTTCCTTGAACATACCACCACATTATCACCTCCAGAAGCGTGATTTAGAATCATGAATAGCGGGACTCGACAAACCGTTTTTGGTTCTAGGAGATTAGAGCACACACAGTAGCATGTGTGGCGCTTCTCGCTGCGATGCGCGAGGTTGCCTTATTGAGCAGCTTCTTTACTCCTCTTGAGCATGTCTCCTGAACACGGAGCAGCTCACATATTTTAACCTTACGAAGAAATCATACTCTGCCATAGATCTTAGTATTTCATACCCGACGCTGTTTCCTAATGTCAAACGGCATGCTCTTAGAAACATGTATGGGAGCGACCATTTTCCAACAACCCTAAGTACGCTGAAGGAAAATTAGCTTTCTCCGCAAGTTCCTCGATGGAAACTCTACTCAGCTGACTTGGAACAGTACCGCACTCTTACTCAGGTGACATGGGCTGAGGTGATGCTGTAAAGTATTTTACCGCTCTTATAATTTGTGCTGCCTAGAAACGTATTCCCGAAACGATCAGCACAGGTCCCACGCTGCAAGAACTTCTCAGGATGGAACAGTTCACAAGCTCCTGACAGTGCTGTTCGACTCAGAGGCAGGGTAGCGCTGTGGCTACCGCGAGATTGCATAGATAATTGACCTTATCGGCTAACTATCAATACATAATATGTGGTGCATTCAACGTCATTGTTGAAAGCAAACCTGAACCTTTTCTAAGAGTCCTGTACTTCTCTACCGCGTTTACCGCGAGCGAAACGTGTCTGAGCCCGGAGAACATTTTGCTCTCAAAGCTCTCGGCAGATTCTAGTGTCAACAACCCAAACAACAATAACGCTCACAAGAAAACAACACCGCTCACAGTGAAGCGCTGCTGTGTACATTTGGATGCGTGCCGCCGACCGTGTATCCACACCACCAACGCGGCGACGCTTCTTCCACCCGATCCAGCGGCGAGTAATTTTCCCTGCTCATCCTCCCCCGCAGGAACAGCGCGACATCTCTACCTGGGAGGGTCCGCTCACATCTACGGACCCGACATCGCAGCTAGCTGCGGTGGCTCGGGCTGGCGATATTATGAACAAAAGCGACATGACGACTTCGAAGCAGCGCAAGAGCACGCGGTTGTCCAGGGACCCAAGGGGATCCAGTACACTTGCTTAAAACAGTTTTAACTGTAGTAGGGCTGAAAGGCGGGCGAGTTCATACCTATCCATTGCTGGGTAGCGCACAAAGGAACAAAACACAAAACAAGAAGACGGGACAAGCGCTGGTCTAACGGATTGATTTTATTTGTAAGAAATTACGTATAATATACAGAAATCGTAAACCAAACACAAGCTTATGATCGATCAATGAATAGAATCTCTTGGTGTGATAACGCTACCGACGGCTGACTTATGCTATTGCTATCCCACTTTGCCATGTGGTATGCCTCTGTGATCTCACGTGTGCGTTGATCATGATGGTGCGAGATGAACGAGGTTTGTGCAAACGAAGGCGTGCACCCGAATTCACGAAATTCGCTGGAAAGCTGAAAGGATAGCTATCCTTCAGGGAATTATCACGCTCACGCAGCCTGATATTTACACATTTGGCGGTCTATCCGATATATACACTGCCGCATATGTAAGGTATTCTATATACTACCGCAGTAGAATACGTAGTGTACTTATTAACGTGCTTGATAAAGCAGAAATGGCGATCTGCTTCGCACATCTTTCCATCTTGCCACATGGACTGCCCAATTTATTGTCGCCTGAAAAAACCACATCAACACCATACTGCCTCGCAAGTTTGTTTAGCCTATGTGATCTTGAATGTGCATAGGGAATCACTGCCAATCGCTTTCGCTCACCTTGTGAAGTTAACGCTTGGTTACCTGAGTGCACACTACTTTTTACCCTCTTTAGCAAACGCTCAGAGGCGGATGCTAGAAATGTAGTGGGAAAATAAGCCATCTTTCAACGGAAGCTTTCCTCTGTCCCGTCATCTTCCTTCGTGTTTTCATCCTTTGTGCGCTACCCAACGATGAATTGTTTTGAATCCGATGCATTTTCTAGCAAAGCAAAAGCACTTTGTGCGTTTCTATGTATCTGTCTGTCTGTCTGTCTGTCTGTCTGTCTGTCTGTCTGTCTGTCTGTCTGTCTGTCTGTCTAATCCCGTTATACCCAGTGGCACGGGCCGGGGTCCCTTATTTTTCTTTCCTTTTTGTTCCCCGTCATATTATATGTCTATCTATCTATCTATCTATCTATCTATCTATCTATCTATCTATCTATCTATCTATCTATCTATCTATCTATCTATCTATCTATCTATCTATCTGTCTGTCTGTCTGTCTGTCTGTCTGTCTGTCTGTCTGTCTGTCTGTCTGTCTGTCTGTCTGTCTGCGTCTGGGTTCACTCGTGATCGCCTCCTTAACTTGGCGTAGACCAAAACTGGTATGGCAGAGTAAGGGGTTTTGGCCAATATGACTGTCTGGTCACGACCTGAGTAAAGTGAAAATCCTGTGGCTTACGTCGTCAAACCCTTTCCTTCTGGCACGCGTGACACATACCCGCATGCCACGGGCTGCGGTATGCGGGTATGCGTCACAAGTTACTGACAGTTTATATTGCCACGCGCGTTTCTTATTTTCACTTTGCTCTATTCGGTTCTTCGCCCTCAAAGTCTGTCAGCAGTGCTCAGCGCAAACCGCGCCTGACTGTTCTAGAAGCTTCGCGATTACTGTAGATCGTTTTGTTAAGATTGCGCGCAAGACGCGAACACTCGAGCTTATTCCAGAGCTTGTGCGACAACGAGTGATAAGACTGGAATATTCTATGACGCACGTATAAATGCCGACGCGCTTCACCGCTTGCCAGTTGATCGACGGCCGACGCTCTGCTCGCCGCTATCGGTGCCAGCGTGTATTGCTGTAATCTTACTTTCTGTTTACCGGCCACAAGTTCGGCCTAATAAACAGTTTCATCTTGCGAACGATTTTCTCTTCGCGAACATCGTTCGCGAAGAGATCCAGCAGTCGATCTGTACCCCGCACCTCCACCAGATGTCACGTGGGTGTGACGTCGACGAAGGCAGCAGGCGACGTGCTCGACCAGTTCGACAGAGCCCGTACCGAGTATCGACGCGCGAACGCGAGGCCGTGAAGAAGCAAGTCGACGAAATGCTACGCGACGACATAATCCAGCCGTCCAAGAGTCCCTGGGCGTCTCCCGTGGTTTTGGTGAAGAAGGACGGCACGCTACGTTTCTGCGTCGACTATCGTCGCCTGAACAAGATCACTAAGAAGGACGTGTACCCCCTCCCACGGATAGACGACGCCCTGGATCGACTCCACAACGCAAAGTACTTTTCGTCGATGGACCTCAAGACAGGCTACTGGCAAATCGAAGTCGACGAGAGAGACCGAGAAAAGACTGCTTTCATAACTCCAGACGGCCTGTTCGAGTTCAAGGTCATGCCTTTTGGTCTTTGCTCGGCACCTGCGACCTTCCAACGCGTTATGGATACCGTACTGGCCGGCTTGAAGTGGCAGACTTGTCTTGTGTACTTGGACGACGTCGTTGTGTTTTCTTCAAACTTCGACGAACACCTGCGGCGCCTTGAGGCTGTACTTCAAGCAATCAAGACCTCCGGACTTACCCTGAAGTCACAAAAGTGCCGCTTCGCCTACGAGGAACTCTTGTTCTTGGGCCACGTGATAAGCAAGTCCGGAGTACGCCCTGACCCTCAGAAGACAGCCGCCATCGCTACATTCCCGCCACCCGCCGACAAGAAGGCCGTGCGTCGATTTCTCGGCCTGTGCGCCTACTACAGGCGGTTCGTCAAAAACTTTGCCCGCATCGCCGAACCACTCACTAACCTTACGAGGGCCGACGTCGAGTTCAAATGGGAAACGCCGCAGGAGGAAGCATTTCAAGACTTAAAACGACGCCTGCAAACGCCTCCGTTACTTGCGCATTTTGACGATCGCGCCGAAACAGAAGTGCACACCGACGCAAGCAGTGTGGGACTCGGCGCCGTCCTTGTGCAGAGGACGGATGGACTGGAAAGGGTTATCAGTTATGCTAGCCGGTCGCTATCCAAGGCAGAGGCCAACTATTCCACAACTGAAAAAGAGTGCCTCGCCATCATCTGGGCTACGTCAAAGTTTCGCCCTTACCTTTACGGAAGGCCCTTCAAAGTTGTGAGCGACCACCACGCCTTGTGTTGGCTAGCTAACCTGAAGGACCCTTCAGGTCGTCTCGCAAGATGGAGTCTGAGACTTCAAGAATTCGACGTCACCGTCGTTTACAAGTCCGGACGAAAACACTCTGACGCCGACTGCTTATCTCGCGCCCCCCGTCGAACCGCCGCCGCAAGACGACCAGGACGACGACTTCTTGGGAACCATAAGCGCCGACGACTTCGCCGAACGACAGCGAGCCGACCCGGAACTCAAGGGCCTTATGGAGTACCTCGAAGGCAAGACCGCCATTGTTCCGAAGGCATTCAAGCGAGGACTCACGTCGTTTGTCTTACGAAACGGCATTCTCATAAAGAAGAATTTCTCGCCCCTTCGAGCCAACTACCTTCTCATAGTGCCTTCAGCATTGCGACCAGAAGTCCTCCAGGCACTGCACGACGACCCGATGGCTGGACACCTCGGACTTTCCCGCACGCTCGCAAGAGTACAAGAAAAGTACTACTGGCCGCGCCTTGCCGCCGACGTCGCCCACTACGTAAGGACGTGCCGAGACTGTCAGCGGCGGAAGACACCGCCAGCAAGACCAGCAGGCTTCCTTCACCCGATCGAGCCTCCTCGGCGACCGTTCCAGCAGATCGGCATGGACCTCCTGGGGCCGTTCCCAACGTCGACTTGCGGAAATAAATGGATCGTCGTAGCTACCGACTACCTCACCCGCTACGCCGAAACAAAAGCCCTGCCCAAAGGCAGTGCCGCCGAGGTAGCCAAGTTCTTCGTTGAGAACATCGTCCTTCGACACGGCGCCCCAGAGGTTCTCATCACCGACAGAGGTACGGCGTTTACGGCTGACCTAACTCAGGCGATCTTGGGATACAGCCACACAAGCCACCGCCGGACCACCGCGTACCACCCACAGACCAATGGCCTGACCGAGCGTCTAAATAAGACTATCGCCGACATGCTGGCCATGTACGTCGACGTCGAACACAAGACGTGGGACGCCATCCTTCCGTACGTGACCTTCGCATACAACACGGCCGTGCAGGAGACGACACAGATGACGCCCTACAAGTTGGTCTACGGAAGGAACCCGGCAACGACGCTCGACGCCATGCTGCCCAACGTCGCAGATGAAGAAAACCTCGACGTCACCGTCTACCTACAGCGCGCCGAAGAAGCCCGACAACTCGCCCGCCAGCGCATCAAGAATCAGCAGACAACCGACAGCCGCCGTTACAATCTTCGACGACGCTTTGTGGAATACCAGCCCGGCGACCGCGTTTGGGTGTGGACACCGATACGCCGACGCGGACTCAGTGAAAAACTTCTTCGGCGATACTTCGGGCCATACAAGGTGCTTCGACGTCTCGGTGCTCTGGACTACGAGGTCGTTCCGGACGGCATTACTAACTCCCAACGGCGTCGTGCGCGACCTGAAGTCGTCCATGTCGTGCGCCTCAAGCCGTATTACGCGCGTTAGCGGACCTGAGGACTTCACTTATTGCTTTATCGTCGTACTTTCTTTTTTTTTGTTGTTGTGACTTATTGTTGCATGCATTTTTTTTCCCATGTTCTGTTTTAAGCATCGGGACGATGCTTTTTCAGAGGGGGGCATTGCCACGCGCGTTTCTTATTTTCACTTTGCTCTATTCGGTTCTTCGCCCTCAAAGTCTGTCAGCAGTGCTCAGCGCAAACCGCGCCTGACTGTTCTAGAAGCTTCGCGATTACTGTAGATCGTTTTGTTAAGATTGCGCGCAAGACGCGAACACTCGAGCTTATTCCAGAGCTTGTGCGACAACGAGTGATAAGACTGGAATATTCTATGACGCACGTATAAATGCCGACGCGCTTCACCGCTTGCCAGTTGATCGACGGCCGACGCTCTGCTCGCCGCTATCGGTGCCAGCGTGTATTGCTGTAATCTTACTTTCTGTTTACCGGCCACAAGTTCGGCCTAATAAACAGTTTCATCTTGGACACGTCGCCTGCTGCCTTCGTCGACGTCACACCCACGTGACAATATCTACCCTGGAACGGAGACAACATGCATTGGTAAGTAAAATGCGAGAGCGTTAAGTGAAAGCGACATCGGAAGTGTTGACCCGACGAATTCAACGAGTTAAAATCGGGATCCCAGCAGCAATCTCACCGAAGCATTCAGCGTGGCAGTCAAGTATTCTACCCCAGGGCCACGCCAGGTCTTGAAACTGCTTTCGAAAAACGCCCTTTGCATGCGCAATGTCGGAGCAACATCAATTTTGGTTGCAGTGCTGGTTATATGATTTTATAAAAAAAACAAAAGACATTACATATGCACTTCTATTATGCATGTGTCATGTCGGGTTAACGTCAATTGTGGTTCCAGTGTTGGCCCTACATTTATAGGAGTCTCCTGATTCCTCTGATCCGGCAAGCGATATGCAAGCGCTGCTCGATCCCGGAGAAGTACGCTAACGAAAGTTGCGCATGATATTCACATCATCACACCGTAAAGTGTACTTCGTTGTGATAATAGTGACTTATGCGCTCTAACGTGAGTGCTGAAGTGAAGTCAGACATAAGCTACCCTTTAAAGGAGCCCTGACATCAAATTTACGCATGTGGATTTTTTTGCATCCGCGAGTAGCTATCGACCCCCAAGTAACGATTCTCGACTCAAAATGCAGCGGAGGGACGAATAAGTACCAGTAATGTTGATAAATATATCCGGTATCGAACGCGATTCAAAACGGGAGGAAAACCCGCCAAATTCTAGTGCTGTAGCGCTACCTCGCGGCCACGTCGGGGCCGCTCCCCAGCTGATCCCGCTGCCACAAAAAAAGGTGACGTCACGTCCAGCTGACATCGCTGACATTTCGTCTGCTAGGAGCGGCAGGCTCGCGATCCTGCGTTAAAAGCAATGTATTTATCAACCTCGGCCGTACTGCCGGAGCACAGGAACACCAACTACGCACCTCATGTCGCGGACCTTTGGCGAGTGAATCACTGCTTTCAGCTGCAGTAGGGCACACGTATACGGTGGGAATAGCCCCGGCCTGGAGACTGGGCCTCGTATCAAACGAGAGACTGAACTGCTTCGCCAACACAGGATTCATCGTGTAGCAGCCCACGTCAAAGTGAAGCGAGCAAATGCGGCTGCTGTTCACAGGCGTCCAGTCCCTCGGTCCAACGGCGCGCCGAACGAAGTCAACCCACTGGCTGCGTTGAGGTTCGAGGCTCGGAAATGCAGGAAAGGACACGCACTTTCCGCTTTTTCCGCGCCTCGACGGGCAGGTTCGCACTACGCAGCGGCTCCCCGACATCCTGGCACGTACTGTGTCGCTCCGAGTGATCGCACTCGCGCACGACAAATCAGTCGATGCGACACGATGTACCGCACGCACAGATCAACACAGCAAGAAGAGCCACTACTGAGACCACGCCGGGCGTCGGCGCCACAATAAACACACTCAGACCGTCGACGTCATTGTTGCTAGCGTATCACTAGCGTACGTCATAGGTGTGATTCTATCACGTGTTCTATCACACCTCACACGTTGCACTAGTGTCTATGTCGCAGGACATCCAGTTTTCCGTTGAGCGTTCATACGCTGTTTGCCTGGTTTGCCCTCGAAATAAAATAACTTCCACGCGACGGACGGCATTCAAATTTGGCCAAGACGACCTATGCATACCGAGCAATCGAATGAAGGACACATCTCGACTTTGAAATTTGATGTCAGTGCTCCTTTAAATACCAGTGTAGTCGACGTGCCTAGTAAGCCTGCCATGTGCACGATAGCTACTACACTTACAAAACACGTCAATGCATCTTACAACACTAGGTTCAAAGCCAAAAATAAAGCATTGCTGACTAGTCAATGACTGTTTCGCATCCAACCGATTCCCACAAGGGGGGGGGGGGGGGCTCTGCCGAAATTTTTTCTGTCTGTCTGGCTTACTAGTTATACTCGGATAATCGCATCACGACACTTCTGCAAGGTCTACTTACAATGTCTCTTTATTGTACTTCAGAATTTACTCCCCCCCTAGACATTCCTAGTGTGCGTGTGAAGAGCAGCGACTCTATCGCCGCACTTAGAGATATGCGGTTCTCTGGACCTTGCGCTCTTCAAGTGCGGGGTTGAGTACTTGGTCCACCAAAAAAGAGAACATAGCAAACGCAGCATCAGCTTTATCATCTTTCCGCACAATGCTTTCGTCCCCGAAATATACGAAGGTTTTCCATGTGCAGCTCTTCAGACTGTCTGGCGTGTGCTTGTACTTGACGACTGCGGTTCATAGCTCGGACAAAATACGCCGCCCTCGGTGAGGACACTTGAGAAAGGCCGTTTACTGTTTTTTTTACGTGATACTATGATGACTGTTTGGGAAGTTTTTAAATTGACCGGAAAGTAGAAAAACTGCGTGAGTACCATAAACATAGCCGCATGTGGTGAGTATAAATACGAATTCGTGTGTGCATGGTTACATTATTTGCGTTTCACTGTCATAATGCGAGCCGTATTCTTGTAGCTGCTTCAAAACTAAAAAAAATAAAAGAGTGTTCTGTGTTTAACGGTGAAAGTAAAAAAGTGTAGCGGGTAGAGTCAAGTGCTTCAGTGCACGAGACAGATATCGAAAAAGAAAAGGTGGAAACTCGCACTCGGCCACGCAAGGCTTGATACGCTGCGAAGGTGGCCGGTTTGATGGCTTTTCGTGGCTGTCGCTATAGGTTGCAATCGGTTGTAGCTAGGCTGAACTTGGCACCGCCGGTCTGCGCACTTTGCGGTAGGCTGGATCCTGAGGTAGAGCTCGCATACGCGCATGATTCCACTCACGGTGATCGTCGTCTCTCCTTGGCCGCGTGTGCTGGATCTGCTCGTCGCTGCCGTTCTCGTACAGCGACAAGCCTCGCTTCACGATGCACTGCTGCTTCTTCGGGAGTACGTGCTTTCTCGGCGCGTGCCATGGCGGTATCTGACCTAGCTTTAGTGGTCTGCGCAAAGAAACCTTCACGCAGTTGCTTTACAACTTTGTCAATGAACGGAAACAAAATTTCGGGATATCTATGGAAGAAAGGAGGGTCTGTGAATCCAGAAGGTACTATAATGGGTCGTATCCCTGCATCCTGCCACAGCTTCGACTTTCTGCGTTATGCGCGCCCGGCACCGTTCTTGGTTCTTGTTGAGAGTTGCAATGCGCAGTAGTAATTATGTGGTTTAACGTGCCGAAACAAGATTCTATTTGAGGCACGCCTAGTGAGATTCCGGAATAATTTTGATCACCTGGGGTCCTTTAACATGACCTAAGTGCACGGGTGTTCTTGCCACTGGCGTAGCCAAGGAAGTATCAACAAACCCACCTCCGAATTTCCTCACGTTTGAACGTGTATATAAACATACGCACATGCAAACAAACGAACATAAATAATAGGCGTCTGAACCCCCCCGCCTCAGAAAAACATTGTGTTTGAACAGCCCCCCCCCCCCCCTCCCCAAAAATTTCCACTTTTGCATGTGTATATTATACGCGCACACATACCAACGCAAAACAAACCTACATGTGATATACCCCCTGAAAAAAAAATTCTGGCGACGAGAGACCACCCCTATGCTCGGTGCGACTGCAGAGACGCAGTGACGAAGTTGCGCGCGTGTCTATGCAGACGCTAAGCGCAGGTTTCTGATCCTGATAATGATAATTTCTGGGATTTTACGTGCCGTGCCAGAACCACGATATGATTTTCAGGCACGGCGTACGGAAGGACTCCGGAAATTTCGACAATCTGGTGTACATGCATGCGCTGACATCGCATCGTATACGGGCGCAACATCATAATGTTGCGCCCGTGGAAATGCGGCTGCCATGGCCGGGCTGTTGCATGTACAGGCAAACGGAATGTACACTAGCTGGGCACCACTTCGGGACTGTAAGAACAGACTGTATATTTACTGATGTGTGCGCCTAATGGAGTGGGTAGAAACACTGAACTCAAATTCGTGACCATTGTGAAGATTCTATCAATTCATGATCATTCTGGCCGCAGTGGCACTTTTGAGCACGGACTGACTGTTGCCTGCTGCTTTTTAGATGTGAAGCATCTTATGGCGAAGCTTAATCCGGTGGTGGTGGTGGTGGTGGTGGTGTGCCGCGTGCCCACCCTTACTGCGCATGCGCAAACAGTTAAAAAAAATAAAAATAAAAACCTCCTCTCCCCCTCTCTCTCCTCTAGGCATCCCTCCCCGCGGCAACCACACCCACACTGCGCATGCGCCTCCCTTCCTCTCTCCCCTCTTACACTCCCCCCCCCTCTCTCCATCCCTGCCCGCGGCGTCTAACTCCCCCTGCGCATGCGCGTCCCCCCTCTCTCTCCTCTCCTACGCTCCCCCCCTCTCTCCTCTACGCATCCCTGCCCACGGCGTTCACACTCCCACTGCGCATGCGTGTCACCCCCCTCTCTCTCCTCTCCTACGCTCCTCCCTCTCTCGCCTCGCGACGCCGACGCAGGCAGCGTCTGCTAGCGAGTTTCTTGGTTGAAAAAACCGACTGCTCGCGCTGCACAACCGTTCACTGGCCATCCCGTATATATAGCAATGGATCTTGACCTCCAAGGTGGTGCCGGTGGGAGATTTCTCCTGTGCGTTGTTGAACAATAAAAATTCGCAGCGTGCGCGTTAACTAAAAGCGGAGTGCGGGTCTCTGTGTCCAGTCGGAGTCTTCTGTCTCTCATTGCCCATTACCAGCGATTGGCATGTTCTAGTAGGAAAAACTGCTCCATCACTGCCTGCTTTGCGCCTCCCCAGTTTTCTCTCCTGCGAAACGCTGCGATGAGCGCCAGCGTCAACGCCGCCGCCAGTGTAAGCGTTAGCGCCCGCTGCTTCACATCTACACATGGTTCCCTTTAGCGGGAGATGGTGTAATTTTTTGTTTTTTTCGGGTAGCCTCTCGCGAGTGGTCGATACTCTTGACGCGAAAATGAAGTCCTCTTAATACATAATACTTTGCCATTGCTGCCGTGAGTAGGTCTGCATGCTGAACCGAGGATATAGTCAGTGTTTTCTTACAAGCAACGTCAGGCTGTTTCTGCGGAACTCTTGCTTGCTGAAAAGATAAATATTCCCTCTAGATTCTTTACTGCATAAAATTAAGCGCCGGACGCGTGGAGAAGCCCAACTTTGTCGCAAGGTTCTGTGAATTGAATTTCCATTACGCACTGCCTTGCACCCAGGTGCAAAACAGTGCCGTTGCCGTTGCCGCAGACTCGGCATTGCTTCACACTCGAATGTCCAGCAGAAATGCATCAGAAATAAATCGGAAGAGAACCCTTCGTGAATCGGGCTCGAACACACTCTACAGTCACGGCAGAGCAGCCGAGAATGCTGAGTTACACTGACTGCACCACGAGGATGGATGGATGGATGCTATGAGCGTCCCCTTTATAACGGGGCGGTGACATGTCTGCCACCAGGCTCGAAAATAAACTTTCTTTTAAATGCGAAGCATTTCTTAGCGAACTTCGGCGACTTTGAGCGTATCTATCTATCTATCTAGCTATCTATCTATCTAGCCGCCTACGACTTTGTGCTCTCCTGGCCATCGTTAATGGGAGTTATACCAAATTTGGTATGGCATAACATGACTGTATAACGAACATAAATGGCTGGTCATATCATGAAAATCATGACTAACTTGTCATGAAAAGTATGATTTACATGCCACGCTCATGGCGCGCTCGCGGCCCTTTCGTTAGCTTGATATACACCAAATTTGGGATTGAGTGACATGACTGTATGACGAACATAAATGACAAGTGGTAATATGAAAATCATGACTTTATGAGCGACATGACTTGCATTCCACGCTCATAGCGCGCTCGCGGCCGTTTCGTTAGCTTGATATACACCAAATTTGGTATTGAGTGACATGACTGTATGACGAACATAAATGACTAGTGGTAATATGGAAATCATGATATGTCATGATCGACATGACTTGCATTCCAAGCTCATAGCGCGCTCGCGGCCGTTTCGTTAACTTGATATACACCAAATTTCGTATTGAGTGACATGACTGTATGAAGAACATAAATGGCAAGTGGTAATATCGAAATCATGACTTGTCATGTGCGACATGACTTGCATGGCACGCTCATGGCGTGCTCGCGGCCGTTTCGTTTGCTTGAGATACACCAAATTTGGTATTGAGTGACATCACTGTATGACGAACATAGATGACAAGTGGTAATAACGAAATCATGACTTGTCATGTGCGACATGACTTGCATGCCACGCTCATGGCGTGCTCGCGGCCGTTTCGTTACCTTGAGATACACCAAATTTGGTATTTAGTGAGATGGCTGTATAACGAACATAAATGACTAGAGGTAATATGGAAATCATGACATGTCATGAGCGACATGACTTGCATTCCACGCTCACGGCGCGCTCGCGGCCGTTTCGTTAGCTTGATATACACCAAATTTGGTATTGAGAGACATGACTGTATGACGAACATAAACGACAAGTGGTAATATGGAAATCATGACTTGACATGTGTGACATGACTTGCATGCCAAGCTCATGGCGTGCTGGTGGCCGTTTCGTTAGCTTGAGATACACCGAATTTGGTATTGAGTGACATGACTGTATGACGAACATAAATGACAAGTGGTAATATGGAAGGAAATCATGACTTGTCATTTGCGACATGACTTGCATGCCACGCTCATGGCGTGCTCGCGGCCGTTTCGTTAGCTTGAGATACACCAAATTTGGTATTGAGTGACATGACTGTATGACGAACATAAATGACTAGTGGTAATATGAAAATCATGACATGTCATGAGCGACATGACTTGCATTCCACGCTCATGGCGCGCTCGCGGCCGTTTCGTTAGCTTGATATACGCCAAATTTGGTATTGAGTGACATGACTATATAACGAACATAAGTGGCAGGTGGTAACATGAAAATCTTGGCATGCATGTCAACTACAATGCCATTTACATGCCACGCTCATGGTGCGCTTGAGTCCAGTTCGCTAGCTTGACATACACCAAAATTGGTATATTGCGACGTGAATGTATGACCAACACAAATGACCGGTCGTAACATGTAAAACATGACATGCAAATTATGTAAAGCATGAGTTGCTCATTACTGGCTGCTTCGCATTACATCGATTCCCACAGTGCGTGGGATCTGCCGGCTTTTTTTATGTTGGCCTAATGCCTTATCTACATTGATTAAATCTATGTCATTATAGCAAAGAAAAATATAAATTCACGGTCCTTCTCTCTGCCTCTTAAGGCAGAATGACCTTATTTTCCCCCTTTCTTCATTTTTGTCCTTTATGTCTACTTTTCTGCCACCAATACTCTAACCTTCTCTTACTTATTTCTATCGCGGACGTGTTCAGCTTTCCATTGTTGTCCCTAAAACCCAAGGCTTCATGTAGACTCGTGCCCACACGTATATCTGGGTGGATATCGCCACATTCAATCAGTACATGTTCCATCGTTTCCTTAGTTCCCCCCACAGCATGTACATTGTTCTTCTTCGTTCCAGAATCTCGCTTTATAGCTACGCGTTCTAAGGCAACCCGACCTTGCTTCAAACAGTAAAGCGCTTCCCCTTGAATTATCATAAAACCTCTCCCTCCTTATTTCGTTTTTTCCCTCTCGGTAGTCACTGAGAGCCGGCTTCTTTTCCATCGCTGTCATCCAATAAGTCCTCTCCGCCTCTCCGACTTTTCGCTTAATGCTCCTTGTTGCCATGTCGCCCACATTGCTAGCCATATATTTACTGGTGAGCCTCCTAGTTCTTTTTCTCCACTGCGTGTCGACGCTTTTTCTATATAAATACCTGAAAACCTTCCCTGCCCATCTACTCTCCTTCATTTTCCTCAGCCTCTCTTCAAATCTAATTTCGCTCTGAGCTTCCCTCACCTCAAAACCTGTCCATCCCATATCGCCCTTTACAGCCTCATTTGTCGTCTTCCCGTGAGCGCCCAACGCGAGGCGTCCCACAGTCCTTTGATTTACATCCATTCCTGATTGCACCTCTGACTTCATGCACACCACTGAGTTCCCAAATGTAAGCCTCGGAACCATCACACCCTTCCACAGCCCTCGAACCACCTCGTACCTATTGCATCCCCATAATGCTCTGTGCTTCATGATTGCAGCATTCCTCTTTCCCTTTGTTACCGATGCTTTCTCTTGTACCTCCATATCCCCCCTCATTTACCCATACTCCGAGGTACTTGTACTCGCTTACCCTCGGTATTTCTTGGCCCTGTATTAAGACCGCATGGTCTTCGTGATCATTGAATACCATCAATCCACATTTTGTTGCACTAAAACCTAGTCCTAGAGCCTCGCCTTCCCTTCCGCATATATCTGCCAGCCGCTGTATATCATCTTGACTGTCCGCAAATAAGACAATATCGTCAGCATAAAATACACCTGGAAGCTTCTGCTCAACCATCTCGCCTGCCTGTTTGTGTGACAGATTAAATCCAATGTTGCTACCTTCTAGCGCTTTTTCCATCCTCACCATGTACAACATGAATAACAGCGGGGACAAAGGACATCCCTGTCTCAGCCGCTTGCTAATGTCAACGCTGTCCTGGCTGCTTATTCCTTCCCATTCTACACAAACTGTATTTTCTCGGTATATTTCCCTCAAAAGCTGTATACAGTCGTCACCTATGCCCACTTCCTTCAATATATCCCACAAAATTTCCTGATTAACGTTGTCATATGCCCCGGTGATGTCTAGGTAAGCTACGTATAAGGGCCTGTTTTCTTTTTTTGATATTTCTATACACTGTGTAAGAACAAACAGGTTATCGTCTAACCGCCTGTCGATTCGGAATCTATTCTGGAGTTCTCCCAAAATATCATTTTGCTCTACCCACGTTTCTATTTTTAATTGGGCTGCTGCAGCCCATGCTGCAGCAGCGCCACCTCACGGAACGGGTTTCTGTCCATGCGCGCCGCTTCATGCCATGCATGGCAAGCGGGCGCGCCTGAACACTCTGCCCCATATGGGTCTCCCTTTCCGGAGGTGCTCTGGAGGACAGGGCGGAGCCACGTTTCTTTTTGTCGTTGTTTCTTTCCTGACCCCATTTCCGTTTATATCTCTTTTTTCCCCCGCGCGGAGCAGCCATTGGAGCCATGGAATGCAGCAGCTGCACGTTTCTGTAGTCATTCTCTTTGCTTACTTCTTTTATTTTCTTTCTCTCGCGCGGGTAGGGACAGCACTGTACGGAGTGTGGACTGCGTTGACCCGACAGCGCCGACGGGCAAACACGGGCGCATTTAATCGCAGGTTTCATCAACACTTAGTCTGAGGTGCGGCTACATGAATTTGTCTAACTTCCGAGCCATACTAGGTCCGTGTCTGCCCTGATCGCCATCAAAGGTGTGCGCGCGACAACGGTATGGTGTGAAAGCAAGCTCGACGGCACGCAGAAGTTCGAGCCATCGTGGCTACTTACGACGGTGGATAAGCAGGTCACTGGGGGCGCACATAACATTTCCAAATATCTTGTCGTGATTACGAACACGAAGAACCTGTCTTGGAAACTGGACGCGCTAGATCGTTCGCCAGACGTCAACTGAGTTCAGTAACGAACTCTGGAATGAAACTGCCACTCGTACGTTAAATCACATGCTTGGCGGAGCCCCTGATTATAGGTTTCTCAACGCACGACCGAAGAGGAATGGAGCTGCGCGCTCAGGAGCTCAGAACTTCTTCACCAACTCAGGGCCGTCAAAATGGCCCGCGACGCGGCGTTGAGGCTCGGCCTACCCGTCCCGACGTGGGAGCGGCCCGCTGCTCTACCAGGTAGCTTTCCTCAGGATCAAAATAAAGTTCTCAGTTTGTCTGTCTGCTCGACGAGATAGCTGGGTGAGTGGAGCATTAGTTAATGCGCGCTGACGAAGTCAGTACTTAAAGTAGAATGAGTCCATGTCGACCGCATAAGCGTCGGCCGTCGTCCAGTACCAGACATTACTCGATTGTTTTGATATAAAACACGTACTGGAACGGTGGCCCGCGGGCTGCTCGTATGTCGTCTACATTCGTTATCCGTGCGTTGCAGGCACACGTGCAATCAATGGAGCAATGTTGCAGGAACAAAAACAGCAAAACCGTGTATAATTACCGTTTATCATATTATCGCCACCGTGTATAATACGATGGCTCGAACTTTTGCGTGGCGTCCAGCTTGCCTTCACACCTTAACGGTGTCCCTCGGAAGTTAGCCAAATCGCAATTAAAGTGACCATGCGGCCACACCTCAGACTAGGTCGTGATCAAACCTGCGATGAAATGCGCCCGTCTCTGCCTGGCGGCGCTGTCGAGTCCGAGTCCACGATCCGCACAGTGTTGCCCCTACCCGCGCGAGAAAAAAGAAAACAAAAGAAAGCACGCGAATGGCTTCAGAAACATGCAGCATGCAGCAGCTCCGCGCGGAAAAAGAAATGAGGAAAATACCAGCAGATACCACGCACTGTGGGAATCGACGCAATGCGAAGCAGCCAGCAAAGGAGCAAACCATGCTGTAAATGTTATGTAATGATTTACACGTTAGGTCCTGTTATTTTCCTATACAGTCACGTCGCACAATACGAATTTTGGTGTATATAACTGGACGCAAGTGCACCATGAACGTGACGTATAAATGACGCTGTATATGACATGCATGTCGTGATTTTTGTTACCACCTGCCTTTTATGTTCGTCATACAGTCACGTCGCACAGTACTCATTTTGGTGTATATCAGGCTAGCGCATTGAACGCAAGTGCACCATAAGCGTGGCATGTAAATGGCGTTGTAGATTGTAGATGACATGCGCGCCATGGTTTTCATTAACCACCTGCCACTTACGTTCTTCATACCGTCACGTCACGCACTACCAAATTTGGTGTGTATCAAGCTAGCGAAACGGCCGCGAGCGTGCCATGAGCGTGGCATGCTAGTCATGTTGCACATTACATCTCATCATTACCATATTACAACCTGCAACTTATGTTCGTCATACAGTCATGCCACGCCATACCAAGTTTGGTGTACATCAAGCTAGCGAAATGACCACGAGCGCGCCTTGAGAGTGGCATGCAAGTCATGTTGCACATGACATGGCATGATTTCCGTATTACCAATTTTCATTTGTGTTCGTCATGCAGAAATGTCTCATCCTACCAATTTTTGAATATATTGTCACATAGGTGTTTGTGCCACTGTGGACTAGAGGACGCTAGTAGCCGAAGAAGAAGATGAAGTGTCTCGGGCGTAAATCGATGGTGTTGCATTTGTCATAGTGCGTCAACGGTATACCTCTTAGGTGCTGTAAATATACTGTAAATACTGCAACTGTACGCGTAACATTTTGGTGGAGGTGCTGGGTAATCTCTACGAAAGTCGGACCTGGATCTCCGCAGCGGATGTCACATCGGTTCTGCTGCTATGGCTACCGACAGCCAATTCATCGCATCGACCATATGCTGACCGCCGCTAAGAACGCGCCTCCCGTCCTCTGTGACTTCAAGCCGAACCATCCAATGCTGGGCCTGCCGCTCCCCGATTCACCACTAGCCGTTCGCCCTCACCGCAGCGCCGCCCTACATGTCGCCGTCCCCCCGTCTCCATCCTACTCAGGAGACTTCTCGGGAAACTAACCAATGCAGTCACAGGCAACGAGGACTACCTCCAAAGTTTGGGCCCCTACCGGATAAGACTCGAATGTCCAAGGCCACGACCACTACTGCGACAACTATGACAGCTACTGCACCAACTCCCGGAACGGTCGTGGTGCAGCAGCCAAGGGAGCCACCAACTTTCTGTGCATCGTCTTTTGAAGACCCGTAGACGTGGCTGGAGACGTACGACCGAGTGGCCAGCCACAACCACTGGGACTCGGAAGAGAAGCTACGTCGCGTCTACTTCTACTTGGAAGACGCGGCAAGAACCTGGTTTGAGAACCGGGAGTCTGCACTTCAAACCTGGGATCTCTTCCGCGGCGCATTCCTTTGCACGTTCACGAGCGTCGCCCGCAAGGAAAGGGCCGCTTCTTTGTTGAAGACACCGGTGCAACTACCAAATGAGAAAGTGACGATCTTCGTCGAAGAAATGACGCGGCTGTCATTTCTTCGTCGAAGAAATGACAGCCGCGTCATCGGACCTTCTTTTCGTCATTTCTTGGTCGAAGAAATGACGAGGAGAAGGTCCGTTTGCTCATGCGAGGTGTCAAGCAAGAACTATTCGCTGGGTTGATGCGGAACCCACCGACGACCGTCCAGGAATTCCTGTCGGAAGCAACAGCGATTGAGAAGACACTGGAAATGCGAACCCGCCAGTACAATCGCCCAACGAGTCAAGACAGCCCAGCTGTTTATGCTCTCGACGACTTCCGCGAAACGATCCGAGCGATCGTGAGGGAGGAACTGCGCGAGCTGTTACCCTCACCACAGCCGCAAGTGGACTGCATCGCCGACATCGTTCGAGAGGAAATCCAGCAGTCGATGGGCACCTCTGAACCGCCAAGGTCCCAGCCGCAAGCCATGAGCTACGCAGCTGCAGTCCGACGCAACGCTCCCGCTCCACGCCCACGTCAAGAGGTCGCATCGCCGCATTTCCGCCGCCAGACACCGCCGCCACCACCACCGACGCCATACCGTCCACCCGCCGGCCAGCACTACGCTCCGAGGAAGACAGACGTTTGGCGCGCCCCCTGACCACAGCCCATTCTGCTACCACTGCGGAGAAGCTGGACCCACCTAACGCCACTGCCAATTCCGCCAGATGGGACCTCGTGGTTTCTCCATCGACGCGCCGCGTGCACAGCGGGGGTGAAAGACCGCGCGACATCGCCGACTGTCTCGCAGGAGCTCAGTGGAAACCCCGACGACGTTCCCGCTCGCCCTCGCCCGGCCGCTACATGTCACCGCACCGCGGGCAGTACACTGGCCCAAACCGGGGCTGATCGCCTAGCCCATATCCGGAAAAATTAGGGCAGCAACCGATGGAGGTGCGGTTGCTGTACGACGAAATCCCGAAGATCCTCCGCGGCAGCCGACGATAACAACGCGGCGAAGCCTGCAGAACACTACGCGAAGCAGACGAAACCCTGCCGGCGGGACGTCGCGGATGGCCGAAGAGGGGACGACGCAGCAAGGAAGCAGCGCAACAAATCGACGCAGCCGTGACCCAACGCCGCGACCCAACCTCAATGCACGACGACAAACCAGCGATCTCGACGTCATATTCGACGGCCACAACGTCACCGCTCTCGTCGACACTAGAGCCGACTATTCCGTCTTCAGTTGGCCTTTCGCGACGAAGCTGAATAAAGTGAACACTGCTTGGCAAGGCCCTGAAATCCGGAATGCTGGCGGTCATCTAATAACGCCGGCCTTTGTTTGCACAGCAAGTCACCATCAATAACCGGACTTATTCCGCCAGTTTTATAATCCTACAGCACTGCTCCAGGGATGTGATACTCGGGATGGACTTCCCAAGTCAACATGGCGCCGTGATTGACCTGAGGTCTGAGTCAATAACCCTAACCTCAGAAAACGCACTGCCGCCCCACACGACGCCAGCGACCCATGCTTTAAATTTGATAGATGAGCACGTCACCGTTCCGCCTTTCTCCAGCGTCATCATTTCGGTCGGCAGTGAAGAACCGATGGACTTGGAAGTTGTCATCGAGGGCAACCAGCACCTGCTTCTTAACCGTCAGATTTGCGTCGCAAGAGACATCGCCTAGCTGCATGACGGCAAAGCTAAAGTAATGCTCACAAACTTCAGCCACGAATACAGGCACCTCAACATTGGCACGACGGTCGCCTTCATGAATGAATTCGTAGACGCAAGCAACGCTTTCACCCTCAGCGACGCCACGGCACCTGCTTCGACGAATCCAGGTCCCCAATCAGTTTTCGACATGAATCCGAGCCTTCCGAAAAACAAGCGAGACCACCTCGAAGCCCTGCTCCTGCAATTCAGGGGCTGATTCTCGTCGTCGTCAAGGATTCGACAGAGTCCAGTCGCTAAACACCGCATTATAACAGAAGAAAGCGCCCGACCAATCCGCCAAAGCCCGTATCGAGTTTCGACACGTGAACGTGAGACCGTTAACAAACAGGTCGACGAAATGCTACGCGAAGACATAATTCAGCCGTCCAAGGGTCCGTGGGCGTCATACATGGTCTTAGTGCAGAAGGAAGGAACCCTACGCTTCTGCGTCGATTATCGCCGCCTGAACAAAATCACGAAGAAGGACGTGTATCCTCTCCCACGCACAGACGACGCCCTGGATCGACTCCACAACGCGAAGTACTTTTCATCGATAGACCTCACGACCGAATATTGGCAAATCGAAGTCGACGAGAGAGACCGAGAGAAGACTGCCTTTATCGCACCAGACGGCCTCTTCGAGTGTTCAAGGTCATGCCCTTCGGTCTTTGCTGGCCACCTGCGACGTTCCAACGTGTTATGGACACTGTACTGGCCGGCTTAAAGTGGCAGACCTGCCTTGTGTACTTGGACGACGTCGTTGTGTTTTCTAAGAACTTCGACGAACATCTCCGGCGCCTTGAAGCTGTACTTCAAGCAATCAAGACCTCCGGACTCCCCCTGAAGCCAGGAAAGTGCCGCTTCGCATACGAGGAACAGGCCCTTCAAAGTTGTGAGCGACCACCACGTCTTGTGTTGTCTAGCTAACCTGAAGGACCCTTCAGGTCGTCTCTCAAGATGGAGTCTGAGACTTCAAGAATTCGACGTTGCCGTCATTTAGAAGTCCGGACGATAACACTTTGACGCCGACTGCTTGTCTCGCGCCCCCGTCGACCCGCCGCCACAGGATGAGCAAGAGGATGACTTTTTCTTGGGTACCATAAGTGCCGACGACTTCGCCGAATGACAGCGAGCCCACCCGGAACTCAAAGCCTTGTGGAGTACCTCGACGGCAAGACCACCATTGTTCCGAAGGCATTCAAGCGAGGACTCGCGTCGTTTTTCTTGCGAAACGGCGGTCTCATAAAGAATTTCTCGCCACTTCGAGCCAACCACCTTCTCGCAGTGCCTTCAGCATTGCGACTGGAAGTCCTGCAGGCTCTACACGACGACACGATAGCTGGACACTTCGGACTTTCCCGCACGCTCGCCAGACTACACGAAAAGTACCACTGGCCGCGCCTTGCCGCCGATGTCACTCGCTACGTAAGGACGTGACGAGACTGTCAGCGACGGAAGACACCGTCCACAAGACCAGCCGGCTTCCTTCAGCCGATCCAGCCTTCTCAACGACCGTTCCAGCAGATCGGAATGGACCGCCTGGGGCCGTTCCCAACGTCGACTTGCGGAAATAAATGGATCGTCGTAGCCACCGACTACCTCACCCGCTACACCTAAAAAAATGCCCTGCCCAAAGGCAGTGCCGCCGAGGTAGCCAAGTTCTTCGTTGAGAACATCGTCCTTGGACACGGCGCCCCAGAGGTTCTCATCACCGACAGAGGTACGGCGTTTACGGCTGACCTTACTCAGGCGATCTTGGGATACAGCCACACAAGCCACCACCGGGCCACCGCGTACCACCCACAGACCAACGGCCTGACCGAGCGTCTAAATAAGACCATCGCCGACATGCTGGCCATGTACGTCGATGTCGAACACAAGACGGGGGACGCCATCCTCCCGTACTTGACCTTCGCATACAACACGGCCATGCAAGAAACGACGCAGATGACGCCATACAAGTTGGTCTACGGGTGGAACCCATCGACGACGCTTGACGCCATGCTACCAAACGTCACCGACGAAAAGAACATCGACGTCACCGCCTACCTCCAGTGCGCCGAAGAAGCCCGACAACTAGCCCGCCTCCACACCAAGAATAAAGAGACGACCGACAGCCGCCGCTACAATCTTCGACGACGCTTCGTGGAATACCAGCCCGGCGATCGTGTTTGAGTCTGGACACCAATACTTCGGACCGTACAGGGTGCTTCGACGTCTCGGCGCACTCGTCTACGAGGTTTTCCCGGATGGCATCTAGAACTCTCAGCGACGCCGGGCACGTCCCGAGGTCGTGCATCTGGTGCGCCTTAAACCATTCCATGCACGTTAAGGGACCTGCGGACTCAAGTTTTTACTTGCTTTATTGCTGTTATTTATTGTTACATGTATTTTTCCCCATGTTCTGTTTTAAAGCATCGGGAAGATGCTTTTCAGAGGGGGGTATTGCCACGCGTGTTATTTTGTTGTGATCTGTTTAAACCCACAAAGACTGTGAGAAATGCTCGGCGCAGATCGCGCCTCAGTGTTCGAGAAGCTTCACGTTTGTAGTAGATGGTTTTCTTGACATTGCGCACAGCACGCGAACACTCAAGATCATTCCAGAGCGTGCGCGACGACCAGTGATAAGGCTAGAATGTTCGCCGCGTGATGTATAAAAGCCGGCGCGCTCCAACGATGATCAGTTGATTGACGGCCGACGCTCCGTTCGCCGCTGTCTGTGCCAGTGTGTATAGCTGTAATCTGACTTTACGTTTCACGGAAGAAACTAAGTTCGGTCAAATAAACAGTTTCTTCAATCGGGTACATAATAGCGCAAACTTGGAAAAAGACAGATTCGACAAAAGAAGTAGGAGGGAGCAGAAAGGTCGGGCGCTAAACTTCAACCTTTCTGCTCCCTCCTACTTCTTTTCTCGATTCTTTTATCAAAGTTAGCGCTATTATGTAGCCGACTGATGTTCACCAACTCGCCCAACAACAAGTCTTACTCTAACAGTTTCTTCTTTGACACGCCGAGTGTTGCCTTCGTTGACGTCACGACCACGTGACAATATGCACCAAATTTTCTATTGAGCGACGTGATTGTATGACGACCATAAATGACAAGTGGTCATATGGAAATCGTGATGTCATGTGCAATATGACTAGCATTCCACGCTCATGACTCTCGTGGCCGTTTCGCTAGCTTCATATACACCAAATTTGGTATTGCGTGACGTGACTGTATAACTATATAACAAAAAAGGTAAGTGGTAATATGGAAATCATGATATAAGATGTGAAACATGACTTGCATGCCACGTTCATGGCGCGCTCCCGGCCGTTACACTGGTTTGATATACACAAAAATTGTTATTGCAGGACGTGACTGTATAGCGAACATAGGTTGCAGGTGGTAACATGAAAATATTGGCATGCGTGCCATCTACAACGCCATTTACATGCCACGATCATGGTGCGCTTGCGTCCAGTTCTTTAGCTTGATATACACGAAAATTGGTATTTCGCGATGTGACTGTATGACGAACACAAATGGCAAGGGCTAACATGTAAATCATCACGTGCATATTATATCCAGCATGATTTGCTCCTTGCTGGCTGCTTCGCATTACCTCGATTCCCACAGTGCATGGGATGTGCTGGTTTTTTTTAATGCGAAGCATTTCTTTGCGAACTTCGGCGACTTTAGCGTATCTATCCATCTAGCCGCCTACGACATTGTGCTTTCCCGGCAGTATCGTTAATGCGATTTATACAAAATTTGGCATGACACAACATGACTCTATGACAAACGTAAATGGCTGGTCATATCATGAAAATCATGAATAACTTATCATGAAAAAATTACACCATCTCCCGCTAAAGGGAACCATGTGTAGATGTGAAGCAGCGGGCGCTAACGCTTACACTGGCGGTGGCGTTGACGCTGGCGCTATCGCAGCGTTGCGCAGGAGAGAAAACTGAGGAGGCGCAAAGCACGCAGTGATGGAGCGGTGTTTCCTACTGGAACATGCCAATCGCTGCTAATGGGCAATGAGAGACAGAAGACTCCGACTGGACACAGAGACCCGCAGTCGGCTTTTAGTTAACGCGCACGCTGCGAATTTTTATTGTTCAACAACGCACAGGAGAAATATCCCACCGGCACCACATTGGAGGTCAAGATCCATTGCCATATATACGGGATGGACAATGAACGGTTGTGCAGCGCGAGCAGTCGGTTTTTTCAACCAAGAAACTCGCTAGCAGACGCTGCCTGCGTCGGCGTCTCGAGGCGAGAGAGGGAGGGTAGCGTAGGAGAGGAGAGAGAGGGGGGGGCGCGCATGCGCAGTGGGGGGTGTGGACGCTGTGGGCAGGGATGCCTAGAGGAGAGAGGGGGGGGAGCGTATTAGAGGAGAGAGAGGGGGGGGACGCGCATGCGCAGTGGGAGCGCGGGGAGGGATGCCTAGAGGAGAGAGGGGGGGGAGCGTAGGAGGGGAGAGAGGAGGGGAGGCGCATGCGCAGTGAGGGTGTGGTTGCCGCGGGGAGGGATGCCTAGAGGAGAGAGAGGGGGAGAGGAGGTTTTTTTTATTTTTTATTTTTTTTTGAAAGGTTTGCGCATGCGCAGTAAGGTTGGTCACGCCGCACACCACCACCACCACCACCACCACCACCACCGGATTAAGCTTCGCCATAAGATGCTTCACATCTAAAATATGACTTGCATGCCGCGCACATGGCGCGCTCGCTGCCATTTCGTTAGCTTGATATACACCAAACTTGGTATTGAGTGACGTGACTGTATGACGAACATAAATGACAAGTGGTAAAATGAAAATCCTGAGTTGTCATGTGCGACATGACTTGCATGCCACGCTCATGGCGCGCTCGCGGCCGTTTCGTTAGCTCGATACACACCAAACTTGGTACTGAGTGACGTCACTGTATGACGAACATAAATGACAAGTGGTAATTGGAAATCATGACATGTCATGAGTGACATGTCTTGCATTCCACGCTCATGGCGCGCTCACGGCCGTTTCGTTAGCTTGATATACACCAAATTTGGTGTTGAGTGATATGACTATATAACGAACATAAGTGGCAGGTGGTAACATGAAAATCTTGGCATGCGTGTCATATACAATGCCATTTACATGCCACGCTCATGGTGCGCTTGCCTCCAGTTGACTAGCTTGATATACACCAAAATTGGTATTGCGTGACGTGACTGTATGACCAACATAAATGACAGGTCCTAACATGTCAAACATGACAGGCAAATTATGTAAAGCAGAATTTCCTCCTTCCTGGCTGCTTCGCATTACATCGATTCCCACAGTGCGTGGGATCTGCCGGCTTTTTTTACTCATTTCACTCCGTCTGATGCTTTCGAGAGTAGAACAACAATGTGAAGATTAACTGGGCTTTTTAAATGCGAAACATTTCTTAGCGAACTTCGGCGTCTTTGAGCGTATCTATCTATCTATCTATCTATCTATCTATCTATCTATCTATCTATCTATCTATCTATCTAGCCACCTACGACTTTGTGTTCTCCTGGCCGTATAGTTAATGGTATTTATACCAAATTTCGTGTGGCATAACATGACTGTATGGCGAACATAACTGGCTGGTCATATCATGAAAATCATGACAAACTTGTCATGAAAATATGATTTACATGCCACGCTCATGACGCGCTCGCGGCCGTTTCGTTAGCTTGATATGCACCAAATTTGGTATTGTGTGACGCGACTGTATGACGAACATAAATGACAATGAAGTGCAGTAGAGTACGCATTTGGGCTGGTTGGTTCATGATTTGCAGTAGAAAACAGCGCTACAAGACGGGACGAAGAAAGGACACAAACCACGGCGCCGACTAACAACCAAATGTGCTTTATTCTGCCAGTCCACATATATATGCTCCGCCACAATCTCAAGAAAACGGAAATGCAAAAAAGCAAAAACACCAAAAATGATGATCACCCTGCGCAGAGGCAATAAAACGCTCAATCTGACAGAAATGTTATCTCCTTCGGAAGGAGTGCAATCGAGGGGAGGCTAACACATGCGTCGCCGCCGTTATAGATGTGTTACGCTTCAGAAATGACACGCCTCATAAGGACCCCAGGTACTGTTTGTGCCTATCTCCGAGATGACTGTCCAGAGGGTGTATGCGCTTTTTCAGTCGATATCAAGGACTTATATTACTCGTTGCCTCAGGATGATGTGTGTGCAGAAGTTAGTAATTGCATTGACCGATACGGTGTTGTTAAGTTTCAGAATGCATGTGGAATCACTGTCGACAAGTTTTTAGAGTTTTTAAAGTTTTATATGCAATCCACCTTCATCAGTTTGGACGATAAGCTTTTTATTCAGCGGAAAGGAGTCTCCATAGGCTCATGCATCGCCCCTGTTCTCAGCGACATTTTATTAGCCAGCTATGACCGTAATCTCGACAGAAGCTCAGACAGAATAGCACGATAAAGGTGATGAGATACGTGGACGACTTTTTAATTTTTTATAGCACTAACCCTCGTGACGTGCAGCCTGCTGCTGCAATTGTTGACATATTCCTCACGGAATTAACTTCACTTGAATTGACCACTGAGTATCCATCAGACAATAGGCTACGCTTCTTGGACTTGGAACTCTCGTTCTCAAAGAACCACGTCTGTTGGGGGTATGCGCCTAGGTCACAAAAGAGCCTTCTCCCCTTTTCTTCTGGACACTCGAAGACTGTGAAGCGCGGCATTGCAAGGGCTTGCATGAAGGCGGCGCTTGAGAGGTCCTGTGACCACCAGGTTGAAGCGAGCTTTTCTTCACAAGTAGCACGTCTGAAGCTTGCTGGCTTCCCAAAAACGCTTTTGACAAGCATCGCAGAAAGCCTCGTATCTGGCTTTAAGAACAAGTGCTCTACAGCTGTTCAGTCGGCGACACCCCCGCAGCAATCAGTGGCGGTCATACCTTATGCGCACAAGGTGGCACATAATCTTAAAAAAGTGGTCAGCAGGGCAGGCGTTAGGTTGTTGTTTTCGGCCAGAAATAAACTTGGAAGCTTGTGTCAGCAAGTTAACCGAGAGACCAAGATGAAAAGATGTAGTAAGAAGCACCGGCAAAAGTTTGTTGAATGTTGCGAGGGTGTGGTGTACAAGATTCCGCTTTCTTGCGGGCGTTACTATGTTGGTCAAACTGACCGGTGCGCTAATGACCGCATGCGCCAGTACGCGAACAAGGTCAGTAAACAAGCTAGAGATAGCCAACTGTCTATTCATTGTAATGATTGCGGTTGCCAGCCATCTTTTAAACATTCTATTTTCCTGTCAAAATGCCATGATGAACGCGCGCGTCTCATTTCTGAAGCGTTTCACATCCATAACGGCGGCGAGGCATGTGTTAGTCTCCCCTCGATTTCACTCCTTGCGAAGGAGATAACATTTCTGTCAGATTGAGCTTTTTATTGCCTCTGCCCAGGCTGATCATCATTTTTGGTGTTTTTGCTTTTTTGTTTTTCCGTTTTCTTGAGATTGTGGCGGAGCATATATATGTGGACTGGCAGAATAAAGCACATTTGGTTGTTAGTCAGCGCCGTGGTTTCTGTCCTTTCTTCGTCCCGTCTTGTAGCGCTGTTTTCTACTGCAAATAAATGACAAGTGGTAATATGGAAATCATGACATGTCATGTGCGACATGACTTGCATGCCATGCGCATGGCGCGCCCGCCGCTGTTTGGTTACCTTGATATACACCAAATTTGGGATTGAGGGACGTGACTGTATGACGAACATAAAGGAAACGTGGTAATACGGAAATCACGACTTGACACGTGCGACATGACTTGCATGGCACGCTCATGGCGCGCTCGCGGCCGTTTCGTTAGCTTGATATACGCCAAATTTGGAATTGAATGACGTGACTGTATGACGAACATAAATGACAAGTGGTAATATGGAAATCATGACATGTCATGTGCGACATGACTTGCATGCCATGCGCTTGGCGCGCTCGCCGCTGTTTGGTTACCTTGATATACACCAAATTTGGGATTGAGGGACGTGACTGTATGACGAACATAAAGGACA
Source organism: Rhipicephalus appendiculatus (assembly GCA_030522465.1). Taxonomy (NCBI): domain Eukaryota; kingdom Metazoa; phylum Arthropoda; class Arachnida; order Ixodida; family Ixodidae; genus Rhipicephalus; species Rhipicephalus appendiculatus. The sequence goes on from JALIZH010032957.1 coordinate 1,188,683, forward strand.
AGTGGTAATACGGAAATCACGACTTGACACGTGCGACATGACTTGCATGCCGCGCTCGTGGCGCGCTCGCGGCCGTTCCATTAGCTTGATATACAGCAAATTTGGTATTCAGTGACGTGGCTCTAGACCAGGGGTCTCAAACACGCGGCCCGCGGGCCGCATGCGGCCCGCGAGGCTCTCAGTTGCGGCCCGCGGCCCGCACATGATTGTCTTCGCCCCACATTGTTTTTATTTTCTTATTGAGTACGCTCGTAGCTACACAGGCATGATTGGTTTAAGGCATTGTCTTCGTGAGGCATCCCGCGTGTTCACCTTGTTTTGAAACATAACCGTGAAACAAAAATTATATTTCCGAATCGGCGCCCAGATTTGACAAGTTTTGGAGATCGGTACCGACAAAATTTTGGCATCCTGGCACCAAATCGGTCCCCTTCAGAAATGGCCTGTATATGAGATATGGGACAGTTTTCGTTCAAATGACAACGTTTGCTGGCAAATTGTTCAAACTCCCCCCCCCCCCCCCCCCACGCTTCTAACACTACCCCGGCCCTTGCTAGACTGAATTGCGTGAATGCGGCCCGCTGGTTGAGGTGAGTTTGAGACCCCTGCTCTAGACGAACATAAAAGACAAGTGGTAATATGGAAATCATGACATGTCATGTGCGACGTGACCTTCATGCCACGCTCATGGCGCGCTCGTGGCCGTTTCGTTAGCTTGATATACACCAACTTTGCTATTCAGGGACGTGACTGTAGACGAACGTAAATGACAAGTTGTAATATGGAAATAATGACATGTCACGCGCGACATGACTGCATGGCACGCTCATGGCGCGCTCTCGGGTGTTTCCTTAGCTTGATACGCGTATACACCAAATTTGGTATTCAGTGACGTGACTGTAGACGAACATAAATGACTAGTGGTAATATCGGAAATCATGAGATGTCATGTGCGACATGACTTGCATGCCACGCTCATGGCGCGCTCGCGGCCGTTTCGTTAGCTTGGTATACACCAAACATGGTACTGAGTGACGTCACTGTATGGCGAACATAAATGACAAGTGGTAATATAGAAATCATGACATGTCATGAGCGACATGTCTTGCATTCCACGCTCATGGCGCGCTCACGGCCGTTTCGTTAGCTTGATATACACCAAATTTGGTGTTGAGTGATATGACTGTATAACGAACATAGGTGGCAGGTGGTAACATGAAAATCTTGGCATGCGTGTCATCTACAACGCCATTTACATGCCACGCTCATGGTGCGCTTGCGTCCAGTTCACTAGCTTGATATACACCAAAATTGGTATTGCGTGACGTGACTGTATGACGAACATAAATGACAGGTCCTAACCTGTCAAACATGACAGGCAAATTATGTAAAGCAGAATTTCCTCCTTCCTGGCTGCTTCGCATTACATCGATTCCCACAGTGCGTGGGATGTGCCGGCTTTTTTTACTCATTTCACTCCGTCTGATGCTTTCGAGAGTAGAACAACAATGTGAAGAATTAACTGGGCTTTTTAAATGCGAAACACTTCTTAGCGAACTTCGGCGACTTTGAACGTATCTATCTATCTATCTATCTATCTATCTATCTATCTATCTATCTATCTATCTATCTATCTATCTATCTATCTATCTATCTATCTATCTATCTATCTATCTATCTAGCCGCCTACGACTTCGTGCTCTCCTGGCCGTATGGTCCCAGGCAGCACACAACGTCGGACCAATATTGGTTTTAAGGCGGCTGTGGGCGGCCCAACCACGGTCCGTCGTTGCCGGCATGGAGCCAATATGGGCGGGGCCGTTGAATTTCGCCGGCAACATTGGGCCGATTTTGCCGTCCTTCAGCCGATGTTCTGCTTTCACCGGCAACATTGGGCCAAGTTTGCCGGCCTCCCGCCGTACTTCCGCCGATATCGGCTTAGCCGATGGCTTTGACCGGCAACATTGGGCCGAGTTTGCCGGCGTCCGGCCGTACTTCCACCGATATCGGCTTAGCCGATGACTTTCACCGGCAACATTGGGCCGAGTTTGCCGGCGTCCCGCCGTACTTCCACCGATATCGGCTTAGCCGATGGCTTTCACCGGCAACATTGGGCCGAGTTTGCCGTCCTTCAGCCGATGTTCGGCTTTCACCGGCAACATTGGGCCGAGTTTGCCGGCCTCCCGCCGTACTTTCGCCGATATCGGCTTAGCCGATGGCTTTGACCGGCAACATTGGGCCGAGTTTGCCGGCGTCCCGCCGTACTTCCGCCGGTATCGGCTAAGCCGACGGCTTTCACCGGCAACATTGGGCCGAGCTTGCCGTCATTCTGCCATGTATCAGATGCTTCAACTGATATCGGCAGCTGAAGGCTTTCACAGGCAGAAGTGGGCCTTTTTTCCAGTGTTGTTGCCGCTCTTAAAGTAATGTTGGATGAGTCAATTGTTGGTTAGCTTTCATTGACGAAGCTGGAATACCTTCTTGTCTTCCTTCAGACTGTTATATATTGCCCTGTTGAGAACGTCCTCCTGCGTCGCGGCGCTGCAGAAGTCGTCGTCACTGACACAGGTACGGATTTTACGGCGGATATAACGCAAACCATCTTGACATACAAGTCACCGATGGACAACCGCAACTATCATCCGCAGACGAATGGCCTCACCGAGCGGCTAAATAAAACCGTCGCTGACATGCTGGCAATCTACTGCACGTCGACGTCGAACACAAGCTTGCAATGCCATAGAGCATTCAGTGCTTGAATATTACTCGCGTAAGCTGCAGAAAGCTGCTACATGGATTGGTGTACTAGCAAAAATAAGAAAGTGCATGCATGCATTGTATCGTGCTAATGCCGCATGTACTATTCGGGGCGTGATGTAACGCCGAGTAAATAGCTTGCATCCTCTTGTTAGTTTCTGCAAGGACATTAACTAACAGTTATCACTGGCACTGTGGCTTTTCTACCCAAAAAGCGGCCTTCAGACTGACTCGCATAGAGGGCCATTTCGTTGACGCGCTGTTCAACGCTACAAAAACTGAACTTACATTCGAAGTCCAACTCTTTCATAGATGTTTTTGCCATTGGTCGGTAGACCTTACTGATATATCCAGCATCAGGATTCGCCCAATCATTCCAGCAGGAATACATTTAACGGAAGAAGTTTTATGTGAATACTAAATCTGTGCATAAACCGGGCCTTACATCATATTTCTAGCGCTATATCCTTTACATCCTTTCAGCCGCTGACCGCATGGTGTGAGTGCTTATAAACTGCACGAATAGTTTCTTGGCTGTGGGTGTGCACGTATTTACACAAGCGCTGGCTGGGGTCAAGCGTAACAAACGCATTTGCTTCAGGGATGTCACATAATTTTGCCTTGTGAAAGTAGTAAAAAGCTTAACAAGGAGTGTTGCTGAGCTAGTTGTTCATTACTTGAGAAAAATAGGTATGGCGCAAGAAAGACCGGGAAGAAGTGTAGACACGTTTTTTTTCGGTAAAAACCTTCTAAATCAACTAGCCCACCAAGACAAACAATCGTTAACGAACATAAAACACGTGTTTGACACGTGTTTGCCAGTTCGTGTTTTCACTTCATCGCCGTCTTTTTGTCCCATACCTATCATTTTGAAGTAAAAATCTCGTTCAACGATTGCTTCCCACGTGCGTTTAGAAACAGTCGCATTTAATGTTACTATTGCAAAAGAAGAAGAAACGCCGACCACAATAAAACAATTTAAAACAAAACGAGACGTTTCGGCTCCCACGCCTTGTTCACAGTGAAGTTAAAAAAAAAAAGAAAATAGATGCTCCTAAGAAGGGAGAGATTTTTTTTTTTTGAACTTCACTGTGAACAAGGCTCCCGTGTGGGAGCCGAAACGTCTCGTTTAATTTGTTTTAAATTGATTTTATTGTGGTCGGCGTTTCTTCTTCTTTTGCAATGCCTCCTCCCGACCAAACGGGATTCTGTCAAACTCTGGATTTCATTAATGTTACGATTATTGCACGGGAAATACGATAAAAAATGCGGTTACAACATGGTGTACGGAAAGTTTTCACGTAGCGACACCTGGAACAAGCGATGCATTGAAAAATCCACCTAGCCCACAGACGACATGCTGTGGAGGGGGGAGAGGACACGGGGGGGGGGGGGGGGGGGGCGCACCATTGTCGGAAGGCTGAGCCGTGCTCCTAAGAAGGGAGAGTCAGCATTTTTTCGTCTTCTTTCAGCTCTACCCCTCTTCCCCCCCCCCCCCCCCCCCCGCCTTTACTCCTGTCGGTCGGCGCGTCATTGTCGCATAGGCGCTACGCCGTGCTCCCGACTGGACTGCAGAAAGTAGGCGCCTTTTCCTTCTTCGAACCACAACCACCACCACCATTGTCGCGAAACTTGCTTGACCAGGCAGAGAAGGGTAGCCAGCTCGATGGAAGGATAAGTTGTAGCGAGAGCAGGCTTTTTCGCCCCGGCCAGCAGAATTTTCAAGAAGTGTCGGTGTGTGGACATGTGTGGAGGAAAGTCAGAAACGTGTGCGAGACGGATACGCGGCAAGATTCCAGCGCTGTTTTCGGCAAAGATCACCGCAGCTAGCAGCCAGTGGCTACGTGCTTCCACATCGGACTCGCTCGCTTCATTTAAGGACACGTCTTGACTGCTCTTACGTCTGTCCAGACAGATTTTTCTCTTTATCGTGCGTTCGCTATTGACCATGCATTTTATTCGCTCGTGTTCTTACCGATCCAAGAGCCATGCGTGAAAGGTATTCATGCATGCTTCTTTTCCGTTACATTCTTACCTTGAGATAAGGAATGCGTGCGTGCGTGTCTACCTTGTTTAGATGTACAGTATATGGAACCTTGCGGCACCACTCGCAACGTTTTTCAGGTCGCGTGCTGTAGTTTATTCATGTTTCTGTCCCATAAGTTATGACTGAAAGAATTGTGATTTCCGCTTAAAGGATAGGGGTAATTTAATTTCCAGTCATGTGTTACGATGGACTAACGTTTGCGAACCAACCCAGCCTTATTTTTCGGTGAATTTGATAAACATCGGGTGGGGGGGGGGGGGGGCTACTCTGTTAGCAACTAGCCGTATACATGCACTTTTAGTCTGTTTGCCACCCGTAATCTCCCTTTCTCGCCGGGCCGCCTAACATGATGTTTGTTTTCTTCGGGTACATCTTTAATCCGGCTTCTTTCGTTTACATCACCAGTATTTTTTTGTTTCGTGAGTCGTCACCGTCATTGCCGCAAAGCGCGATATCGTCCACAAAACACAAGTAGCTATGAAATTCTTAGTTAATTCTTAATCATATTTTTTCCCATTCTATGTTTTTAAATATTTATTCTGAATGTGCCTTGAATAACATTGTAACTCTTCGCCTGACCCCATTCTCGATCATATTTTCGTGTTTTCATGAGGAATACGGTGGCGGTGGGATCGTTTTAGATGTTGGTTACGGTATCTATAGATGTTTAGGTGTTCCTTTATGGCATCATTATTCCGGAACTGCTGGCGTGTGTTCATATGTGTGAATAAATGTCTGTTTATCACTTTGCAAATGTGTTGCTCTTTCATTACCTAGACGCATGCGTAATTGATGCATCAGGACTTTCATCATTTTAGGTGTGTTGGAGACAATATTGACTTTTCTTCTCTGCCTTGCACGGTTCCATAGAATTCTGGGTCTCAATGCTACGCTGAGACCCCAAATGGGTCGTTCTGCTTAAGAAGTATTTACCGAATACGGCGTCAACGGTAGTCGATGAATGCCGTTGTGCTGCGAATAGCTTTTTTTTGCACTGCTGACTTACAGTACAGTAATCACAGGAATACCGAACTATGCATGGTCGCCACGCAGCCGTTTCACTTTATAACACGCGTATCAGCCTTTTTAATCAAGCTACTGTAGGCATCGAGCAACCACCGCCGGTGTCCCCATCTAAACTGGCTACGTGCAGACTACAACGGCACAATATATTACCTTACTCACCGCACGGTAAATTACCATAATAACGAGTGCTAACCGTCGCACCGGCGGCTTCCCGACCTCGGCGAGGCCGACACCAGGCCAGCATCGGCCAGCTTACATAGGCCCAATGACGGCTTGCCATCATCTGCTGAATAACGGCAGGCCGGTCTCGGCTCGGCGCCGGCAAGCCCTCATCGGCCCAACGCCGGCTAGCCCTCATCGGCCCAACGCCGGCTAGCCCTCATCGGCCCGACGCCGGCTAGCCTTCATCGGCCCGACGCCGGCTAGCCGACAACGGACCGATGTGGGTGAAAGTAGCGCGAGCGTGCTTCGCCGACATGGGGCCAATATTGCCGCCGACGTTTGCCGACATTGGGCCGAGATCGGTCCAATGCCGGTGTGCTGCCTGGGAACGTTAATGGTATTTATACCGAATTTCGTGTGGCATAACATGACTGTATGACGAACATAACTGGCTGGTCATATCATGAAAATGATGACAAACTTGTCATGAAAATATGATTTACATGCCACGCTCATGACGCGCTCGCGGCCGTTTCGTTAGCTTGATATGCACCAAATTTGATATTCAGTGACGTGACTCTAGACAAACATAAATGACAAGTGGTAATATGGTAATCATGGCATGTCAGGTGTGACATGACTTGCATTCCACGCTTATAGCGCGCTCGCGACCGTTTGGTTAGCTTGATATACACCAAATTTGGGATTGAGTGACTTGACTGTATGACGAACATAAGTGACAAGTGGTAATACGGAAATCATTAGATGTCCCGTGCGACATGACTTGCTTGCCACGCTCATGGCGCGCTCACGGCCATTTCGTTAGCTTGATATACACCAAATTTGGGATTGAGTGACGTGACTGTATGACGAACATAAATGACAAGTGGTAATATGGAAATCATGACACGTCATGTGCGACATGACTTGCATGCCATGCGCATGGCGCGCTCGCCGCTTTTTGGTAACCTTGATATACACCAAATTTGGGATTGAGGGACGTGACTGTATGACGAACATAAAGGACAAGTGGTAATACGGAAATCGCGACTTGACACGTGCGACATGACTTGCATGTCGCCCTCGTGGCGCGCTCGCGGCCGTTCCATTAGCTTGATATGCAGCAAATTTGGTATTCAGTGACGTGACTCTAGACGAACATAAAAGACAAGTGGTAATATGGAAATCATGACATGTCATGTGCGACATGACTTGCATGCCACGCTCATGGCACGCTCGCGGTCGTTTCGTTAGCTTGATATACGCCAAATTTGGAATTGAGTGACGTGACTGTATGACGAACATAAATGACAAGTTGTAATATGAAAATAATCACTTGTCATGTGCGACATGACTTTCATGCCACGCTCATGGCGCGCTCGCGGCCGTTTCGTAAGCTTGATATACACCAACTTTGCTATTCAGGGACGTGGCTGTAGACGAAAATAAATGACAAGTTGTAACATGGAAATCATGACATGTCACGCGCGACATGACTTGCATGACACGCTCTTGGCGCGCTCGCGGGTGTTTCGTTAGCTTGATACGCGTATACACCAAATTTGGTATTCAGTGACGTGACTGTAGACGAACATCAATGACTAGTGGTAAATTGAAAATCCTGATTTGTCATGTGCGACATGACTTGCATGCCACGCTAATGGCGCGCTCGCGGCCGTTTCGTTAGCTTTATATACACCAAATTTGGTGTTGAGTGATATGAATGCATAACGAACATAAGTGGCAGGTGGTAACATGAAAATCTTGGCATGCGTGTCATCTACAACGCCATTTACATGCCACGCTCATGGTGCGCTTGCGTCCAGTTCACTAGCTTGATAAACACCAAAATTGGTATTGCGTGACGTGACTGTATGACGAACATAAATGACAGGTCCTAACATGTCAAACATGACAGGCAAATTATGTAAAGCAGAATTTCATCCTTCCTGGCTGCTTCGCATTACATCGATTCCCACAGTGCGTGGGATCTGCCGGCTTTTTTTACTCATTTCACTCCGTCTGATGCTTTCGAGAGTAGAACAACAATGTGAAAATTAACTGGGCTTTTTAAATGCGGAACATTTCTTAGCGAACTTCGGCGACTTAGAGCGTATCTATCTATCTATCTATCTATCTATCTATCTATCTATCTATCTATCTATCTATCTATCTATCTATCTATCTATCTATCTATCTATCTATCTATCTATCTAGCCGCCTACGACTGTGCTCTCCTAGCCGTATGGTTAATGGTATATATACCGAATTTCGTGTGGCATAACATGACTGTATGACGAACGTAACTGGCTGGTCATATCATGAAAATAATGACAAACTTGTCATGAAAATATGATTTACATGCCACGCTCATGACGCGCTCGCGGCTGTTTCGTTAGCTTGATATGCACCAAATTTGGTATTGTGTGACGCGACTGTATGACGAACATAAATGACAAGAGGTAATATGGAAATCATGGCATGTCATGTGTGACATGACTTGCATGCCACGTTCATGGCGCGCTCACGACCGTTTGGTTAGCTTGATATACACCAAATTTGGGATTGAGTGACTTGACTGTATGACGAACATAAGTGACAAGTGGTAATATTGAAATCATGAGATGTCCCGTGCGACATGGCTTGCTTGCCACGCTCATGACGCGCTCGCGGCTGTTTCGTTAGCTTGATATGCACCAAATTTGGTATTGTATGACGCGACTGTATGACGAACATAAATGACAAGAGGTAATATGGAAATCATGGCATGTCATGTGTGACATGACTTGCATGGCACGCTTATGGCGCGCTCGCGGTCGTTTCGTTAGCTTGATATACGCCAAATTTGGAATTGAGTGACGTCACTGTATGACGAACACAAATGACAAGTTGTAATATGGAAATCATCACTTGTCATGTGCGACGTGACTTTCATGCCACGCTCATGGCGCGCTCGCGGCCGTTTCGTTAGCTTGATATACACTAACTTTGCTATTCAGGGACGTGACTGTAGACGAACGTAAATGACTAGTGGTAATATGGAAATCATGAGATGTCATGTGCGACATGACTTGCATGCCACGCTCATGGCGCGCTCGCGGCCGTTTCGTTAGCTTGATATACACCAAACAAGGTACTGAGTGACGTCACTGTATGACGAACATAAATGACAAGTGGTAATATGGAAATCATGACATGTCATGAGCGACATGTCTTGCATTCCACGCTCATGGCGCGCTCACGGCCGTTTCGTTAACTTTATATACACCAAATTTGGTGTTGAGTGATACGACTGTATAACGAACATAAGTGGCAGGTGGTAACATGAAAATCTTGGCATGCGTGTCATCTACAACGCCATTTACATGCCACGCTCATGGTGCGCTTGCGTCAAGTTCACTAGTTTGATATACACCAAAATTGGTATTGCGTGACGTGACTGTATGACGAACATAAATGACAGGTCCTAACATGTCAAACATGACAGGCAAATTATGTAAAGCAGAATTTCCTCCTTCCTGGCTGCTTCGCATTACATCGATTCCCACAGTGCGTGGGATCTGCCGGCTTTTTTTACTCATTTCACTCCGTCTGATGCTTTCGAGAGTAGAACAACAATGTGAAGATTAACTGGGCTTTTTAAATGCGAGACACTTCTTAGCGAACTTCGGCGACTTTGAACGTATCTATCTATCTATCTATCTATCTATCTATCTATCTATCTATCTATCTATCTATCTATCTATCTATCTATCTATCTATCTATCTAGCCGTCTACGACTTTGTGCTCTCCTGGCCGTATGGTTAATGGTATTTATACCGAATTTCGTGTGGCATAACATGACTGCATGACGAACGTAACTGGCTGGTCATATCATGAAAATAATGACAAACTTGTCATGAAAATATGATTTACATGCCACGCTCATGACGCGCTCGCGTTTCGTTAGCTTGATATGCACCAAATTTGGTATTGTGTGACGCGACTGTATGACGAACATAAATGACAAGTGGTAATATGGAAATCATGGCATGTCATGTGTGACATGACTTTCATGCCACGCTCATGGCGCGGTCGCGACCGTTTCGTTAGCTTGATATACACCAAATTTGGGATTCAGTGACTTGACTGTATGACGAACATAAGTGACTAGTGGTAATATGGAAATCATGAGGGGTCCCGTGCGACATGACTTGCTTGCCACGCTCATGGTGCGCTCACGGCCATTTCGTTAGCTTGATATACACCAAATTTGGGATTGAGGGACGTGACTGTGTGACGAAAATAAATGACAAGTTGTAATATGGAAATCATGACATGTCACGCGCGACATGACTTGCATGGCACGCTCATGGCGCGCTCGCGGGTGTTTCGTTAGCTTGATACGCGTATACACCAAATTTGGTATTGAGTGACGTGACTGTAGACGAACATAAATGACTAGTGGTAATATGGAAATCATGAGATGTCATGTGCGACATGACTTGCTTGCCACGTTCATGGCGCGCTCGTGGCCGTTTCATTAGCTTGATATACACCAAACTTGGTATTGAGATACGTGACTGTATGACGAACATAAATGACGAGTGGTAAATTGAAAATCCTGATTTGTCATGTGTGACATGACTTGCACGCCACGCTCATGGCGCGCTCGCGGCCGTTTCGTTAGCTTGATATACACCAAACTTGGTACTGAGTGACGTCACTGTATGACGAACATAAATGACAAGTGGTAATATGGATATCATGACAAGTCATGTGCGACATGACTTGCATGCCGCGCTCATGGCGCGCTCGCGGCCGTTCCGTTAGCTTGATATACACGAAATTTGGGATTGAGTGACGTTGCTGTATGACGAACATAAATGACAAGTTGTAATATGGAAATCATCACTTGTCATGTGTGACATGACTCTCATGCGACGCTCATGGCGCGCTCGCGGCCGTTTCGTTAGCTTGATATACAGCAAATTTGGGATTGAGTGACGTGACTGTATGACGAACATAAATGACGGGTCTTAACATTTAAAACATGACATGCAATTTATGTAAAGCATGATTTCCTTCTTCCTGGCTGCTTAGCATTACATTGATTGCCACAGTGCGTGGGATTTGCCGGCTTTTTACTCCTGCAATACCCTCAGCAGTTTTTAGAGTGAATTGTAATGGTCAGTGATTTGTTTTCTGCTACCAAAGCTACTCACAGCGTACTAAAAATTTCTCTGTTCGTCCGTTGTGCCCATATGCCTTTCCGACCCCGAGACTAGAGTACAAGACATAACGTAAAAAGCAGTGCAGAAAGGCAAGCAGAGCTATAATCGGAACCGCAACAACTTTGGCAGCTTCTTGAGCAATATGTTTTTAAATGTATTTGTTCCTTTTCCGCGTAATAGCGTAATCCACGCGGAAACGTTCACACACGATGTGGTCAAGTATGCAGAATTATCTCACGTGCTATCTTCTCGCAATTCAAATAAATTAAATCATGCCAGATGTCCTATGTCTTCTTGAAAGATTGTTGCATAAAGGATAGCTTTAGTGATCAGAAGTTTGCTGGCAATGCGAGAATTTATGACCAATACACTGGACACTAAAATACCAAGATGCGCACATTGTGCTAAAGATGCAGGGAAAAAAGAAAGGAAGATACAACGTCAAATCACAATCTTGAAGCGCAGCCATAAAAAATGAAACTGGGGCATACTGGGAATCTAGGAGGAGCATGGAGCACGAGGAGCAAGCGGCGTCTGATGAGGTGTACTTGTGGAGGCAAGGTGCACTCTCTCCTAGGGTTTTTTCCCTTCGTGTTGCTCAACGCTATGTGCGACAGCTAACCATTAGAAACGTTTTCTTGTGTCAAACCGAACATTGTGGCTCTATAAGACGAATTAACTTTCTGACAGGGCTGAAGACAACACTCTTTCAAGGAAGATAGCAGAATGTGTGTATCCTTATGTGCAACAAATGAATCCCAGTGTCCAGTATACTGGACATGGTTCTCCTGTAAAAAGCAGTGTACTTACAGTCTCCGTTATTTTTTAGCTTAGTTTTCAATGGCATCTTAGTTAGAAAAGAACATTAAAAATTTTGTTCTACCCTAGAATAAATTTGGGTTGGAAAGGAATATAGAGTACATGGGAGCTGTTGTACAAATGGCTGTCAGCATGTGCTTGCCGCTAAGGTGTTATTGCGAGGCAGCGCAGGAAGGTTACATGTGCCGTGTCAAACTTTAGCCAGAGAGGTCCTCTTGTGGCGCTTAGTCACACATCGACTTGGACGTATCCTGTGTGAGCTCGCGTGTAGAGGTGACACCGGTTATGTTGGAAATACACAGCAGCTCTGAGGTCCAATGGGTTTATTGTTGAGATGCGTGGCACTCGCAACGTCCTCTGTAGCGCTCCTCGCTTAGACCATTCTAACAGTGAAATACGCAGCGTAGTACATTACTTTTATTGTTAATTGTTCATCCTTGATGTGAAACAAGTTTTCCTAAACTGCCGTGGGAATGCTAAAACAATCAACGTTCCGGGGAAATCAAAAAGGTGTGGGAAATTCAGTGGACGTGAAAACCTGCAGCAAGTTCATTTCAGCCTGATGCGAGACGACTAATTAGTAATAATAACCTGTGGTTCTTCGACGGGCCTCAAAACCACCCAGAGGTTGGCATTTATAGTTGGTGTGTTACAGTTGTGCACGGGTCTACAACGAACACATAGCGGTGAAAAGTCTTTTTAAAAAGTGTGCCGTAATAGCGGAATTACACGCGTTTGATAATGTTGCGCGTACCTGCGAGTCATACCATCAACACGGTTTCGGTAAATCCGATTAGACAAAAGCGATACCGCGTTTCAACATCAGTGTCAGATTATTAACGAGCAGGTGCAAGAAATGATGAACAAGGGAGTCATACAAGAGTCGGCGAGTACATGGGCAGCTCCAGTGATTCTTGTTGAAAAGAAAAATGGGTCTTAGAGATTTTGTGTTGACTATCGCCGATTGAATGCTCTAACGAAAAAGGACGTGTACCTACTTCCATGTATTGGTGATGCCATCAACTGCCTTCATTCGACCTCTTACTTTTCCTCCATAGACTTAAGCTCCGGCTACTGGCAAATTCCGATGCGTCCTGAGGATAAGGAAAAGACTGCCTTTGTAACCCCTGATGGCCTTTTTGAAGTGAACGTGATGCCATTTGGGCTCTGCAAAGCTCCGGCGACTTTCGAGAGATTTATGGGCACTATCCTTCGCGGCTTGAAGTGGAACGTCTGAATGTGCTATCTCGACGACGTCCTCACTTTCGCCACACCTTCAGCGAACACAATTCACGTCTGGATATTGTACTGAACTGTATCAGAAACCCTGGCCTTGTTCTAAACTCAAAGAAGTACCACTTCGGAGACTGCCAAACCCTTGCGCTCGGACATCTCGTCGATCAGGATGGCATCCGCCCAGATCCCCAGAAGACAGTAGCCGTTGAAGCGTTCAGTGCACCGTGCTCTGTTAAGGAGCTCCGTAATTTTCTAGGGTTTGCTCCTATTTCCGTCGCTTTATACCTAAATTTGCCGACGTTGAGTATCCGCTGACATGTCTGCTACGAAAGGACATTCTCTTTGAGTGGACTCCGGAGTTCTACTCCTCTATTCGTCAACTGTTGTTCCTGCTGACGTCATGGCCTGTTCTTCAATACTTCAACCCTGCAGCTCCGACAGAACTTCACACAAATGTCAGTGGCATAGGAATTGGCGCCGTCCTAGTTCAACGCTACGGTAGCTGCGAACACGTGATCGCATACTGAAGTCGCTCCCTGAGTAGGCCAGAGCATAATTACACCGTTAGAGAACAAGAATGCTTAGCGGTAGTATTTTCGATTCAGTGGTTTCGGTCTTACTTGTGTGGCCGCCCCTTCACAGTCGTCACCGACCACCAATCATTGTTGGCTTGTAAACATTCGTGACCCTTGTGGCCGTCTAGCACGCCAGGCGCTTCGGCTCCAAGAATATAGCTTCACCGTCTCGTATAAGAGTGGTCAACGACACGCCGATGCGGACTATCTTTCACGTATGCCACTCAGCACTACAGAGTGTGACGCCGATGACTTCCACCACCTTGTGGTTTCCGTGTCGCCGAAATTTCCAAACCTCCGCACTTTCAAAGACTGACAGCGAAAGGACAGTAAATTAGCATCGCTCTTCACAGCTCCTGCAGCACGCCGTTTTTGTGTACGCGAGGGACGTTTGTATAAGAACTTCTGCAGCACTGGCGCCCGTTTCCTCCTGGTGCCGCCGGAAAGCGTTCGGCCAGCGATTCTAAGTGCTATGGACACCGATCTCAAGTCCGGACATCTAGGTTCTGCGCGGACACTCTACCGCACTAAGGAACGCTTTCATTGGCCTGGAATGCGACAGTCTATCGAGATGTGGCCAGCTGCACGCAGTGTCAGCGCCACAAACGCCCATCTGCTGCTCCATCTGGTCTCCTACAGCCGGTGCCACCTCCAAGCACACCTTTCCAGCAAGTGGGCATTGACCTCGTGGGCCCTTTTCAAAAATCAGCGAAAAGCAATCGCTGGGTGATTGTATGTGTAGAATACCTCACACGCTACTGCGAGTGAGGTAGTAGTAGTATGCTATTACTACCGTTTTCATCAGGCCACTCTAAACTGGTTAAACTGCTTAAGCAAAATTAACCCCAACAAATGCACTTCGCCGCTCGTGCCTCCACAAGTGTTGTTCTAGCTTTTTGGCACAAGCATACCACCTCAAGAAGGCAGGTTTCCCGCAGCACATTGTCACAGGTGTGGCTGAAGGTCTACTAAAACCGTAAAACAGGCCCGCCACGATCAACCATCCGCTTCCCCGGAAAGAGAGCGACTGAAACAGAAATGCGCAACCATACCAAATACACGTCTCGCACAGGCTGGGGATTGGCAACAACGCAAACCTCAAGGTTATCTCCCCAGCACCAAACAAGCTGTCCAATCTGTGCAAGGCTAGCTACTGCGATTCTGAGAAGCCCAGTTGCCAGAAAAAGCACAAAGAATGCTTTATTCAGTGTGAGAATGACCTTGTGGTGGGTTCGTGGGCCTTCAGACAAAGACAGAGTCAGGGACAAGGAAACATTTATAGACAACACTCATCAAAGACAAATACACACGCATATACTTGCTGAACACTACTATACACAACTACCCTTCCTCTATGCTTCAGTCCGTGCAGTCCTCTATCCCTACGCGAGAATCCGCGCGTTCTGCCTAATAGGGAGTCTATGGTTCCGTAGACATCACTCACGGTGCCGACGACCGCGTAGCCGATGCACGCTCGCAGCAGGAGAGGCACGCTGAGCCGTGGAAGAGGCAGAACCATATCCCGATGCACCCGGAGTAGCACCGAGTCCACTCAGCAGTTGGTTGTGCCGGACCGGAACATAGTGGCACCAGGACCACGCCCTCGGCAGTCGGTAGTGCCGGTTTGTAGATTAATAACAGAGCAACAGCAAACACGGGACAACGAGACTAACGAAGACGAGCGCTGACTTCCAACTGAACTTTATTGTGAAGAACAAGCAATTTATGAAAACGACAGTGTGCGATAACCCAAAGCATGTGATTAGAAACGCCCCCCTCCAAAAACAAAAAGCTAACATGAGCAGGCACTCTAAACCAACGGATAGCCCGCTCACGAACAAGAGCGCATGTGCGGGCGCAAGGATGAAAGTTCTTTGTCAGTTAAAGCTATTGAAGGCTTACTGACAAAACTACCTTCAGCGATTGCTGCAGCTTCTATAATTAGTCTAGTGTTCTCGTTTGGATGCTTTGCAAGTACACTCGTCCTCTCGAAGAACGGACTACAGCCGCATTGTGCGCAATGCATACCAAGAAAGCCTTCTCTCCCTTTCCGCACCATGTTGCTATGCTCCTGCAGACGGTTGTTTCGACATCGACCTGTCTGCCCCACGTAGGACAGACCACAAGAAAGGGGTATTTTATATACCACCCCTTTTGAGCAAACAACGTGCTTCTTGGTATGTTTAACCCATTAAGGCCCACGGAAGAACTAGTGGTCTGATTTTATTGATATTTCGCATAGATAATTAACCACGCTAGGCAACCACACGTGCAAATTTTCATTGAGTTATGTGTATTTCTTCAGGAGTTATGATACTGTACTATAAAAAGTACTCTGGCCCTTCGAGATAGCAATCGGCAAGGTGACTTGATACAAGAATGGCGAGTACCCTGGGCCCTTGCCAAACAAATAACAAAGTTATCTTGGCCCATGAAACTTAGTCAAGGACTAGTGCTTCATGAAAAGCGTAACGTCATGCTTTTGGCGACATCATTTTGGTGTATTGTGGCAGAATTCAACTGTTTTGCCAGCTTCTTGTGAAAATATCCGTATGGATAGAGGGTAATAGCAAGCACAGTGGACGCTGGAGATCTTTGATACTTCTATTGGGTACAACAAGGCGCAGTCAGTGTTTTGCTATTATGCGACTAAAGGACAATAGCCAACGCGTAGAGGGTCTGCTAAAGCCTCCCTGGTGGTAGCAGACCCTTTATGCGTTGTCTGCGGCTATTTTGATCATCTGGGTAAATAGGGGCTGGTACCGCTTTTTCTCAGGGATGAAAATTTTCTAGTCATTCGCAGCTTGATCGTAGAGCTCAAACCCCCCTCATGGCATTGTTACTGTGGATGAAGAAGGAGGACAGTGGCACTACGTTTTTTTTTTCAGTGAATGGCCACCACGATAGATAGCATAGTGACTCAACTGCGTAGTCTTTCGTGAGCATAGCAACTATGCTGTTGTCTTTGCCATTTTCGAAACAAAGCTGCTTTCCTGAGTCAAAACAGAAGTTATCTTATACACGTTCCTTTCGTTCCATGTTTTTTATCGTTAGCAGGGAGCATGCATTCGTACCGTCGTCATTCCCCTCCTCCTCCTAACTACCCTTGTTAGGGTCAGAATCGACAATTAAAACATGAAGATGCTCTCGTAT
The DNA here is from genome assembly GCA_030522465.1 of Rhipicephalus appendiculatus. NCBI lineage: Eukaryota > Metazoa > Arthropoda > Arachnida > Ixodida > Ixodidae > Rhipicephalus > Rhipicephalus appendiculatus. Next base: position 1,205,672 of record JALIZH010032957.1, read on the forward strand.
ATTCACAGCGACATCTTTCGCAGCCTCATCAGTCTGAAGTAACCGAAAAAACGGCATTCATAAAAAAAAAGCCTGTTGAATTTATGATGCAACGCACAACAAGAGTTACATGTATGCTCCCACGAAGTCCCAGTGTACTAAATAAAGTACAGCAACATTTGATTACTCCTCACAGCAAAACTATGCATTCTATAGGCTTCTCGCGCAATGCAAACATTGAATTGCTCTTGCTGAAGCAGAAGCAGTGCGTTTTTTCAACATACAAAATATAAAACTTCAAATTAATTATGAAAAAGGAGTACTGACCAGGTTCGTTTAACAGGCTCTCATTTTCCTAAAGTTTAACGACTCATAAAACAGAAAAAAATATAACCGAGTCAATATTCCAAATTAGGATTATCTTGCTGGAACCTTTGGCACCAAAAATTCCAGTGAGCAAGTTTAGAATATTCTGTTTTGTATTTTCTATTCCCGAAAAAGGAAGTGTACTTTTTAAAGTACAGTGGGCCCTAATGGGTTAATGCTACACGTACTACGTGCCTTGGCCACGGGGTTAGTCGTAACGCAAAGCTGTGAAAGTTTATTAGGAGCCGTAAAAATTACGTCTACTCCCACTCTGCGTCCTATTTTCTTCAGTTTGTGGGAAACGCTATGAGTATAAGCGATAGTAGCTATTTTTCTGCAATCACGTGTTGCAGGCTGGACGCTCTGGGGTCCATCGCCTGTACTACTGCGCAGCTTTTCCGAGACTGAAACCAGAAGGTTATCAGGATACCCGGCCGCCTTTAACCGAGCGATTTGTGAACGGAAACTTGAATCAATTGAGTGGTGACAGGATTTCATCAAAGCATTATGCAAGCAAGCATGGGCAATTCCTCTTTTGATTAGCTTTGAATGCGCTGACGCATATGATAACAGAAGTTTGTTTGCACGTGGCTCATACAACCAGCATGCGTGATTCTGCAAAAATGACCACTTCAAATCTAGGAACCTAAGTTCACCATCCACCGGTAGTTCATGCGTGAGAATAAGAGGGCTGAGGCATTCTTGAAACAGAGCCAGCGTCTGATGGACAGAGGCTTCAAATGAAAGGTCATCGCAGTCAAACAAAATGAAGAAGTCGTCAGCGTAACGAAAGCATTTCACAACATTCGTGTCACCCAACTGCGCGTCGACGTTTCTGTTGAGATGCGCCAAATACAAATCGCTCAATACGGGAGCAATAAAAGACCCGATACTTATTCCGCTCTTCTGAATGTATAAATTCCCATTCCACTCAGCAAAAGTTGAGGTTAGGTAGAACTGAAGCATTTTGATAAATTCCGAAGTAGAGACACTGCATTCTTTTTGAAATGCAACAGCATCAAACCCGAAAATCGCTTCTTCAACCACATCTTAAAGTGCCTGGTGTGGTATGGAGTAGTATAGATCTTTTATGTCTACTGACATAGCGTGAAATGAAACTTCAGAAGTTTGCGAGAGGTATATATTCAGAAGAGTGAAATAAGTGTGGGGTCTTGTATTGCTCCCGTATTGAGCGATTTGTGTTTGGCGCATCTCAACAGAAACGTCGACGCGCAGTTGGGTGACACGAATGTTGTGAAATGCTTTCGTTACGTTGACGACTTCTTCATTTTGTTTGACTGCGATGACCTTTCATTTGAAGCCTGTTATTCTCACGCCCTCTTATTCTCAGCCCTCTTATTCTCACGCGTGAACTACCGGTGGATGGTGAACTTAGGTTCTTGGATTTGAAGTGGTCATTTTTGCAGAATCACCCATGCTGGTTGTATGAGCCACGTGCAAACAAACCTCTGTTATCATATGCGTCAGCGCATTCAAAGCTAATCAAAAGAGGAATTGCCCATGCCTGCTTGCATAATGCCGTGATGAAATCCTGTCACCACTCAATTGATTCAAGTTTCCGTTCACAAATCGCTCGGTTAAAGGCTGCCGGGTATCCGATAACCTTCTGGTTTCAGTCTCGGAAAAGCTGCGCAGTAGGACAGGCGATGGACCCCAGAGCGTCCAGCCTGCAACACGTGATTGCAGAAAAATAGCTACTATCGCTTATACTCATGGCGTTTCCCACAAACTGAAGAATATAGGACACAAACTGGAAGTAGACGTAGTTTCTACGGCTCCTAATAAACTTTCACAGCTTTGCGTTACGACTAACCCCATGGCCGAAGCACGTAGTACGTGTAGCATTAAACATACCAAGACGCACGTTGTTTGCTCAAAAGGGGTGGTATATAAAATACCTCTTTCTTGTGGTGTGTCCTACGTGGGGCAGACAGGTCGATGTCTAAACATCCGTCTGCAGGGGCATAGCAACAAGGTGCGGAAAGGGAGAGAAGGCTTTCTTGGTATGCATTGCGCACAATGTGGCTGTAGTCCGTTCTTTGAGAGGACGAGTGCGTGCTTGCAAAGCATCCAAACGAGAACACTAGACTAATTATAGAAGCTGCAGCAATCGCTGAAGGTAGTTCTGTCAGTAAGCCTTCAATAGCTTTAACTGACAAAGAACTTTCATTCTTGCGCAAGCACATGCGCTCTTGTTCGTGAGTGGGCTATCCGTTGGTTTAGAGTGCCTGCTCATGTTAGCTTCTTGTTTTTGGAGGGGGGGCGTTTCTAATCACATGCTTTGGGTTATCGCACACTGTCGTTTTCATAAATTGCTTGTTCTTCCCAATAAAGTTCAGTTGGAAGTCAGCGCTCGTCTTCGTTAGTCTCGTTGTCCCGTGTCTGCTGTTGCGCTGTAATTAATCTACGAAATGGAATACCATTTCAACTAGCCCGTACCCACACCCTACTTCGGTATTGCCGGACCGGAACGTACGTGGAACCAGGACCACGCCTCAGCAGTCGGTTCTACCGAACCCCAGCAGTCTCAGCACCATGGCCCAACTCGGTAGCTCGTTGGTCTCGTACACACCGTCTGGCGCATGATCAGCAGCTTGGCCTGACCCACTCGCACGTACACCGCAGGAACACGCCGCAAGGCCTGGTCTGGAACAGCCGTTCGCCGTAGGAAACGCCAGGCTCGTCCCGGCTGGTCTGATGGCCCCAGCTTGGTCCGCCTGCTCCTCGGATCGAACGTGCTGCTCCTTGATCGCTGACCACGCACGCTCTGCCCGTCGACGTTCTAAAGCTCACGTGCTTCACGTCGGCCTCTCTCACGCGCACTCCGTCGTCTTCTTCTGTTTCGTTTTCCGTTGCTAATTACATTCTCTTACTACGAACCTCTTATATAAGGTGCCGTTGTCGCGTGGCAAAAAATACACCGGACATCCCGTGACTCTCGCCTCCACCCCCCCCGCCCCCCCCGCAGAAAAATAGCTTTACTGCCAGAAGATGGTCCCAGGCTCTTCATATAAAGGTCATTTACGGGCTATCCAGAAGGTCCACGATGACGCCATAAGCCTCGGCCTGATGATACCAACATGGACGTGGCCCACCTCGGTCTGAAAAGACCGGTCTTCAGGATCCCAATAAAGTTTTGTGAATGAATGAAACGGGAAGGTGCCCGAATGACAGGCTGCGTGAGCACGCAAATAACATGCGTGCTGAAAGCGCCCGCCATCTCGCTGTTCACTGCAGAAACTGGGTGCGTCCCTATGTATTCACAGTGCAGTGCCATAAGGCGAAGCTCAGTGCAAACAGCACGGAAAAGTATCGAGGCGGCGAAGATCGTTAGTTTGGGCGACACGTGTGTGATCGCGCCTTCAATTGAGCTAACAAGAAAAGAATTAGACCTTTTAAATGCGAAAGGAAGGGTGACTTGAAGAAGATGGTTTCTTCAACATGGCCTGGTAATCATTTAAATATATTTGTTGTACTTTCATGTTATCTTCGGCTCCGGCTGCGTACCTTTCACATGATTCATCGATGTTAAAAATTTAATCTCGTACATATGCACCTGCGTGGGTTCCTTCCTATTTCCTATATTTTTACTTGTACTGTTTCGTAAATAAATCATTTGTAGGAAGTTAGTGCTGCGCCCACGTCGTACTTTTGGGCTCCTGTCCTTCGTGTGCGCTAGGTGCTAAAATAATAAAAAATATGCCATCAGTATCTCACCAACTACGCCAAGAACAAGCTCTCCTCAATGTTCTTATTCGTGCTGACATGACGTGCTGACATACGTCATGACCAACGCTGTGGAAATCGAAAGGGTCGGAGAGGTTATCCTAAGCATGTGTTGGTGTCAGTAGCGGAAAAGTTGCTGAAGCAGGAACGCTCGAACAGATCCCCGCCGACAAACGGGGAAGTCAGCGGCCGTGAGCACAAAAGAACCGCCGTAATACCTTATATCCACCAGTTATCTCACAGCTTGAAAAAGACAGGAGGCCGAGAAAACGTAAGGGTTGTCTTTTCAGCTCCAAACAAGTTGAACACCCTGTGCAGAAATACTAATCCGGTATTGACTACCACGTCGGTCTGTGATAAGAAACACAAGGATCAGTTTGTCGCATGCACTGTTAGCGTTGTTTATCGCATCCCACTCTCGTGCGGAAACTGTCACATAGGTCCACGGTGTAAGAATATACATAGACAGGTGCTGACACTTTCCCCGCAACACGTTGAAACGCGCAATCCCCGCGCGTCCAGATAATGTTCGGGCCGTTATCACTTATCGAGACGGCTGACCCCACTCGTCGTCGCGCCATCTACGGAGGCACCGATTAAGCAACCGGTGCCTTCGTAGATGGCGCGACGACGAGCGGGGTCAGCCGTCTGGGCAGTACGCTCGGCAGAAACGCACATGCTTCTGATTCCGGGTCTTTCTACTGGCATGTGCGACCGCGCTGTTTTGAAGTCAGGCTTTTTTTCTTCGCGCGTGTTTTATGCTCTTCTATCGACGAAGGTGAAATCGAATTGCTGAGAGGTTCCCGAAATGGGTAGAACGTGTTTTGTACCGTACTGCCGTTCTGGCTATCAGACTTCTGCGGAGCGTGTGCCTCTCTTCAAAGTGCCGTCTGACAGTGATCGTCTAGAGCAGTGGCGCCGTGCAATACCGAGGGCAGACCAAACTCTAACACCTAGAGACCATGTCTGCGCCAAGTATTTTTCAGAGGACATGATTTCAGCGGAATATCACGCGGTGTTCAAGGGAAGAGAGTTACTCGACGCGCCAAAGAGGCCTGTTCTATTGATAAATGCAATTCCAACCTCATTCCCGAACTGCCCTAAGGAGCCATGAACAACCGCATTGCACTAGTGGGCTGTACATGAAATATTTGCGTGGTTCAAATATTTATATATATCGCGGAAGAACTGCACTGCTCTAGCGTGCTTCATATGGAATACTCGCGCGTTTCAAACATTCATTTATATCGCGTTCCCAATGACCAAGCGCAACTACGCTTCAACGATTTCCTGTGTAAATGAAAGCAGCAAGACGCATGAAATACGTTTGTCGAGCAGTAAATATTCTCTATTAATAGAGGGGCAATAATTATTACTGGGGGGCTAACGCGTTAAAACCACGATTTGATTACGAGGGACGCCGTAGTCGAGAGCTCCTGACTAATTTTGACCATCCGGGGCTGTTTAACATGCACCTACATCTAAGCATGTGGGAGTTCCTTGAATTTCTTCCCCACCGGGAAATATTTTGATGGAGGGATAGCACGCTGGCTAACGTTTTCTTTAAAATTATTTTTCTTTGCATCGATGAATGTCTTGAACAGACGAAAATACTAGTGCGTGCTGCGGAACTTAGCTTTGAGTACTCTCCGATCGATCCGCGTTCACGACGTTCACACCCTGCACAAGGCATTTTTGTGTTAATGAATCCTTAAACCTGGTACACTTTTACCTTTTAATCTGAAATAACAAATTTTCTTCGCACTTTGAGCGTTCCTCACACCGCTTGGAACGAAAACGTTGGAGGGGGCAGAGGAATTTCAATTCGCCAGTACCGCTTCGCTGGATGGATGGATGGATGGATGGATATGGCTGTACGCTTTAGATCGGGCGGCGGCTAACGCCACCTAGCCGTAATACTTAGTGAACAAAAACTAAATTTATCTTTCCCTTTTTTTTTTCGTGGTGCTCAGAACGCCTGCTCTGTGTTAAAGTAGAATATAAATACCTAATTCCCTTATTGGAGTTAAGAGTGGGATGAATTCCCAGCCAAGCCCGGTTTCCACCACTAAAAAAAACCCCAACCCGGCTGCAGATCCCCCCTCATTCCCATAATTTCGCCCAGCCAGACAGATTTCTGTCTGGGTAAGTTTGCCTTTAAAAAGTGAAGTTAAGAACTAGCACTTTGCAGTGAAGGATTTAATTTTCACTCGTGCCTTGATTGTAGCCACCAATGTGATAACCTCCTCCTTGTTATCTCTACCCGCTTAAAGTCTATTTTGCCCTCCCTGTCCCTGAACCCCAGTGCTTTGAAAAATTCTGTGTCGTTATCCTGAACTATAGGGTGAAGTCGTTTACAGAACATTATCAAGTGTTCAGCAGTTTCCTCCTCCTCTCCACACGCACTGCATACCGTGTCTACCCCTTCGTATTTGGCCCGATACGTCTTGGTTCGCAATACTCCCGTCCTGGCCTCAAACAGCATAGCACTACCCCGAGAATTATCATAGATCCTTTCCTTGGCAATTTCCTGCTTGAAAGTTCGATAGGTCTCTAGTGCTGACTTCTTAATCATGCCTGTTCTCCACATGTCAGTCTCCGTTTCCTTCACCTTCTTCTTAACTGATAGTTCTTTTTGATTTGGCCCCCCTGCTGTTTTCTAAGTATTTACCTGTCAATTTTCTGGTTCGCTTCCTCCATTTTGTATCGACATTCCTCATGTACAAATAGCTGAAAACTTTCCTAGCCCAACGTTCCTCCCCCATTTCTCTCAGTCGCTCCTCAAATTTTATCTTGCTGCTAGCTTCCCTGCCCTCGAATGACGTCCATCCCATATCACCTTGTACTCCCTGATTTGGTGTATTCCCGTGAGCTCCTAAAGCAAGCCTACCTATTCCACGTTGCTTAATTTCTAATCTTGCTTGAACCTCTGGTCTCATGCACAAGACCGCATTGCCGAACGTCAGACCAGGAACCATGACCCCTTCCCAAATTCCTCTCACCACATCCTACCTATTGTAATTCCACAGTGCCCTATTTTTCATCACCGCTGCATTCCTGTTACCTTTAGTCGTTACGTATCTTTCGTGTTCCCTTAGGTACTCGGCCCCCCTTGCTTATCCATACGCCCAGATATTTGTATTTATCCGTTATCTCTAGTGTGACCTCCTGTATCCTGTGCTCACTACCTTCATTATCACTAAAAATCATGACTGCCGATTTTTCCTTACTGAACCTCAAACCTAACCTATCTCCCTCATTACCGCAGATGTCTATCAATCCCTGCAAATCTTCCTTGTTGTCGGCCATTAGCACTATATCATCTGCGTACATCAATGCTGGTAGTGACTGTTCAATGAGTTTTCCTTGTTTTACGAAAGACAGGCTGAAGCCAAGTCCACTCCCCTCTAATTTGGCCTCTAATCCTTGTAGGTACATCATGAATAACAAGGGTGACAGAGGACACCCCTGCCTAAGCCCCCGTTTTATCTCTGTGGGCTCGGATACCTGTTTTTCCCATTTTATAACTACCTTGTTACTTTTATAGATATCCTTTAAAAGATTAGTAACTCCATCTTCCACACCTAGTGTGTCTAGTATTCCCCATAAGTCCTCTTGAACCACGCTATCGTACGCTCCCTTGATATCCAAAAATGCCAGCCACAGGGGCCTGTGTTCCGTTTCTGCTATTTCGATGCACTGCGTCAGTGAGAACAGATTGTCTTCCAACCTCCTTTGTTTCCGAAACCCATTCTGTAGTTCCCCCCAGCACCCCCCTCATCCTCCACCCATGCCTGCAGTCTTTCCTTTATAATCTGCATTACCAGCCTGTAAACCACTGATGTCACTGTTATAGGACGGTAGTTGTTTGTCAGCTTTGCCCCCCCTTTCCCTTATAAATCATGCTCATCCTGCTGAGTTTTCACCCATCAGGGGACTTCCCCATCTATTACTGTTTTGCTCGCTGCCTCTCTTAATGTTTGCTTAGACTTTGGACCCAATTTCTTTATCAGCATAATTGGGATGCCGTCGGGGCCTGTTGATGTACTACTAGGGACTCAATTCTCTGCCCTTTCCCACTCTCGTTGTTTAAGTGGAGCCACTGCGCCACTTGATCCATCCTTGTCTGATAGGGTGCATGAGACACCACTCCCTTGTTTTTTAAATTTTTCTGTCATCCTTGTTCTTACATACTCAATAGCCTCGTCCCCTTCTAGCCTAACACCTTGAGCTGTAGTTATAAACTTCTGCTCTAGGCTTGTCTTATTACTCAGGGAGTTTAGATGGTTCCAAAATTTTGCAGCTGCCTTTCTATCCTTTTTGTTTACTTCTGCCAGCCACTGTGCCCCCTTTCTTCTAATCTTTTCTTTGATAAGCTGGGATGCTTCCCTTCTACAGCTTAAAAAGTTATCCATTTTCTTTCGACATGATCTGTCGGTTCACTTCGCTGCTTAGCATGTCTGTGTTCCCTAGAGGCTTCCTGACGTTTTACTATGGCTCTCTTAACTTCCTCATCCCACCATCTCTTGGGTTTATGTCTCCTTTTCCGGGGCAACTTGTCTCGTACCTTAGCAAGCTCTAGCTCAAACAGTTTAATTAAATCCGTGTACGCCCACACTGTTTTAGTATCCTCGGTGATTACTTTCTCAATTTGTTTAGTAGCTATTTCTATTTGCCTTTCTGAATAAAAGTTCCACTGTGGTTGCTCATCTTGCCTCCTTCCCACTTTCATTGCTCTTCCAAAACTTTGCTTGATACGTTTATGATCACTACCTAGACTTCTGGAGCCACATTCATCTATGTGCATTCCCCTTAGCCTATCATACATCCTATGTGACATCAGTGCGTAATCTATCGTCGACTGCAGCCTTCCTACCTCCCATGTTACCTGCCCTTCGCACTTCTCAGTATTGTTGCAAATGATCAAATCATGCCTTTCACACATGTCCATCAGCATTTTGCCTGTTGGATCAGTGTACCCATCCATATCTTCTATGTGCGCATTTATATCTCCCAATATAATTATCTCGCACTCGTCTCCTAGTTCCCCAATGTCATTTGCTATGCACTCCGACATTGCCTGGTTTTCCTCTTTGGCCTTTGCTCCCGTCCACAAGTACACAAAACCAAGGAGTGTCATCTGCCCGGCTACTTTCCCTTTTAACCATAAATGTTCCCTGCATCCCTGCTTGACTCTTTGCCAACCCGTACTCTGATGAATAAATGCCCCAATTCCACCCCCCCTTTTTGCTGCCTTCTGTTCTATTACAATATTCCCATACGTAGTCCGGATTGCAAGGTGGTTGCTCCATGTCCCTTAGATGCGTCTCCACAAATCCATATCTCATCAGCTCCTCCTGTCTTAACTGCTCTTCTATCTCCTCCCACTTTAACCTATTCCTGCCACCCTGCATGTTAATATACCCTATGTCTGATTTAGCTCGGCCCTCGTGCTTACGTCGATTTATTTGCCCACGGACACCCCGTGGCTTGATTATTGGTGCCCCCCCTAAAATCGTCTTTGGCTACACTGTTGGCCTCAGGGCTCTGGGTCCCCCCTAAAAAGAGCTGTGGCTTGGCGACCCATCCTGTTACCAACCCTCCTGCTCGTGGCACTATTGTAATGAAGGCCATCTTGTGCAAAGGGGCGAGCGCCGGGCTCGTACACGTCCTGGTTCACCTCCATTACGCTGTACCCGAGCTGCCGGCTCATACCCCTAATGACACAGTTAGCCTGCACTACCCTCCTTTCAATCCCACCAGACTGCCCCCCAGACCTCTGGGACTGTGCATATGGTCACATGCACACTCCCAGAGGCTTCTCGAAGTTTACGCACCACACCCTCTAGCTGACTCTGAAGGTTCTGGCTCTTTCCCTTCAGCACATCATTGAGACCAGCATGGATAATGACGAGGTTTTCGCCCTCCATGCTGTCCTCTACCACCTCCTGAGCTTTGGCCAGTGCATCCACCATGCACTTCCCTGACTGGACCTCCACTCTCACCCTCCTGCCTGCCTTCACTCTCGTGAAGACTCCATCCCTCACTCTGGCCACGTTGGAGTCCCCCCACCACTAGGACCCTTCTACTATCCAATCGCTGGCTCCCTGCTTGCGATTGCGCCCCCCGTTCGCTCCCGCTGATTCACTCTCTGCCGTGAGGCCGGTGTTCCTGCCCTGCCTGAAGACTGCCGCGCCACCGAGCTGTAGCTTTTCGGAGCCTCCATGCTGTGGCCAGCCATTGCGGCCCCCCTGATCTCCCTTCCCGCCTGTCTCCTGAGAATCCGCGCTGCCCACGCCTGCCGCCTCACACCGCTCGGGGCCGGGGCAAAGCGCCATTAGCTCCTTTACCCGTTCCTCGAGCTCGGCCCGCCCTTCCCGTTCCTTTCTAAGGTCGCGCTCCATTTTCTTTATTAGGCTGGCGGTAGCCTCCTCCCGCTCACGTGACGCTCCGAGCTGTTTCTGGAGCTCACTCCTCTGCTCCCGTTCCGCCTTCAGCTCCCCCTGCAGCCCCTCAATGCTAGCCTCCATGCGCTGCACGGCCGCCTTCAGTGCCTCGCATAGCCTGCACACGAAGCTCGCCTTCTCCGCGTCGGCTAAGCTCGTGAAGGCTGTCTCGTCCAGGTAGCACCAGCGCTGACATTCCCCGCACTGTACGAGCTCACTCTCGCCCGTGGTTTTTCTAGCCTGCTTAGCTATCGCCCGCCCGACCATCGAACCGAGCACCCGACAGCCCAAAGTACAGCCCTAATCCCGCTATCTAGCCGCCTCCGCTAACTCTCCTACATCAACAACTGTTTGAAGCTGCCGCCTACTCCATACACACACATGTTCAACGTCCCTAGTAAGTTCTCACGAGTTCCACTTCGTCTTCGGGTCTTAGTTAACTAAACGGGTGCACCGAACTTGTTCAAAACAGCCGCCTACTCTGTTCACCACGTGGTCAACGTCACTGCAACGTTGCCCGTGGCCCCCCATCCACAGTACCCGCAACGCAAGTTACCGAAGATTGATTAGAAAAAAAAAACAAAAAAAACTAAAAATAATAGTATTAATATCGGTTATTCCAACTCCCCTAACAACAAAATGAGCGAAAACCAAACAAATAAAAGGAAAAAGGAAAACTTATCTCTCTTTGCGCGCTGCTCCTGCACCGACCATCCGCTCCCACAGAAAGCTGGAAGCTGGGTACGTTGGCCGCGGCGCCATCTGACGGCTCGCGCGCAGAGTGCGCCCGCGAGACCGAACACTATCTGGCCGCTCAGGCGCGCGCAGTGTCAACACCTGCATATTCTTACAACGTACATAGGTCAGACGGGAAGACGCATAAATGACCGTCTGAGGGAATACAGAAACAAAGTGGAAAGTGTGTCAGGTGGCGGTTTTTTAGCGTTTCACTACAAAACGTGTGCATGCCATCCACTACTAGAAGCCACTGTCATTCTTGCTAGAAGTAAATCTGAATCTGAAAGGTTGATAATAGAAACAGATCGCATCCTTTCTGCTGGCGACCACTGTATCAGTAAACCGTCATTGTCATTATCCGCCAAACAAATTGAGTATTTGCACATGCCGTGAAGTTTTTTGCTTGTAATGTGTCAACTGTTGTGCGCTGGTTTGGCAGATAAGATTGAAGGCTCCTTCAAGTGTTGCTGATTTGTAAAACGAGAAAAGTTGTCATCGTGTCTCGTGATTTTGTGTGTATATATGACCGATCCTGAAAATAAAATTTTCGTTGTTGAAAGATGGCGCTTGTGTTCGTCCAGTCTTCTTCTTTGTCCCTGTATGTTTCTGCGCTATGCTACATGCGAATTTACGATGAACCAACGAGCCCATATTGGTACCCTGGCCGGAGAGCGACTGCTTTGTTTTTTTGCCTTGGCGTACCCACGACTCGTAGCGCTGCCGCATACGGTATTGTTAGTCGTGACGGCATTCTAAACTAGACGCGCATGATTAGTGGAAATGTTGATGTTGAAAAGCGCACGTCAATCTAGATGCACGGGCTTTTGCCATGTCACCCCACCGAAGTTAGGCTGCGGCGGCCGGGATTCAATCCCGCGACCTTGGGGTCAGCAGTCGAGCGACATACCTACTATACTACCACGGCGGTTGACTAATTAGCGATTAATTATGGGCTTATGCGCACTGAACTATTATCGCTCTTCGTTCATTGGGTGCAGTAATTCGCTTAATTCTGGCGTTCCGGACTCTCGTAGTGCGACAAAGGAGAGAGAAGTTATTACTGCGGGTAAATGATATGCAGGTGTGCACACTGCCAGAACCACCTTAAGGCTATCCTGCAGCAATTTTTCTAGAGGCCGGATTTTTAGGCACTAAAAAGTCGCGTTTTAGGCGCCAAAAATAGGCAGGCAAAACACGATTTTAGGCACCCAAAATCGTAAATATAGGCACAATAAATTTTTACAAAAACTCAAATTTTTGAATAAGGACGTGCGCGACCTGGTCTACTACAGGAAAGCAAACAAATGTTACATGTTATGATTGTACAAAGGCGTTAATGATTTAACATAGCCATGCAATGGTCCCTTTTCGGGCACGGTTTCCAGAACACGGTCTCTCCTTTTATTGTCCAGAATGGTAAGTTAAGTGTCCACCATCGAATAAACACTCTCCAGGGTCTGCTTCTTTTCGGCATGGCTGGGAAGGGCAGCACAGAATTTAATAGCCACACCGCTAAAAGGCCAGAAGGGTCTGTTAGCCTCGTATTGGCCGGGTATAATAGCGCAGGGTCAATTTCTCCTCTTTGTGTGAACACCATAAAGGGCCCCTCACCAGGTTTGAGCGTTTCGAGCTAGATGTGTAATGCATGCACTGCGCTAACGATCACGTCTTCCAAGATTTGCAACGCTACGCTCCCCGGAACGAGGTGAAATGTCAAACTGAATGCCTCGTGCCCTTTATCTCACAGGCGCGCGCACCAATGTGGGGGGAGTTGAAGCTCAACAAGGAATGGTCCTGTGTATGTCACAGTAGTACATGAAACTGCGAGAATTACTCGAGGCTACATGTGTAATTTGTGCAATCTGTTGCTTGAATAGAAGAATGAGAGTTAATAGAAATATTAAAACATACAAACTGAATGTGTACGCGTTTTTCTTTAGTTTTTTTCTTAGAATCGAGAGCGTTGCGAGACTTAGCTGCCTATATTTCTTCTGTGTTCGTGTCTCGCCGTTCCCGCGTCGTGCCGGCGCCAGCCCTGACAACGCTTAGCATGTTTTTGGTGCATCGTCCTTTACAGCAGTTCCAGCTGTGCGACGCGCTGTATCGTGATAAGGATACACGATCCATGCCAGCCTCTCCAAACGCATAGACGGATCCATTCCAAAGAAACAGGCAGTACACCATAGAGCGAACGCCGAAACGATACAACACCGCTTGTGCGCACGACCTGGCTTGGGCATGTCATGTGCACATAGTGTAATCTTGCGTGCGCATGGCGTGTTGATGCGTCCACGTCGTGCGATCTTCCGGCTCCGAGTTTCTGTGATACCGAAGAGGGCAGGGAAGGAATTTGGCTTGCGAGTGGCAAAGGTTTCAAGCTCACCTACCGGCATCATGCTTTCGCGGCTCGTAATGAACCAATTAAAAAGTTCTTGTGGTACAAAGCTCTTCATTGGGCACGCGAACACTTCCAGTATCTGACTAAAATTTCTCATGTGACCTGGTGAATCGCCTTTTAAGAGTAAATTACAAACGAAACAAAAGCCATGTGCACATCTGATTTTTTTTACCTACTTTCTACTTTTCCCCTGACGGCACTCCATGGTTTCGCATTCGCTCTCCTTATTCCTGCTGCTGCGCGCAGGCACCTCCCGTTTTTTGCCTCCCCCCCCCCCCCCCCCCCCGCCTCACGCCCAAGTCTTCAAGGAGGTGCTTCAGTTCCATGGGAACACTGGACTGGAAAACCGGCAGTAAAAGCCCCTCGCCACGTCCTCGGCCATAGACGCCACTCTCCTCTTCTTCCCCTCTCCTCTTCCCGCCTTTATTTTCCTCTCCCCATTCCACTTTACACGCTGGGACGTGCTCCCATTTAGGGTTGAAGAAATAGCGTCTTTTCCTCTCCCCTGCTCCAACCGCTCGCGCCATGTCAGTACGGTGGGGTAAGGTGGCCGGCGCGTCTCATTTCACTGCTGCTACCGGTTGCTTCTCGAGTGTTTGTTGAACTAGGGAACTAGGTTGTTGCACCCCATAAAGTTCCGAAACGTCAGTTTTGCCCGGTAACATGAATTACGGTCTCAAACTGTACTCGAAAGCAAAATGTGAGGCTAAATAGCGTTCATATAGGCACCAATTTTGAAAATAGGCATTTATGTGCACTTATAGACATTTAGGCACAAACCACAAAATTAGGCATTTATAGGCACTATAAAAACACTATAAAAGCCCTCATTTACCCCTAATTCATGCTCATATATCAAAGTGGCGCGATAGGAACGCGAGGAAAAAAATAGGCATTTGCCTATAATCCGGTCTCTAGTAATCATCGAATGACCACAGCGTCAGAATTGCCTCGCCAATCAATTGTCGCCAAATTTTGTTCATTGCATTAAGAAGTACTACAGGGATTTGTGGCCCGCTTTAAGTACTCGCTCTCTCGCCCGATGGAACAACGCCGTCGAGAAAAGCTCCCTTTCCAGTTGGTTGGAAGCTACAAAGGTGCGGGGCAAAGAAATGGTGAGCACGCGTCTTAGAACGCTCGGGATGAAACGCGATCACTCTCTCCCGTTGCGATTTCAATGTGTGGCCGCGACAAGAAGCGCGTCTGCTCTAAACGTCGTGTCGGCTCTGTGCGGATAACATGTTGGACGACAAATAGCCGGCGAACGAAGAAGGGGCCGTATCGGCACATTTTTCAGTGCATTCGGTGCCGCGACAAGCAAGGAGAGCAGACGACCTCGCGTAGCGCGGAGCGGCCGCCATTTACAGCGCTGTCGCCGTTCCCCACGTGTAAGTCCAGCTTTCCATCGCAGTGCCAAATGAAAACTGCGACACCAAGCCTTTTCGGATTAGCTGTCATGGACTTGGAAACCATGCGCGTACTCTTGCATGCTGAATGAACTAGTGCATTGCGGAGTGCGTTCATACCAACCACCTCGGCTTTCCGTACTCCTGAATGAGCTAAACACGCAACCGTGTAGCCGAACGCGCACTGTGGGCCTCCAAAAGTTTGTCGTCGGCGAAACGCAACGACTGCACAACAATGCCGCTTCGCAGCTCTACCTGGCCGGCTTTGTCAACACGGTCACATTAGTGGTGATGCAGACGACCACAGGGTTCCACATCAATGGGGGGACGAAAGTCCCTTCGGCGCAGGCGCGGATCGTAACAGCGGTCAATTTGTGGAGCAATAAACGCCGCTGGTGAAGCCATTCGATGGTTACTTGGTAAAGTGTTGCAGGGCCCCTAGCCACTATATAGCACAGCCGTCGTAAAACATGCTTCAGCTGTGACGGATGAGAACCAGTTTAAGCACTTTTACCGTGCAGCTGTAAATGTTGCTCCAGTGCCAGCGTGTCGGGAAAAAAGAACCACGTGGCCTCCTCCGAGTGACGTAATGATGCCACAAAACGCCTTTGACGTAGGCCGAGAGCTGCCCGAAGTTTCAGTGGAGCCTTTCGTGCGTGTTTGGCCCCGAGTCTAGGCGTGCGTGGTACGACCGCGCATTGTCGGAGCTCTCATTTAGGCCGCTTGGTGCATGTCAATAGAAAACGAGCAAGAGGACAGCGATGTGTCTGTCTTCTCTACGGACATTTCGACAGCGCCCGAAGAACGGAGCGAAGGCTTCCGCTGGTCACGCACATTCGCAAAGCGGAATAGCTTCTACTTTCCGCGACGGCTTCGCTACGGTTAAAGAATCGGTGGACCTTGTTTAACATTTCCGCGAGAACCTCTTATCAGTTAAAATGTACGACACACTGATAATACACATTTCTTCCTCGTCCATGCAGGTACAAATTGCGTAGCGCCTGCCAATTTGACCGTATTCGTTCACCAATAGCCTTCCACCTTTCGTATCTAAAACAGGATATTGGTCGTGTTTAAAGCATGCAGGAATAATATTCCTGCACACTGTTCAGTTTGCAAAAAGTGCCGGTTAATGTTAGGTTGCAGAACACAGTTGGGAAGGGAAAAGAAAAAAAATTTTGTCATCTTGTGTTCCCAATTCCTGCGCAGGTCAAGAGCTCCGACGTGGTGCGGTCGTACATAAATCGCATACAAGAAGTGCAGCCTCTCTTGAACGCTGTGATCGAAGATGCGTACGAGGAGGCCCTGCGCAAGGCCGAGGAGGTCGACAGGATCGTGGCTTCCGGAAGCCGCACTGTGCAGCAGATGCAGCAGGAAACACCGCTTCTGGGAGTTCCCATCACCACGAAGAATTGCGTCGCCGTCAAAGGTGCGTCTGCATTGTCCTCGAAGATGGTGTGAAAATTCGCAAAAAAGTCTAGTAACAATATTCGTTGGGGTGCAACGTCCCAATACCACGATATGATCGAGACGTCCTGGTGTAGGGCCCCGTCGACAACCTGCATGGGGCTCTTTACCGTGCACCTAACTCTAACCACTAAAAGAATAAGCGCTAAAAATTGACGAGAACAGAGAGAGCAGATTCCTTTGTCTGCTCTCTTTTACTGTGTGCTCGTCCATTTTGTGAGCAAAATCTCCCGTGTGGGAACCGAAACGTCTCGTTTTGTTTTAAAGTGTTTTCATTGTGGTCGGCGTTTCTCCTTCTTTTGCAACCCGACCAGACGGCATGCCGCCAAACCCTTCTTTCAGCGATCATTAATAGCCAACTAGCGCAATAGTCTGTTCTGCTAGAGCACCTAACTCTAAATACACTAGTTTCTAGCAGTTTAGCTTTCTTATGACATTTTCGCCTCCATCGAAAATGCGGCCGCCGCGGTCCGTACTTATCCGCAGCGGCGGGTAACGCAAAAGCAATTTATTTATGTCCAGTCGTGAGCATGCTTAGCCTGAACCCGGCAGCGCTTTGCGCACAGGTTTGTCAGTGACACCTACCTACATGCTGGCCCGAGGCCAGGCACATGTGCAGTGTCTTAGCGGTGTTCGTACTTTACTACGACGCGCAGTGCGCCATAGGTGAGCGCCTTCGCGAAGGTACAGTACATTAACGAAAGAGAGCTCAAAGGACGTCGTACGCCAAATAACCTCGCTGCTAACCCACCACGCATGCGCCGAACTTCGTGCTGTTTTGTGTCCCTGATAGCCCCGTGCGGCTAAAGCCCCTTCATCGCTTGGCTGTAGCCACACACTCATTCTCGTGGCGCTCTACTACTACACTCGCTCCGGCGGTGTGCTCCATGTACGGCACCATCGGAGCCACATATGCACGGTCCTGGGCACCATTTTTCGGATGCCGCGGACGGGGGTCTGCAGCGTTTAATGGAGTCGGTTTAATTTGGGCCAGCTGCAGGCCCCAGTGGTGTAGAAAAATGTGAAACATGGGAATCTGCAGAACCAACTGGCCCAACTAAGTGCATTGACAAACTTCATCGACATGGGAATAACAGCATCGATAACACGTAAATGGAGGTTTATGAGGACGTTAGTTTTTTTTCGAAAGACGCCCCAACAGAACACATTAAGAGGAGCTATGAGTACAGTGCTGTAGAACATTTCATTCTGCGTTAGGTTTGGCTTCGCTAGCGGCACATATGCACCCGTGCGCTTATGCGTACCACACGTATTATTTTCAGCGGGGCATATTGTAATTTCATTCAATATGAAAATAGCTAACGCGCTGCTGTGGTCTTTAAACTGAACAGAACGGTTGCACTGTGTCAGTACTCACTGACAACGATCGATAACCATCCATCGACCACAATAGTAGAAGTTAAGGAACAATATTTTAACACGAAGGTGTTTTATGCCGGGGTCCACCGAGACTTGAGTGACACCATTTCCGTTGTGGGAAAAAAAACAGCGTGCAGACGCACGGGACGAAGAAAAGGTAACGCAGAACAAGTGCTGACTCTCAACTGTGATTTATTGGAATATTCAGATTATTTAAACACATACGATAAACATAATGAACATGCGCAGAGGAGCTGGCGAGGGACCATAACTATGCAAATAAAAAGCTTTTTTACCGTGAGGAGACTGCGCAGGAGCGACAAAAGATCAAGTCATACAAACATACTACTGATTAGGTTTTCTTCTTTTCCATGCAAAGAAACCGATGTTTGGCTGACGCAAGACTCTCCTTCTTTTTTAATGTGGAAGGCTTCCACAAGTTCCCGTGTCATTTGATCCCTGTGTCTAAAGAGCACTGTCGTTTCACTGAACAAGGGCTTGCACCCACACGTGTGGCAGTGCGAAGGCAGGTTGGCATGCGTGCAGGTCTTGAAGGTTCCAGAGTGTTCTTTTTGCCGATGTACACTTTATTACACGATAATGGTATTTCGTAGACGACCCCTTGTGCACAGGGCATTGAAGCGTCCCTATGCTTCACACCACATTTATTTAGGCTAGACATCTGTTCTTCATGCTTTTTGTTCCTCAATGGGCACAATTTTCCTAATTTGTTTTTGGCTGAAAATAGTACCTGAACATCGTAACGAGATGCCATATTTTTTAGTCCATGCGCCATTTTGTGCTTTGTAGGGCATGGTGGAACATTTTTTTTTGACCGCTCTCTTTTAAAACTTTTTTTTGTCCCTTCTTAATCTGACGCACTAGTCCTTCGCAAACGGAAGTGATTACATGAGTCGGGAAACCGGCTGCCTGAAGGCGAGCCACCTGCTCAGAAAAGCATTTTTCCCCCCTGGTGCCTACACGACTTCCTAATCGGTCGACGTACCGATACCCTTCTTCACTATTTTCGAATGCCCTGACTTATAATTAAGAAGTGGTTTTACAGATCTGGTGTTATACGCCCAACAAGGGTGGTTGTTAGAAAAAGTTATCTTTAGGTCTAGGAACTGTATTGCGCGTTGTGAAGGTATTTCGCTGGTGATTTTATGCCCCATTCCGGTGTCTCGAAAGACCTCCAGGAACTTGTCAACATTCAAGGCCTCTTCATATTTGGACACTACAATTAAGTAATCATCCACGTATCGTATCGGGCGACACGAACAACATTCCCCTCAAGCTTCTTTGCTAGGCTTGAGTCAACTTTTCCTAAAAAAATGTCGCTAAGTACCGGTGCTACCCTAGACCCTATGCATATCCCGGCTTTTTGGACCATCGTTTTCCCTTCCCACACAATGAAGGTCGATTGCAAATAAAACACCAATAACTCTAAAAACGTCTCCGCTTTCAAACCACATTCATTTTAGAATTTTTGCTCGTCGTTGTTTTCTGTGATGCATTCCTTCACACACCTCATTAGCTCCCTCTGTGGAAGGGAATAATACAGATCTACAACATCTACACTGAATGCAGTACATCCGCCAAACTTTCCAAGGCATAAATCTTCAACAATTGCCTCCGAGTTCCTTATTAAGAAGGGATCTTGCACTTTTAGTTTTTCTAGTTGCCTCTGCAGAAAGGTTGAAACAACTAACTGCCACGTGCCTCTCTCAGAAACGATAGTGCGAAAAGGCTGCTCCGGTTTGTGGGTCATTATCGAAAAGAACGGTTCCAGGCATAACCCCTGAGCCTTCGCTACACATCTAGACAGGCGTTCCAGGTTAAATTCCTGCAAAAGCTCCCTTGCTCTTTCCTTAACCTTTTTCCGCTCTCCTGTCACTAACCGGAAGTTTTTCAACAGAGCAACAGAAGCCTTCTCGAAAAACTGTCCCTCGGTCAAGAGCACAAAAAACCCTTCTTTGTCCACTGTCATCAGCTTTAACTTCTTTTCTCGCAAGGAATCAGCAAGTGGAAGTAGCCCTATACTTCTCTTATCTTTCTCTTTAAGACTACGTATAATGACATCTGCAGATTCAGACACACACCGCGACCGCTCATCGTCCGTCACATGTTTAGAAACAGTTCTCGCCAAGGCTACTTTTTCGACGGTGCTGAGCCTCACCAAACATCGGTTTCTTTGTCAGCCAAACAGCGTCAGCCAAACATCGGTTTCTTTGCATGAAAAAGAAGAAAACCTAATCAGTAGTATGTTTGTATGACTTCATCTTTTGTCGCGCCTGTGCAGTGTTTTCACGGTAAAAAAGCTTTTTATTTGCATAGTTATGGTTCCTCGCCAGCTCCTCTGCGCATGTTCATTATGTTTATCGTATGTGTTTAAATAATCTGTATATTCCAATAAATCACAGTTGAGAGTCAGCGCTTGTTCTGTGTTACCTTTTCTTCGTCCCGTCCGTCTGCGCGCTGTTTTTTTCCCACAATGTATCACCAACTAGCCAAACCTTCAGTCTTGCACCATTTCCGTCACGGATCTGACGCCGCTAAATTCCACACAAACAGATGACACAGGGAAAGCCGGAACAAAAATTTCGTTGATTTGGAGGACTTGGGAGTCGGACCCATGGCCTCTGAGTGCGTGACGATATGCGCCGAGCGCTCTACCCTCTGCCCCACTGAGCTCATTTTCCTTCATTTCCTAACATGGGACACCCACTCCCACCGCAGCGCTTGGCATGGTTTCAGATTACAAAACCAGACCATTCATCACTGCCAACACTTCGTCATATTCCTATTTCCGAAACATTTTTCGTGGTTTGCTGCCAGACTCTAATCGAGTTCACTAGTCTGGTATAATATATCACAGTTCTCAACAACCGTGCGGTTTCTCGAGATGTTACGGCAGTGAAGAAAGAGCATGTCATATGGTATACTGTCTTGATCTGTAGTTAAATAGTGAATTCCATGTAGCGTTTGCTGTAATTCTTTTAAATGCGAAGCATTTCTTAGCGAACTTCGGCGACTTTGAGCGTAGCTATCTATCTATCTATCTATCTATCTATCTATCTATCTATCTATCTATCTATCTATCTATCTATCTATCTATCTATCTATCTATCTATCTATCTATCTATCTATCTATCTATCTATCTATCTATCTATCTATCTATCTATCTATCTATCTATCTATCTATCTATCTAGCCGCCTACGACTTCGTGCTCTCCTGGCCGTATAGTTAATGGCATTTATAAAAAATTTGGTATGGCATAACATGACTGTATGACGAACATAAATGGCTGGTCATATGAGGAAAATCGGGACTAGCTTGTCATGAAAAGTATGATTTACATGCCACGCTCATGGCGCGCTCGCGGCCGTTTCGTTAGTTTGATATACACCAAATTTGGGATTGAGTGGCATGACTCTATGACGAACATAAATGACAAGTGGTAATATGGAAATCATGACTTGTCATGTGCGACATGACTTGCATTCCACGCTCATGGCACGCTCGCAGCCGTTTCGTTAGCTTCATATACACCAAATTTGGTATCGATGACATGACTGTATGACGAACATCAATGACAAGTGGTAATATGGAAATCATGACTTGTCATGTGCGACATGACTTGCATGCCACGCTCATGGCGTGCTCGTGGCCGTTTCGTTAGCTTGATATACACCAAATTTGGTATTGAGTGACATGACTGTATGACGAACATAAATGACAAGTCGTAATATGGAAGGACATGACTTGCATTCCACGCTCATGGCGCGCTCACGGCCGTTTCGCTAGCTTGATATACACCAAATTTGGTATTGAGTGACATGACTGTATGACGAACATAAATGACTAGTGGTAATATTTAAATCATGATTGTCATGTGCGACATGACTTGTATGCCACGCTCATGGCACGCTCGCGGCCGTTTCGTTAGCGTGAGATACACCACATTTGGTATTGAGTGACATGACTGTATGACGAACATAAATGACTAGGGGTAATATATAAATCATGACTTGTCATGTGCGACATGACTTGCATGCCACGCTCATGGCACTCTCGCGGCCGTTTCGTTAGCTTGAGATACACCAAATTTGGTATTGAGTGACATGCCGATATGACGAACATAAGTAGCAGGTGGTAACATGAAAATCTTGGCATGCATGTCATCTAGAATGCCATTTACATGCCACGCTCATGGTGCGCTTGCGTCCAGTTCGCTAGCTTGACATACACCAAAATTGGGATATCGCAACATGACTGCATGACGAACACAAAGGACAGGTCGCAACATGTAAAACATATGACATGCAAATTATGTAATACATGATTTGCTCCTTCCTGGCTGCTTCGCATGACATCGATTCCCACAGTGAGTGGGATCTGCCGGCTTTTTTTAGGAGCGTAGCTCCTGAGGCCCGCACCTCGCCGTCGCCGTTGAAGCTCCCTGCAAAACATAGATGCGGCGCCAGCGCGAAAAAGACAATGAAACGCCGCGCGCGCTGAACGCCGTGCAGTTTGGTTCTAGCGCACCAGAAATTCGAGGGTAAATAAAGTAAACGAGCTCTATGCACAACTGGTTATATTGGTAGTCTTCACTTTCACCACCTTTATCGTGGATTGTGAAATCACAACCATCATTCTAGCGCAGTACGGGCACTTTGTCGAAGGTAGTAGCAGACGCTCTCCCCACCGGGCGCCAGCGCAAAAAAAGAAAAAAAAGGAGGCGCGCGGCGCAAAAACAGTTCGCGTTAACGGCACAGTAAAATTCATCGAAAACCATGTTTGTACATCTATAAAAGAAATAAGGACCCACTTGAGACTCCTTCAGGCTGCTCACACAACATGGATAGTCGTACTCAGAAACGTAAACGTGAAGATGATGAAGATATATAAGCAGCTAGGGGAGGATGCGGAA
This sequence comes from Rhipicephalus appendiculatus, assembly GCA_030522465.1. Classification (NCBI taxonomy): domain Eukaryota; kingdom Metazoa; phylum Arthropoda; class Arachnida; order Ixodida; family Ixodidae; genus Rhipicephalus; species Rhipicephalus appendiculatus. The sequence goes on from JALIZH010032957.1 coordinate 1,228,534, forward strand.
CGCAAAGCCTCACTCGCAAAGCAGCGCTCGTCTGTGTTTTATGTGTCTCCTGTCTTCGTCCAAGTCGCGCTGAATTTATCCGAGCAAAGCCAAAGCAGCGGCAGCAAGACGAGCCCGGCAACAGGATCCTGCGGTTAAAGCACGACGAGCGGAGCTAGAACGGCTACGCTGACAGAATCCTGCCGTTCGTGCTAGAGCGGCCGAATCTAAGCGCCGACGCCGCCAACAGTTTCAAAACGTACATAGTCGTTTGCGTCTCATTTCTAAGGAGCTTCGCCCATCGGTTGTATCCATACACGAAACAATTGCTAGTTTTTAAGGGCTCTTGGCATAATATCCCAAAAGAAAACCGCACTCCAACAGTCTACAAAAACATGTTCTATAAATGCTTGTTTCCCACAAAGTAAGCAATGAGTGCCCCATGGTAAATATTCCCCTTTTTGTTCCAGCCGTGTTTTCAGAGGGAAGCTATGTAGTTAAAAAAAATGTTTTCACTTCTCCTGGCAGCATCTGTCGTTTCACCCTTTTAAGAACATCTCTGCCCTGGCCTTCGCTGTACAACAATCGGTACAATGGTTCTGGGAACATAATGTCGATCTAATCCGACCTTAGACATTTGTGTCACAGTACGAAATATTCAATATAAAAGTGATAGCTTAAAAACTGAAATGCGAAAACCAATTCACGTAAACATTCACTCGTTGCGCGACACCTACCCTCTCTCGCCGAGACAACAAAGTTGGGCGAGGCATGGCTCAACCACATTTGCACAGCTGTTCTCAAGAAAGGATTTGTCGTGTCACTCAAGAACAAAAATCGGGAGACGTGTTGCTTTAAGAATAAATACAGCCTTGATTTAACTTGCGAAACAAGTTGTTTCTGCGTCTTCTTTGATATCGTGACTGCCACGCATATAGCAAACACTCAATGAAATGTCTTGAAGTTGAGTCTGGAGCAGCGCAGGACTCCCATGAGACAGACCAGCTTGCTGGCCGAGGACATCTGCAAATGGCCGCGTGCGCGAACATCGAGAGGTCACGCCCGCCACATTTGCCAGTTTGAGCATCTTGTCGCTGAATTTTCGAAGCATTTCTTAGCGAACTTCGGTGACTTTGAGCGTATCTATCTATCTATCTATCTATCTATCTATCTATCTATCTATCTATCTATCTATCTATCTATCTATCTATCTATCTATCTATCTATCTATCTATCTATCTATCTATCTATCTATCTATCTATCTACGACTTTGTGCTCCCCCCGGCCGTATCGTTAATGGGATTTATACCCAATTTGGTATGGCATAACATGACTCTATGACGAACGTAAATGGCTGGTCATATAATGAAAATCATGAATAATTTATCATGAAAAGTATGATTTACATGCCACGCTCATGGTGCGCTCGCGGCCGTTTCGTTAGCTCGATATACACCAAATTTGGGATTGAGTGACGTGACTGTATGGCGAACATAAATGACAAGTGGTAATATGAAAATCATGACTTTTCATGTGCGACATGACTTGCATGCCACGCTCAAGGCGTGCTCGCGGCCGTTTGCTTAGCTTGAGATACACCGAATTTGGTATTGAGTGACATGACCGTATGAAGAACATAAATGACAAGTGGTAATATAAAAATCATGACTTGTCATGTGCGACATGACTTGCATGCCACGCTCATGGCGCGCTCACGGCCGTTTGCATAGCTTGAGATACACCGAATTTGGTATTGAGTGACATGACCGAATGAAGAACATAAATGACAAGTGCTAATATGAAAATCATGACTAGACATGTGCGACATGACTTGCACTCCACGCTCAAGGCGTGCTCAAGGCCGTTTTTTTAGCTTGACAAACACCAAATTTGGTATTGAGTGATGTGACTGTATGACGAACATAAATGACAAGTGGTAATATGGAAATCATGACATGTCATGAGCGACATGACTTGCATTCCACGCTCATGGCGCGCTCGCGGCCGTTTCTTTAGCTTGATATACACCAAATTTGGGAATGACTGACGTGACTGTATGACGAACATAAATGACAAGTGGTAATATGAAAATCATTACTAGTCATGTGCGACATGACTTGCATTCCACGCTCATGGCGCGCTCGCGGCCGTTTCATTAGCTTGATTACACCAAATTTGGGATTGAGTGACGTGACTGTATGACGAACATAAATGACAAGTGGTAATATGAAAATCGTGACTTGTCATGAGCGACATGACTTGCATGCCACGCTCATGGCGCGCTCGTGGCCGTTTCGTTAGTTTGATATACACCAAATTTGGGATTGAGCGACGTGACTGTATGACGAACATAAATGACGAGTGGTAATATGAAGATTATGACATGTCATGAGCGACATGACTCTCATTCCACGCTCAAGGCGCGTTCGCGGTCGTTTCGGTAGCTTGATATACACCAAACTTGGCATTGAGTGACGTGACTGTATGACGAACGTAAATGACAAGTGGTAAAATGAAAATCGTGACTTGTCATGTGCGACATGACTTGCATGCCACGCTCAAGGCGTGCTCAAGGCCGTTTTGTTAGCTTGACATACACCAAATTTGGTATTGAGTGACGTGACTGTATGAAGAACATAAATGACAAGTGGTCATATGGAAATCATGACATGTCATGAGCGACATGACTTGCATTCCACGCTCATGGCGCGCTCGCTGCCGTTTCTTTAGCTTGATATACACCAAATATGGGATTGAGTGACGTGACTGCATGACGAACATAAATGACAAGTGGTAATATGAAAATCTTGACTTGTCATGTGCGACATCACTTGCATGCCACGCTCATGGCGCGCTCGCGGCCGTTTCGTTAGCTTGATATACACCAAATTTGGGATTGAGTGACGTGACTGTATGGCGAACATAAATGACAAGTGGTAATATGAAAATCATGACTTTTCATGTGCGACATGACTTGCATGCCACGCTCAAGGCGTGATCGCGGCCGTTTGCTTAGCTTGAGATACACCGAATTTGGTATTGAGTGACATGACCGAATGAAGAACATAAATGACAAGTGCTAATATGAAAATCATGACTAGACATGTGCGACATGACTTGCATTCCACGCTCAAGGCGTGCTCAAGGCCGTTTTGTTAGCTTGACATACACGAAATTTGGTATTGAGTGATGTGACTGTATGACGAACATATATGACAAGTGGTAATATGGAAATCATGACATGTCATGAGCGACATGACTTGCATTCCACGCTCATGGCGCGCTCGCGGCCGTTTCTTTAGCTTGATATACACCAAATTTGGGAATGACTGACGTGACTGTATGACGAACATAAATGACAAGTGGTAATATGAAAATCATGACTAGTCATGTGCGACATGACTTGCATTCCACACTCATGGCGCGCTCGCGGCCGTTTCATTAGCTTGATATACACCAAATTTAGGATTGAGTGACGTGACTGTATGACGAACATAAATGACGAGTGGTAATATGAAGATTATGACATGTCATGAGCGACATGACTCTCATTCCACGCTCAAGGCGCGTTCGCGGTCGTTTCGGTAGTTTGATATACACCAAATTGGCATTGAGTGACGTGACTGTATGACGAACGTAAATGACAAGTGGTAAAATGAAAATCGTGACTTGTCATGTGCGACATGACTTCCATTCCACGCTCATGGCACGCTCGCAGCCGTTTCGTTAGCTTGATATACACCAAATTTGGGATTGAGTGACGTGACTGTATGGCGAACATAAATGACAAGTGGTAATATGAAAATCATGACTTTTCATGTGCGACATGACTTGCATGCCACGCTCAAGGCGTGCTCAAGGCCGTTTGCTTAGCTTGAGATACACCGAATTTGGTATTGAGTGACATGACCGAATGAAGAACATAATTGACAAGTGCTAATATGAAAATCATGACTAGACATGTGCGACATGACTTGCATTCCACGCTCAAGGCGTGCTCAAGGCCGTTTTGTTAGCTTGACATACACGAAATTTGGTATTGAGTGATGTGACTGTATGACGAACATAAATGACAAGTGGTAATATGGAAATCATAACATGTCATGAGCGATATGACTTGCATTCCACGCTCATGGCGCGCTCGCGGCCGTTTCTTTAGCTTGATATACACCAAATTTGGGAATGACTGACGTGACTGTATGACGAACATAAATGACAAGTGGTAATATGAAAATCATGACTAGTCATGTGCGACATGACTTGCATTCCACGCTCATGGCGCGCTCGCGGCCGTTTCATTAGCTTGATTACACCAAATTTGGGATTGAGCGAGGTGACTGTATGACGAACATAAATGACAAGTGGTAATATGAAAATCGTGACTTGTCATGTGCGACATGACTTGCATGCCACGCTCATGGCGCGCTCGCGGCCGTTTCGTTAGTTCGATATACACCAAATTTGGGATTGAGTGACGTGACTGTATGACGAACATAAATGGCGAGTGGTAATATGAAGATTATGACATGTCATGAGCGACATGACTCTCATTCCACGCTCAAGGCGCGTTCGCGGTCGTTTCGGTAGTTTGATATACACCAAACTTGGCATTGAGTGACGTGACTGTATGACGAACGTAAATGACAAGTGGTAAAATGAAAATCGTGACTTGTCATGTGCGACATGACTTGCATGCCACGCTCATGGCGCGCTCGCGGCCGTTTCGTTAGCTTGATATACACCAAATTTGGGATTGAGTGACGTGACTGTATGACGAACATAAATGACGAGTGGTAATATGAAAATCATGACATGTCATGAGCGACATGACTTGCATTCCACGCTCAAGGCGTGCTCAAGGCCGTTTTGTTAGCTTGACATACACCAAATTTGGTATTGAGTGACGTGACTGTATGAAGAACATAAATGACAAGTGGTCATATGGAAATCATGACATGTCATGAGCGACATGACTTGCATTCCACGCTCATGGCGCGCTCGCTGCCGTTTCTTTAGCTTGATATACACCAAATATGGGATTGAGTGACGTGACTGCATGACGAACATAAATGACAAGTGGTAATATGAAAATCTTGACTTGTCATGTGCGACATCACTTGCATGCCACGCTCATGGCGCGCTCGCGGCCGTTTCGTTAGCTTGAGCTACACCAAATTTTGTATTGAGTGACATGAACGTATAACCAACATAAGTGGCAGGTGGTAACATGAAAATATTGGCATGCGTGTCATCTACAATGCCATTTACATGCCACGCTCATGGTGCGCTTGCGTCCAGTTCGCTAGCTTGATATACACCAAAATTGGTATTGCGCGACGTGACTGTATGGCGAACATAAATGACAGGTCCTAACATATCAAACATAACATGCAAAGTATGTAAAGCAAGATTTGCTCCTTCCTGGCTGCTTCGCATTAGATCGATTCCCACAGTGCGTGGGATCTGCTGGCTTTTTCCATTCCATAAATCTCTTGCGTCTCGATGTTTGCCTAATAGTACACCGAGATAAATCCCAGGTGTGCGCGTCCACTACATGCTTTTAAAATATGTGCGGCGTTGTTTGCCACTGATCATGCCATTAACCGACACACTTACTGAGGCTTACATTACAGCCCGTCATGTCACAAAGCTCTGGCATAATTTTCATTGAAATTTTAACATGCTCATTATTATTACTACATTTCGATGCGCAGAACACACGAAGACAAAGGAAATACTGAGGGAACATGCTGACAGCGGCCCCCCCCAAAGGGGCACATCGTCAGTCTGCTTCTTCGGGAAGGGGAAACATACTGGAAAGAAAAGAAGAGCGGAAAAATAACACTGACGTAAAAAAGTCAGTTTCAACGCTAAGGGTGAAGCAATGAATGCGATAGCAAGAAATTGTGATGTTACACGAAGTGAGGCTGGCAGCTAACTCTTCTGGATCCGGTCTCACGCAACTCTACAAAACGCTCGTTTAAGAGAATAAGGTAAAGCTCAATGCCAGCCTTACTCTTTCATGGGAATCTATACCATCCGCTATGATTCTTGGCGCACTCTCATCAGCGGCTCTGGTTGCGTTCTTTCTAACAAGTGCAACTCTATCAGCGGCTGTTAGCTTTGGTTGGCTGGCGAAGTTCGGACGAAGTTCTAAAACTTCAGACGCTCGGGACGAAAGCTTGACGTTTCCAGGTGTCCGCAGCTGTCTTTTTTGGAGCAGTTCTTTTCACGCCTGCGAGGTTGCTGTTTCAGGACATGCAGGAACGTTTTGGTCCACATTTGTTCACTCACGTCGTTGTAGCTGACGCTGCTTACGTCTCGCCCTGGGACAAATCTTACGCTGAGCGTTCCGACGCGCAATGAAGCTACTGACTTAGGCACCATACAGTGGAGTTGTCCAGAGTGACGGCAGCGCCAGAACGCGAAGCCTAGTGGATAAAAAAAAGCAATATTCAGACGGGTCCGGACAAAATGGAGCGCACTGCGCTGTCTCCCCCCTGCATGAGTGGACGGTCTATGGCAGGTCAGTGTCAGCGAACTTGGGACGGGCCACTGCGAGCAACGCAGCCCCCCTCTCGTCAGTGTCACACAGCAAGAGCAGAACAGCGGTAAAGCCAGCAATAAGCTACTTTGACAAACCGAGCTGCTCTGTCGGCACGACAGCTTAAACGGGCACTCGCGGCGCAAGTCGCGTTGGTCACTGCTTCACCTTCCTGCATTTGATGGGTAAGCTACGCGGACCTTCGCACTGGGGCGTGTTTTTCTTTTAGGGGCGAAGCACCTTAAGACCCCAAAATGTCTCTCCGTAAACCGGCATCCGGCGTCTACACCAGATGTAGTGCAGATGCATGTGAACGAACCGAAGCATCTGTGAACAAAAAGGTTAACAAAAGGCTGTTACCCAGAGTGAACAAAATAAAAGGCCACAACACCGTAAAACCACCGACATTTAACCACCTCTCAATCAAAACATATGACAGAACAAAAGGTTAACAAGAACAAAATAAAAGACTGCTAACCAGTACAAAATAGAAGGCCACAACACCATAAAAGCGGCAAAGCGGCAACGCCAACAACAAGCTACCAGGCCCCGGAGACTCTCAAGTTCCAGCGATGGCCGCAGAGGGCGAAAAAGTCGACCACGGCGAGTTCCATCGAAATGCGCGCATAGTGGAACTACTGACTTCTCTTTTAGCGGTCGGATAAGTTAGTTCGGATTTTCCGTGTTAGGGGCGCTCAACGAGGCCAAATATTTCGTTTTAGATTGTGTCAATAGATTGTAGAAGCTTAGCTACCGTGTCATTTTTTACAAAGATAGTAGGGATCGGTTTTAATGTTACTTCTAGAATTACTACAAGAGCTTTGTTGCGTGAGAAGAAGTATTGAGATTACACTGACGCTCGAAAAGCAGCAGCCCAGGCATCGGTTGCGTTTCGGCCGGTTAATTCATTCAAATTGGACCACGGTCGTTTTCTGTGATCGGCATCACGCAGCTCCGTTTCATATCGGCTTTGATATATCAATGCGAGTTTGTGTGTCAGACTTACCATGCCGCTACCTCAAGGCGAACGTGTCTAAAGCCTGTGAATCATGTCAGCTACAGCACTTCACCGACTTTATAAACGTCGGGCTGCACAGCTTCCAGCGTGGAAATTCAACGCCCGCAAATTGCTCGGAGACTACCTACGAAAACGGAATAACGATGCACAATGTGCGCGTCGGCACCGGTGAGTGAAAATGCAATGCTTTTCACTTGAACATAGCCTTTTTTTTTGCATGCGCTACGGTTTTTGTCAATTCATAAGGTTTTACGACTTGTCCAGCTGATGAGATGCACAGTTTGTGGATTCTAATGACTTTTTCTCGGAAGGGGTGGGGACACGGGGGGGGGGGGGGGACAAACATATTCAAAACTTAAAGGCTAAATTCCCCGCGTCCCAGCACCCTCCTCCCCCCCCCCCCCCCCCCGGTAAAGAAATCCTGGCGCCGCCCCTGTTTCTCAGATCGCTTACTGCGTTCTCAAATTTGCAGATATCTTTACTGCTTAAATTTGCCACATAGATCACAACATAAGTTTTACCTGTTTCTGCGCAAACGAGTCCGCTGCGAGATATGCTCTTAAATTCAATGCATGGTAAAGTCAAGTGGTGAACTTACAGTACATATGCGCATTTGAACATTTTTATAAGCAGGGACAGTTACATTTTCATATACCATATAGTTTTTTATGCATCTTTGACCATATAGTTTATCCAGTTGGCCAATTAAGCAGCTTTGTCCACTGATGGGCGTCTCTAAAACAAATTCACAAACATATCGTTTTCGTGCAGTGTTCTCATATACATTCTTCTTAGACATGAATCACAAATACATTCACTCTTCTACCATAGTAACCATGACTGCTTTTTCCTCTTTCAGCCCAACCACAGCCTCCAAGGAACTGCTCATACCAGCATACGCTTGGATGCTTTATCTCTGAACCTACCTCAGGTCAGCACTGAATGTGTCATCACTGAAAGTAAACTCATGGGCCAAAATCCTCGCAAGGTATGGTTGTAGACACTTTAATCATTGAACCAATTTTTGTTTAAACATTTCTGTCTTACTCTTTCTCATGACTTGGTTTTTTTTCTTTTCAGGAAACTGGACAAAAGAGGGATCATTGGTTTCTAAGCTACCCACATCAAGTCGTAAGAAGCTCAACAGTTGCCGTAGTGACAACCCCATGGGCCACCAATATTTACGGGGCATACAAACGCAAGCCTTTGGTATACTAAAAAGCAGTGATATTGTACAGTATGTCGAAGCAGTACAAAATTGGGTGCACCACTTACTTTCTTGCTTCATGAATTACTCAGTTTGGAGGAAATGTGCACGCTTCAAATTTTTTGCATAGTACATGTTATGGGGTGCACATACTGTACTTCACTCTACGTGTCAAACTTTGCATAGAGTATCACATATAACTAGGTAGCAAATGGGCCAGTAGTAGTACATATTTAGCAGCGCTGCTTTTTTCAGTATAGATTGCTGTGAATGCGAAGACTGTCGCAAAGGAATGGCAAGAACAGCTACAGTAGTGCTGAAACGAAAAGTTACTGGTACCGCTTACTTGTTGGGAGTGACATTGTGAATGTTCTAAAATAGGAAACTGTGTGCAAGCACTCGTCCCATCATTAAACAAGACATGTCGTGCAGTGGTCACCTGGAGATTAGTGGATTTAAGGGCACCTCAGTGCATACGTATTGTTGGATGGCACTTCCCGGTCCCTACTCTGGAATACATGTTTGATGATGGGCGTAGGTGAATGAAAGCATGTGCATAAGGACATTCTGGGCACTGTTCTATGGAACAGGCTGAGGAATTTGTAAAGCATCTAAAAAATTCGTTTTTAGCTCTGTTCAATGAACATTGCGAATACATTAATGGGATGATATGTAAATACGCACTGTCCAGAAAAAAGGGTACATCAGTTGGAAGTAAGCGCTTGTGTTGTCGTCACCTCCCTTTGTCCCTGTTTGCGTGCGCTTGAATCACCGTTGCATTTGTGCAAGCAATTTGTTTTGTATGTGAAGTTGAGCCACAGACAAGTAGCAAATACAGTAAAAGCTCGTTAATTCGTACTCGAAGGGGAATGTGAAATTGTTCAAATTAGTGGGCAGGTACTAGGATGAACAGACATTGTGCCACAATGCGTGGGCAGAATCCAAAGAAGCCACATCTGGGCTCGTTATCACGAACTAGGCGCTACTACACGTTTGTGGCAGGTGAATTCCTAAATTAAGTTGATGGAGCTCTTACAGCAAACAAAATTTATCAGTCTGTCATACGCCAGAAAAAAAGCATCGACGTGCATTGCGAGCAGTGAGCCTTAATGTCGAAATATATGATATTTATGCTCCAAAAACACGTTTATTTACATGACAGAGTTAACACAATCAAAATTAAAAGTATTCGGTAATTTGCATTCACTTGCGTTTCTTCCATAGCGACTTCATGAGCAATGTTTGTAGCTCGCCCACGGGCTCCAGTGCAGCATCTGAAATCTCGTCTGCTGAGAAATGATGCTGTTTGGTTGTTTTGCATCTCTAGTAAACTTAGTTTGGTTCGATGTTGCAACATATCGTGATCACTCTGGGCAGACTTCCGTGAGGAGCGACAAAAACCAGGGGCTCCCAATTTGAGCTAACTGTTGTTGATACCAAACGCGTTCGAATTATTGGGAGATTCCCCCCTAGAAATACACAGGGCTGTGCCAGGACCAGGGCATCAGTTCGAATTATTGTAACTTTGAATTAACTGAGTTTGAATTAATGAGCTTTTACTGTATTATTATTTGTTCGCGATAACAGACCTGACACGACGTGGAGTTTTTAACAGAACATTAATTGAGTGCACTCAATTGGTGTAATCAGAGTTCATTAGAGTTTGCCAGTGTTTGTACACGCTGAAGATTCGAATGTGTACTGAAAGCTATTTCCTTGGTATTGCTGTGAGCTATGTAGCCAGAAAAGGCTAGTTTTGTATGATACTCATGTTCAGAGTGAGGCAGACAGTTAGGAGGTAGTGAAGAATGAAAATGTGAATTTAGCTCCTGCAATCGTCCATTGTATGAGCAGTGTCTTTGATGACTGTGCACTGTTGGCACCAAAAAAAATGGACTCATTTATTTATTTGTCAATGCAAAGCATAACAATTTTACGAGGGTTATTCAAAAAATAAGAGCTGTTTGGTCCCAAACAAATAAATATTGATTAGCAAAGGTTTTTATTGGCGGGCTTAGTTTAGCACATACCTACTTCACTTTTCTACATAATCACCGTTAGCTTCTAAGCACTTTTCGTACCACCACACTAGTTTCTTTAGTCCCTCTACATAAAAGTTCGCTATCTGGGAATTGAACCTCTTGACAGCGGCGGTCTTCAATTTCTTGCTGTCTTCAAACCATTGTACCCTGAGCCACTGTTTCAAGTGAAAAGATAGGAAATAGTGAATTGGTGCTGGGTCGGGACAGTAGGGTGGGTTATCAGTGTTCCCAACCAATATCTTGAATCTTCTCATTGGTTCTGGCTGTGGTGCGAGGACACATGTGGTCATGGAGGAGGAGGATTCCAGACGAGAGTTTGCCACGTCGTCGATTTCTTATCCTACATTTTTGCTTGGTGAGCGTTTCACGCTCTATGTCAGCTGTAATTGTGGCCCACATTTTGTGAAATCAACCAAAAGAATGCCCTTTTCGTCCCTGAAAATGGTAGCCATCATTTTCTGACTGGAGTAAACAAATTCCTTGAATTTTTTTCGGTTTTTGTGAAGGGGAGTGGAACCACTGCATTAATCGTTGTTTTGATTCTGGAGTGGCATAGGATATCCAAGTATCGTCATATGTAACAATGTGTGAAAACAAAGCATATCTGTCTTGTCGGTAGCCGTCCAAAAATGCTCGTCCACTTGACATTCTTAGGTGTTTGAGTTCGTCGGTAAGAATTTTTCGTACCCAGCTTAAACAAATTGTAATATCTGCGCATTTCAGCTAAAATCGTGTAAATTGTAGTGATGCCAACAAGGGGGGACTTTATCTGACAGACCACTAACTGTTAGTCGTTGAACTAATTGCAATGCCCTGTCCACTTGAATAGTTTCATTAGTCTGGATGCTTGGCCTGCCGCTCTGCTCTTTGCCGTACACATTTGTGCAGCTGTTTGTGCGGTCTCGACACCATTTTCTGATCTTTCTTTGCCTCATCACTGTTGGTCCGTAAACTAGGCAGAGCTACTCATGAATTGGAGAAGCTGATGATTCTTTTGCATGCAAAAATCGAATTACAGCGTGCAACCTCACAACCGGCGGGAGCAACGATTTTCGCAAACATTGTCATCTGCATTCCCCGACAAGCAGATGACTACTGAGCCAGAACAATAACTTCAGTACTTTCGCGGAGAATTAACAGATGGTGCTGTGCATATAAATCTTTACTCTGACGTGTAAATATTAAAAGGTTAGCAAACTGCTCTTACTTTATGAATAACCCTCGTAAAAAAGTAATTATACAGATTGGACAGAAATGATTACTAACTGCCTATTTTTCCAACATTGCTACCGTGACTTCCAGCACTTCCTAGCTGTCTAGGGTACTAATGTTCCATATGTCCCTATTGTATGTGCATATGTCATGTGCAATGTATTGCAAGTGCTGTCCACTGGTGTATCGTTTCTTTTTGCAAATGAGTGCTTTTAGGAACACCGACAGGCATCCTCTATCTCATGTGTCAGCTGATCAATAGTGGGCGAGCAAGGGTAGCTCAATTCTGTAAACTTATCTTCCGTGACAACCTTCACAAGAATGTTCACTTGCTGAAATGTTGGATTCAGGCTAATGCTTTCATTATTCGCCAACTGTTACTCAATTGAAGTGTTTGTCAATGCAACCTCTTCGCCTCTTCGAAACATAAACCAAGTTTGCTTTTCAACAGAATCCCGTAAATGGTGTTTTGCCAGGATAGACGAGGTTCGCACAAGTGAAAGTTGAGCTAGTTGTCGGAATTAGTCGTAAAAAGGTCGGACGCGCAGGTACGAACACAAGGATATTACCATAGTCCCTCAATAGTTTTTCTGGTCACGAAACTGCCGCCTCAGTTTAATATAGAGCCAGCGGCGGCCGCTAGGGGCGCCACAGTAAAAGAAAGGCCACCCAGCGGAGTGGCCGCCGCAGGCGACGCTTGTATTTTTTTTCGCTGGTACGTCGCGGCCGAAAGACCCGCTTCTTTTAGACAATATTTGCATTCTCTTTCGTCATACCAATCATACGAATTAAGCTTGGAACTTTGAGAAAGTTTTCGTAACGAAGACAAGGCGCATACAAAAAGTAAACAATTTGAAATTTAGCTCGCGGCCCAGTGTGCCAGCAGACGACGCGCATAGACCATTTTGTAACTGTGAAATTTGTCTAGTTGGCCCAACAGGCCTCAAATAAAAATAAACCCTTACGTGACTGTGATGCGCAGTACAGAGAATAAGATATCAGCAGTGTTAATATTAAATGCATGACAACCTGAGCTCAAGGTCGAGAACTGTTATTTTCCGAACTTCCGATGGCACGCGTGTCGTTCCAGCAGTGGTGACGGCCTATTTACGCAAGAAAAAAAAATGTTCTAAGGCGTCAGCTTGCATTTGCCGGTAATCTAGCTGTTTGAAACAGATAAATCGGCAGATCGTAACCGTCAATGAAACGGTTTTTTGATGGCAACTCTTGTCGTTTTCAGGCCTCGAGAACTTTGCTAGTTTTCGTGCGTATCGGTTGAATGTTACGACAGTTTTTTAACGCGATTTTTGTAGTCAATATCCCCAATGAAAGTCGCATGGATTATATGTCCCTCTGATTCTGTATTGTGCTTCTTAATATCTATCTCGTACGAGCAGGGTGACGACGATTGACGCGCGATTGCATTGAGTACCGTACTTCCTTGGCGAACCAGGACGCTTAATAGGATTGTAACCGCGATTTTTCTTTGAAGAAAATGAAGCCGTGCAAATGCTTACATTCGAGATATAACAAATAATTTTCGCCTTCACTCAGCACTGGGGTATTGTAGAGTTCAAAATACGTCTCAAAGGAATGTTGACACGGGAATCTTGCATCTTTTTTTTTATGTTACAATAAGTAGCCAATGGCCCATTGCACACGACGGCTTCCCCTTGCACACGACGGCTCTCGAGGTTGTTTCAGTGGTTATCAAACTTTCAGAGGTCGTGACTTTCGATTCGTAAAGTACGCTGGCAGGCCGCCGAACACGAGGAATGGCGTTGGCCTGAGGCGCGGCTTGTCTCTCGGCAACGATACAGTGTCACCGTTTATCGTGAAATTGTGCACATGGATGATGCCCGTTGAATAAAAGTGCTCCGCACACACATGCACATACTACGAATCAATGCGGAAGTCGTCCGTTTCTTGCCGCGCTATGGCTCACCTCGAGTTCTCGAACTTTCCACGAACACTTCGCACGCACAAAAAAAAAAAGACACCTTTTCAGTAGTGCCCGGCACCTCGGTACGCAGCACCTGAACGGCATCGTCACGCGAACGTGCAGCTTCAACTGTTTAATACCTGAACTTGGTAAAAGCAATCGCAGATACAGAGTACACGTGCAAACTTTCGGCTCGCGCCGGCCGCATGTGCGGTCTCTACGGGATCAAGCCGGAGAAGCGTGGCCTCTGAACGACGGTGGCGCCGCGGCGCGGCAGCTTTCCGCGCCAAATCAAGCTCCCCCATAGCGTGAAGGCGAAGTTTCGTGACCAGAAAGAGTATTGAAGGACTATGATATTACGCACAATAACGGGAACGCGTTATGTGCAGGAATATCTAGCATAACAGCGTGGTTTCACTTTTTTTTTTCAACGCGATGCGCCTCTCGCCGATGTTTTGTCAAAATATTACATTGCGGCTCAGGCTAATCTTACTGACACTGCATCTTTTGAGGGCAGTTTTAATCCTGTTTGTTTATACAGCTCAAATCCTCAAACGCGCATGTGTAGTGAGAAAGACAACGGGCAGCACTGTACGTACGCAAGTACTGTGCTTGGGTCGCCCAGCGTAAATATCGTTGTCTGATGCGTCGTTCCGCGTATTATAAATCGTATTCTGAACGAGCGAAGAGACAAAGTTGCTCAATTTGAGCAGGGAATTTTATGAAACAGATGGCTAATACTGTTTTTTGTGTGTATTGTTCAACTCAGTTAAATATGTTATAGACATAATCTCGCACTGCTTAGTTCACAGTTTTAATATAAGCCTTACAAGCGAAGTGTTCCCACGCAAAATGCAATGTGCGAAAGTAACTGTTATTTATAAGAAAGGTGACAGAAACAATTTTTCTAATTATCGTCCTATTTCCATCCTGCCAGTTTTTTCTAAAGGACTAGAGAAAATAATACTTAAACGACTCGCATCCTTCGTCGATCGTTTTAAGATTTTAAAGCCGGTACAATACGGCTTCCAAAAAAATAAATCGACAGAGCTTGCCCTTCTTGCACAAAAAGAATATATACTTGAAAATTTCGAAAATCACAACCTCGTATTAGGTGTTTTTTTAGATTTCACGAAGGCATTTGATAGCCTTAGCCATCATATTCTTCTGCAGAAGCTTCATCACTATGGTATTAGGGGTAATGCCCACTCCTTAATATCATCGTACCTACAACACCGCTCACAGTATGTAGAGATTAATGGACATGCATCTTCCTCAAGAGATGTTAAATTAGGTGTACCACAAGGAAGCATCTTAGGCCCGTTTTTATTTCTTTTGTATATTAATGACATTGTCAGCGTTGATCAGACGGTAAAGTATGTCATCTACGCTGATGATACGAGCATTTTCTTCGCCGGTCGCTCCGCTCGTGACTTAGCGGATCATGCCAACGCCACTCTTGAGTTAATTCAACAATGATCCATAGATAATCACCTGGGTTTGAATGTTGCAAAAACGAAAGCCTTGATGTTTCACCCTCGTCATAAGGAATGTCTTACGTATCCGCTATTTATTAATGGTGCATCAGTTGATTACGTTAAGTCTTTCAAAACCCTAGGCATCTATTTTTCCTCTACAATGTCATGGGACGCACAAGTTGACTTCCTGGTTAAAAAACTTTCTCGTACTATAGGACTTTTGCAGCGAAACAGTACAACGTTTCCGGTTACAGTAAATCTACTGCTCTACAACTCTCTTTTCTCTTCCACTCTGAACTATGGTGCTCTTGTGTGGGGCACAACCACAAATGCAAATATCATGAAATTATTTCTATTACAAAAGCGAATGATTAGACTAACCCTTAAGGTGCCCTATTTGGCACATACAGCTGAATTGTTTGCCCAATTGCGTATCGTTAGAGTCCCATCACTATACGAATATAGGATTTATCGTTACTACAAATTATGCACAAAAACCCAAGACAATGCCTTGAAAAATTTAGCTAACCTTAAAACAAATGCAGTAGCATACAACACACGTAACCCGGAGCAGTGGGAAGTGGCACGATGTCGCACGAATTATGGGAAACAAATGGTCCGTTATCAGCTACCATCACTGTTAAACCAGTTGCAGAAAACAAACGGCGTCATTATTGAAAACTTAACAATGAAAGAGCTCCGCGACATATGCATATAGGTAAGCCAAAATATCGCTTATATTATTAGACGCCTTATTTATATGCATCCTTTCGGGGTTCGCGATAGGTATATATGTTACCATATATCCTGTTACATGAATGTTTTACAGTGTCCGCAAATATGTATCAGTAACTCTTGTGTACCTTTGCAATCTGTTCCATGTTATTATTTGTCCTGTTCACTGCCGGCTGCTGTCTTATCAAGGAGGGGCTGTCACCTCGTCAAGCTACTCACTGTAGTAGCTTTTAGTGACAGCTCCTATCTTTCCTTACTTCGAAAGATGAATAAACTTGATTTGATTTTGATTTGACAGTGCTCCTTGTTTACATGTATACTGCTACATTCACGATTGCCAATAAACAATGTAAGCTTACTTGCTTGGCGTGTTTTTTTGCCAGTTGAGGCCTCGCGGTCACCTGGTGACTTAGCGGAAATATTTGTAGTAACATTAGGCTGCCGTGCGCGCGAATACTATCCCGCGATAGCGGTGAATAAACGGCCGCAACCTACGGGCGCGCACCGCGACCACCCGCACCCGCCAGCAATGCAGCAGCCATACTGCCCCAGCGTAATGATGATGATAGTTTTGGCAGCGCCATCTCTAGGTCGGATGCTTTAGTTCACAACGCCACCGCTACCCTTATTTGTGTTGCACTGTCAAAGGTACAGTTTCTCTTCTCTACGTTATAGTATAGGTGTTCTGTGAAGCTACCCCGCGGTGTTGAAGGCGCCGCAAGCAGCGGCTGAACGCCAGAAGAGTTGTCTACCGGAGGTGGAGACTGATTTACATGCGCGAGTGACCAATGTGACGGGTGATTTACGGTAACATCGAACGATCGGCAGTGCTTCGCCCACTCGTCATGATTCACTTCGTGGAGATGCGTGGCTTTTGAGGGGCGAAGCACCTTAGGGTCGCACAATGTCCGGCCGTTGTCGTCGAGGCTTGCCTCGCCGTTGTCCCTAGTTGAAGCACAGGTACGAAACATCTGTGGGCAATACCTTCTACAGAGCGCACACAGCGCGCATATGGTTTAAATAAATAAAGGCTACAACACCGCAAAAATACCGGCACTTAACCACCCATCAATCAAAGCATGTGACAGAGCAAAATGTTAACAAGAACAAAATAAAAGGCCACAAAACCGTAAAAACACCGACACTTAAGCACCCATCAATCAAAGCATATGACAGAAGCAGAAGGAGCTTGATGTGGGCGAGTTGGTGTAGCATACTGGAAGATATAACGCTGCGCAAAAAACACGAGGACCAGAAAGGAACACTTACAATAGACTAGCGCAAACTAACAATTGCAGTTTATTTGAAGAAACACTGATACTTGTACATGTAAAAACAAACGTCACCATCATTACGTGCTCAGGCTCTATCGCGACATGAAGTTAATATCTTTTTTTCTTGCAGTGCCACTGATGCGCAACTAATGCAAGTGTCTCCTGCGCGCGGAATGCAAAACGCTTCGAGATCTTCCTCTCTAATCTATTGCCGGATCATGCCAAGAATTTTGTCTAGTTAAGAAATGGACGGCAGTTGCAGCGCTTACAGTGCTCTGCCATACGTCCGCCCGCGTTCTTGTTTACAGTCCAGTTGTTCTCTTGCGCCCTCTGAAATTCTTCGCACGATTCGGCGATTCATTGGAGAAGTTTTTCCTTCATTATTCTGTGTCTGGGCTACAATACGACAATTTGGCAGCGCAAACAAACCGCCTATCAACTCTTCTGCAATTCTGTGTCTGCTTTAATGCTGTAGCCATCCTGTGTCGATGCGAACGGCTTACGTTGCCACCTTTTCCGCATCAGTTGCCCCCCTGTTCTGGCTGCGTTTACAAGGGCACTGTCAAGCTATCGGCTACCGATACCTCCGTCAAGTCCCTCGTCTTTAGGCTGTCTGCGGCCAGTAACACTTGCATATAAGCACGCACGCGTAGTTCGTGGCCGAAATATATATATATATATATATATATATATATATATATATATATATATATATATATATATATATATATATATATAATATAACGTTTCAGCTGGTGGGCCAGCCTTCGTCCGTGTGAAGGCTGGCCCACCAGCCGAAACGTTTGTGAATATTAAAGGTGTTGCTACGTACGTCGTACTTTCTCGCTTCCGCTTTACTACTGAGCCAGTGCGCTTTTTTCCTCGCCACATCTATATATATATATATATATATATATATATATATATATATATATATATATATATATATATATATATATATATCATTGTATTCCAATCGCCGATCACCATCTCCTCGACGACGCTTTCCGTCACCTATGCGTCGCCGCTCCGCTACAGGGGAGGAAAACTGATTGCTGCAGTTCCGGAGGCAAGAGCTGCATGCAAGTCGAATTGTCCAAGGCCTCCATGTGCCGAAGCGCTCATTGACACAGGGGCCGCCGTTTCCGTCATCTCTGAGACACTGTGCCGCAAGATCAAGAACCTGACGACGTCGCTATCGGGACTAATGCTCCGTACTGCCAGCTCACAGTGCTTTGCGCCGTCAGCAGTGTGTACTGCGCGAGTCAGAGAGTTTACGTCAGAGAGTTTTCGTGCTACCATCCTGCTCCCACGACATTATTCTCGGGTGGGACTTCCTCTCGAATCATAGCGCCATCATCGACTGTGCCCGTGCAGAAGTAGCTCTGACGCCGCTGCAGACCTCTCTTTCGACGGACCGTCCTCACAAACTTGTCGTCACTGAGGACACAGATATCCCCCCCGAGGACGTGCGCCCTTGTAGCACTGACATGTACGACCGCACCGGACAGAACAGCACTCTTTGCCCCGTCGGAAGTACTTCTCCATCGTCGCGGCTTACTACTGCCCCTTTGCCGTGCTGTCGATTACTTCTGGCGTCACGATAATGCTCGTTGCCAACACGCTGTCGTCCGCTGTTACCTTGCTTCGTGGCGAACCTTTGGGGCACGTACAAGACGTCGACCTCCTGCGTTCCCTGGACCTTTCGGAGGACCAACCCTACCTGCAACTGAACGTCATGACGTCACCTGTTACCACCTCTTCAGCCCCAAAACATTTTCCGCCCATGTATTGCCGACGATCTACCGCCATCGCATCGTAGCGAACTTCTCGCTTTTCTGCAAGACTTTCGCTCATCCTTCGATTGCGCCCAGCCGACCTTGGGCCGCGCGACGAGCTTCACACACCACATCGACACCGGTTCACATGCTCCGTTACGCCAACGACCCTAAGGAATTTCCGCGACGGAACGGCGAATTATCAACGAACAAGTCGACGACATGCTAAAGCGTGCAGTGTTCCAACCTTCCCAGAGCCCGTGGTCCTCTCCTGCCGTACTTGTGCGCAAGAAGGATGGATCAATACGGTTCTACGTCGACTATCGCCGCGTTAGTAAGATTACCCGAAAGGTTGTGTATCCGTTGCCGCGCATCGATGATGCTCTCGATTGCTTACAAGGCGCTCGATTGCTTACATATTAGCGCTCGCCCTGTGCACTGTGTTCTTCTCTTCTCTTCTCTTCTTAGTACACCTTTCTTTTCTACGTTTGCGCTAAAGATGCCGTCTATGCTTACAAGGCGCAGAATATTTCTCGTCTCTCGATTTACGCTCAGAGTATTGGCAAGTACCGATGGCTGACACCGATCGTGCGAAGACGGCTTTCGTCACTTCTGATGGGCTCTATGAATTCAACGTCACGCCATTCGGATTGTGCAACGCCCCAGCTACTTTCGAACGGATGATGGACAACATCCTGCGCGGTACAAGTGGAACACCTGCCTTGGCTACCTTGACGATATAGTAGTCTTTTCTAGGGATTTCCCTACTCACGTCGTTCGCCTTCGTGAGATTTTGACGTGCCTCACCGCAGCTGGTCTTCAACTTAACATCAAAAAGTGTCATTTTGCGGCGCGCCAGTTGACGATAATGAGGCACGTCGTCTGCAAGGAAGGTGTTCTGCCGGACCCAGCGAAACTCCGATTCGTTGCCGAGTACGCCAAGCCCACTTGCATGAAGACGCTTCGAAGTTTCATTGGACTGTGTTCATATTTCCGCCGATTTGTGCGTGACTTTGCTTCCATCATCGCCCCTCTTACCAATCTTCTGACAGCCCCCAGCAGCCTATCTGCTTGGTCACGAGAGTGCGACACGTCTTTCGACACGCTACGACGCTTACTGACATCGCCTCCAATACTTCGCCACTTTGACCCTGATGCGCCAAAGGAAATCCATACTGATGCCAGCGATGTCGGCCTTGGTGCAATGTTGGCTCAAAAAAAAAAACTGGATACGAAGAATACGCCGTGGCTTACGCGAGTCGAACTCTCAAGAAAGCTGAGTGCAATGATTCGGTCAGTGAGAAGGAATGCCTTGCCATAATTTGGGCTTTGTCTAAGTTTCGTCCTTACATTTATGGCCGCCCTTTCGACGTCGTCACGGACCATCATGCTCTATGTTGGCTCTCGTCGCTCAAAGATCCGTCGGGACGCCTCGGTCGTTGGGCACTTCGACTGCAAGAGTACGACATTCGTGTTGTGTACCGATCAGGCCGGAATCATTCTGATGCTGATGCGCTCTCCCGCTCGCCGCTAGCGTCCGACACGGCTTCTTCGTCAGCTTCCGTGTCCCCAATCGACGTAACAGATATGCAGTCGGAGCAGCGAAAGGATGCGTGGGTTTGCCGCATACTCGACTTCCCGGCTGATCGATCAACTCAATCCGCTTCAAGAACCCTGCGTCGCCAAGCGCCGCATTTCGCTATACGAGATGGTCTCCTGTATCGGCGGAATTACGCGCCTGATGGCCGAAGGTGGCTGCTTGCCATACCTCGCCACATGCGTACGGAAATGTGCGCTGCCTTCCACACAGACCCGCAAAGCGCTCACGCCGGCGTTCTTAAGACCTACAACCGCCTGCGTCAGCGATACTATTGGCGCGGCATGTATGCATTGGCGTGCAAGTATGTCCGCACTTGTACGGCCTGTCAGCGACAAAAGGCTCCACCTCAACGACCAGCCGGTACACTTCCGCCTCGCCCGTGCCCGGCGCGTCCATTTGACCGAGTTGGGATTGATTTATACGACCCGCTTTCATCAACCACGTCCGGAAACAGATGGATTATCGTCGGCGTAGACCACCTCACGCGTTATGCCTTAACTGAAGCTTTGCCCACAGCAACGGCAAGAGAAGTTGCATTTTTCATCTTACGGAACTTCGTCCTGCGCCACGGCGCTCCCCGCGAACTTTTGAGCGAGAGAGGGCGTGTTTTCCTGTACGAAACTATTGAAGCCTTGCTCGTTCAGTGCAACATCGTTCACCGCTTGACGACCGCATATCACCCGCAAACCAATGGGCTACCCGAAAGATTTAATCGCACTCTCGGGGATATGCTGACGATGTACACGGCATCAGACCAGACCAACTGGGACACCGCCCTTCCTTTCGTGACATATGCGTACAACACTGCTACGCAAGCGACCTCAGGATTCTCACCATTCTTTCTTTTATACGAACGCGAGCCATCATGCATGCTCGACACTATGCTTCCTTACACACCTGACGCATCTGAGTAGTCCAATTTCCGACGTGGCAAGGTACGCAGAAGATTGTCGACAGTTGGCCCGTTCATTTACGACGGAAGACCAAGGGCGCCAGAAGCTTAGGCGCGACGACGATCGACCTCTTGCTGCTTTGGGTCCCGCCGAATACTCCTGGACTATCCTCGAAGTTGCTGGCCCGATATCACGGCCCCTACCGCATTCTTGCTCGGACTTCTCCCGTAAATTACGAGGGCGAGCCATTGACATCATCTGACGACCTGCGCCGTCGCGGCCGCGAAATCGTGCACGTGTCCCGTATCAAGCCATATTTTGACCCCGCTATATTGGCAACGCCTTAAGTCGCCAGGATGGCTCCGCTATTTTCCGGGGGCAAATGTAGTGAAGAGAGGACGACGACGACACACGAGCAAGCAAGCCAGCCTCAGTGCCAATAGCAGCAGGGGACTCGAGCTCGCGCTTGCCCGTATTCAGGCTGCTGGACGCCCGCACTTCGACGCTCTACTCGTGACGCCTCTCGACCTTCCCTGAAGTCTACGGGTCAATAAACCACGTCACATTATATATATATATATATATATATATATATATATATATGAAGAAGAAGGTGTCCTTGGATCCAGCAAATGCAATACTTCGAAGTAGAGGACGTGCAAAACAGGTTTTTTTTTCCCTGATGAAGGCCGGGCCCCGGCTGAAACGTTGGAAAAATAAACGAAGTTTTCGTTTTGCACGTCCTCTACTTCGAAGTATATATATATATATATATATATATGTGGGTCATTCCATATCAAGTGTACCAGGTCAATTTTCGACCATCTCCGATCGTGCTAAAAAAAAGTATGCTGGTATATGTGAATGTGAGAAGTAGTTATTGACGCGTTATTTTTCGTAAAACAAAATTTGTGTTGTCTAGAGGGCGCTTCGAACTTTGGGCACCCAAGTGAAACTGTGTCGCGCTAAATAATTTGTATGAAATTACTGGTCTGAGCAATTACTACGAAACAATTTTTTCCATAATCTTGAGGCGCTGATGTTTCATGACTATGATAGTTTATTCAATTTTGGCTTGACTTTCTTTATTTTTGACCTTGGCGAAAAATTGCAATATGCTGCATGTGTAGCGTATTTTATAAAAAGCACAGGTTTTTCCGCGAGTAATATATTCCCATTATGTGTTTCATGGGTTCCTATATTAAATGATAAAAATACTTCGGGAGCATATGAAGCAAAAACATTGCCACAATATTGTAACAAAGTTGGAAAAAATGGCATTCTGACTCATATTGAGGCTTCATTTTCTCAATGTGGCGGTCCAAGTAAAAATATGGCTTATATATTGTTGCGCAGTATGCTTTGTTCGTAAGACATACAGAATGTTTCAAAGGAGTAGTTTTTGTTTTAAGGGAGAAAAAAAATTCACAACTGAACAACTACAAGGTACTAGAAAGTTTGCCTTGCCTCGCCTTCACTGCATAGCACGTCAGCGCAAGATTGTAGCGGGAACTTTTCAGCGGCGAATAATGCAAGTCATACACTAATATCGAAAGTTGGGCTAGTTGGTGGTTCATGCTTGGGATGTAAAAACAGCTTTGGAAAGCTTTCTGGAATTGCTAACGTTGTACTTGCGGTCCATGTGTGTGGAGTGGAAAGGGGGCTTTTATGTCGAAAAATCTGGTGTTTGCATCGGATCTAGGGTGGCACCAATTTTAAGCAATATTTTCCTGGGTCAAGTCGACAGGTCTGTTGCCGAAAAGTTGAACAATCTGTCCTGCCACATTTTTCGGTATGTCGATGATTTCTTTATTGTAATTAAAACCGACAGTCAGCATAGCACGAGAGCTGACATATTAAACATTTTTAAGGAATCTGGCCATGGGCTAAAGTTCACCTACGAGCTGCCTGAAAAAGGAGAGCTTCAGTTTCTAGATATTAGACTGCGGTTTCACGAGGAACATTTGCGTTGGCTGTACAAGCCCCGATCCGTAAAGGGTATCTTACCGTTTACCTCAGGCCATTCTAAGATAGTCAAGTCCGGCATTATTTATGCTGCGCTGCGGGCTGCGCTCCAGAAAACGTGCACGCATGTGTTGAAAGAAAGGTTTCTGAGCCAGGTTGAGAGGCTGAAGTCGGCGGGCTACCCCGATACGGAAATCTTGAAGAGTTGTCAAAAGCTAATCAAGTGGCTCAAAGGCGTAAATGATACGCATAGGAGAACAGAGCGCGTGCGCAATGAAAAGAAACCGGTTGTGGTACCCTACGTGCACAAGTTTTCACATTGCTTGAAAAATGCGGCCAGTAGGTACGGGGTACGTGTAGTGATGTCCGCTACCAATAAGATGTCCTCTATTTGCTCCCGCTTGCATAAAAGAAGTTCGG
Source organism: Rhipicephalus appendiculatus (assembly GCA_030522465.1). Classification (NCBI taxonomy): domain Eukaryota; kingdom Metazoa; phylum Arthropoda; class Arachnida; order Ixodida; family Ixodidae; genus Rhipicephalus; species Rhipicephalus appendiculatus. Next base: position 1,252,622 of record JALIZH010032957.1, read on the forward strand.
CTTCACGCAAGACCTGCTCGTTCTGTCCGGAGAAAAGAAAAAATAGATATGTTCAGTGTAAATCGTGTGTTGTATATAAGTTGCCATTATCATGCGGGGGGGGTTTATATAGGACAAACCGGGCGGTGCATTAACGTGAGACTAAGGGAACACTTAATCTCATTAACGGCTGCTGGCGGGTTGCACTTGCCAGCTCATTGTAGAGAGTGTGGCTGCCAACCTATGGCAGATGAAGCCACTTGTTTGTTTGGCCATCGGGACAAATGCACTAGGGAAGTGATGGAGGCTTTTTTCATTGAAAGGGAGGGGGGAAAGGTGTGTAAGTAAGCCGTCTGTGTTCCTTGGTGAAAAGGAGGTTCGGTACCTGGGTTCAGCGCTGCCATGTTAAAGTGATTATTAGTTTGTTATGGACTGTTGCGCATGTTTTTGGCAAGTATGAAGATGTGTGTTGTTTTTTTTTTCGGTTATTATACACGTGTTGCTGTTCACAATGATTAGGCCTTTTTCGTATCCTGTTTGCTCTGCTGCGCAGACGCCTTTGGTGTGCCACGTGACTAGGTCGACTGATTGATATATGTGCGTGTGCCTTCCAATAAAGTTTAGTTGCGAGTTCAGCGCCGTGTCGTCTCTTCGTCAGTACTTGTCTATATTTTGCGCTGTTTTTACATCCCAAGCAAGTCATACAACAGCTTGTCACTACAGTATTGGGGCGTTGTGTTTGGCTTCTGATAATTAATGCACATGGTCTTAATAATAATTAACGATATAATTAAGGTATAGTTTACTTAAGATGTTTTTATGACGCGAACGGGAGGATCACATGACGCATACGCATGAAGACGTCATGCACACACACTGTCCCGAGCGCATGACGTGCCCGAACCAGCCCGAGCCCCCGAGACGCGAGTGATGTTATGGCGGCCGCTCTCTGCGCTTCGTCTGGGCAAGCTATGCCGAATGCGCTCTCGCCGATCACTTGGCTTTCAACCTATTACTGAGCATGAAAGCTGCGACATTTGTACGGACGCGAGACTAGTGGTGTGCTGCATGAACATTTAGTTAGACGCGGGAGGATAAATTAGCCTAATGTGCGCTGGGACGCGGTAGAAAATTAGTTTCGTTGTAAGGGGTGGCGTCTGCAGGATGAGCAAAGCGCGAGAACACAAACGCATGCGAAACAAATGTAGATTAGTCTCGCATCTCGCTGTAATTCGCAGTAAATAGTAAAAAGATAACACGCACATATCCCATTTGTGAGTTTTATTGTTGCTCTCAAGTTTTATTGATTTATTAAACCAACAAATTATACCAACTACACATCGTGTCAAATAATTATCGCAGTGTCACATGCTACCGTTTGCGACGTCAGAGCACAGTCGTCTACGTACAGGAGCGACGTCACAGCTGTACCAACTATAGTATACGTAAGGCCATTCCATCGTGTGCGCCATCCCCTCATTCTCTGGGCGTGCGCCTGCGAGAAGGGCAAGCAGCGTTCAGCTTGAAATTTGACCCATTTCCGCGGCGCGTAGCGTTGAAAATTTTGGCAGACGTAATTGTGTACGCCCAGTGTATGCGTTGCGTCCGTCAGCTCAAAATTTTCAAACTGGTGACCCTTTTAGGGTAAATGGCTAGATTCCGAGAGAAGCCAAACGCGCGAGGGGGGAGTCAGAAAGTTAGGCGGGCAGGTAAGAAGTTTGCGGGTACGACGTGGCAGCAGCAAGCACAAGACTGGGTTGATTTGCGGAACATGGGAGAGGCCTTTGAACCTCAGTTGGCGTAGCCAGGCTTCTGCTACTGCTGATGATGATGTGTTTAATGAACAATTAATGTCGACAAGTTGTGGACGCATATAGGGTGCAAAGGTATTCTTAGGTTTAGATGCGAAGCATCTTATGCTCGGGGCTGTGTCCATCCCTCCCTCCCGCGTCCGGTCACTTTGATGAAGTAGGGAAGCACCTACTATGCGAACCAGAACACTGCAGTACAATAAGGCCGTCAACCACCCACCACAGTCACCGGAGTCATGGCTGAGAGCACAGAGTGGCTGCTTAGCAATGGCTAGACTGGTGGTGGGTGCAAGCAAAGAATAACACGCACTACCGGTGTTAACACGCCGCTGCCGCGAAACGGGAGCGGCGACGTTTCTCCCGCTCAAGCCAGCCATCTCCCCTCTGCTTCGCATCCACACATGGTTCCTTATAGCGGTGGATAGGGAAGTTTTTTTAGTATAAAAGCAAATTGAGATTTCTCGCATTCGTCACGTAGGCACCAAAATGGTAACTTTAAACAAAAGAATACGTGGTTGCATGAACACAACTCTGGAAGCCTGGCTGCACAGGGTTCACGTATGTGCCTTGGGAATATCGCGCAGGCAGATCTGTACGCAAAGTGAATGGGCGCGCTGCAACTGATCTGATCCAAAATTTGCAGGCATGCGATACGACGTGGGTTCAGCTTTCAGCAAGGGTCGCCGGGCTAACCAGGACGCCGTCGTGGTTTCCAGACTTCGGGCTGCCGGTGCAATTCTGGTGGCGATGACCAACGTCCCGGAGCAACTTCTCTGGTTCGACTGCGAGAACACACTTGATGGAGCCACCCGGAATCCATACGACGCACGCCGCGTTCCCGGTGGAAGCAGCGGTGAGTATTTGGTTTACAGCGCTGAAACAGAGATTATGCAGATCAAGCATCTAAGTTATGCGGGAACTGCCAGCATGAGATAATTGACCGAAATCTCGTCACTCCTGCGTAGTGCACCAAAGAGGCGTGAAAATGGCGTAGAAAGTTATTAAGCGTGGTACTATAACTGAGAATCCAAATGGCCAATCTTCTCAGGGCTTAGCAATCTTCCACCTCGACGCAAGAGCTTACGGAGCTACTCATATTTTAGTTGCTATAACAGGATAGTCTCGCAAAATGTGCGAGGCCGTCGCGTGACATGATTTGCAAATAGCACTCCGGTATTGCGAGAGGAAAATGTGCTGCAGCTGTCGGGGAGGGGTCTGTCTGCAGCTGTCGCCAGACGAGTGCCTGGCGTCACTTTAGCTTGGGGTGAGGCGGGGGCACCATCCGCCTGCCTAACTGGTAGTGCTTGGTGATGTCGTTGTACCTGAGTGAGCATTCTCGCGTTTATGCAATAGGATGTTCGAGCTTCATGAAGGAGGGGATCTCCGACTCTGTGCGGCGGGATCTCCGACTCTGTGCGGCGGGTTATTTCCCAGGGGAGCTCGCGTTGGAGGAGATTGCCTTATAAACGCTGGGCGGGCTCGCTCGTCAATATTTTTCCCATGAGCAGAGCAGAAAAGAAAATGAAATTGGAGCACGATAGGGATTGTCAAATGAAAACCAGGCCTGTAGTTAGTCAGCAGTGTCTTAGTGTTTCTTTTCTTCGTCGTTGCATTTAAATATTGCTGCAACGACTCCGCATGCAAAACCAACAACTAGCCCAGATGCAAACCATTCTACTGAGGAGGTTGCTTGTGGACGCTGGGTGCGCCCCCTCCTATTATTTTTGTCTTCTGTAGTTTCAACTGACCCCCTCCCCACCCCCCGGCCAGGCACGCGGCAAATCAAGGTACTCGAGGCGTTAGCTGAAACGCCATTACCTGAGCCGGCAGCCCACGTGCTCTCGATTTCTCCAGTTAGATGCATGCAAGCGCATTTCAAGTGTAGTGGTAGCAGACACCGCGTGCTTGCTTGAAATCACGTGGCACGAGGAGTTCGCTGAAACTTCACTGCCTGGGCCGGAGCCTTCTCGCTTTGACCAATCAGGTGGAAACGCACACACTTACGACACCATGTGGTGCTAACTAGCCAGTAACACACAACTGTGCGCCTACAGCTTTTCACGGCGTGGACCTGGTTGTATTCTTTTTCACTCACCCCGAGATATCGCACTTAGCGCTTGTCGATTACCGTCTCATTAGTGCCGTTGTGCTGCAATGTGGGCCTTTGCTTCTGAAGCGGTGAATATGAGTGTGGTACGCCTTTGAAACTGAAATTGTTCAGGATATCAGACAAGCTTAATGAGCTTGACAAATCATTTACCACTGGGCGGTAATGGTTGCCTACCGAAAATGTCTGCCGGTATTCAGCGCTGAGCATGAACATTGCATGCAGTGCGTACATCTCATAGGCCAAACGAGCACTTTTTTTCCTATTATTATAGAAATCTTTCCAAACCGTGTTCTTCTGCGATCGACAGGTGGCGAAGGCAGCCTGATCGCTGCAGCTGGATCTGTGATGGGAATCGGCACTGACATTGCCGGAAGCATACGGCTGCCATGTGCTTACTGCGGCATCTTCGGGCATAAGCCAACGTCAGGTTGGTATTTTGTAATGGCCTTGCCGAGAAACTCTGTTTTGATATTGCTGTGACGTGTTCGCAAGCGCTAAATACTATATTCCCAAGCAGAATATCCTGTGGTGGTTCTCTAACGTAAACCCATAACGAAGGAAAGAAGGGGAAATTTAAGGGCTCGTTTTTCTTTGTTAGACAGAATAATAATAAAAACCAACAGAAAAATGTCAAGGAAAGTATAGGGGATATTATTAGTAGTAATTGTAATGTGAATATAAAGAAAGAAAAGTGGACGAAAAGATAACGTGCCGCTGGCAGGGATCGAACCTGCCACCTTCAAATAAAACATCCGATTTTCTACCAACTGAGCTACAGCAGTAATCATACCCCCCCCCCCCTCCCACCGCCCCCCCCCCCCCCCGTCTTCTTTGTCGGGTATATATTGTCGCGATGCAACGCGAACAAAAGACACGAACAACTTGCGACAGCGAAACAGCGTGTTCAAGATCAGCTGTACAGAAAAACGTCTTCGTCTTTCTCTCCGAAACCTACTGTCCCACTGGCCGGAGTATGAAAAACATCGCCATCGTCATTGTCTTTTACGTATATACAGGTGTCACTTGCCCCTCCTTATAGGAGCATCCCCCCCGATGCTACATCAGAGCCGCCGTTTTATGAAGACGCACAGTCAGTCGCTGACATACGGCTTCATGCGTACGACATGTACAAGTTCAGGCCGGTGCTGGCGACGCTTCGTGCCAGAGGGACTGTCGGGGACGACCTCGTAAATGACGTCACTCAACTTTCGCGACACTCGATATGGCCCGAAGTACCGCCTTAAGAGTTCCTCGGACAGTCCACGTTTTCGTATGGGTGTCCAAACCCACACTTTGTCGCCGGTTTCGTAAGTTACAGCTCTACGGTGGGCATTGTACCGGCCTGCGTCATACACTTGTTGCTGGCGGATTCACAAGCGTGCGAGCTGCCTGGCTTCTTCCGCGCGTTCGGTAAATATGTCGGCGCCCGTGTCAGTGTCGTCCCATTCATGTGGCAACTGTTAAAAACACGAGAGACTGACGCAGACACAGAGGGCCCATTCCAACTTCATCGTCTTCTTCTTTTCTCTACGAGCCCCCCATCCTTTATTAAACCACTTCTTTTTCTACAGCAACATCGCATCCAGCATTGTTCGTACCTCCCGTCCGTCAACGAGGCTGAATGGGGTCACACGAGTCGTTTCTTGCTTAGCTGCATTGCACGCGAACGTGATGTAGGGCAAGAATTCATCCTAATTTTTATGTTGGACATCCACGTACATCGACAGCATGTCTTCTATCGTCTTGTTTAGGCGCTCTGTCAGTCGGTTCGTTTGCGGGTGGTAGGCGGTGGTCTTACGATGACTCGTTCCACTTAACAGTAAGACGTGTTCCAAAAGAGCTGCCGTGAATGCGGTTCCGCGGTCTGTTATCACGGCGGTTGGTGCACCATGTCGTAGTACAACATTTTCTATAAAAAATCTCGTGACCTCCGCTGCTGTGCTTCTTTGGATAGCCTTCGTTTCGGCGTACCGGGTCAGGTAATCCGTTGCGACAATAACCCAGCGGTTCCCTGCAGTAGAGGTAGGAAGTGGACCGAAGATATCCATGCCGATCTGGTCGAATGGTGTACGTGGGACCTGAACAGGTTGCAGCAGGCCGGCTGGTTTCGTTGGAGGCGACTTCCGTCGCTGGCAGTTGAGGCAAGTACGAATGTGGTGCTTCACGGCTGTGGTGAGCCTTGGCCAGTAGTATCTTTGCTGAACTCTTGCCAGTGTACGCGTGTAGCCTAAGTGGCCAGAAGTCACCTCGTTGTGACATGCTTGAAGCACTTCAGTACGAAGGGCTGCACGAATGACGAGCAAGTAGGGAGATCCGATCGAGGAAATGTTTCTTTTGTAGAGGACTCTGTTCCGTAAAGAAAACGACGACAATACTCTTGTAAAAACTCTGGGTGCACTCCGAGATCGTTCGTCCAAGTAATTAATTCAACCACGCAACTCCGGGTCGTCACGTTGTTGTTGGGCGTTGGCGGACGTGTCGAGGACACCAAGGAATGCCGCTTCATCCTCATCAGGTAGAGAAGCCGACTGTATTGGCGATCGGGAGAGGCAGTCGGCGTCCATATGTCGCTTCCCCGACTTGTGTATGACCGTCATGTCACACTCTTGCAGCCTCAGACTGCAACGCGCTAATCGGCCGGTGGGATCTTTAAGATTAGTCGACCAACAAAGTGAATGATGGTCGCTAATAACTTTGAAGGGGCGGCCATACAAATACGGGCGAAATTTCATAACTGCCCATACCACGGCGAGGCATTCTTTCTCCGTTGTCGAATAGTTGGCCTCTGCGCGTGTTAGCGTTCTGCTTGCGTAGGCGATCACTCTTTCTATGTCCTCTTGCCGCTGCACAAGCACATCTCCCAGACCTACATTGCTAGCGTCGGTGTGAAGCATCGTGGGGGCTTCCTCGTCGAAGTGGGCAAGCACTGGGGGGCGTTTGAAGACGTTGACGCAGATCATTAAACGCAGCTTCCTGTTCTTCGTTATGGCATATGGCAGCGCACACCAAGTAAGACAACGATCACGCACACAGAGGGACGACACGCGGAATCGTTGTCTTACCTGGTGTGCGCTGCCATATGTCATGACTTACCAACTAGCCCGCAAATACGTTCTTCGTTCCACTGAATGGCGACGTCATCCCTCGTGAGGCGAGTTAACGGCGACGCAATGCGTGCGAAGTCTGCGATAAACCGCCGATAATAAGCACAAAGGCCCAGAAAGCGTCTGACAGCCTCCTTATCGGACGGTACCGGGAACTGTGCAACGGCGGCAATTTTTTCTGGATCGGGCCGTACGCCTGCGTGGCTGACGACGTGACCAAGGAATTGCAGTTCTTCAAAACAGAAGCGACATTTTTCTTGTTTCAATGTGAGGCCCGCGGACCGTATGGCTCGTAAAACAACTTCCAGCCTTTTGAGGTGCTGGTCAAAAGTTGCGGAAAACACTATGACGTCGTCTAGATAGACTAAGCACGTTTTCCACTTCAAGCCCGAAAGTACGGTGTGCATGAGCCTTTGAAAAGTAGCAGGCGCGGAGCACAAACCGAAGGGCAAGACTTTAAATTCATATAAGCCATCAGGCGTCACAAAAGCGGTTTTCTCCTGGTCTCTCGGGTCTACCTCGATTTGCCAGTATCCGCTCCTCAAATCCATGGAAGAAAAGTAGCGAGCGTGTCGAGTCTGTCAAGGGAGTCATCGATACGTGGAAACGGGTACACATCTTTCGTGGTCACCTGATCCAGCTTCCTGTAGTCCACGCAAAAACGCAGGGTGCCGTCCTTTTTCTCAACTAGCACTACAGATTACGCCCCGGGACTCTGTGATGGCTGAATCACGTCATCTTCAAGCATTTTCGCTACTTGTTGGTGTATCACTTCGCGTTGCTTTAGAGCCACACGATAAGGATTTTGGTAAATGGGTCTCGCCGTGTCTTCGGTAATTATTCGATGTTTTGTTAGCGGTGTCCGACCAACTCGCGATGTTGACGAAAAGCAGTCCTGAAGTTCGGCTAGCAGCTCAAGAAGTCTCTTTCGCTCGTCCTTTGGTAGAGTCATACCAACGTCGAGAGCGGGTTCCCATTCCTGTTTAGGCGCTTCGTCTAGTACCGATAAACTGCCTTGGACTTCTATGATATTGTCGAAGTAAGCGATGGCTGTGCCCTTCGGGAGGTGCCGGCGCTCGGCACTAAAGTTGGTGAGGAGCAAGTTCGTTTTTCCACCAGTGACACGGACAATACCTCGTGCGACTGAAATCCCATGGCTAAGGAGCAGCGAGCTGATTTGGTCGGCAATGCCTTCGTCGTCAAACGGTGCGTGCCCTTCCACCGAAACCAGAGTGCATGACCGTGGCGGGATGACCACATTATCATCAGTTACACGTAAAGGGTTACGTATCGAGCCTGAACAGTCGACTAAACTAGGGCTGCAGTAAAGTAGATAGGTGGGCGAGTTGGAACTGATTCATATTGAAAACTTTTCAGCGCGAACGGGACGGAGCACAGAGAGGACACTACACAACACAAGCGCTGTCTAACAACTGAAGCTTTATTGAAAGAAAAACAACCACCTTGAAAACCAACAACGCATGCGCGAAAGTTAACTGTTATGAAAGAACTCATTGAGCTTACGTAGCTCACAATCTAAAAGGCAAACGGACGGCTCAGATATGCAATCACCTCCCGCATCTTTTATGAAGTACGCTTCCGCGAGTTCCCGTGCCCTTCTATCACTATGTTTGCGCAGGATGACAGTGTTGTCAAAGAACGGTTTGCAGCCACACGCCCTACAATGCGTCGAAAGGTGTGACGTCGGCGTTCCCGTCAAGGTGCTGTTGTGCTGGCGGAGCCTTTCATTAATGCATTTCCCGGTATATATAGGCCAGTCCGGGAAATCCCCATCCCATCCCAATAAAGGGCATACGGCAGGGAGACACGATCTCTCCAATGCTATTCACCGCGTGTTTACAGGAGGTTTTCAGGGCCCTAGATTGGGAAGAGTTAGGGATAAGAGTTAATGGAGAGTATCTCAGTAACCTGCGATTCGCTGATGACATTGCATTGATGAGTAACGCGGGTGACGAATTACAGCTTATGATTACTGAACTGGATACGGAAAGTAGAGAGTAGGTCTGAAAATTAATATGCATAAAACTAAAGTAATGTGGAACAATCTTGGCAGAGAACAGCGCTTTGCGATAGGTGGCGAGACGCTGGAAGTTGTAAAGGAGTACGTCTACTTAGGACAGGTAGTAACCGCGGAGCCGAACCATAATTGGTACGGCGCTCGTCAAAATGGGGCCGATACACTGGGGGGTCCTTGAGAACCAGAGTCTTCGCGGCGTGACACGTAGTCGTCGTTGGCGCGTCGATGGTCGGACCATGGCCTGAGAGGGCAAAGCGAATTGAGGTGGTGCCAGCAATGTCGGGAAATGTGGCCCACACCCCCGCAGTTCAAACAAAGTGGACGCCTGTCTATAGTGCGCCAGGCGTCTGTTTTGCGAAACTGTGGACGCCGCACCGACTCATCTTGTGACGAAGGCCATGGCATGCCGGCAGACGGCAGGTCGTACGGTGGCAGGACAGTAGGGTGCCTCAGTGTCTCCGCTTGCGGTGGTGACCAAGGAACGGCTGCAGACGGCTGGCGGTACGACGGCGGAATGGGTGGCGGGCGTCGAAGGGCGGCGGCGTAACTCATGGGACGCTGCTCCTGAGCGGGATTAGCCGTCGAGAATGCTTGGCGTATTTCTTCGCGGACAACTTCAGCGACAGACGCCATGGGTGTTTCCTCGATCGGAGTCCGCAACTTCTGCAGCTCCTCGCGAACAATCTCTCTGGTCTAATCACGCAAGGAGCTCTGACGTCATAGTGGCGGCATGAATGTGGGTGCTGCTGGACAAGCGATCGTACTGTCGGCATCGTTGGTGAAGAGCGCGCTCGATAGCCCTAGCTTCCTTGATGAAGCCCTCCATGGTGCTTGGCGAGTTGCGCAGAAGTCCGGCGAACAATTGCTCTTTTACGCCGCGCATGAGGTAGCGCAACTTCTTGTGATCGGTCATGTGCGGGTCAGCTCTGCGAAAGAGACGGGCCATGTCCTCGGCGAACATTGCGACCGTTTCATTGGGTTTCTGAACCCGTAGCTCGAGTAATTGCTGGGCACGGTCGCGTCAGTTGACATTGGCAAATGTGTCAACCATCTGCCGTTGAAAGTCGCTCCATGTCGAGACTGCCTTCTCTGTTTTCGTACCAAGTACGAGCGCTGTCGTCGAGGTAGAAATAGGCGCGGGAGAGCTTCTGCTCAGCAGACCACTGGTTGATCTTGGCGACCCGCTCATAGTGGTCAAGACAGTCTTCAACGTCTTCATGTGCGCCACCACCAAAGCGATGAGGCTCGAGTGGTTGAAAAAGCGTTACTTGAGAAGGGGTGGGAGGACCACTGCCTTGAATTACCTGTTGTGGGCTGGCGTTGGCCATTGGTAGAGCTGAGCAGTGCCTTGGAGAGGGCTCCTGCGAGGGGGGTGAACTTTGGAGGGAGGCCTCGCAGCCGACGGCTGAAGCGATGCACGGGAGTTGTTATAGGTGCGTCTGCGCTGGATGAACGGCTCCCAGTGGGAGTGTGGAGCATCAGGCAGGGTCGCAGTCGAGCACCTCCACCAGTGTCGCGATGCAACGCGAACAAAAGACACGAACAACTTGCGACAGCGAAACAGCGTTGGTTGGTTGGTTGGTTCCTTATTGTTTTGGCGCAACCCACCTCGGGGCATAGGCCATGAAATCGGATGGTGTCTTGCTTAAGAAACAAATTGACATGTTCAAGATCGGCTGTACAGAAAAACGTCTTCTTCGTCTTTCTCTCCGAAACCTACTGTCCCACTAGCCGGAGTATGAAAAACATCTCCATCGTCATTGTCTTTTACGTATATACAGGTCACAATATGTTCATTTATAAACGTGGAATTGTCAGTCACTAGTAGTCATGACAGTGAGCGTGGAACACTTTTTCTGCCTGTTGGCATCACGTAGCACGGGATCTAATAACGAGCAAGCAACTGACCAGTAATCCTTGGCATACTACGCGAAGGCATCGTAATATCAAGTTCTCGAGAATTCAAGCAACCAAGGCATTAAGATTTCTAAGGAGAACAGACTTGCACAAGCGGCTGTATACTCATGATGCCGTATACCGGACAAAACTGCCGCTCTGCTTTGCGACGTTGTGTGTGCTCCCCTTTCCTTCGCTTTTCCTTTACTCTTATTCCAGTCTCCCCCATCCCTGTGCAGGGTAGCGTATACTGGTTACGCCAAACCGGTTAGCATCCCTGCCGTTCCTCTCTCTTGTTTTCCTTTTTTTGTTTTGTTATGAAATTTAAGCAAATTCGCCTTCCTATTTTCACTTAAAATGAGGCCATTGCACTCCGCATATCGAGTGTCTGCGGGTAGCCCACGTGGTATCAGCACTAAAGGTTCGGGGTGTCAACGCGCCGAGCCCTGGTAATTCATGCTCATGAGCGCTCAAGCCAGTTCAGATAACATGAACGGGTGCATCGGCACTTTATTTGTGGCTCATGCCATGTCGGCGACCACGTGGCGCAGTTTTCATACACGGTGATTTGCCACTGCTCTATGTCGGTTTAGTAATTGAAGCGTGCAACGAGCGCTTTCATACACGTAAGACGCGTCGCTTCGTGTCGGCTGTGGGCTACGCGAGAATTTAGGCCAGTTATTCTTATATGGGGGCCTACGGAACCTAGGGGGCCCGCGAAACCATTTTTGTGAGGCCGGGAAACCTATACCCACACAAAATTGTTTTCATGTCCCGTGACAGAGGCTCCTTTCGATGTTTATGCTTTGCCGCATAACATTCTTGCCTTGCGGCGAAGCTGACTCAAGTTTTACCTTCAGGTGATTGCTGCATGCGAGTATGGCTTTTCCAGACGTGCTTATTTAATGAGCAAACATAGCTAGAAACAGGTTGAATGTGGCTGCACAACTTAGTCACAAGCTGTTAAGACCGAATTGGTGTGGCCCTGTCATGCAGGTTTGCGGTACTCTAAGTAGTAAGTCTGAGACAGAGCCTCAGAGAAGAAATGACGAAGCCGGTTTAACAATCAAACAAGAAAAGTAAGAACTTTAAGAAAAATTGGAAAACTAAAGTAAGGAATTACAAACTATACAATCGGTCTTAGGTTACAACCTACGGTGAATCTTTTATCGTCCCGCTCTAGCGTCTATAAAGGTAAAGAGTCACCGGTGGTGTTGAAGACGGCGAGGCTTGGTAGGCAGACGTCGGTGAGGCGGCGATGCTGACGACGTCACCGTCGCCGAGGTAACGTGTCCGCCAGCACGTCGGAGCCTGACGGAGGATACGGCTCAGTTGAGGCGCCGCGCTCGTTCCCAGCAGGGAACGCCACACAGGAGGTTCCGCCCTCCACGGGCGGTTTGGGACCAGAGTCGAGGCTCGGACACCAGGAACGTGGCCTGGAACAGTCACGGCCGGAACTCCGTGAAGCCGGGTACCTCCGGGTACTCCGTGACCAGCTGGAGCGTCCTGGACATGTCGGACTTCTCGCGTTCGGGTCCGGAACCCGACACTGCAGCCGCGCGACACCAGCGACCTTCGCTCCAGACTGTTCCAACCCGCTCTGCGCTCGACTGGGCCTCGAACGTTTTTTCCCTTCTCTTCTTCTTCCCCGTGCCTGCTTCTCATTGGTCTTCCTACGGACCTTGATCATGCGAGCTTTCCCGCAAACTTCTTTTGGCGGACCGGGGTTTCACGCGTGACTTTTCGCGCCTACGTCGTCGTCTTCTCTCCGCCGCTCAATCGCTGCCGTTGCCTCAGAGCACGTCTCGCTGCATCGCTGCCGCTGTCGCAAGCATCGCTGCCGTTGCCTCAGAGCACGTCTCACACAACACCACGTTGCCACCACACTTGAACACCACCACACTACAGTTCACCACAGGCCCTTTAGTTTGGCCATTATTTGACAGGGAGACATCAAAGGCACCTATTTCACGCTGCACGTTGTGTTAACTTATGATTTTCTCCCTCTTCTCTCTCTTCAAGCGGTCACTCAACACTTGAAATAGTCCACAAGGGGTCCATGAAACGTGACTGACAACCATGGAGGTGGACTGTCGATGACTAGTGTCAATCCAATTCGTTGCAGCGACGGCGTCGATAATTACAAAAAAGTGGCCTCTTCACCGCAACGCGTGGTTGCTCGCGCCGTTTGGAAGACTGACGCGCAACTCTGCTACCTGGAGGTAGCATACGGAGTAACTCTACTGTCGCCTAAAGTCCCTGGAACGCGAAAAGTACCGCAATCCCTTGGCTCGCAGCCTTATTTGGTCCAGCGCGGCTGAATTTTACGCGAAGTGCGCTTTCGCAGCGTCGAATGAAGCATAGCGTTGTTCTTAACTGATCACGAGAGAAATAGCTGCAGGTTTACTTGCCTATACTCGCGCGCACACCTTCTAACGCGAGAATGATATGCGAACTGCGCGGAATTTACGGGCTCGGCTGTCGGAGTTTATTGAATATGAATCATTTCTTATCGAATTTCTGTGCCTTTGAAGTATCTGTGTCTGTCTGTCTGTCTGTCTGTCTGTCTGTCTGTCTGTCTGTCTGTCTGTCTGTCTGTCTGTCTGTCTGTCTGTCTGTCTGTCTGTCTGTCTGTCACCGTCCTCCCAGCGCCACCGCGAGGCGGCCGCGGCAACTTAGCAAGCTCTCCATCCAATTTGCGGTGGAGTTTCATGAATCATGAGCTTAAGCGCATTGAAGGACGCTGATAGGGCGAACGAAAAAAGAGGGAAATTTGCGTTTAGCTCATATTTCAGAAGAGCTTGTGTGGGGGGCTAGTTGGAACATACTGCAGGAAAAGACAGCGCTGCGATGTTGAGAACACGAAAAACAGGGACGACACAGACGAAACGCATCTGATTTAATGAAACGAAGCGACTAAAAAAGGGGGGTGGAAACATGTAAATGAGAGGGCACTGTGGGCAAACCGCGTATGAGCCAGCAGGGGTGTGCTATCTATGTAGAAACACGTGCATTTATATTTTCTATAAGTGTACAGTTGCATAGGAATATTGAAATGACAAAACGTACAAATGCTACTACAGGTATAAAGATGTTTGTTCGGTAGTAACGACAAATCACTTAAAGCAGATTTGTCCTACACGCGCAAGTTCAAGATATCGTTGAACATTTTCAGCGACGATTTTTTTTCTGCTTGAGCGTTGTTATGCTTAGATTTAGTGCTACCTTTGCTAACTTAAGCTCACACGATTTATGTACGCTTTCAAGGTGTTGTTCCGCTTGATGGTCTTCTTCCCGACGTTGGCACAATGGTCAAGTACAACTCCGCTGGGCCGATGTGTAGGTACGCAGAAGATCTGCCACTCATGCTCAGCGTCATGGCCGGAGAAAAAGCTACAGAGCTACGCCTGGACAGCCAGGTAAGCGTTTAACTTTAATACAGAATATTGCCACACGCGTTTCTTATTTTAAATGCGTATGCATTTCTTAGTCGGGCTATGTCAGGCATCCGGCGTTGTCCGCGGCGGCGCGCTCACTCCCTCTCCCATAGCAACAGCTGCGGGCGCGCGCGCTTATCCTCGCCCCCCAGCAACCGGAGAATGTGGTGCGAGAGAGTGTAGGAGAGGGTAGGCGCAGTGCTTCGCCGCTCCTTCTCTCGCCGTTCGCTCTCTCTCTTCCCTGCGCCCCACTCTCCCGTCCGCTCGCGCCTCACTCTCGACCGTTCGCTGGCTGGGTGCCTCTCAAGGCGATGGCAGAAGTCGGTGTCGGCGCAAGAAATGCATTCGCATTTCCTCACGATTCCCTTCGGGGAGGTGGGGGGCATTTTTTTTCACTTTTGGTTTTCACCCACAAAGACTGTCAGCAATGCTCAGCGCAAACGGCGTCTCATTGTTCGAGAAGCTTTGCGATTATTGTAGATCGTTTTGTTAAGATTGCGCGCAAGACGCGAACAATCGAGCTTATTCCAGAGCTTGCGCGACACACGTATAAATAAAACTTCAATAAACCTTCGGTTGGGCCTAGTTGGTACATAGCATTTAAGGTGAAAACTTAAGCGCTAACAAGACGGACCAGAAAAGACAGAAGAGACGAGCACTGGCGCTTGTAAGCGCCAGTGCTCGTCTCTTCAATCCTTTGTGCTTCGTCTTGTTAGTGCTTAAGTTTTCACCTTCAGCACGTAAAAATACCGATGCGCTTCACCGCTTCTCAGTTGATCGACGGCAGACGCTCCGTTCGCCGCTATCGGTGCCAGTGTGTACAGGCACCCATCAATGCAATTTACGAGGTGCGACGGTAGCGCCAGAACACACATCCTAGCGAGTAGACGCAGCAAAATCGGGCCCGCCACTGCGTAGCCTAGCGAGTAGTCCCAGCAAAATCGAACTCGCCAGGCACAGCTGCATCTTTGTTCAGGTGGGGGGTAGGGGGGGTCACGGGTGATTATGGACGCACCCAGGAAGTGTTTGTTGAAACGGCTGCCAAAAGGGAGACACTTGAGCGCGTCGATGTGGTATGCGAGCGTTTCATTTTCTTGGTATCCCTGGCGGTCGGTATCGTCAATGGTGAGGCGGTTCACAAGAGCTCCATCGCGCCCTCTGGTCAGTGACGGGTGCCTATTGCTGTAATCTGACTTTCCGTTTACCGGTCTCAAGTTCGGCCCAATGAACACTTTCATCTTGGACATACAGACTGCCGCCGTCATCTACGTCACGACCGCGTGACAATATCGCTATTATCGGTTCCAGCAGCTTATGTTTTTAAGCACGTCCTCAAACAGGAATTCGTATTGTCTTGAATAAACTGTGCCCACGTGTTCCTTCATGGTGTTTTCAAGATTTCCTAATAAGTAAGATTATGAACACACACACACCGCAATATTAGAAAAAGAAGGGGAATATCTCCTCATGTTTTGTAGTGAATAACTTGTGCCAAATCTTAAACATCAGTAGTGTGTTGTTTCACGAACAAGACATCTTCATATGAGTTATTTTTATTTCCTCGCCTATCCGTGTAGAATGACACTAGAATAATAGAATGTAACCCATAAAGGTAACCTTATAAGCAGGGCTGGGCACAGATACTTTGAAGTTCTATCGCGATACGATACAAGACACTCAGGCGAGAAGTATTGGAGATGCAGCTACAAGATACTACCGCAACAATTGTATCCGATACGATACATGCCAATTGTATCTTAAGATACTTCGATACATTCGCAAATTTGTTGTTAGAGACCCCGATAATGTAGCGGACAGCGCCTATACACAAAAAGGATTGCTTGAAAGTTTAAGTGATTAATTTAATTTCATTTTATTGAAATGTCTGTTATTATCTCAAACGTATTGCCCTTTTTGGTCAAAGTACATTAGTTTACTTCCGATCTTATGAAGGTTTCTTTTAGCTTAGCGTAAAAGCTTAGATGTGTTGGTTAAACAATGGAGTGAACACAGTGCAAAAGAAGACGGGGACAAGGAAGGGCGACGCACACACAGCGCACAACACTTTGTCGCGCATCTCAGTGGCACATATATAATGTTCATCCTTCCCTTCCATTGAATAAAATCTTGTAAGTCAGCGCTGTGTGTGCGTCACCCTTCCTTTTCCCCGTATTCTTTTGCGCTGTGTTCCCTCCAATTCCCCATACTATGCTCGATTTCCGCCCTGGCCTCTCAACGCAAGACGTTCTCTTGCAGCTTCACCACGACGTCCTCAGCTCAACCACTTTCTCAGACACGAAGGCTCTCCTCAGCCTCGATCTTCATAAGGTGTTTGACCAGGTCTCTCATTCGGCTATCCTAAATGAACTTGGAGCCCTCAACCCCGGCGCTCGACTTTTCAACTATGTTCGCTCCTTCCTGACCGATCGCACTACCGAACTCATCGCGGGAGATCTTCGGTCAACCCCGTACGCTCTCGGCTCGTGGTACACCCCAAGGCGCGGTCTTGTCACCTTTTCTTTTTAACCTCGCCCTCCGCTCGCTTCCTGAACAGCTCGACCGCATCCCTGGCCTAAAACACACCATGTATGCGGATGACATGACTTTCTGGGTCACGTCAGGTTCCGTCGGGCACATCGAGCAGACCTTGCAACGCGCCACCGACGTTGTCATGGGCATGTGCACGCGGCTGGTCTCACCTGCTCGGCGGCCATATCAGCCCTTCTCCTCATGCGGCCCCCCCCGACCGGCGCCGCCACAAAACACCCCATCCCACCATCGTGGTTTACGCCAACTCTACCCCCCGTTCCCGTCGGCTCGCATCTCCGCGTGCTGGGTTTGTTCTTTGAATCCAACCACCGCAACACTCACACTATCGACCAGCTCTCGCTTTCGGTTCAGCAGACTGCGCACGTGCTAGGTCGTGTTCGAGCGCGGCGCGAGGATATGCGCGAACGCGATCTACTCCGCCTAATTGACGCTTCCGTAATTTCCCGTCTCACCTACGGCCTGCCTTACACTCACCTTCTCAAATCTGAACGCGACAAGATCGACGTGCTCATCCGTCGGGCATACAAGACTGCCCTCGGTTTTCCCCTAACGCGCCAACGGAACGCCTCCTCCGCTTAGGGGTACACAACACCGTCGACAAGTTGGTTGAAGCTCACCGTACCGCTCAAGTGCAGCGCCTTTGTCGTTTGCCGACTGGCCGCTGGATCCTCTCTTCCATCGACCACGATACCTCCTCTCATCCACCGGACCTGGTCTCACTACCACACGCCCTTCGGGCAGTTTTCTACGTCAAACCACTACTTAAGAACATGCTAGCGGGCCACCATGACGCCCGCCGTCAAGCCCGCGTGGCCATGCTTCGTAACAAGTACGCCAGCCACCCAGCCGACGTTTGCGTCGACGCGGCTTGTTACACCTCGCCCGGAGACGCCTTTGCCGTCGTCTCCGTCTCGCCCTCCTCGCCGGAGCACACGAAGTCGACAGTCATAGCCGGCACCGTGCGCACAACCTACGCCGTCGAGGCTGAGGAGGCGGCCATTGCCTTGGCTGCCACGTCTACCGATGCCTGTGTAGTACTCAGCGATTCTAAGCCCGCCATCTCGAATTTCGCCCGAGGCCTTATCTCGCCTACCACCCTACGGCTCCTTCGCCCGCTCTTGCTGCGGGATGAACCGCGCCACATTGAACTGGTCTGGGTCCCCGCCCACTCGGGTCACCCCGGCAACGAGTCAGCTCACCAACACGCTCGAGGATTCGTCAACCGAGCGGTGGGCTCCTCTGAGTCGGACGCCCTGGTGCCGGAGCACCTGGTCACCTACCATGACATCGCCCAGCACTATTGCCTTGAACGGTACGCCTACCCACCCCCCTCACGAAAGTCTTCCCAAGAGGTCCCAGATCGCCTGGCGCCGACTTCAGACCCGCACCTTTCCGTGCCCCCCTTGTGTACTCTCACATCCACCCGGGCGTTATCGATTCACGCTGCTGCCTGTGTGGAGGCGTTGCTTCGCTCAACCACATCCTCTGGGCCTGCCCGGAGGATCTCCCGCCCACCGACCTCGTCTCGCTACCCCACACCGAGGAGCAATGGGAGGCCCTTCTCTTCAGCACCGACCGAGACGTCCAGACACAGGTCCTGGCACGAGCTGAGGACACCATCGAAAAGCACGGCCTGGCAGCATACATAGCCTGAACCTCCCCTGACCCCCACACCCATTGATGAATAAAGTTGTCACTCACTCCCTCCAATCCTTTAACTGCTTAACAGCACAGCTCTTCAGACACTTCGCTGTCAGCGGTTCTTGCTTGTCATTTCTGTGATTGGTGGGAGCCGCTGCTCAGCTTGCCGACCAGCTAGCTGGTTGCCATCTAACCACACGAGTTTCAATAAGAAGCATTCGCACGATGGCGCAAATACCGGCGTTCAGTTTTATTTTGCTCATAAAAGTCCGTTTATGCAATATCGAATCACCGGTGTACAGCAGTGACAACGCTGGTAGCGACATTTTCTGTGACGCATTTTCTGTGGCATACGTAGAGCACATAAAACCGCAATTACTTTTCATATTCTTTTTATCTATTGGCGTAAAATGTTCTTTATCTCTATACTCACTAACGTGCAATCAATTTTTCTTCGACGGGAGGACATGTGCCAATCAATTTTTCTTCGACGGGAGGACATGTGCACCCCAGAAACGCCTCAGACTTATTGTGTTGTCACGTGTCGGTGACTATGAAGGAAGCGGCAGTCACTCTGGTATAGACGAAACTCTTTATCGGGCTAACTTGGGCTCACAAAACCAAGTAACTCAACGTACAGTGGTGGTCAAAATTTCACGCACCGCGGGAGCGCGTGGCGAACAGCACCGCGACGCCTTCTGACGGCTGCCTGCGAAGCTCGAGAGCGCGCTCTGCGCACGCGCACCCTTTTTTACCTGCCAGCCAGCACGTTCACTCCCTTCAACAGCGCGCGCACCGGAACGTCAGAACAAACGCAAGGTGTCACTTCTGCTGTAGCCGCGGAAATACCGAGCGGTGATATCGTGAAGAGAACACGTAATTTGTACAGGCAATGCTCGGTGCGCGCCGCATTCTACACATTAGTCCCAGACGCTCCGCGGTGACGAAAACATGCATACGGCGTCAGTTTTTTTCGAAAATCGACCTTTGTGATAAGGTTACTCAACAACTTTCATTCATGTAACACACACACGCTGGATTTTCTGGCGGTGTTCTGCGGAAGTGCCTTGCGCGCGTTCACATGCGCGTTGGAAGAAGTGACACCTTGCGCTTATTCTGGCGTTCCGGTGCGCGCGCTGGTGAAGGGAGCGAACGGGCTGGCTGGCGGGTAAAAAAGGGCGCGCGTGCGCAGTGCGGGTTCTCGAGGTTCATAGGCAGCCATCAGAAGTCGCCGCGGTACTGTTCGCCACGCGCTCCCGTGGTCCGTAAAATTTTGACCGCCACTGCACAAGCAAAGCGCACTGTACTGTGATATCGGAAATAAACGTCGTCGGCCTTCGGTAATTTGACCATCGGCAGAACGCGTCTTGTTTTATGCATCAGTGATCGCACCGTCCAGTGTTATCGCTGGTGCTCACGTAAGCTCACAAATGAACTAGAGTACGCGCGTATAACGCGTAATCTTAATAATAATTTAGGGGGTTTAACGTCCCAAAACCACGATATGATTACGAGTGACGTAGTAGTGGAGGGCTCCAGAATGTTTGACCTTCTGGTGTTCTTTAACGTGCAATTAAATCTAAGTACATGCGCTTCTAGCATTTGCGGCTGCCACGGCAGGATTTGCGCAGAATCTTAATAGAACAATCTGAGACAATCTCGAAGATTCCTAAACATTGCGGTGCGGCTTGCGCCGAGCAGTGATAAGTTCTTAGTGGTTTAAACCCGATCACACCAAAAGAAAAAGTAAGAGTGCGTGGCAGCAGTGGTGTAGCCAAGGGTGGGGGGGGGGGAGGTTCGAACCCCCCCCCCCCCCCGAAATTTTTCAATTTTGCTTGCGCATATATACAAGCACACATACAAACGCACGCGCGAACATACATAAAGTATGGTTGCACACCCCCCCCCCCCCCAGAAAAAAATTTCTGGCTACGCCCCTGCGTGGCAGTATAACTGCACAAATCGTCGCCTGAAAACGCCGCTTTCCATGCTAATGCCACATATAGTTCCGATTACCTGGCAATTAATAATAGTAACAAAAAATAGGGAGGCCTAAAAAAGGAAAACAATTATAACTAAAGAAAAGCAGTTCTGTATCGAACATTCATAGTGAATACGTATAGACAGATGATACAGGCGGCACTCCTAATATGCTATGACAATTAAGCATGAAGTATCGTCAACTTACCTGCTCGGGTTAGACAATAAAAAACTCAATGCGTACGGAAAATTGCCTAAAATGGCTCGTTGGGAAGCTCACGAGAAAAACGCACCATTTGGTATAACAGTGTTACTCGAATACCGCTCCTAATATCTTTAAGATAGCTTCTAATTATTGCCATTATGATAAGGAAAACTCAATTTCACCATTTTACGAAGCAGTAAGCAGAATGTTGCGTACTCTGTACTTCATGCATGCCCACATGATGACATAATTGTTTCCCAAATCGCCTAGGCACAAGAGTAAACTCAAGTGAATGTAACTGTGTAAACAGTAGCAGAAATAAAGCAGACACTTAAAAGTAAGGATACAACCGAGAGCTTATTTTGGCTGCTTAGAAAGGACATACTGCCGTCACCAGACCGAAAAAAAAAACAGTTGAGAGCCCTAGGTAATATATGGGATGCAAGAGAGGGACAACTAAGAAAGCACTGGTGCTGACATTCATATTATTGTCACGTGGTCGTGACGTCGACGAAGGCAGCAGGCGACGTGTCCAAGATGAAGCTGTTTATTTGGGCCGAACTTGTGGCCGGTAAACTGAAGGTGAGATTACAGCAATAAACGCTGGCACAGATAGCGGCGAACAGAGCGTCGGCCGTCGATTAACTGACAAGCGGTGAAGCGCGTCGGCATTTATACGCGTGTCATCGAATATTCCAGTCTTATCACTGGTTGTCGCGAAAGCTCTGGAATAAGCTCGCGTGTTCGTGTCTTGCGCGCAATCTTAACACAACGATCTACAATAAACGCGAAGCTTCTAGAAAAATGAGGCGCGGTTTGCGCTGAGCATTGCTTACAGTCTTTGTGGGCGTAAACCGAATACAGCACAAGTATAATACAAAACGCGCGTGGCATTATGATTTCAAGAGCTATTGGACTAGAAATAGCAAGGAGAAAGCGATACGGTACGCCAAGATATCGTCTGGTAGGTAGACGCTCGTTCTATTAGATCTAGCATCGGTGCCGGCGGTGCTATAGATGGAATCTTATTCGCACATAAGTCAATCACGTGTAATTGAAACTTACATCCACAAGATCCTTCAAATCGTTGATGTGTGAAAGCCACGAGATGCAAAGCAGCCCCGTGCTTCAGATTTCGTAACGAAGCGCCACATATGAGGGCGGCATCAGGATTTGTGTGCTCATCGCCGCACGCACTGTGGCAAGCGGCTCTGGTAGGTGGCTAAGAGTAACTGTCATGGCACTGACACAAATAAAAGTGAAGAAAGACGAGAAAAGAAAACGCACGTGGGCAAGCTCGCAAACGTCTACGTTCGCGCGCTTATTTCTGTCGAGACTGTGCAAGCGCTTTTATATCGCTCTGCCTCACCAAAAGGGACGCGAACACCTCATCGCCTGCCCTAACTGTAGACTATGGCAGAAAGATAAAAATATGTCACTGCCTTTAGTTTTATTCAGGTGGCTTAGTGGCATCAGTAGCTTGAAAAGCGGAGTTCAGTCAGCGATTATTTTTTCGCACGGTAGTGTTGCGAAGATAGCAGTACCTTGTATCTTAAGATACAGGATACATTATTGAATGTATCGGAAATACAGATACAGATACTCGTCTTGCGAGATGTATCGCAATACAAATACAAGATACCCAAAGAGTATCTAAGATAGTATCTAGATACATGTATCTTCGATACTGCCCAGCCCTGGTAGCACGAAGCCACAGGGACGTCGGTGCAGAATTCTCTGAAAGAAAAGATTCTTTGTTGCCGAACAATTCGTCCTGGTCCGGGGTTCGAACCCGGGACCAACGCCTTTCCGGGGCGGTCGCTCTACCAATTGAGCTAACCAGGAAGCTAGCAAATGGCAGCGCGAGGGCGAATTCATCGACAACTCGAAGCACATGGACGCAAGTAATGCTCATTTGCATTACTTGTGCCCATCTGCTTCGAGTTGTCGATGAATCGCCGTCATCCTACCCTGCAATTAGAAGTGCTCGTCGATTTCATAGGTAAATAAACTCCAATTGATTAGCTTCTTTTTTTCTCGCGGCACATGAAGCTTTCGAGGAGCTTCTCCGAGCAATACACGCAAATTAAAACTTATGAACACTTATGATACAACCAAAACAATTGTTGCATGGGACAACTGGCCGGGCGGTGATCCAACAAGATAGATTATTTCGCAGCCTATCGCGTTACACTCATTCCATGTGTTACACTCCGCCTTCAGCTACGTTCGACGCCACGCAAAATAGTCGTCCGCCGAGACATTTATCTCATGCAGAAGACGAAGTGAAACGCTACACGGATTACATGACGAAACGGCAAGCTGCGAGCCATGCATTCCCACGCGTTTTAGATTTTCCATTCAGAAGCTATCCGTTGCCATTCCGTGGCTGAGAAGAACATCGTGATAAGCACATAGCCTAAATATATGGACCTGCTTGTGGATTAATCTAGCGAATACGGGCCATGCGGCTGCCTCCACCATCGTTGTTAATTTTCTGCGCAACACGAGTGTGTTCCGCCACAATGACAGTAAGTCTCTTCAACCTACATCACGCCTACGATTACCATCTGCTGTCCAGTAGTTCGTTATATCGCAAGAATAGCAGCAGCGGCACCAAATAATTCCGTCCTTGACTCGAGCGAAGCGTGACAGTCTTGATCGCCGAGAGTTCGACCAGCGCCTCCAACAAGAAGGCGTCGTTCGACAGAGCGAGTAGCAGCACCGATCGCGGACGCAGGTCAGAGGCATACATTCAAAGCCCACCTACTGACTTCTCAGTCCCCTCCGACAACGAATAACTCTGCGCTTCACACGGGCAGCAGACAATTTAAAATCGAGGCAACAAAATGAAGAAAAGCGCGCTTTTTCTCAACGCACTAATTGGACATATGACGGCGGTTCATGAAATTCTTATTATACGTGAGGCCATAGGCGTCGGGCCCCCCCCAGCCCAGTCATTTAAAGGGCACGCAAAATTCAGCCCCTTACCTTTCCTGAGTCGCCTTTCACGTCAGGTTTTAGTGCGCAGGGTAATGGCTACGCATGGTGTTTTGAAAGTTATGGCGAACGGCGACCAATTAGGCACCCCTGATGTTAGTTGCAAATAACTGTTTACCCCGTAAATAACCGGTAAAGCTGGGGACCGATGGCAGGCCTTTTTGAGATGCACGTCATCGCTACTCTTTTAATTTCTGTGTCGTTGGTTTCTTCGGACTCGGCGACCGGGGGGGGGGGGGGGGGGGGCACTGCAACACAAACTGCCCCCCCCCCCCCCCACTTAGGAAATGGAAAATCCTGTGCACGCCTATGCGTGAGGCGTTTATTTTCTGGGATTATAGAGCATGAGTCCACTTCTACGTTTCCTGAGCACAGCACAGACAGACAGGTGTTAGTGACGAAAGTGAGCTTTTTTAGGTGGGAAATACTGCACAGAAGCGCCCCGAACAAATCTGAAAAGTGTACCTTAACACTGCGGGTGCCCCATCAGCGCATTCATTAGCGTTGCCTTTGAAGAGGCTCGAAACCCAATCATGACAGCATGACAGCAACGTCGCAATGGACACAAGCATACATTTACGGCCCCGAGCGCGTAAACATGCAGCAAATTCATTTGCGCAGACGTCTGAGAGCCCCGGCGTGTCCACAGCAAGTTAAAGGCGCGATATTCATCTCTACGCAGTCGAAAAATACAGACAAGTATACGGTGTCTAGCGAAATGTGGCCGCAAGCATGATGCATCACTTTCTGAAGCACTGCCTTTTCGCTACACGCTCCACGATAGTAAAATTCGAAGAGCGAACGGTGCGGGAACATGACGCATGAACTTCATTCCTCGCTTTCTTATCAAGGAGAGAAAAAAAGGGAGAGGGATGCACCCCCCCCCCCCCCCTCCCACGCGCACGCTCGATCCCAGCGTGCGCCGAGGCGAGATTACGATGGCAGCGCCCCGACAGTAGCGAGCTGCTGCGGCCTGGGAACTTTTGACCAACACTGTACATTATAATAATATCGTCGAATAATTTACTGATTATCCATCTACCCGCACTTCATGATTGCCTAGATCTATCACTGATAAAGTCTAATCATCACCTCTTAAATACCCTTCTCTTGACACTTTAGTAGATAGGTTGAACAGATTTTCACCGAAAATCATTCCTGATTAGTAATTATCGATAGCTGTCACTAAGAACAATTTCATGCTGTTATCTGTCTCGGATCGCAATTTCATACATTGAATACCGTATATAGATCCTTGTAAGTTAAAGCCTTCTATTCTACGCTTAAAATGGGTGAATTCGTTATTACAAGTGATTACTTATATCGACAAGGTGCGAATGTGCATTAATACTGCTGAGTAAGTCTCAGTCGCTGTGAGTTCTGGGGAGGTATTGTAACTTTTAATAATTATCCATACTAATTAAACTAAAATACTTAAAATAAATTAGCTTTGACAATCACTACTGCTATTTACTTACATGCGACGATGATCTAGTATAACTTGTACATATTGCAGTGCGATCTATAAATATGTATATATTATGTAGGTCCATTTATACTGACCGCTTTCACCCATAAGTTGTAAATAAATTGTTATATTCATCAGTACCTTTAATTACTTATAATCAATGGAGGAAAATTCGTATCAGTATCAATGTGTGTTGTTCATTCTTTTTCTTTGAACTGCGAAGCCATATTCTCATTTTTGGTTATTCACTTTAATTAACCAAATACTTGTCATTGCTAATTATGAACTTAAGATCTCCATAGTATTCATACCCTGCCTAGGTTAAGCAGCTTCAAGAAAACAACCCTATATAAAAAAGATGTGAAATTTTCTCGCATTCTGGGGCAACGGAAAGCACTATAAAGCGCTTTCCCTCCTATCAGGTGGTTTCACTGCAATGCATCTTTTTACAAAAGTGCCCGTCGAACCTCAGAAACTTCGTTAACGTCAGCCAAATTTTACAGATACGAACATTGAGTCATGGACATTATGCAATTTCAGTGATTTAAGCAGGTGAAGGCGCATTGTTCTTATATAAATTTCTAAACTCTCTCCTATGGAGTTTTACATAGTACATAAAAGTGGTCCTCGAACCCAGAATTTTTATGGGAATAAAGCGAAATTGTTTGCATTGTGAGATAATGGCACCCAGATTTTATATACGGAGTGATTTAAGTGTATATTGTGGCGTTGCACTGTAATTAATGTTTAAAAGTGGTTTCCCATTGAGTGACGCTGCACACTCGGCAGCTACACAAGCGATGGCGCTAGTTGTCGATGTCCAGAATTCCTGGACATGTTGTGTCCATGTGCTTCGAGTTGCCGATGAATTCGACCTTGCGTTGCCAATTGCTAGCTTCCTGGTTAGCTCAAGTGGTAGAGAGCGACCGCCCCGGAAAGGCGTTCGTCCCGGGTTCGAACCCGGGACAAGGACGAATTTTTCGGCAACTAAGCATAATTTGTCTGTGAGAAATCCGTACGGATTTCCTTGTGGCTTCGTGCTACAAACGGGTGATTGTCTATTTTCAATGTCTTAACCCTTCCGCCACCTTGCGCGTTTCCGCAGAACTCATTTGCATTACTTGTGTCCATGTGCTTCGAGTTGTCGATGAATTCGACCTCGCGCTGCCACTTGCTAGCTTCCTGGTTAGCTCAAGCGGTAGAGCTACCGCCCCGGAAAGGCGTTGGTCCCGGGTTCGAACCCGGGACAAGGACGAATTTTTCGGCAACTAAGCATATTTTGTCTCTGAGAAATCCGTACGGATTTCCTTGTGGCTTCGTGCTACAAATGGGTGGTTGTCTGTTAGATGCGAAGCATCTTATGCTCGGGGCTATGTCCGTCCCTCCCGCGTCCCGCGTCCCGCGTCCGGCTACTTTCATGAAGTAGGGAAGCACCCATTATGCGAACCAAAACACTGTAGTAATATGAAGGCCGTTAACCACTACCACAGTTATCAGAGTCATCGCCGAGAGCACAGAGAGGCTGCTTAGCAATGGTTAGGCAGGTGGTGTCTGTCGTCCAGGTTGACCCCATTCCTTGATGATCTTGCTTGCATGTGTTTCGAGGGGGGCTTAGTACGTCCCTCCTTCCCGCGTCCCGCACCACCACAGCGCATGCGCGTCCCCTCCCCCCCTCTCTCTCCTCTCCTACGCTCACCTCCTTTCTCTCCTCTAGGAATCCTCTACTCTACGGAGCGGCCCCCCACGTCCCACACCCCCCCACAGCGCATGCGCGTCCCCTCCCCATATCCTCTCCTACGATCACCCCCCTTTCTCTACTGTAGGAATCATCTACTCTACGGATCGGCTCCGGCGTCCCACATCCCCACAGCGCATGCGCGTCCTCTCCCCCTCTCTCTCCTCTCCTACGGTCCCCCCCCCCCCGTCCTCTCCTCTAGGAATCCTCTACGGAGCAGAGCACACGACAGGTGGTGCGACAGCTGCATGCTCCGCTGGGGGGCGCCTCGGTAGTTCCGCGGTATGAAAATGACAGAGCGCGCGCGCCTCATTCTCTCTTCTGTGCAGCGCCGCGATGAGCGCCCGGACCGCTGCCGTGAAACGAGAGCGGCGACGTTCCTCCCGCTCAAGCTAATTATCTCCCCGCTGCTTCGCATCCACACATGGTTCCATTTAGCGGGAGTTCCATTTAGCGCTGCCAATTGCAAGCTTCCTGGTTAGCTCAAGCGCTAGAGCGAACGCTCCGGAAAAACGTTTATCCCGGGTCCGAACCCCGGACCAGGACAAATTTTTCGGCAACTAAGAAGCTTTTCTTTGAGAAATCCGTACGGATTTCCTTGTGGCTTCGTGGTACAACGGGTGGTTGTCTATTTTCCCTTTTATAACCAAAAGAAGGTGTTCACCACCACCGGTCAGTAACACAACCTGTTACTGTCCGGTTATCGCCTGTTCTGAATCTGTAGTAGTCCCTCGCGCATGTCTGTCGTTATCACCAAGTGGCCTTTGTTCACTTTTGCGGTTTTGGTATATTTAGTGCGGTCCGGGTGTCTAAAAATAAACATTGTCGTTGCTAGTAGCGCTGCGTGTGTTGTGTTCTTTCTTTAGTCCTTGTTTCGAGTTCGCGCTGCAGCCGATTTCTCTAATAACCGAACAGCTCACTCAAGAAACTCTCTCAACTTCCATCAGAGGAACGGGTGTATCGCTCACACAAGCACTCCCACGTTGAAAAACATATTTTTCCATAAGTGACCGAGCAGTTCCGTCTTTGCTTCTGCTGATAATATTGATCACCCGAAAAATCGGAGCACAATGAAGTTCTTACCAAACTATGTGCATTGCGAAATCCGCATCATGTTTCGGCAGATCAAGAACATGGCTTGATACAAAGAGAGAGAGAGAGAGCTCTTTATTGAAAGGCTGAGAGTTTAGCCGGTGTGTGTAAATCGCTTGCTTGCTACTGTGCGTGCGGAAGGGGATTGGGGACTGAAAGACACAAAGTGAGAGGGAGATAGAAAAAAATTATGAGAAGTTAAAGTAGAATAAAAAAGAGGTAAAAACACAGACTGACTTTTTTCTCTTGGGCGGGGACGTGTGCTGAAAGTGACGTGCTTTCAAGGTGCCATTAAAGTTTGTCCATCTGGCCATTTAGGCGGCCGCTGATTACCTGAGCTGGGCAAGCAGCGCGCCCCCTTCTTCTTCCGCAACGTAATTCGCAGGTCACTGAGCTTTCACAATTCCCGACACAAATGTGAGTGAGTGAATGCGCTTCAACGCAATGAACGCAGCCTCCAGAGGCATTTGGCCACGCGAATCTCTGCGGCCATGCATCAACTCTGATTCTCTGATCGCGTTAGCCCTCGAATGAGATTTAATGCGGCCGCCCGCCTTACGCGCTTGAGGACAGGCTTGCAAAGAGTGTTTAACTGCTGTAGTGCTGTAGTGCTGTACGTTTAGCCCACTTTCTTTTTACGCAGCGAGTGTGTTGTGCAGGTTCGGTGCATCGATGTTCCAAGAGTGCGATGACGTCACGCCTCGCCGATTTCTCCAGTGTAGGAATGCGCACCGCCGAAGTGCGCATGTCCACTAGGTACACATCATGGATAGTTCTGCTGCTGAGGAACTTGGAGAAGTTTTATTTATTTATTCACTAGAAATTCCTTATGCGAGCCAGAATCCATTGCTCTGATGCGAGTTGAAGGGTTTCTGAATGGGCTGTTAAGCAAGTTGTTCCGGTGACAATAAGCGAAAATGGAACCGTTCATGTCTTTTAAAAGTATGCAGATAAGCCGATAATCTCGTTTTTATTTCGGTCCTCATCAATGTTAGCTGTGCAGAATTAGCTGATAGTGTCTTGACCTGTTTTCAAACAGTGTTCGTCCTCATTATCATTCGCGACGGAACTTCCCGACAACGACACACTCCAGTTCTTAGATTTTGCCCTGTATTTCAATTGTGACGACCACATTTGCTGCGAGTGTAAGCCGCGGTCAAAGAAACCCATTTTACCCTTTGATTCATCTCATACTAAACTGGTGAAAATGGACATTGCTTCCTCATGCCTCAAGGTGGCTCTGACCAAGTCATGCACTCATAAGATCAGCCATAGCTTCGACCACCAGGTGTCAGGCCTTTCACCTTCGGGTTGCCGTGGCATCCCCCCCCTTCTTAAGCAGCTTGGTGCTTCATCCTGTGTTCCACCACGACAGAGGCCTAACAAATACGTTCACATGCCCATAGGCGTGCGAAGGGTTCCCCTTCAGTGGGGACAGGGGGGGGGGGGGGGGGGGGCAAAGGTTCATCGCAGCGCCCCCCCCCCCTCCCTATTAAGTCCATGTATGGGCGGAATTTGCGCCCCCCCCCCTCCCTTAGGTGACTCGTGCGCACGCCTATGGTCATGCCCTACATTCACTTTATTTCCCACAACCTTAGGAGGATAGGATTATAGCACGGTGTAAACCTCGTCTGCACAGCAGTCTTTAAGCTTTTCAGTTTGTGTGCTCTTGCCAGTGAACGAACCAAGAAAACAGCGTGCGAAAAGAAGCATAAGAAGCCATTTGTTCCCTGTGCTATGGAAGTGGTCTATAAGATCCCCTTCAGTTGCGGCAAAGCCTACATCGGCCAAACAGGCCGATGTCCTAATGACATAGGCGTGCGCAGGGTTCCCCTTCAGGGGGGGGGAAGGGAGGGGCGAAGGTTCATCGCAGCGCCCCCCCCCCCCTTCCTATTAAGTCAATGTATGGGGCAGAATTTGCGCCCCCCCTCTCTCAGGTGACTGGGGGGGGGGGGGGGGGCGGCCGCCCCCTCTGCCCCCCCTCGTGCGCACGCCTATGCCTAATGACATATTAAGAGAGCACTCGACTGCACTGAAGGGTAAGGATGACGGGCCACACCCTCCGGCACATTGCAGGAAGTGTGGTTGCACATAACTTTTGGAAGAGGCAGACTTCATGAGTCGAGCAAAGGGTGGGAGTGAAAGACAGATTCTAGAGGCGGACCAGATGAAGATTGCAGCAGACGCGTGCATCAGTGCGCCTTCGGTGCATTTGCTGATGAAGGGAACCAACTTGCTTCACTGCAGGTGAATGTTTAAACTGATTAAATGGACCTTCCCCCCTTGAAACTATCAATGTCGGTTATTACCGAAGTTCCCAGCGATTTGGAAAGATTTTCATGACAGTCGCTGTGTGAATTTTTGCTCGCGCATAAGCTTTGTTGGTGTGAAGTTTTTTTTGGAATAATTTCAGTTGCAAGTGAGCGTCTTTTATGACGTGTGTTCTTTCTTCCCAACTATAATTCCCCTGTGCAAGGTGACAATGTCGTCGCTTATTGCGAATGACCGAAGACGAGAAAATGGTAGAAAGTTTGCGCTTGTCCGTCTTGTTTCCTCGTCTTTGTCAAGTGTAGTTGAGCTTTTTCTTATCCCTCAGTATTGGAGCGTACTGCATGCTCGGCAGTAATGGCGCTACGGTAATTTGAAGTATTTTCCGTTCTAAACTACTTCCTGTTAAGCTTCCTGTTGTCTTGCTAGCTCTGTTATCTGTCCACGTACTCATTGGTTTGTATGTGCGTTCCAATGCTACTTTTTTCAATGGAACCTTCACTCTTTTCTAGGCGTCATGTTTAGGCGCTGAAAGAGAGTTGAATTACAGCACCAGCTGGTTTACCTATCTGTCATCTTTCTGCATGATCTTTAATTTTTTATTCTGTTGAGAGCAATACTTTATGCAATAAATATCGGCTAATGTTCGGACCGTTTCACATGAAGTATTATGGTGCTTTCACTGACTGAACACTATTCCAGGTTCTCATGCGCAATCTGAAGGTTTTCTACATGGAGGACGAGGGAAGTATCCTGCTGAGCAAAGTGAAAAGCGAAGCTCGCAAAGCTGTCAAGGAGGTGGGTATCTTCGTATCCTTGAAGGCCTTGGTTGGCAACAGCCGTGGAGGAGCCATAAACTCCGCCCGAGTCGTCCTCGTCTTTCTGTGTTGCCCTTTTTAGTGCTTCTGGTTTCTCAAATTTGTTTTATTAATAGAATACTGATACTTGGTGTGTATTTTTCTTTCCCTTTATTGATACATCGAAAACCCTTATCAGTACACCTTATGCCAGATCAGAGACTGGAATCTCTACACGACCATTTGGGGAGCGTTTAAATGGAATAATTGTTAAAGTCGGTTTATTATAAATATATCGGACGAAATTGGAAAAACTGTTCCTTCGGGAGGGATGGAGGCTTCAAGGCCGCAGCGTGCACTGTCCTACTTTGGATGAGCTGGCGGCTACAAGAAGTGTTGCTCCACTGTTTTACCGCTAGTGCCCGAGGCGTGAGACTACGCCATGCTGATGTGACCGCCACCTTTTTATTCTTCATTTTCTAAATTGCTTATCGGCATACTAATACTGGTGGCATTCCGGGCTACGCATCTGAGAAAAAACCGAAGCCATGTGTAACAGCAATTGAAGTTTTTATGACAAGACCCGAAGTGCGCGGGCCAATCCCAACCACCCGGGGATGTACTAAGGCTGTGACACAGGCGCGTGTGCGTGTGCGTGCGTGCGTGTGCGTGTGTGTGTGTGTGTGTTGTCATTGTGTGTGCGCGTGACCTGCCATTCTCCGTAGAAATGTTGCTCGCGCGAAAGAAATGGCGCTCGGGGGAGTATCATAATTTTCAGGCACAAAGGTTAACGAGTGATATGGGTGCTGCCCTTATTTGCCTACACTGCCCGAGCATGGTGAGCTGCCCCCTAATGAATAGGGGCTGTGCTTGACCGCCCTGAACGGCCCCTTTAGCGACAGTGCCATGGGCGCTAACATGAGTTTTCGTAAGCGTGAGTGGGTGTACGGCCGTCACAACGTCAGCTTTGACACTGCGCATATGAGGACAGCCAAGGGCTCATTATCAGCTGGCTGTAAGAAAGGCATGTTATAGTCCCTAAATCTTGTACGACATCGGTCGTTCTTTTATATATTTGTTGGACAATACATGATTATCGTGGTGCAGGACACGAAAGGCGGCGTTTTGAGTCACCTGGCTAAGCTTCTAGCACCGCACTGTACTTTCGTCACACAGCGCAACGGCATTGGAAAAAAAAGAGCGCGATGACATTACGGAGAACTAGGAGAAAGCCTATTTAATATAAAGAATACAACAAGGCTTCGAAAATGTTTTACATAACATACGTATCGTTGCAAAACGGAAGCTTGGGCTAGTTGGTGATTTGGAAGCAACATTTTTGCACAGCGCAAGAAAGACGAGGACAAAGGGGGACACAACACGGGTCTTCCCTACGTCCTCGTCTTTCTTGCGTTGTGCTAACATGTATCATTGCAAACACAAAAAGGGAGCAATAGTAGTGTAGACACCGGTGTTCTACATGTGAGCATAAATACTGACTTTCATGCATGAATAGCCACATTAATGGGTATATATATAACACATTATGCCCACATATACGAGAAACGGGATAACTAAGTACATTCAAGGCTTCAAGCTACACAGCGAAAGAATGAAATAACCAAATCTGCTAAAAGAAGTACATCTTAGACTTGTTTCTGAAAGACGAAATGGAAAAATAATGCATTATCAATGCATTCTTCTCTTGTAGAAGCTTGCAGCTCATGAGCCGCAATGGATTACCATCGCCTTCTGCGCTCAAATTATTCGTAACCAAGCCTGACCCAATGGGCATTTTCCTAGTCCGAACAGCACCTCAAGCGGAGATCGCCGAAATCAAAACTGGTGGCCCTTGGACTCCGAAATTGTCCGCCGTATGCCGGTAGGCCATCTCGGAGGCCTGCATTCGCGCCTCTCTTTGGGGGAAACATTTTCATGTTTGTGACACCAGATGTCGCTTGGTCCGCACCTGTCATCGCGTTTTGGCCACCAAAAATCATGGCGCGTGCCTCCTCGAGGCCGGCGCGCATGCGCAGACTACCTACCCGGAAAAGGCCCATTAGCCTTCGTATTTTTCTCGGTCGCTTTGAGGTAGTCTAGGCCCTAGAAATGATTATGCATATTGCCTAATGTGCTTGCCTTCATAAAGGCGAAGTGTATCATCGTCGCGGAGCATTGAAAAGCGGCAAATATATCACAACAAAGCAGAAAACTGGTCGAGTTGGTAGGTATTCATCTTCAAAGGATACACTTACTACGGGGACAAAGGGAGAAGAACACTACAACACAAGCGCCATGTGGCGTTTGTCCCGGGTTGTCACGACACACATAGCGCTTGTGTTGTCGTGTTCTTCTCCCTTTGTCCCCGTAGTAAGTGCGCGCTATCCTTTGAAGATGCACATATGTGTAGGCATACCTCATTTTTGAATCACCGCCTGCTACGTCAATGCAGACACAAAATAAGTATATTTAGAACTCATGTACGTGTATTTGCAAGTGCCTTCATATATATATATATATATATATATATATATATATATATATATATATATATATATATATATATATATATATATATATATATTTTATATATATATATTCATATATATATATATATATATATATATATATATATATATATATATATATATATATATGCACTCTTCCGGTAACTTCAGGGGTACCCCAGGGCAGTGTCCTGGGGCCACTTTTGTTCCTCATTTACATCAATGATTTAGTTTCAGTTATTAATGAACCAATAAAGGCAGGCTTATTCGCAGATGATTGCGTATTATACGATATAACGATATTCATTCCTCTGATGATCAACTCGCGCTTAACGAGGCCTTCAGTAATATCATTACTTGGTGTGATAAATGGGGCATGGAGCTTAACTCTGATAAGACAGTACTTCTTCGCGTCACAAAAAGACTTCGCCCCCCTTAAATTTTCTTATTCCATAGGTCTTAAACCTTTAACTGAGGTATTCGAATATAAGTATCTCGGTGTCACTCTAACAAATAACTTATGTTGGAACACCCATATTGCTAACACATGTTCTGCTGCGCTTCGCAAGCTTTGCTTCATACGACACAAGCTTAAAAATTCACCACCACATGTTAAGCGTCTGGCTTATGAGCACCTGATCCGGCCTAAGATTGAATATGCTTCTATTATATGGGACCCGTACACCAACGTCAATATTAACGCGCTTGAAAAAATCCAGCGAAAGGCTGTGCGATTTATTTTTTCTTTATACGGCTACCAGTTTTCCGTTACGTCATTTATGGAATCTAATCAGGTTGTTTCTTTGCAGTCCCGGCGCAAAGATCAGCGTTTAAAGTTTTTGTATTCTTTGTTTAATCGGAAGCTCGGACTCGACCCAGCACCATACTTATCTCCACTTTCATCGCGGGGCACTCGTCATACTCATCCACTTTCTATAACTCCTTATTTTTCCAGAACAAATGTATTTAAATTCTCATTCTTTCCGCAAACAATTACAGAATGGAATAACCTGCCACCTGACCAACTATTGTCCTTCGTACAGTCTAGTGCCTCCTCCTAGCCGTAGAAAACAGCGCTACAAGACGGGACGAAGAAAGGACACAAACCACGGCGCTGACTAACAACCATATGTGCTTTATTCTGCCAGTCCACATATATATGCTCCGCCACAATCTCAAGAAAACGGAAAAGCAAAAAAGCAAAAACACCAAAAATGATGATCAGCCTGCGCAGAGGCAATGAAACGCTCAATCTGACAGAAATGTTATCTCCTTCGGAAGGAGTGAAATCGAGGGGAGGCTAACACATGCCTCGCCGCCGTTATGGATGTGATACGCTTCAGAAATGAGACGCGCGCGTTCATCATGGTATTTGGTAGTTCATCATGGTAGTAAATACCATGATGAACGCGCGCGTCTCATTTCTGAAGCGTATCACATCCATAACGGCGGCGAGGCATGTGTTAGCCTCCCCTCGATTTCACTCCTTCCGAAGGAGATAACATTTCTGTCAGATTGAGCGTTTCATTGCCTCTGCGCAGGCTGATCATCATTTTTGGTGTTTTTTGCTTTTTTGCTTTTCCGTTTTCTTGAGATTGTGGCGGAGCATATATATGTGGACTGGCAGAATAAAGCACATTTGGTTGTTAGTCAGCGCCGTGGTTTGTGTCCTTTCTTCGTCCCGTCTTGTAGCGCTGTTTTCTACGGCAAGTCATGATCCAACCAGCCCAAATGCGTACTCTACTGCAGTTCATTCCTCCTCCTAGGTTACTATGTATACAGTCCCTTTTACCAGTTTAATTAGAATCGGTTCCATTTCATTCACTCGATGATTTGTTTCACTGTCACTGTAATCACAATCATTTATTTGTATTGCCTTTTCACCGCCTATATTACCAGC
This sequence comes from Rhipicephalus appendiculatus, assembly GCA_030522465.1. Classification (NCBI taxonomy): domain Eukaryota; kingdom Metazoa; phylum Arthropoda; class Arachnida; order Ixodida; family Ixodidae; genus Rhipicephalus; species Rhipicephalus appendiculatus. Next base: position 1,288,140 of record JALIZH010032957.1, read on the forward strand.
ACTTCTTCTTTCGGATTCTGTTAGTATTATTGGTTGTTATCCACCTTTGTTGTGCAAAGTTTTCATGCTTTTGTATTTTCACTCCTGCTTGGGCCATGTGGCCTGCAGTATTTCTGTAAATAAATAAATATATATATATATATATATATATATATATATATATATATATATATATATATATATATATCTTATAAATATGCTTCTAAAAAACTGTTTCTTTGTGACGTTTCGATCGGAGACCGATCTGCATCAAGACGAAATTTACCAGGCTCCGATGCGCTTTTATAACATCGCCGAGCCGAGAGAGAGAAAAAAAAAGAGAGAAGAAGTGTACATACTAATAAGTGGTCACACGACCACGTGCGCGTACTTCTACATACGTATAGCACGTGTATTTTGGGCAAAAAAAGAATAAAAAAAATAAAGAGGTTCAAAAATAAACGAGTGGCCAAAAAACCCCGTGAACATAATTAGACATAAAGACGTGTCTTCTGAATAAAAAACTCACAGTTTCACCGCAAGGGTGAAGCAATGAATGCGATAGCAAAAAATTGTAATGTTATACGAAGTGAGGCTGGCAGCTAACTCTTTTTGGATCCGATCTCACGCAACTCTAGAAAACGCTTGTTTAAGAGAATTCTCTTCGCGTTGAGAGCGCAGCACGTAGAAGGGTACACCGGCCTCCCGCTTCCGGCCGCCGAGAAGGGGAGATAACGCGCGCGCCCGCGCTCGTAAAATCGAACGTCGCCCCCCCCTCCCCCCCCCCCCCCCGCCCGCTGTCGGCCGCCGAGAAGGGGAGATAACGCGCGCGCCCCCCACTCGTAAAATCGAAGGTCGCTCGAGGGAACCCCCCCCCCCCTTGCGTCTTTTCACGCTCACGAACCACGGGCGGGGCCGATTATATATATACATATACATATACGGCAAATGACGCCGACGCCGACGGCGAAAACCAGCCGCAAGTGTCCATATAATTGCTATCGCAATAAAAGGAAAAAAAAACGAAAATACCAAGTGGACATGTTAAGTACATTCCTGTGGTGCCCCCCGGCACATACTAAGATATGGCCAACACATTTTTCAAAGAAAAAAGCGAAGAAACCCAAAAATATGTAGATATACATCGATGGTCCAGGTGGGCACGTTTAGCACATTCCAGTGGTACATTGTGAAGTTTCACTTCTCAGGCTCATCTCTTCCCCGAGTTTGAACACAACAACAAAGTACATTCCTTTCGTCCATTGTCACGCCTCACCTATTCTCCCCCGCCCCTCCTTAGTTGCTCCTGAAGCCTAGTGAGGGGGGTCTACGTTCCTACCATCTCCGGTCTGTGGCTCCAGAATGTTTGAGAGAAAATGCAGAGTGTTTTTCAAATTTTTTTTTTTGCCGTGGGGGTCGAATATGTCATTCACTCGGTTGTCTGAGGAGCGATATCATTGTAGGGGGGGGAATTATTCGTGCCCACCTTGACCATCGATGTACATCTACATAGTTTTGGGTTTGTTCACTTTTTTCTTTGAAACGTGTTGTTCATATCTTAGTATGTGCCGGGGGCACCACAGGAATGCACTTAACATGTCCACATGGTATTTTCGTTTTTAGCCTTTTTTTTTCAGAAAACACGTCTTTATGTCTAATTATGTTCACGGGGTTTTTTGGCCACTCGTTTATTTTTGCACCTCTTTATTTTTTTTTAATTCTTTTTTTTGCCCAAAATACACGTGCTATGCGTATGTAGAAGTACGCGCACGTGGTCGTGTGACCACTTATCAGTATGTACCCTTCTCTCCTTTTTTTTGTCCCTCTCTTTCTCTCGGCTCGGCGATGATATAAAAGCGCATCGGAGCCTGGTAAATTTCGTCTTAATGAAGATCGGTCTCCAATCGAAACGTCACAAGTAAACAGTTTTTTAGAAGCGTATATATATTTTTCTATTTATTCTATGGCAACCGAAGCCAGACTCTTCATAATCTATATATATATATATATATATATATATATATACCAACTGTTTATTCTGCCGACGTTTCGACGGGAACCCCGTCTTTTTCAAAGCATAACAATATTTACAACGTGTCTCTTTTATATACCGTGTTAGGACAGGGGGGGAAGAAGACGGAAAGGTAAAGACGAACGTGACAAGGGGCAGGAAAAAAAAGGGGGGGGGGGGGGGAACGAGCACGAAATAAGAAGGACCGGCATGACAAGACGGTAAGAAAGAAAGAGCCGTTTTGCCTGACGTGAACATTGTGGTGGTTTAAGCAGCTCTACTATTATTGACAACACACTCCACTCCCCCCACCTCCCCCTAAGTGGACAGTCTGACGACCCCGCTCGTCGGGTATTGCTCTTTTCGGTGCAATCCCCGGGCGGCTTTTTTAAAATAATGTCCGTGCTTGAAGTTTACGGTGTAAAGCGGCAGAAAGTAGAATTGTTGGGTGAGGACTGAGGGTTTCAAGTGCAAGCTTTTAAGTGTCGGCGGGGTTGCACGACCTGAAGGAGCTGGTAATGTGGCCCCGCCATCAATATTCATTATATGGATTGGCTCTTTTAGGGAAGGAATAAAGAAGAGATGTAAAGGAAAAAGACAACAGATCCCACGCACTGTGGGAATCGATGTAAGCGAAGCAGCCAGGAAGGAGCAAACATTGCTTTACATAATTTGCATGTCATGTTTTACATGTTACGACCTGTCATTTGTATTCGTCATAGAGTCACGTCGCGAGATACCAATTTTGGTGTATGTCAAGCTAGCGAACTGGACGCAAGCGCACCATGAGCGTGGCATGTAAATGGCATTGTAGATGACATGCATGCCAAGATTTTCATGTTACCACCTGCCACTTATGTTCGTTATACAGTCATGTCACTCAGTACCAAATTTGTTATATATCAAGCTAACGAAACGGCCGCGAGCACGCCATGAGCGTGGCATGCAAGTCATGTCGCACATGACAAGTCAAGGTTTCCATATTACCACTTGTCATTTATGTTCGTCCTACAGTGATGTCACTCAATACCAAATTTGGTGTATATCAAGCTAACGAAACGGCCGCGAGCGCGCCATGAGCGGGGAATGCAAGTCATGTCGCTCATGAAGTCATGATTTCCATATTACTACTTGTCATTTGATGTTCGCCATACATTCATGTCACTCAATACCAAATTTGGTGTATATCAAGCTAACTAAACGGCCGCGAGCGCGCTATGAGCGTGGAATGCAAGTCACGTCGCTCATGAAGTCATAATTTTCATATTACCACTTGTCATTTATGTTCGCCATACAGTCATGTCACCCAATCCCAAATTTGGTGTATAACGAAACGGCCGTGAGCCCGCCATGAGCGTGGCATGTAAATCATACTTTTCATGATAAGTTAGTCATAATTTTCATGATATGACCAGCCATTTATGTTCTTCATATGGTCATGTTGTGCCATACTAAATTTGGTATAAATCCCATTAACGATACGGCCAGGAGAGCACAAAGTCGTAGGCGGCTAGCTAGCTAGATAGATAGATAGATAGATAGATAGATAGATAGATAGATAGATAGATAGATAGATAGATAGATAGATAGATAGATAGATAGATAGATAGATAGATGCCTTCGTCGATGTCACGTGGTCGTGACGTCGACGTAGGCAGCAGGCGACGTGTCCAAGATGAAACTGTTTATTAGGCCGAACTTGTGGCCGGTAAACGGAAAGTAGGATTACAGCAATATACGCTGGCACTGATAGCGGCGAACAGAGCGTCGGCCGTCGATCAACTAAACATCGTTGGAACGCGCCAGCTTTTATAACTCACGCGTCGAACATTCTAGCCTTATCACTAGTCGTCGCGCACGCTCTGGAATAATCTTGAGTGTTAGCGCTTTGCGTGCAATCTTAACAGAACAATCTACTACAAGCGAGAAGCTTCTGGGACAATAAGGCGCGGTCTGCACCGAGTACTGCTGATAGTCTTTGTGGGCGGAAAACGAATACAGTAAAAGAAACGCGCGTGGCAATGCCCCCCCTCTGAAAAGGCATCGTCCCGATGCTTAGAACAGAACACACGGTAAAAATACATGCAACACTAAATAACGACAATGAATCAAGAATGTTCAATAAGCAAGAAAGTCCAATGAAAGAAAAAAAAGGACAGTCCTCAGGTTCACTACCGCGCGTAAAACGGCTTGAGGCGCACGACATGGACGACTTCAGGCCGCGCGCGGCGCCGTTGAGAGTTGGAAATGCCGTCGGGGACAACCTCGTAGTCCAGTGTGCCGAGACGTCGAAGCACCCTATATGGTCCGAAGTATCGTCGCAGAAGTTTTTCGCTAAGTCCGCGGCGTCGTATCGGCGTCCACACCTAAACGCGGTCACCGGGCTGGTATTCCACGAACAGTCGGCGAAGATTGTAGCGGCGGCTGTCAGTCGTCTGCTGATTCTTGATCCGCAGGCGGGCGAGCTGTCGTGCTTCTTCGGCGCGCTGTAGGTAGGCGGTCACGTCGATGTTTTCCTCATCGGTGACGTTCGGTAACATGGCGTCGAGCGTCGTTGCCGGGCTCCGTCCGTAGACCAACTTGTATGGCGTCATCTGCGTCGTTTCTTGCACGGCCGTGTTGTATGCGAAGGTCACGTACGGAAGGATGGCGTCCCACGTCTTGTGTTCGACGTCGACGTACATGGCCAGCATGTCGGCGATGGTCTTATTTAGACGCTCGGTCAGGCCGTTGGTCTGTGGGTGGTACGCAGTGGTCCGGCGGTGGCTTGTGTGGCTGTACCTTAGGATCGCCTGAGTTAGGTCCGCGGTAAAGGCCGTACCTCTGTCGGTAATGAGGACCTCTGGGGCGCCATGACTCAGTACGATGTTCGCGACGAAGAACTTTGCTACCTCGGCGGCACTACCCTTGGGCAGGGCCCTTGTCTCGGCGTAGCGGGTGAGGTAGTGAGTAGCTACGACGATCCACTTGTTTCCGGAATTCGACGTCGGGAACGGCCCCAGTAAGTCCATGCCGATTTGCTGGAACGGCCGGCGAGGTGGCTCGATGGGTTGCAGAAGTCCGGCTGGCCTAGTCGGTGGTGTCTTCCGTCGCTGACAATCTCGGCAAGTCCTCACGTAGTGGGTGACGTCTGCAGTGAGGCGAGGCCAGTAGTACTTTTCTCGTATCCTTGCCAGCGTACGGGAAAATCCAAGGTGTCCAGCCGTGGGGTCGTCATGCAAAGCATGCGGAACTTCTGGTCGTAATGCCGAATGTACTACGAGGAGGCAGTCGGCCCGAAGTGGCGAGAAGTTTTTCTTTAGGAGAATGCCGTTGCGCATCAAAAACGACTCCAGTTCTCGTCTGAATACCTTTGGAGCCACGGTGGCTTTGCCCTCGAGGTATTCCATCAGGCCCTTGAGTTCCGGATCGGCGCGCTGTCGCTCGGCGAAGTCGTCGGCACTTATGGTTCCCAGGAAGCCGTCATCATTCTGGTCGTCCAGCGGCGGTGGGTCGACGGGGGGCACGAGTTAGGCAGTCGGCGTCAGAGTGTTTTCCTCCGGACTTGTAAACGACGGTAATGTCGAATTCTTGAAGTCTCAGGCTCCACCATGCGAGGCGACCAGAAGGGTCCTTCAAGCTAGCTAGCCAACACAAGGCGTGGTGGTCGCTCACAACATTGAAGGGCCTGCCGTAAAGGTAGGGGCGAAACTTTGATGTAGCCCAGATGATGGCAAGGCACTCCTTTTCTGTTGTGGAGTAGTTGGCCTCTGCCTTTGATAGCGACGGGCTGGCGTAACTGATAACCCTTTCCAGTCCGTCCGTCCTCTGCACAAGGACGGCGCCGAGTCCTACGCTGCTCGCGTCGGTGTGCACTTCTGTTTCGGCGTGTTCGTCGAAATGTGCAAGTAACGGAGGTGTTTGCAGCCGTCGTTTTAGTTCTTGGAATGCTTCCTCCTGCGGCGTTTCCCACTTGAACTCGACGTCCGTCCTGGTGAGGTTAGTGAGAGGCTCGACGATGCGGGCGAAGTTTTTAACGAACCGCCTGTAATAGGCACACAAGCCGAGAAATCGACGCACGGCCTTCTTGTCGGTGGGTGGCGGGAAAGCAGCGATGGCGGTTGTCTTTTGCGGGCCGGGCCTACTCCGGATTTGCTTATCACGTGGCCCAAGAACAAAAGTTCTTCGTACGCGAAGCGGCACTTCTCTGGCTTGAGAGTGAGTCCGGAGGTCTTGATTGCCTGAAGTACAGCTTCAAGGCGCCGCAGGTATTCGTCGAAGTTCGAGGAAAACACAACGACGTCGTCCAAGTACACAAGGCGAGTCTGCCACTTCAAGCCAGCCAGTACAGTATCCATAACGCGTTGGAAGGTCGCGGGGGCCGAGCAGAGACCAAAAGGCATGACCTTAAACTCGAACAGGCCGTCTGGTGTTATGAAGGCAGTCTTTTCTCGGTCTCTCTCGTCGACTTCGATTTGCCATTAGCCCGTCTTCAGGTCCATCGACGAAAAGTACTTCGCGTTGTGGAGTCGATCCAAGGCGTCGTCTATCCGTGGGAGGGGGTACACGTCCTTCTTCGTAATCTTGTTCAGGCGACGATAGTCGACGCAGAAACGTAGCGTCCCGTCCTTCTTCTTCACCAACACCACGGGAGACGCCCAGGGACTCTTGGACGGCTGGATTATGTCGTCGCGTAGCATTTCGTCGACTTGCTTCTTTACGGCTTCGCGTTCTCGCGTCGAAATTCGATACGGGCTCTGACGGACTGGTCGGGCACTTTCTTCAGTTATGATACGATGTTTGGCGACTGGGGTCTATCGAATTCTTGACGACGATGAGAAGCAGTCCTTGAATTGCAGGAGCAGATTTTTGAGCTGGTCTTGCTTCTGCTTTGGGAGGCTGGGGTTGACGTCGAAATCTGTTTCGGGACCTCGATTCGTCGAAGAATGTTCGGCAGCATCGGAGAGGGCGAAAGCATTGCTGGCGTCCACGAATTTCTCGATGTAGGCGACCGTCGTACCAATGTTGAGGTGCCTATATTCGTGGCTGAAGTTTGTCAGCAGTACCTTTGCTTTGCCGTCGCGCAACTCGGCGATGCCTCTTGCGACGCAAATCTGACGGTTCACAAGCAGGTGCTGATCGCCCTCGACGACGCCTTCAAGGTTAGCGGGTATTTCGGTGCCGACGGAAATGACGACGCTGGAAAGAGGCGGAACGGTGACCTGCTCTTCTATTACATTCAAGGCATGATTCTCCGGCGACGTGTTGGGCGGCAACGCTTTTTCTGAAGTCAGTGTTATCGACTCAGACCTCAGGTCGATGACGGCGCCGTGTTGACTTAGGAAGTCCATCCCCCGTATCACATCCCTGGAGCAGTGCTGCAGAATTAGAAAGCTGGCGGGATAAGTCCGGTTATTGATGGTGACTTGCGGTGCAGACACCGGCCGGCGTTATTAGATGACCCCCAGCGGTCCTGATTTCAGGGCCTTGCCAAGCAGTCTTTACTTTCTTCAACTTCGTCGCGAAAGACCCACTGTCGACGGAATAGTCGGCTCCAGTGTCGACGAGAGCGGTGACGGTGTGGCCGTCAAATATTACGTCGAGGTCGCTGGTTCGTCGTCGTGCGTTGCGGTTGGGTCGAGGCGTCGGATCACGGCTGCGTCGAAATGTTGTGGTGCTTCCATGCTGCGTCGTCAGGTTTTCTTCAGTCCACGAGGTTTCCTCGGCAGGGCTTCGTCTGCTTCGTGTCGTGTTGCGCGGGTCTCGTCGCGTTGTCGTCGTCGGCGGCCGCGGAGGATCTTCGGCATTTCGTCGAACAGCAACCGCACCTCCATCGGTTGCTGCCCTTAGTTTCCCGGGTACGGGCTAGGTGACCGGCCCCGGTTTGGGCCAGTGTACTGCCGGCGGTGCGGTGACATGTAGCGGCCGGGCGACGGTGAGCGGGAAGGTCGGGGGGCGTCCACTGAGGTCCTGCGAGGTAGTCGGCGATGTCTTGCGGTCGTTCACCCCGCTGTGGACGAGGCGCGTTGACGGCGAAACCGCGCAGTCCCATCTGGCGGTACTGGCAGCGGCGGTAAGTGTGGCCGGCTTCTCCGCAGTGGTAGCATAGTGGGCGGTAGTCGGGGGTGCGCCAGATGTCGGTCTTCCTGCGCGTGTAGCGCTGGCTGACAGGCGGGTGAGATGGCGGCGGTGGTGGCGGCGTTGGCGTCTCGCGACGGTAGTGCGGCTGTGCGCCGTCCTGACGGGGGGCGTGGAGGGGGTGCACTGCGTCGGGCTGCAGCAGCGCAGCTCATGGCTTGCAGCTGCGGCTCTGGAGGCTGCGGAACGCCCAGTGATTGCTGGATCTCCTGGCGTACGACGTCAGCGATGGAATCCACCTGAGGCTGCGCTGAAGGTAGAATTTTTCGCAGCTCGTCTTGCACGATCGCTCGGATCGTCTCGCGCAAGTCGGCGGTTCCCAGCGATTGGATGTCGGCATAACTTGTAGCGGAGAAGCTGCGGTTGTATTGCCGTGTCCGCATCTCGAGCGTCTTCTCAATTGTCGAGGCTTCGGAGGCGAATTCGGCGACCGTCTTCGGCGGGTTTCTTATCAAGCCAGGGAAGAGTTCTTGTTTCACACCCCGCATTAGGAACCTGACTTTCTTCTCTTCGGGCATACTTGGGTCGGCGTGTCGAAACAGGCGATTCATCTCCTCCGTGTAGATAGAGATGCTTTCGTTGGGCAGCTGCACACGGGTCTCCAACATAGCTGCGACCCGTTCCTTGCGGACCGCGCTGGTAAACGTGCTTAGGAACGTCGTCCGAAAGAGATCCCAGGTTTGTAACGTGGATTCTCGGTTCTCGAACCACGTCCTCGCGGCGTCTTCTAGGTAGAAGTACGCGCGGCACAGTTTCCCCTCGGAGTCCCAGTTGTTAAAGGTCGCGACTCGTTCGTATGTCTCTAGCCAGGTTTCCGGGTCTTCGCTAGGCGATGCGTGGAAGCTCGGTGGCTCTCTGGGTGGCTGCATCACGATGGTTGTAGGGGCGGACACAGCGGTGGTCATCGTGCCTTTCGTCTTTGTCGCCGTGGCTTTCGGCTTGTCGGGCAGTAGTCCGTGATGCGGGGGTAGTCCTTTCAGCCGGCGGCTGGCTCGACTGTCCGTGAAAAGGTCGGTGTCTTCGTCACGATTTGGGCTGGGTTCACGGCTTGACGGGGGGCGTCCGGTACATGAACGAAGCAGCACCTCCACCAGATGTCACGTGGTCGTGACGTCAACGAAGGCAGCAGGCGACGTGTCCAAGATGAAACTGTTTATTAGGCCGAACTTGTGGCCGGTAAACGGAAAGTAGGATTACAGCAATATACGCTGCCACTGATAGCGGCGAACAGAGCGTCGGCCGTCGATCAACTAAACATCGTTGGAACGCGCCGGCTTTTATAACTCACGCGTCGAACATTCTAGCCTTATCACTAGTCGTCGCGCATGCTCTGGAATAATCTTGAGTGTTAGCGCTTTGCGCGCAATCTTAACAGAACGATCTACTACAAGCGAGAAGCTTCTGGAACAAAAGCCGGCAGATCCCACGTACTGTGGGAATCGATGTAATGCGAAGCAGCCAGGAAGGAGCAAATCATGCTTTACATAATTTGCATGTCATGTTTTACATGTTAGGACCTGTTATTTATGTTCGTGATACAGTCACGTCACTCAATACCAAGTTTGGTGTATACCAAGCTAACGAAACGGCCGCGAGCGCGCCATGAGCGTGGCATGCAAGTCATGTCGCATATGACAAGTAATGATTTCCATATTACCACTTCTCATTTGTGTTTGTCATACAGTCATGTCACTCAATACCTAATTTGGTGTATATCAAGCTAACGAAACAGCCGCGAGCGCGCCATGAGTGTGGTATGCAAGTCATGTCGCACATGACAAGTCATGATTTTCATATTACCACTTGTCATTTATGTTCGTCATACAGTCACGTCACTCAATCCCAAATTTGGTATATATCAAGCTAACGAAACGGCCGCGAGCGCGCCATGAGCGTGGAATGCAAGTCATGTCGCTCATGACATGTCATGATTTCCATATTGCCACTTGTCATTTATGTTCGTCATACAGTCACGTCATTCAATCCCAAATTTGGTGTGTATCAAGCTAACGAAACGGCCGCGAGCGCGCCATGAGCGTGGAATGCAAGTCATGTCTCTCATGACATGTCATGATTTTCATATTGCCACTTGTCATTTATGTTCTTCATACAGTCATGCCACTCAATACCAAATTTGGTGTATCCCAAGCCTACGAAACGGCCGCGAATGCGCGATGAGTGTGGCATGTAAATCATACTTTTCATGACAAGTTAGTCATGATTCTCATGATATGACCAGTCATTTATGTTCGTCATACAGTCATGTTATGCCATACCAAATTTGGTATAAATGCCATTAACGATACGGCCAGGAGAGCACAAAATCGTAGGCGGCTAGATAGATAGCTAGATAGATAGATAGATAGATAGATAGATAGATAGATAGATAGATAGATAGATAGATAGATAGATAGATAGATAGATAGATAGATAGATAGATAGATAGATAGATAGATAGATAGATTAACGCTCAAAGTCGCTGAAGTTCGTTAAGAAATGCTTCGCATTTAATAAGGCGTGGTCTGCGCCGAGTACTGCTGATAGTCTTTGTGGGCGGAGAACGAATACAGTAAAAGAAACGCGCGTGGCAGATAGATAGATAGATACGCTCAAACTCGCCGAAGTTCGCTAAGAAATGCTTCGCATTTAAAAGCTTGTTAGTGTAGCGACAGTACGACATCCGTGCGCACTTATCTGTGCATGCCGGCTGTGCTTGAAACGGCAAATCAATTCCATATATTTACAGACACAAGCCTACACGTGCGCCAAGGAGAACTATTGTTGTCGCAATGGGCGGCAAGGGGCCAGCGACTAATTAGGGAGTGGCGTTTGCGCCTTTTAATGATCGCAAGGTTGACAGGGGCCTGGGTGTTCATTTACTCCGTTTTTAATCGTGTTGAATTTGTAGATAAAGTAAGATTCTCGTTGCTCTCGTTCTCGCGTTGTTCGAAAATTATTTTCCAAGAGTGTAAACCTGATATCGTCAAAGCAGTGATCTTTCAACGCACAATGTTTAGAAAGTGGAAGACCGGGCAGGGAACGTACATGTGCCCGATGGTTGTTGAATCTAATTCTAAAAGGCGTGTCTGTCTGACCCACGTATTGCATGTTGCATATTGCACATTCCAAAAGGTAATTACGTTGTCTGAGTCGCAGTCTAGTGCACTACTTATCCTGTGCTTCACGTTACGCGCTCGTACATCAAGCAATTCTATTGTCATTCTTCTTTCACGCGACGTCAAAAGTAGAACCATATATTAATCTTCCGGCTTAAATAGGCTTAGCAAAGCAGCAAGAAAACATGCCGATTCATACGCTTCTTGTAAAAACAGCGGCAATGTTTCAGCCGCAAAAATTTTTTAGCTCTGTTACCAGTCGACATAAGATCGGCGAAAATATTTTGAACCTGTGTAAAAAAAACTCTCATTGAGGAAAATGGTTGCAAAATTGAAAAAAAAAATGTCTTTTTTAGATGATTCACTCGTAATTTAGGCACTGAGGCCCTCGCGATAAAAATATATGAAAGGGCTCATTATATGCTCTAACGTCTTCTCTTCTGATGTGGATTTCTTTTGTAAATTTTGTGCAAAGAAAAAAACATTTTTGATGTTCACAACCAATGCGACTCTTGGTAGTACCAATGTCTGTTTTCACAGAAAAACGCGTTCTTATTCTCGGCAGTTTTTTCAGGCTTTCGTGAGGTCTGAGTCAGTTTAATCAAACTAGGACTTCGTACCAGCATATATCAAGCAAATTCTGGCAGTATATGACCGCATCTGTGTATACTGCTGCTGAAAAACATTTATTCAGAGATTGACAGGGAGGGTGAGGAGCGGTCCTTAAGCGGCCGCCCCATACAAACACTAGGTGGGCTCCCTCTTACGGTAGCCCATTGGCGTCGGCCGCGGCCCGGGCCCGCTCCACCTAGGCCCGTTGGGCCGTCAGGTCAGAGCAGCGGAGCAGGGCTGCCTCCCAGTCCTCCCGGGATGGGTTGGGTAAAGGGGTGAGGTTTGGAGTTTTTGGCACGCCCACACCATGTGGAAAATGTCACAGGAATTTTCCTCACAGTGTGGGCATTTCCCCGTGCAAACGGGGTCGAAGTGTTTGATGATTGCCGGGCACAATAGAGTTTTGGTATAAAGGCGAAGGAGGATTCGCTCCTCCGCCTTGATGAGACCCTTACAGGGTTTGGGGTAAATCTGATGGCCGGATTGATAAAATTGTATGACCTCGTTAAATGTGTAGGCGGGATTGGGTGCGAGGTCCGGATCGGTAGGGGTCGAGGATAGTGCCCGGAGAGTGAGCGCGCGGGCAGCGGCATCGGCGGCCTCATTACCATCGAGGCCCGTGTGAGCCGGAGCCCAAATGATCGTTCGGTGCGCGGGGGGCACCTAGGTTGTCGCTGTTCTGCAAAATTTTGTACGCAAGGTACGGATCGCAGCCCTGTGCGATATTGCGGCAGGCACCCCTTGAGTCGGTGATGATGACCCTCGAGTCCTGATCTGCGGCGGCTAGTGCGATGGCGATCTCCTCCGCGTGCGTAATGTTATATGCACGGAAAGTGAGTCCGTTTACTGCGGTGTTTTGATGGACGACCACGGCCGTGTACCAACCCCCGTGGTGCGGGCTGGAGGCGTCCACGTAAAATACTGCGAATTTGTGACCGTAGTGGCGAGCCAAGGCTTCCGCCCGCGCGAGGCGTCGGCCACTGTGGTCGTCTCGGCTCATGTTAACCGGGAGAGGGCGCACGTGCAGGGAGTATTTCCAAACTTCGGGAATCTGTACGCGCTCTTCCGCGCGTATTGAGTGATTGATGTGTAATCGGGCAAGAAGGCGGCGACCCGATGCGGTATTAGAGAGCCTAGTATATTGGTTTATCAAGTGCGCCTCTCGCAGTTCCTTGAAGGTGTTCACCGTGCCCAGGCCCAAAAGGCGCTGGTTGGAGGTGTTCACCGGAAGGTCGAGAGCGCGCTTGTAGATTTTGCGGAGAATGACTTCGAGTGTATTCTCGTCGAACTTGCGCAAGTGGAGATATGGAGCCGAATACAGGACTCGGCTGGTTACGAACGCATGTGCCAGCCGCAAGGCATCTTTGCATCGTAACCCCCCCGCGCTTGTTGGAAACCCGGCGGACCATACGGCCCACCTGGTCCCCCCACCTTACGCAATTTGGCCAATGTTGTGTCTGCTCTGCGATATTTGTGTGTAAAGAGCCCCAATACTCTGATTTCGTCACGTTCCGGTATAGGTCCGCTGTGAAGAGAAAGGTCGATTTTGGTGGTGCACTTTGGCGATGAACGTATGTGCACGAATTCTGATTTGGACGGGGAGCATTGAAGGCCGCAGCGACGGGCGTAGTCGTCCACGATGTGCGCCGCTTGCTGCAGGTTGGCCTCCATGTCTCCTGCCGAGCCGTGTGACGCTCATATGGTGATGTCGTCAGCATACAGTGCATGCTGTATGCCTTCGACCTTCGCCAGCTGAGCGGGGAGTCTTAACATTGCCAGATTGAATAGGAGGGGCGAGAGAACGGCTCCCTGCGGGGTCCCTCTCGTGCCTAATTGGTAAGGGCCATGTTCGGTGTCCTGAATCCGAATGTATGATTGTCGGTCAGTGAGAAATTGTTTAATATAGTTGAAGGTGTTTTGGCCGCAATCCACCTGTGAGAGATCTGTTAGGATAATGTCGTGGGTCACGTTATCAAAGGCCCCCTTCAGATCCACAGCGAGCACAATTTTGTCGTTTAGGGGGTACTCGACCGGATCGCGGATCTCACGATCGAGCTGAAGCAAGACATCCTGCGCGGACCGGTGTGGGCGGAACCCGAACATGGTGTCTGCAAATGCATTTTTGGTCTCCAAAAACTCGGACAACCTGTCGCGCACCATCGTCTCCATAAATTTTCCCACACAAGAAGTAAGAGAGATGGGGCGGAGGTTGTCCGTGCTAATGGCTTTGTCCGCTTTGGGTATGAAGGTGACCAGGGCGGTCTTCCACTCAATTGGGAGGGGCGTTTCGCCGATCCAAATGGAGTTGATGTATACCAGGAGCATTGTGTAGGCCGAGTCACGAAGGTTGGCAAGTAATTTTACTGTGATTTTATGCCTTCCCGGTGCCGTTCTTCGCCTCATTTTTGCTAGAGCCGCCTTCAGGTCATGTAACTGGAACAGTTGTTCCAGGTCCGCGTTCTAGGCACCTGCATACGAGTACGCGGGCCCTCGGGGGGTCCTGCTGTGTGCATAGATATTGGTCTCTGAGCTTACATGCCAATTTTGCTGTCTCCATCGAAGCTATGAAACGCCCGTTGGAGATGCTTTTGTGTCTGTTCGAGTTTGGGTAGGATCGATTAAGGCGCGGAAGAGGCGCCAGGTACTCCGGCTGGACATTTGTCGAGCGGCCGTGTTGCATCTGTCCACCCAGTTAGAGTCGGCGAGCTGGGCCGCGTACTCTGCCGCTCGCTGGGTGGGTTCAGCGATGCGAATTTTGAGCTTCCGATTGAGTTTTTGCCGGCTCCATCGGCGGACAAGGCTGTGCCGGGCCACCCAGAGGTGAAGGAGGTGGTTATCCACCTCCGAAGTCGCCTCTGAGACTTTGATCTGCGTTTGTATGGAGCGAAGGGCGGAAACCAGTTGCTGGGACCAGGCTTGGTACCCTTGCTCCTCAATGGGGGTCGAATTAGTGTATAGTTTTCTAAACTTTGTCCAGTCAGGCAATTTTGCATCTCCGTAGGGTCTTGCCAAAGGATGGGTGCGAATGGTGGTATTGAGTATGCAGTGGTCGCTGCCGAGTGTCTCCTCGGTGTTGACCCAATCCACATACTGGATGTTTTTTGTGAGGGTAAGGTCCGGACAAGTGTCCCGGGTCACAGAGTTACCCACGCGAGTTGGGAAGGCAGGGTCGGTGTGGAGAGTTAGGCCCAGCGTAGACATAAGCTCCGCCAACTTACGACCTCGCTTCTCTTCACGCGCATACCCCCAAAGCGTGCTCGGGGCATTGAAATCACCCACGATCACCAGGGGGGTCTCTGCCTGCAGCCTTTAAGGAGCGGCTAAAAAGTTCCGCAAATGTAATGTTGGCTAGTCTCGGTGAGCAATAAATGTTCAGCACGTGCAGTGGTGGGTCCTGTTTACGCAGCGGAAGGAGTGTCACCATCACGTACGAGAATTCGGGCTTAAGGTCGAGATCGACTAGGTTAGCCGCATAATTTTGTGCACGCAGATTCAGGATAAAGGGTCCTGCTGAAACGTAGTGTAGTTTGTAAGTGTGGCAGCACTCCCTGGCTCCTGGAGCGCTACCACAGCAGGAACATTATCAAATGTTGCGAGGAAAAGCCGGAGGTTGGCCCGCTTAGTGTGAGCCTTAAAGCCCCGACAATTCCACTGGGTGATTTGGATTAGAGTGGCCGGATTGTAACGCGGGGTTTTTCTAATTCGAAGGGTGCCCGCCATGGTCGGTAGCGTTAACGAATGATTGTGGTGGCGGCGCTCCCGAGCCAGCACTCGCGGGGAGAGGGGTGCCCTCAACTCCGGAGACGGAGCAGCTGTCATCATCCTCAAGTTCAATCTGCCGTCGAGGCGTTTTAAGGTACCGGCCGGACACGTCCTTAATTGGGCCGGCTCGTTTGGTGAAACGCGCGAATTGTTGGGCAATAAGGGTGGGAATAGCCTCGGTCATTTTAGCAATAGCGGCATTTACAGCCGCTGAGGTTTGGGTTTCGAGGACAGTTAACCGGTTGTCCATACGGGCCTCAAGGGTGCTCACACGAGCCTCGAGTGCGGCTACCGCGTCCGTCACCGCCGCCTCGGTCTCACTCACCATTACCTCTACTGCGGGGGAGGGGGAGGGAAGACTACTTGGTTCTGTTTGGCCTCGGCTGCAGCTAGTCTTTTCTGCGACGCTTCGATTTGTGTCTGGGGGGCTAGCAATAATACTTTGGTCAGCATTATGCGCCGAAGATGGAATGGTAGGGGAGCATGAGGAGGCAGCCCTACTCGTACCACTCACCTGGCTGCCGTCTTTTTACGGCGTTGGCCCATGACCCGGCCTCGCCGCGTGTTTGCGCCGTCGGCTGCGTCCCGGTTCCGCCGTGCGGTGGGGTTGACGGCTGCTTCCCGACGCCTCCGGTATGGGTAGCTGGCTTGTCTGTCTTGTCTGTCTTGTCAACGTCCCAGCGCGGTGGCTCACTGCGAGGCTGACGTTTGCGGCGTTTCTTGGACGCCTTTTTATACTTGCCGCCCTGTTGAGCGGCCACCTTGGAAGTACGGTATTTGGCCGTAGATGCACGAGAGTTTGTTGCGTGTGCTACACCACACACAGGGCATACGGGTACACATTCGTGAGGGGCCCGCACCCCCTCCTCCACGAGCGGAACCTGCTGTCCACACAGGCCACACGTATACGGTCATGGGTTGGGACAAGTGTCCATCCGATGGCCGACGATACCGCACTTGCCGCAGGCCGGGATCGTGCGGCAGTAAGGTTTGATGGGTATCAGCATTGTGTCATAGTGAACAAAGCGCGGCTTCTCCTTGCCGGCAAAGGTTACGCGTGCCTTGTTCAATGTCCCAAATTTGCTCACCTCTACGATCGTGCCTGACCTCCAGCGTACGCTCTCTCGGAGCGTCTCCGTCGTATCTGTGTTGCGGACTACGATGACTCCGTGGCAGACATTGCCACCATCTTGTCTCAGGTATACGTGGAGCAGAACCTGCCTGCGCTCGATGTTTACCGCGAAGTTCCCGATGATTTTGTCCGCCGTGTCAGGATCCGGGGTGTGAATGACGATCAGGTTTTGCTCTCTCGAGGGAATAACTGTCAGCGTCTCAGCGCGCTCGGGCCCGAGGTAAGCCTTGAACGCGGTCCCGTACCAGTTCTCGGAGAAAGCTTCATGCAATGAGATGCACTTGCGTGGCTTTACGACTATGACGTAGTCGTCCGGATTCGGTTTGGGAAACGGGCGAGGCTTCCAGTTGGTGAGAACCTTGCCTTTGCGTCCCGCAGCGCGCGAAGCAGGAGGCTGCGTCTTGTCAACCGGTGTTCCGGACGCTGGGGTGGCGGCGAGTGCCGCCTTCTTGGCGTTGGCTTGCGAACGGCGTTCCACCGCGTCGTTGAGAGCTTGGCTCCGAAACCTCGGTGGGGAAGCAGAATTTGGCGTTTCGGAAGTCGTAATTGTCTCCCACGCCATGGAATGCGGGTCGTATCCACGCTGGGTGAGCATAGAGGCAGTCATCTTGCCCGGAAAAGCCGGCCCTACGTCGCCGGGCGTCGGCGTCGCCGTTTGGCTTAACGGCGTCGCCAACGGGGGCGGGTGATAATCGTCCGTAAAAGTGTTGAAAACCGGCCCACCTGGATTTTGCTGGTATCCACGTGGTGCCTGTGAGTCGCCGAAACGAATGATGCTGGTCTTGACAGGGTACAGTGAAGTTGCCCGTGGTTCCAGCCGAACATCAGCAGAGCCGAAGCGCAGCGCGTCCTATACCATCGCGCGCTTGCAGCGGCCCCGATCTTTGTATAAACCAGCCTACTTTTGTCCCTTCGTAACTGGCTTTCTTGGCACTAGGGGAAGTCAGACAGACGAGCACGACATGGACATGAGCGTTTGGCAGAGGTATTTATTGGCTGACTGTGCTTCATTTCATGCCACACGGACGCATAAATCACATGATTCCCTGCTCTCGGGGGTTTCACACTAGCACAAGAAAGTTGTTTACCAACAAACGCAAAAGCTTCCAAAAAGTAAATTTCGTGTAAACTTGCTTTGCGAGTCCTTTATTGGCAATTTCGACATCATAATCGTTAATGCCAAAGTAAGACAGGGAAAATTGACAACCACCCGTTTGTAGCACGAAGCCACAAAGAAATCAGTACGGATTCCTCAGAAAAGAAAGCTTCTTAGTCGCCGAAAAATTCGTCCTGGTCAGGGGTTCGAACCCGGGACAAACGCATTTCCGGGGCGGTGGCTCTACCAATTGAGCTAACCAGGAAGCTAGCAATTGGCAGAGCGATGGCGAATTCATCGACAACTCGAAGCAATGCCAAAGTAGGTTACGTCCTCATTCACATCGCCTTTCTCGCTTCAATTGTATGTTGGAGAATGATGTAATTCCAACATGAAGGGTTGAAGGAGTAGACGGTTTTAAATAGTGCAGTTTTCGGGAGCCTTTGACAGCAGTCGGCATGGCGCACTTCTGGGAGAGCTGGGTTCTCTTTTCTTGAATTGTGGAAGGCCGTACCCAAATTATTGTAACTCTCTTTACGGTATTTTAGGTCCAGACAGACAAATCCTGTGGTGCCTGAATCTGACCACCATAAGGCCTCTGTAGACCTGCTCGTGCTGCCGAACGTTTCAGTGGGCCGCCAATTCATGGCATGCGCTTTTGCCGTGTGAAATGGCAAAGAAGTTTCACACTGCTGATAGGTTCAGGCCCTTCTCGTGGAGGCAAAGTTTCAAAAAGTTATTTTAACACGAAAGTGTTTTATGCCGGGGCCCACCAAGATTTCAGTGACGTATTTCCGTCACGGAAATGACGTTAAAAATGTTCACGATCAGATTTCAAAAAAAAAGTTCCGTCAACGGGCATCGAACCTATAACCTCTCAGTCCGCAACAACAGAAGCCAAGCACGCTATCCATTACGCCACGGCCACAGACTCTCACTGCTTTACGAACGCGTCTTTTATATCTACCAATTCCATCACAGCGCTCCTCGTCAGCGGGGTGGTGTCGCCCTCTTGGAGCAGTAAAGTAATTCACTTGCTACGCGTCTGTCTCAGTCGGCGTGTTTTCAGCAGAAGTGCATTCTTGTCAACGCCTTAACGCAACGCGAGGTGGCGACCATAGCCTAAGCGCCGCCCTCGCTCATAGCGTCCATCCCAACCAAAAGTGCGACGCCCGCCTACCTCCAGGGGCTGTAATACCACGTCCCTCGCTTACGCGCGCCCCGAGAAAACTCGCGCCCGGGCTACTAGGGCGACACGACGCGCTCAGCGTTTCCCTCTATCCGACTGTACCGTACGTTCAATCGCACTTTTACATGCCGCGGAATGGCGACCTTAGCCCAAGTTCTGCGCCCCAGCGACGCTCTTCTGGCTTCACGCCTCTTGCTCCGATTACGCTCTCACCGTTAACATCTACAGCTGCCATAATGGTTTGTTTAATCGTTGATCATGGACGTTAGTCGCGGGATGGAGATGTACCACCAAGCGTCAGCATGGGTGCATCCATGTTATACATTGTGCAAACTCTCCTGTTTCAATGTACAATAAACATTCAATTACCTCTGCACGGGCACGTTTTACTTTCGTGTTTTACCGATTCCTATGACGGAGGGATCAACCATGTTTTTTTGTTTTAAGCACGTAGGTGCCCAGCTTGTCGTCCAGCATGGTCACGCAGCAGTCAATACAGGCCAAGGCTAACCATGCTCAAAACTAGTGAATAAGATAAACTACAGAACTAAGAATCAGTCTAAATAATTTACTTAAAATCGTGGGAAACGCTTCTATTTGCCAGCGCCTGCCATTGAAATTGGCTGTGGACATCCAAAACTATTTGTTCACTTTAGAAAAAATGAACACGAATGAAAATTTCCACATCGTGAGAAAGGATGTTGGGGCATATAATGAGCCCTTTCATACATTTCTAACGAGATGACTAAATGCTTAATTTATGACGGAATCTCCCCCCAAAAAGTCATTTTTTGTCAAATTTGCAAGCATTTTTCTAAATAAGAATTTGTTTACATCGGTTGAAAATGTTATTTGCAGACACTATGTCGACTGATAGGAGATAAAAAAAATTTTGCGGCTGAAACAGCGCCGCCGTTTTTACAAAAAATGTTTGAATTTGCACGTTTTCTTGCTTCTTTGCTAAGCCTATTTAAGCCGGAAGAACAATACGAGGTTTTATTTGGGACGTCACGTGAAAAAACAATGACAATGGAATGCTTTAAAACACAATGTGTCGTTGTACCAAAACTCAAGGTTGAATACGCATAATTTATTCCCACCTAACTTTTCCTTTTCGCCGGAACATTCGAAGGGTGGTCACGTGAGCGCACAATTTTTTTTTTGAACGAAAACACTTTACCAACATCTCTCACCTTCCAGCTCAAATTTTTTCAATAGAATTGCTTGTGGTCGAATTTCGGGCTTTCACTTGGAATGAGCCAAATGTGAACAGCGGAGCGCTAACGTGGCGCGTTGTTCCCGTTTCTGTCTACAGCCCCTGTACTTCACGTCAGGCGCATTCTACACCTGGAATACGGCTTTGTGCGCGAAATATTTGAGGTGTCACGTGACGAAAACTCCTTGCGATAATCAAACATGTCGTAGTTCCAGGATAATTCTGACCGCCGGGGTTTTCTGGTTCTTCACCAACGGGAACCGAAAGCACAGTACATGGATGATCTGGCCCTCATCAAAATGCAGCCGCCTTGATCGGCAATGAAAGCCGTGCATTCGACTTCAGCTGCGCGACACCTCACGTGCTAAGCTATGAGGGCTGGTAAAGCTGTTGCTTTTGATCATTCAATGCGCACATTTGGGAAATGAAGTCAACATGCACGTAATTAGTATAATGCCTCCGATTTCTCGTTTGCTGCTCATATAGTGTCTTTTCAGCTTAAAAGTGAGTCACCCCTGTAGCCACATTTTGGTCACAGTAATGATGAGTGTTAAACTTCGCAGGTGATCAACTTTATTCGCAACACGCACGGAGTGGAACCGAGCCGTCTGGATGTGCCAGAGATCCGCTACAGTGAGCCGCAGTGGCTGCTGGCCTACAACGAATCCAAGTCGCGCCCTTTGCATGAAGTATTTCGTCCAGGCTCCACCGGCATTAGCTTCTGTACCGAGCTTCTGCGCATCCTGACCGGCACTTGCCCCAACACGGCCGCCGCGATGCTGCTATGCTGGGCCTCCACGCTTTCCCGGTTCAGCTCTGAGAGCGCGATCGCGGCTTTTCGTGGAACTCTGGACCTGCTGAGAGATCGCCTTGAAGCGCTCCTCGGAGATGATGGTGTGTTCATCTTGCCAGCAACCTCGGCGCCAGCCGCATACCACCACCAGGACCTCTTCTTCCCCGATGGCTTCAACTTCTTGTGCGTCTTCAACGTTCTGGAGGTTCCTGTCAGCGCGTGCCCTGTCCTGCGTACGTCGGATGGTCTGCCTATGGCTGTCCAAGTGGTCGCCAGCCGAGGAAACGATCGACTTTGCTTGGCTGTTGCCAAAGAAATCGAAAAGCAGTTCGGTGGCTGGGTAGAGCCGGCCAAGTCAAAGCAAAAAGTCCGAGGTTAGAGGCTGCCTGATGCAAGCTATTTGAAAACACTGCCCGCGGACTCTATTTCGTTTTCTCCATTTTACTTTGAGTGCAGAATATTTCAGATATATTAACGTTTTCAGTCGTCCATGGGTTTATTATTGGCCACGGGTTTACTATTAGCTTTCAATCTGAATCCTTAGTCAACGCGTACCACCTTGAAAGTGCGCGTACGCAGCTTTTGATACTTGAAAAAAAAAAAAAACGCAGTTTTCATGCGATGCACTTACAGGATATCTTAACAGTACACTACCCTCTGGTTATTGCACCGCAGGTTGTGCGGTGGAAGTTCTTTGCAGATCTAGTACCTTACTCGTGACCGAGACTCCCGTGAAAGTTACCTGTGTTTTCAATGCGCTCATGAACCTTCTTTACGGCAATAAATGTTTCTATAATCAGCATATGACGTTGTACTCATCATTATATTGTCAATGGGTTTTGCTGGTTACTTCGCCGTTTAGTGTTCACCCGCTCAGCAGTGTGGACTGGTGCCATGACGTCTTTCAATTTGCACCAAGCCACAAGGAGAAACGAACAAATACCGAGCCCTCCCTGTCTTCAGGCATGTCAACCCTAAAATCTACACGGACGACCGCAGCCACTAGGATTACTTTGTACCAAAACTGGCTACCGACAACCTCACACGACTGAATAGACAGTGGGCCTTGGCACTTATCAAACAGGTGGTACCAAATGAAATGAGTGAATTGAGAGCAACTCCTGAAAAATGTTCCAGCTATCGTCTAAGCTAAGCAGCGCGGTCTCTCACTTCTCAGCGCTCATATGTTTTTTTTTTCGTTTTTTTTTTCTTCCCTTTCGCGATGTTGGGGCAAGCTCCAGTAATGTCTGAGGTACGATTGCTGAATTCATTCGTCCAATTTTTGTGTACCAACGATTGCAAGTTTTCGAGTTTGGGAAGGTCTTCGTAGTTGGCATCATGCTGTCGCCTGCTATTTATTGAGGAACGTTGCGGGCGGTAATGCTGCCTCCCTAGTCTGTCGTCTTTGGGGATTTCAATGCGACTGGCCATGCGGTATCTATCCGCACGTGAGCTCCGAGTCGCTCCTGCCTCTGCAATTACAGAAATTCGTGACGTAAAAGGTCAGTGCGCGCATCCCACTTGACGGTGGTACCACTACTGGTGTCATCTGCGATGTGGACGTCTCCAACATCCGCACCGACTTGCTCTGTCTGGTAAGTCAGTGGTTGATGGTGTCGGTATAATGAACGTCTGACCTAGGCTCATCCCGCTGTATAAAACTAACATTCAAGGGTGACTCTTTGCCTTTGCAGGTCAATGTACACTGCAAAAAATCGCCCCAGTTTACGGGCAAAAAAGCGGACATAGAGTCCAGGAAAAACGCAGACGCCACCCTTTCGCGAATGTCGCGTATACAGCACGTGTTTAACAATAATTTTTCGCTGAATAGTGCAAAAAACAAGTTTCTTCTCCATCAAAAAAAAAAAAAATTGTGGACGGAAGTAATCACTTGCAATACGGATGACCTCCAGAAATGCATACGAATATGGTCGTCGCATACCATCACCGCACCCATCGCCGCGACTACAAGTTTTGCGCCGCTTTTGTGGTACGAAACTGTGATTCTAAACAGCGGTTTAGAAGGGCATCACAGAAAGAGAAATCCATGCGACGTATCAACCGCAGAGGGCGCACCGCGATCGTCACTCATAGAGTTAGTGTATATGCTCTCTACGGGAGCTATACACTAACTCTATGAGTTCCTGTATATGCTACCTAAAGGTATCATATACAGGAACTCTAGTCACTCATCTGTCCACAATTCGCAGTCGCTGGCTGCCCTCTCAACGGCTAGCCTTAACGAGAACGACGTACGGACGGAGCGGGACCCGGCTGGCGCTGCATTTTTCGTACGCTCTACGTCTTCGAGGTGAGTGCCCGACTTCCCATCTGTTCGCCGATGTGGTTATAGCTCGTGCCGCTATAAGTGATCTGTTGTCATTTAGTACTAAGATTAGGCCGCTTCGAGTGAAAGCGAGGAAACGTAGTGCGTGCTCGTTTGTCGACGTTTCCTGCCCCGCTTTCATTCCCGAGCCACGCAGGTGTGATTCCAATAATTCGTTTTCTCGCGGGTTGTATTGTGCATGCTTTTTTGAGGCGGAGTGCGTAGTGAGAGCACAAAATACAGCATTTACGGAAATCGCGGATTGATCGTGTTGGTCGTGTTTACATCCCGAGCGTGAGATTTTCAGTTCTCGCTCATTGCTTGCCGACAGCTGTTGTATTACTCTGTTGCACATTCGCAGGTAATTAAGGACGAGAATATTGCGATTGCCAGCAGTGTTCGGGCTCATGAGTGCCGGAGTGCAGCCGCTTCATGTGTGCGTCTTCTTTTGTGCTGGCGCCAGTAGGTGAACCTCGGTTTACGCTGCCTGTATGGCGCTGCGCCGAAATACGAGGCGATACCTACCGTGAAATCTCGGCGCGCTGCAGCGTTTACTCGTGTGCGCCCCGTCGGGCCAAAGTGCATCTCCTCCGCGTTGTCTGATGAAAGGTGGCTGACGGCAGGTAGCATCGAAGCGCGAGCAGCCATAGTGGGGAACTATAACTCAAGGGAACCCAAGCAGCATGTGAATTCTTCCAGAAAGCTGGAAACCACGGCTCGAAAAACGCGTTGTCAAAAAAAAAATCTATTCTTCGTCAGCCGCGGTAGTGTAGCGGTTATGGTGCTCGGCTGCTTGACCCGAAGGTCGCGGTTTGATCCCGGCCGCGGCGGTCGCATTTCGATGGAAGCGAAATGGTAGAGGCCCGTGTACAGTGCGATGTGAGTGCACGTTAAAGAAGACCAGGTGGTCAGAATTTCCGGAGCGCTCCACCACGGCGTCCCTCATAATCATATGGTGGTTTCAGGACGTAAAATCTCAGGTATTGAAAAAATTATTTCTTAATTAGGTTAAGACAAAATTATTTCAGTAGAACGATGATAGGATTTTCACTTAAAATAAGTTTTACGAACTTTTAAGCTTTCGTGATTTTTTTTATGTTGCCTCAAATGTGGACAGTATGGTCTATGTTGAGACTTTTTTTTTTTTGATAGAGCGATAGCATTTAGTGAAATACGATAGTTCATATTCCCTGATTGTTAGCTAGATTTACTGTAGGCAAAAAGTAATTTTGCATGTATACAGTGTGAAATATGTACAGCTGGCTTAAAAGTTCCAAAAAAGTTTGTTTTCGTACATGCTTGGTCCAAAATTTAGCATTGAGGCGGTTCTAGTAAATATATGGTAAATAACGCATTTACCAGTAACCTTCATTGGTTACTGACTGAGAAAGCATTCCAAATTGCTTTTTGTTTTAAGTGTGAAAAATATTTTTGAAGTTGTGCTCTGCTGGGCTCTTTGCTTGCCCGTGTTTTTTATACCTTGTAGCAATGAGTTGTAGTGGTAAGTAAGTACAAGCTGCACGGACACAAGGAACATTCAGACAACATAAGCAGCTTTGTCCGTGCTTATTTAAATCGATCGCTATCTAGTATTAGCCTGAGTAAACGATAAATGCAAACCACATGCTTCTGACATCTTCTGACATTTTTTTATTGTGAGGCAGGAAAAGAATAAGACCTCAGCCCACACTATAAGAACATAGCAGGCAAGCTATCCTCTGACAGTCCGAGTAGTGTGTTTATGCAGTACTGGTAGGCGACAATGATGCGTGCAACAACCCATTACCTGTACGCTAAGATTTGGCAGTGGCAAGAACACTACGATTAAGAAAAGGATCTATTGAAATAAGAAAAAGAGGACATGTTTCTGTCATAAACCAACACAATTGTATTCAAGGGGCCATGCATGTCGAGCGGTTTCAGCCGAGCATAGACGCACTGATGAAGGAAGAAACACAGTTACTGCTAACTACTGGCGTTTATTGAAATCCTCTGCGGAATATATGGGTGCCGTTATCTGCCATTAAAAACTGGTGGTCAAAGATTAGAAAGGTTAAACAAGGTTAAAGAGTGGGGCAGTCGTCATGAAGGAAGTCGATTCTTCATGAAGTGAAGCTTAATGAAGTGTTCTTTCTCTTCAGCCTTATTTAATGTTTGCAAGGCGAGAACTACCATCTTTCATGTCACTGCCCCTTTAAAAGAAACAGAGTTGATACATAAAAACTGATAATAAAATGGAAGCAATCTTTCTTTTAGTTAGAGACATTTCAGTCTTTATCATTTTTTAGTGCACCATGCTTTGCAAAGGCAAAAATCTGCTTTCAGAAACTGAAGTTGCTTGCAAAGGGTTCCGTCAGTATCAGAACTGCTAAGCACCGTTCAAAGGCTGACAGTGTTTTGGTGTTTAGAAGTGTACTGTATTTGTTTAGATCTATAATTCACTTCTCAACTGATAAACGAACCAGCCAAACTGCCTTTACAAGCAGTTTGAAGGAAAGAAGTGTAAACTTAAGGGCTCTTTTGCTTTGTTAAACACAGTATTAATGAGAACTAACAGACGAAGATGCCAAGGAAAGTATAGGGGAAGCTATTAGAAGTAATTGTAATGTAAATGTGAAGAAAGGAAAGTGGACGAAAAGATAACTTGCCACTGGCAGGATCCGAACCTGCGACCTTCGAATAACGCGTCCGATGCTCTACCACTGAGCTACGGTGGCGGTCATCCCCCCCCGTCCACTTTTTAGGGTATATATGTTCATTTAAACGTGGGAGCGTCAGTCAGCGCCGCCTGTTGCCATTACGGCAAGTGTGGAACACTCTTATTTGCCTGTAGGCGTCACGTAGTACGTGATCTCATTACGAGCGGGCAGCAGGTTCGGATCCTGCCGGAACCTGCTGCCCGCTCGTAATCTGCAGTTCGAGCATTGCTAAGGGAACAACTCAACATGGGTAATCTGCTGCCAAGACATTTGTATGCATTTTAGGGTTTTTATGTTGTTACGCAATGTTGCACGACTAATGCAGCAATTAAGCAGCCAGCTACGTCAAATTGTGTTTAGAGTGGTCTTTCTTACTTTCCTTCCACCAAAAACATTTTGGACAAATAGGGCTCCAAGCTTATGCCAGAGAAGCGCAAAAGCTGACCGACTTGTCAATCTTAAACAAAAACCTAAAGCATGCCCTAACTGTCTTGGTGAACTAAAGGGCCATAGTCGTAAACATAGCGGGTGCAATCCACAGCACCTGCAGGTTTAATTTTCTTTTATTTCTCACTGGCTGGAGTTATGTATTCTCATGCTGTGCACCTATTTTTCTCATGCTACTGTGATGGTGAGCCTGCTAAAGTCTTTTCAGGTGAAAAAGTGGCTTCGGTTAATGTTTCATTGTAAACTGTTCAGCATAGTCGATGACAGTGCAACATCACCGTTTTTAACCGCTGGCTTGTAGAAGGAAAAAAGGAAGCCTAACCGCTGCTACCTATTTATTTGCCATTATTGGGCATATTCATTGCGAATGTCCATGCATAGAACAGCAGATCCCATGGTTGCAATTTGAGGAGCTTTCATACAACGCAATGCATAGTCATCAAGGATAAACATTGCTACAGGTGAAGCAACCTGTAACTACAGCTCAGTTGTAACTGTAAACTGTAACTACAGTTCAGTTGTACACTTCTTTTGTTTTCATGTTTGCCTGATTGTAGCATGCCCGATATGGAAGCATGATTCAAGTCCGAATTGTAAAGATGGCTTTACACCATGATAAGCACATGCAGAAGAGTACGCAAATAAAATTAAATTAAAGTAGCCTGATCATTTCGTTTTGAATCCAATGTTGATACAAATATAGCGTGAACTAGCATACGCTGACTATCTTAGTTTACATTGAAACCGTATGGTAAGTCTACATCTCGCACTTCCGCTAAGGTGGTTTTCGTTGTGGTAGATCAGCTTTTTGAATACACAAGTATGTGTTACTGAAAGGTGCCATGCCTTTTCCACCACTGCAACAACTCTAAGACTATGCTGTGCTTTGGAACACACTGATATTCTCAGGTGAAATAACTTAAGAATATTTTGGCCTTCCAGTTTATTTCACATAATTACATCGTCAAAGCGCACACCATGTTGTGCTTAGCTGCCTTGTAGAAGTGTGCATCTATTAGCTACATTTGACTTGCTTGTCTAACATTCATTTGTGGTTTTCTATGTGTCTAATTGGCCTCTTTTTGACAAAATGATAGAATAAAGCCGAAAAGTAGAAGGTGAACTAGTAGAAGTAGTCATTATTTTTCTGTTTTATTTTATTTATTTCCAATACTGCTGCTCCTTACGGCACAAGTGTGGCAGGAAAGAGGATATGGTAATAATAAAAGGGGAAGCCTGGTTGCACAAGTGGGTGCTAACCGCTATACAAAATGTTTTGCTGGTACAGTTTAATTTTACTTAAAAAAGAAAAACTTGATAGTGATGCTTCAAAACGCAAAACAATAAAGGCAACTCAGATGGCTAAAGTTGATTCTTTGGGCGTTCAGGTGTAAGGGTTATATGCTTTTTGTAGAAGAGGCAGCTCTGTTCCCACACAAAAAGGAAAATGGGCACCAAAGATAATTTAAATGAGTACTGTCACGCAGGCTGCTGTACCACGGGGCTTTGGCAGCAAACAGACATAGTGTGATGTCTGAAGCCGCGCACCAGCTTAGAGTTCCACTTACTCTCCCAAGTAACTTATTTTGTTACAATGGCGAGATAAAATGTTTGTTTTGTTAACACAGCCGTTTCCAGACTAAGGAAATCAAGTTTTATAGCCGTTGTTTGAGCTTATGGTGCTGTTATTTTGCAATAGGTGTCCCTTCAGATGGCATAGAACTCAAAAGTATTTCAAGAGGTTGCAGCTGAGGTGCCCATGGGACAGGGGGGCCTTCACTGTTGCAAAAGATGTGTCACTGGCTGACCCTGCTGTGCAAGGTATGTATAATTTGCTTTTAACGTGCACTTCTTACATAAAAAGGCACAAGAACAAAACCGAAAACAGGACAAGGAAATGCATATACCGACACGAAATCTGTGTGGGCTGTGTATTTTGTGGTCATGTGTCATGTGCATGGAATTGGGCTGGTTGTGGGCTCTAAATGCTTCCATGCTATGGTTTGGGATCTCGTGCACCAATTTTCCACTTGCGTCAGTTATGCATAATCATGGACTTTTTCCGTCTTGCTTATGTGGCAATATTACAGTTCAGTGAACACATGTAGGTTGCGTAGCAGGCTTTATCATTAAAGTGCCGTGAATCAGTGAAGTGCATGCAGCTTAACAACTGAAGAGATTAAGTCTAGTCTGGGTATTATACCCCATCTCCACGAGCCGGCTCGATGGCCTATAGGTTTCGTCGCTTGTATGCTGACCTGAAGGATTCTGGTTCGATTCCGGTTGTGGTGGTCGTAATTTGATAGAGGTGTAATTTTAAAGGTTTGTGTTCTGTGTGATGCCAGTGCACATGAAAAGGACCCCAGCTGGTCGAAATTATCTGAACCTTTCCACTATGGCAGCTTATAGTTCCAGCCGCTTTGATAAATTAAACCCTACAAACCATACCCATCGCCACTGCACTTGTGGATGAATTGTTTCTACCATCTGGGCTGTCCCACTATCTAGCCAGCAGCTATACTAAGAAATGTTGACTGATGATATTAAACAATGTCAATGATATTGGACAAGTGTATGGCTCAAACTAACAATCTAGAGCACACCTTTGCTGAATGGCATTATTTGTTTAGGCTGTAAACAAGGCCGGCATAGTAGGGATGCACAGGATCATTTGTTCAGGTTTGTGAACTTCAGTTTTATTTTTAAGCAACATATTGCTACGTAGCTAACACATCAAGGGAGAGACATTCTGCGTACAAAAGACGACGAAGAGCAGTGGCCTGACTGCTTTGCGTGCTATCCTTCATCTTGATCAATCGGTGTAAATACACTTGCAAATAGTCACGTCTGGTCTCATTTTACGTAAATAATTTGTGGTGGAGGTGCTGGTTCTTCCCTGAACCCATCACGAAGCTCCGCAACGGCAGTATCATCGCGGGACCGACCATGTCACAGGTTGAAGGAGCATCGTCTTCACCACCCACCCCTACCATGACTTCTACCTATTTATTCCTACCTCCTGCTTATGACCATGGTGTATTTTCCTGGCAGGATAGCGTTGACATTGACAAATGGATCAACCTGTTGAACTGATCAGCGCCGGCTACACGTGGGACCCGACCTTTATGCTCGCCAACGTGCTATTCTACCTTGATGGTCCTCCGCGGGTGTGGTATGAGACGCACAATGCCGACATTACACGCTGCGACTCCTTCAAAGAGAAGGTCCGCGACCTTTTTGGCAACACCACTGGACGACAGATGGCTGCGCGGAATCAACTAGCAACTCAGGCACAGACATCTACCGAATCGTACGTAGCGTATATTCACGACGTCATCGCCCTCTGCCGCCTGGTTGCCGGTCATATGCTCGAGTCTGAGAAGGCATCGTAGACTATGCCTTCAACCTGCTTGTCGATAACAACGTTGCCGCCGTCGATGCTACCATCAAAGAATGCCGGCAGTTTGAACAAGCCAAGATCCGCCGTATAATTCAGAGATTCACACGACTGCCCAACACGGCCGCAACTTCGTCGTGTGAAGCCGCTCGCCAGCCGCCCGCCTACGACAACGTCAACCGTATTGTTCGTCGGAGACTGAAGCTGCCTGTTAAGCTCCTATTCAGTCGCCCGTTTTCACAACACACGCCACTCATCTCATCACAGCCATCGGTAGTCTTAATTCAAGCTGTGGTCAAGCAGGAGTTTGCGAACCTGTGTCTTACATCAGCTTGTCCCCTGACTCACCCTGAAGTACGGCCTTACTTCCCAGGAAACGCTCACCCATCATCGAACCATCGGCAAAGCCCTTGGGCCTCCCCAGTGGTCTTAGTAAAAAAGGAAGACGGCTCCTGGCGTTTCTGCATTGATTAACAAAATTACTAAAAAAGACGTGTACCCTCTTCCACGTATTGACGACGCACTCGATTGTCTCAATGGCGCCCCCCTTCTTTTCATCTCTCGACCTCCGATCTGGCTACTCGCAAATTGCTGTAGATGAAATGGATCGTGAGAAGACCGCATTTGTTTCCCCCCAACGGCCTTTACCAAAGCAAGGGTATGCCCTTTGGTCTCTGCAACACTCCAGCAACCTTCTAGAGAATGATGGACTGCTCCTCGGTGTCGAATCAGACTTTGTTGCTATCACAGAGACATGGCTAACTGCCGATATCGGGGACAGCGAAATCACACCGCCAAATTATGTAATCGTTCGCAAAGATCGACTAACACGTGGTGGTGGTGTTGCCCTACTGATTAAAAAGGAAACTCCATATGTACCGTTGCCTGAAGTCACAGGAGTGGAAAGCATTTTTTGTAAGCTGTCATTTTCTACGTGTACTATTGTCGTGGGCTGTGTTTATCGTAGTCCCTCAAGTGACGTAGATGTGATGGAAAAGCTCTGCCGCTACGTCGAAGATAATATTAAGCATTGCAGACTAATACTTCTAGGCGATTGCAATCTGCCTGACATTAACTGGCAAACATTTGAACACAACTCACCTAGTTCCGATATACTGTTTGATCTCATGCTATCACTTAATCTCAGCCAAGTTATAACAGAACCGACGCGTGTACAAGGAACTACCTCCAACATATTAGATTTAGTCTTCATGAGCCACCATTTCCCGTTAGATCAGGCTACATTTGATTTAGTCGACGGCATATCTGATCACAAAATAACCTTGTGCGTCGTGCCTGCTCAGAACAATACAGTTTCATCCCAACCACGCAACACTTACTTGGACTTCAGTGGAGCAGACGATACAGCTATCATCGACTACCTATCTTTCGAATTTACGGGCTTTGAAGAGTTTTCCATAAATCCTTTAACAGATATCGACCTGTTGTGGCATAGATTCAAAACAATCATTTTTGACTGTATGTCAAAATACGTACCATCCAAAGTTAAAAAAACAAGAAAGCACAACCCCTGGATATCAAGGGATATCATTCACGCCAAGCGCAAAGTCAAGCGCCTTAGAAGATCGATGAAGGTTACGCCCAAGTCTACTGCTCGCGGTGACCTCACTATAGCTATTCAAGATATGAAAACGAAGATAAAGGCAGCCAAGTCAAACTTTTACAAAAACACACTCAAAGGTTTCTTAAGAAGCTCACCGAGCAAATTCTGGAGCTATCTCAAGCCAAAGTCATCAAGTGATCCATTAGTTTCACCCGTAATTAACAAAAATCGCGCCAATTCTCTAAATAACTTTTTTTGTTCTGTATTCACAACTGATGACGGGAAAACACCCGACATTGACGACACCGCAAACGATAAACTTAGCCCCCTTACTCTTACGGAGGCACGAGTGCTGAACCTCCTTCTAAAGCTGGACACTAAAAAAGGATCGGGTCCGGACCAAATACCCAACGCGGTTTTGAAACGGTACGCAGAATGGACGGCCAAGTACCTTTGTATATTATTTAATAAGTCATTATCGTCTTCTGTTCTCCCAAAAGATTGGAAGTCTGCAAAAGTAATCCCAATACATAAATCTGGCAGCAAAAACGACCCATCCAATTTTAGACCGATCTCGCTAACGAGTACCATATGCAAACTTCTTGAGCACATCATACTCAAACATATAACCACATTTCTAGAAAGTGAGGCTATATTGTCACCATATCAACATGGCTTTCGTAGAGGGCTCTCCACTGTCACTCAGCTACTCGAACTAACACACGACATATCATTTAGTATCGATCAACAGAGACAAATAGACCTCATCCTGCTCGATTTCTCGAAAGCCTTCGATAAGGTATCGCACAAGAAACTCATTAACAAACTCAAAATTACACTTGGCACTGGCCCTATAGTTCAATGGATTCGTGACTACCTAACTAACCGCACCCAGTTCGTTGAAGTGCATGGCCAGATCTCCCGGACAGCTCAGGTTACGTCAGGGGTACCCCAAGGAAGCGTTCTGGCTCCGATATTATTCTTAATTTTTATAAACGACCTACCATCTAATATTACTGGAAATATCAGACTATTTGCCGACGACTGCATCCTATATCGAAATATTAACTCGCATGATGACCACATAGCATTAAATAATGACTTAAAAACAGTGGCTAACTGGTGTACTGTTTGGCAGATGACAATAAATACTAAAAAATCAGCCGTTCTATCAATAACCAAGGAAAAAAAATGTCTCGAACTTTTCGTACACAGTCAATGCCATCCCACTGCAGCGGGTCAAGGAACACAAATACCTTGGATTAACAATATCACAGGACTTGAGATGGAACTCGCATATTAACAACATAACATCCGCTGCATTGAAGCGCCTTTTCTTTCTTAGGAGGCACCTCGGACTGGCTCCACCCGATATAAAAATCCTAGCATATAAAACATTTGTCAGGTCAGTCCTAGAGTATGCAAATGTTATTTGGTCCCCATACACTAAGGAATTAATTCAGAAAGTAGAAGCCGTCCAAAGGAAAGCACTAAGGTATATATATAATAAATATAAGCTTACAGACTCACCCTCCGAACTGCTCAAGAACGCCGGGATTTTAACATTACAAAACAGAGCTGTACTAGCCCGCTCTAAGATTTTGTACCAGCTTCTGCATAAACACTTTCACATTGATGTCTCCAGCTACATTTTCAGATGCGAGTCACGGCCATCACGATATAAACACACACAAACACTCAAAGAATATCCATTTCGTACTGACTGTTTTAAAAATTCATTCTTTCCCTTAGCTATAAGAGAGTGGAATGGTATTAGCGAAGCCATCACTAGCAGCTGTTCTTTGGACGCATTCACTTGCTCCATGGAAAATAACTTACTAACATTACAGACTTAACTATCTTATACTTGTATCTTGTATCTGTATCTTGTATTTTTTTTGCTGTTTGTAGTTATGATATCATTTGGACATATACAATAATGCCTTAATGTGCGCCTGTTACTGAAACATTGTACCCATCTTATGCTTGAGTAAATATTGTTTAAACCCCTCTGCGTACCATGCTTATATTGAAGCAATATGTTTTTTAGTTCGAAACTTCACGTTTTAAAATAACAATCTACAACTAGTATCCATATTTTGAGTGTTATTTTATGTATATACTTTTGCAAGTTATGGTCAAACAACATATCTTCACTAAAAATCTTGATGTCATATGTGTAACAGTATGAGTATGTATGTGTATATAGGTATATGTATATATGTGTATATATAAGTATGTATGTGTAATCTGTTTGCTTACTACTTTTTCATTTTTTTTGCCCTTCCTGTTATAGTCCCTCAATGGACTGACAGTATATGTAAATAAATAAATAAATAAATAAATAAATAAGCACAACCATATCTTCGATGCATGAGGCTTAGGACTGCAGTCAAAATGTCATACTCATTGTTGATGTTCTTCCAGGTTACCGAGTATGAAACAAACCGGTACCGGGGAGACGATGTTTGCCTTGTTGGGGTGTTGTCGCTATCCAGTTGTTTAAGATGGGCTTTCGAGATCGCACATATCAAAACATAGCCTTAAAAACAGCCTTCGAGTTCCGCAGTTGTAATTTCTTCGTAGATTTAGACACTGACACGACCTCCATTCATAGCCAGTGCAAACTTTGAGTGCTGGCAACCTAGCAAAGGTATTGTAAACATCGCTGACATCGTGTAATTGCGTTCGACAGCATACCCAATCAGCCAGCTGGAGTGTGAAAAGTCGAACAGCACAAAGTGGGACATCCAAATTTTCGTTCGCGATTGTACATTACTTCAATGGTATGAGTGGCAGTGCTGCGAAGGGGTTCGAATAAAATGTCAGCAACTATAGCATCGATTTTGAGAGCGAATTGCTCGGGCAGCTTTTCAACTAGTAAGATGAGACCCATTATTGCCAACTTGTGAAAAAATTAAGAAGTTGATTCTGTGACGAGTAGCAGCTTCAAGCCCAAGAACACAAGCTTCGGCTCCTCTCATGATTATTTGAGGCTATCCAGGCTAAGTTCAATCACTTATGGCTGTACGCAAAAACATTAATAAAAGACGATGGCCATTCACCTTGCCTTTAGTAGGCATTACAATGAAAATAATACTTATGTGTAGGACAATGAGGCTGGTCATATTATTTGTCTCTCAGTATTCTATGGAAGATTGATATTCTTCTATTCCTATCTCGGCTCAGATCCCAGTTTCGCATCATTCACAAAGCTCAATGTATGAAGCCGATAAAGCCGTTTTTTCCTTCACAATAACATCAGAAGTGCTGTATCATAGTGCACGAAACATATTTGCTAATTGGCTCAAGATCATCATCATCAGCCTGACTACGCCCACTGAAGGGCAAAGGCCTCTCCCATGATCCGTCAATCAACCCTGTCCTGTGCTTTCTGCTGCCACGTTATACCTGCAAACTTCTTAATCTCATCTGCCCACCTAATTTTCTGTCTCCCGCTCACGCGTTTGCCTTCTCTTGGAATCCACTCAGTTACCCTTAATCACCAGCGGTTATCCTGCCTACGTGCTACGTGCCGGGCCCATGTCCATTTCTTCTTCTTGATTTCAGTTATGCTATTCTTGACCCCCGTTTGTTCCCTGACCCACTCTGCTCTCTTCCTGTCTCTTAAGGTTACACCTATTATTTTTCTTTCGATTGCTCGCTAGCGTCGTTCTCAATTTAAGTTGAATCCTCTTTGTAAGTCTCCAGATTTCTGCTCCGTAGGCAAGTACCGGTAAGATGCAGCTGTTATATACCTTCCTCTTGAGCGATAGTGGTAGGCTACCATTCATTATTTGAGAATGCTTGCAGAATGTGCTCCATCCCATCCTTATTCTTCTAGTTATTTCACTCTAATGGTTCGGCTCCGCGGTTACTACCTGTTTTAAGTAGACCATTGAACTGCTTAGCGCAAAAATTAGACATGGTGCACATAGAAAAGACCTGCGCTGGTCCTCGTCTTTTTTATGTGCACTGTGTCTAATTTTCGCGCTGAGCAGTTCAATAATAAAATACCAACTAGCCCAATCCCACACTTTACTTTAAGTAGACGTATTCCATTACAACATCCAGTCTCTCGCCACCTATCGCAAAGCGCTGATCTCTACCGAGATTGTTCCACATTACTTTAGTTTTATGAAAATTAATTTTCAGACCTACTCTTCTGCTTTCCGTATCCAGTTCAGTAATCATGAGCTGTACTTCGTCCCCTGAGTTGCTCATGAATTCAATGTCATCAGCGAATCGCAGGTCACTAAGATACTCTCCATTAACTCTTATCCCTAACTCTTCCCAATCTAAGGCCCTGAAAACCACCTGTAAACACGCGGTGAATAGCATTGGAGAAATCGTGTCTCTTTGCCTTACACCATTTTTATTGTGGCTTTCTTTATGGATGACTATGGTGGCTGTAGATCCGCTGTAGATTTCTTCCAGTATGTTTATATAGGCTTCCTCCATGCCCTGATTCCGCAGTGCCTGCATGACTGCTGATGTCTCCACCGAATCAAATGCCTTCTCGTAATCTATGAAGGCTATGTATAGGGGTTGGTTGTTGTTGGAAATTGTGTGGAAGACGAGGAGTGGCAATCATCATTAAGAGAAGAATCAGTGTTCGGATAAAGAAGAGGTCCACGGGGGGCTTCTCCATGGGGACGGCGTTCTTTTCACTTCATTTCGTGGTGTCCAACGTGGGAGAAAGGGCCTTGAGAGGTGAGACTGGACGGACTTTGCGAACTCATGACCGCATCTGTAGCCTGGAGGACTTTTGCGACGCCGCCGTTGGGTGAAGCTGATGTGCGAGGCCTAACCCTACCCGTGACCCAGATGGTGGAGCATGAAATCTCGACGATGCCTGGAACTGTGTCACGCGAAACTTCTGTGACGGATCCCGTGTTCACGCCGACGTTTCCTCGCGACGATGCCGGCCAGTGATTTCTCACGTTTACGACAATGGACCGGGTCATGGAGGCCTTATTCGAAAGGCGGAGTGAAGTACGAAAGACTGTCACGGAAGCCATCGCATAGAAAATCTGCTGCATCTGGAGGGCCCACCAATAAGTGAGTTGAGGAATTTTCACCGACTTTTGACTAACCAGTATAAGCTTCTCAAAGGAATTGACAACGAGGTAGAAGATGTATTTTTTATTTTTTTATTTTTTTTATTTACAAATACTGCAGGCCCTGTTCAGGCCCAAGCAGGAGTGGGTACACAAATGTCAGTGACAAAATCAGAAACAATAGAAATCATGTACAAAAAATGCAATACAGGATACTAAATTACGAGATCGCTCGCGAAACGAGAATAGTCAGAATAGATGAACCTGAGAGCGAGGTTTTGGACCCTCTCAATTTTTTTAATTATTTTTGGTACGGAGCCCAGACGAGGTCTGCATATTCTAATTTAGGTCTGATAAGCGCTTTGTAAGCAGTAAGTTTTAGAGACGGTGAAGTATGACGTAGTTTACGTTTTAGAAATGATAATTTCTTTAGCGCGTTGCTACAGATGTTGTTTATATGGGGTTCCCAATTTAAATTGCTGGTGAGCGTGACACCCAGATACTTTACTTGCGTTGTTTTTTTAACATAAGCGTTAATAATGGTATAGTTGAATGCCAATGGATTTTGTTTATTCCTAACTGTGATGGATGCTATTTTGATGCGTCAAGTTTCAAACCCCACCTATCACACCAGGCGCACATGGAGTGCAGTGCATCATTAAGTCTGGTTTGGTCAGAATGATGATCAATGTCGGCATAAACAACACAATCGTCCGCAAAAAGCCGGATTTTCACAGGTGGTTGAACTGAAAAATAAATGTCATTTATATACACTAAGAACAATAAGGTGCCAGCACCGACCCTTGCGGCACTCCTGAGTGTACATCTAATGAGTCAGAAACGCCGTCATTAACCATCACATAATGTTTCCTTGACGACAAATAGCATGCAACTCAGCGGACAATGTTCTCGTCAATACCAATTGCGTACGGCTTCGTTACTAAATCATCATGTGGTACTACATCGAACGCTTTAGAAAAATCTGAAAAACACTGCATCAATCTGGCCCTTAAAGTTTAGTGAATTCACAAAATCATTAGTTATCTCGGCTAATTGAGTTGAAGTGGATAGACCAGACCTGAATCCATGTTGGGTGTCGTGAAGCAGTTTATTGTCTTTCATATGTGTCATAATTACCTTAAAGATTATGTGTTCTAGTAGCTTACAAGCTGTGGACGTAAGGGAAACTGGTCTGTAGTTGTTTAATTCTAATGGTGAGCCAGATTTATGAATAGGGACTGTTCTCGCAGAGCGCCAGTCATCGGGTATCACACAAGTTTCTAATGAACGAAGGAAAGAAATGTAAACTTAAGGGCTCGTTTGCTTTATTAAACACATTATTAATGAGAATTAACAGACAATGATGCCAAGGAAAGTATAGGGGACGTTATTAGAAGTAATTGTAATGTAAATATGAAGAAAGAAAAGTGGACGAAAAGATAACTTGCCACCGGCAGGATCCGAACCTGCGACCTTCGAATAACGCGTCCGATGCTCTACCACTGAGCTACGGTGGCGGTCATCCCTCCGTCGACTTTATAGGGTATATATATGTGCATTTGAACGTGGGAGCGTCAGTCAGCGCCGCCTGTTGCCATTACGGCGAGTGTGGAACACTCTTTTGCCTGTAGGCGTCACGTAGCACGTGATCTTATAACGAGCTGGCAGCTGACTAATAATCCCTCGCATACCACCTGAAGGCAACAAGTCTGCCAGAACGAGACCCTCGCTATGAACGAAGGAAAGAAGTGTAAGTTTAAGGGTTCGTCTGCTTTGTTAAACACAATACTAATGAGAACTAACAGACAATGATGCCAAGGAAAGTATAGGGCAGGGGTCTCAAACTCACCTCAGCCAGCGGGCCGCAGTCACACAATTTGGTCACGCAAGGATCAGATCAAATAACTTTATTCAGTGCCCTGCGAATTGTTGGGATGGGCCTGGATCCCACCTTGGCTTCGACCAAGGGTTGCTGGCCCTTGGCGGCTTCGTCAGCTCGCTGGACGGCCCAGAGTTGTTGCTCCAGGTCCGAGCTGAGCAACGCAGACTCCCAGCGCGTATTAATTGGCTCATGCTCCACAATATTATAAGCATGCATCACTGTTCTGCAAAACTCAATTTTTCTCAGCAAAACACATTACAATATTTTACGCTGCGATATATCAAATCATAGAGGAGGTGGTGTAATATTTGCGATCAATGATGCCAATAATTATTACTTCATTTCTTTAGTGTGCATATGAGGAACGATCCTACAAAGTAGGAAAGATGACAACTGACATTTTCCTGGCGCAACACTGCCAGAGTTGTGCATGGAAACCAAATTTTCATGGAATCATTGTCGTGACCAGGAACCGGTCTGATATTGCTTGGCTAATCATTGCAGCAGAACAAATTGATCGTTGCGGCGATGCATACGTTAGCGAACCCTCATTGTTTCTGAGTACAAAGAAATCGCATTTTCTGCGCATGGTGTGTTAAAAGCTTGTCTTTGAGTTGCCTATGTACCCTGTTTATCTATCTCTTCGAGGCATGTCCCGCCTTCGTATCAATGGTGATGTTGTTTTTAAGAAGTGTTGATGTGACTGCCGTGCGCAAAACAGATAATATCAGTCGGCAGGGGAAGGAAATAAACCATTGTTGTTAGTAGCGCCAGTGTGCACGGTCATTCTTTTTGTCCGTGTCCTTCAGTGCGCTAAACTCGTACAAGTATGGTATTTTTATTTGCTAAACATTGAAGTTACTAGTAGTTTGCATCACCTGAGCTTTAACAATAATATGGTTAAGAGTATATCCCAAAGCATTTGTTCTGTCTTGTCCTGTCTGTTTTCGCAATGATTATCAAAGAGGCTCATTCCTCATGACTGGAATTTAGTCAGGATAACACCTATATTCAGGTCAGCTGACCATTCCTCCCCACCTAATTATCGAGCCATTTCACTATCAAGCACCTTTTACAAATTTCTTGAGCGTCTCATTGACAGCAAGGCCATTAACTACCTCGAAGTTCGTAACATTATTTTCAAATATCAGCACGGTTTCCTCAACCCTTTACGGCCTGACCCACACAAACGTGCGGGTCAATAAAGACGCTCACGAAACGGCACCTGTTTCAGTTTCGGTTTCATAGCTCTGTGCCGCTGAAGTCAATGTTTACGGGAATATATCTGTTTCAGTAGTTGAATAATTTCGACACTACAGGGCGAGTAATCTTCAAGAAAAAATGCCGTCTGAGCCCGTGCGCCGACAGCAGCTACTTCAGACGTGTAAATCAACGCTCCTTCTTGTTATAATTTTTTTTCGGGAGTGTATGCATATGAAAGGAATATTAAGACTTAGAAAAACATGCTTCAATAAAAAATTTACGCGTTCTTACTAGACAGGCTGTGTACTCACGCTTGAAAAAGTCCTCCTCAAGTGCACGGCAGAGCGGCGCAGGTTGGCTCGTTCGCGCGCGGTTGCGCCTGCGCTTTCTGTTTTTGTATTGCGAATTGTTTTCTTGGCATCATATTGGCACTTTTTTGGGTGGTGTTTCCTGATGTTTTCTGACATCTCAAGTTAGCGACGCGATTTGATGTGCGTGAATTGTGATCACTAGTTACGCAGAAAATATTAATTTTTTGAATGTGTTGTGACAACATACATTATATTTCAAAGAAATGGATTTTACATTGCCTATCATATAGAATTTCAGTATTGCCAGTGAAATTCTAAGGATAATAAATGACGTTGAGGGTTAAAATTGCTAAAATTATCTAACTTGGGGAATAAGCTTCTGTGGGCGCTCAATTTTCTTTTTTTCACATGCCGAGATCTTCAAACCAGAGAATGAAGTAGACATAGAAGAGATATTGAGCCTCCTGATGTCTTGCGTCAGAATTGGGTAGGGACCACGTTGACGAATTGACAGATATTCATATTCGTGGTTCGAGCCAACTTAGTGATGAAAACTGGAGTATCGAAGGCGAGTTTTTGAGCAGTCGCCTCTGTAATAACCCGTTCAGGTGACCACTCACCCTATCCTGCCAGTTTCAGTGAAATTGATGTCTCTGGAAGAAGACACATTCGGCTGCAATGCCTCACCTGCTTGTAGGTGCGGAGACAGCCGACGTTCTTGTTGTTGTCAAGACTCCTTTGCCGACTTTCTCACACTAATTTAATGCAAGGATCTTTGAAGTTACTGCTGACAAAACGGCAGTGTGCCCTAGTTGTAGACATAGAACAACTTTGCAAGTAATTGTGCAAAAAGTTCAAGCAGCTTTAGGTATGGACCTGATCATGGGCTGCATCCGATCTCTGAGGAACTTTGCTCGTCACCAGGCGCCTTGAAAGCGGAAAGAAAAACGTGTCAAGATCAATCCTTAGACAACTTTACTGGAGTGTAAGAGGCACCCGGCATAGCCAAGCCATTAGACTCAGCTATACGTACCACTGGCGATCAGTATACAGCTTGACATCTGCACATCACTGCAGGCAAGTGTAGCTGTTCAAGGACGTGTTGTATGAAGTGCAACTTATACCTGTGCCTCACAAGTGGCACACAATATTCTAAAATGTTGCATTCGCAGCGCTGACCACGCTTTTTTTGCTTTGTCTTAGCCGTTATGAGTGTATTCCTCGCTGCACTGAATCACATGAATAAAAGCCCAGCTCGCACTTATGTGCGGGTCTGTTTCCGGGGCACAAACTCAAATTCATACAATTTAACCTTTGAAAACTTAATTACAATAGAGCAAACATCAATAATTTTTGAGCAAGTTAGCAATTTTTCTATTATATCTTTCTCGGGCAGGAAAGGGTTAAGTGTTTTTCACGTGACACTCGGCTTCATGGCCTTTTTGACCATTTCCATTTGTTACTTCACATGGGCTCCCAGGTCGACGCATAATTTCCAGATTTTTCGAAAGCTCTTGATCGGGTTTCTCACGACAGAATTTAATAACACATCTTTACATTAATCTCGATGTGCTCACCTGGATTAAAGACTTTCTTTTGCGCAGAACTCTTTTCACCTCTGTTAATAATTGGAACTCTTTTTTTGCTTATGTGACATCTGGTGTATCCCAAGAAAGTGTGGTCAGTCGTCTGCTTTTTCTAATCTCTATTAATGATTTGCCTGCCTGTGTAAAATCTAGTGTCTGACTCTTCACCGATGACATGTAATGTACGTATCATTACCAATTTCACTGACCTCAAATCCCTCCAAACTGACCTAATTAAACACATCTGAAACCAAGCATATATCTTTCACTCGTCATATTGCTTACGTTCCAACCGCTTACACCCTTAATAGTAATACTGCAGAACTAACAACAGCATCCAGTAGGCTCTTGATATTAAATTTCAAGGGGACGCTACGGTTTTGTTTATCAGAAGATGAAAATGCAGATGTTAAC
Organism: Rhipicephalus appendiculatus; assembly: GCA_030522465.1. Taxonomy (NCBI): domain Eukaryota; kingdom Metazoa; phylum Arthropoda; class Arachnida; order Ixodida; family Ixodidae; genus Rhipicephalus; species Rhipicephalus appendiculatus. The sequence continues at coordinate 1,330,052 of JALIZH010032957.1, forward strand.
AGCTTTAGAGCACACAGTCCACAGCTATTTATGAACAAGTAAATCGATCTGACATGCCTAATCACTGGGACAATTGTTTAGTTTTAAAGTATCACCTGTTTGCATGTCCTGTTGCGGAGAGAATTCTCCCTTTGCTTTGAATTGTTTTTCTACATTACAGTATATGCGTGCAACTTATTAGTATGCCGCAGTTAACCTTTGCACAAATTAGCAGCAACATAAAAGAGGAAAATTTGCGTATATGTATTGTGACTCGTTAGTACAACATCAAGTGGTCCAGTTATTCCAGAATCTGGCATTTTTCAGCAGTCATCGTATCGCAATGGTAGATTAGAGGCATGGCACCACATAAGTCCACGTTGTGCACGTTATTACGTGCACAATGTGGTACAAGGGCACCTAGGCATCCATTGCCGGGACTGCGGTTGCACCCCACTCTTCGATCGGTGTGCGATACTGGCAAAGCACATGGGATCAGTTAACCCGAGAGATTATTGAAGCAGAAAAATTCACTCACTAAGTGAAAACTGCGTAAGCTCCCCATCAGTTACATTATCACGGTTAGAACGAGTTTACCTGGCCGGGTCTTAGGGCAATCGTGGACCCGTCACACGTGCTTTGACTACTGCTACATTGATTAGGCTGCTCTTATCTTCCTTTTCTACGCATATATTTTGTGACATTGCGAAATAAAGTTAGTTGGAAGTCAGCGCTCTTTCTGTCTACTCTGTCCTTTTTCCTATGTTCGCGCGTAGCAAAAACTTGCCATTATGATATTTTTTGCAGTGTAGGCCACTTCGTGCATCCTGTACGCCGCTTATTACAAGGTCGCTATAATACCACAACTGCGTGAATTTTGCGAACATGAGCGCCGTTTGTCAGAGCAGGATAAGTGACTCGCGCTGCGCCCGACCACACGCTGCAGAATCCTGTTCTCAAATGGTGCTCAAGTGCCACAACAGCCTCTGGTGCCATTGCGCTTCGCCACACGACTGCCCCGAGATGCAGAAGGAAAATATCCTAAACCACATGGCCCGATACCGTACGTCTCGTCGGGAAGCTGCCGTTAGAAAGTGACGCCCCCCGACGCTGTTGCCGTTCAAGGAATTCACTGAAACGTTGTTCCTTTTGCATCGCATGGCCTATCCAGTAGTGCAAGTACACTTTTAGCGCGAAAGTGTTTTACGCCGGGGTCCACCAAGACTTCAGTCACGTATTTCTGTCAAAGATACGACGTTGATAAAATGGAAGCTAATGGACGAAAAACAAACAAACAAAAAAAAGATTTAAGAAAGAAAGCACAGCATATCCACGGAGTGAATGATGATGAGTGGGCGAAGCTCAGGAGTTTCATCGGTAAACCGTGAATCTTCCGTGAAATTCGCCCAGTACATCATGAAAGACGTAACAAACACTGTGTGTATATACACAAGAAATTTATATTTTATTCGTGAGCCGTGATTTTCCGTTTTGTTTTGTTTTCGTTTCTTCGTTGGTCGTGGTTACCGTTTACATAAGCCATGGCTTCCGTTCCCCCTTCATTATAACGGTTTTATGGTCGGTGAAATGGAGGGAGAGCGGTTCCTGGATGGGTCGTAGTGGAAAGTTTGCAAAGACGATATCGATGCAGGTTCCTCGGATGGTGGTTGGTTGCATGTGGTCAAACGATATGCATGTGAGACCATATCGCGATGCCATGTGTTGTATGGCATCGCGATCGTCATTGTCATCAGCGTCATCATCGTCATCAGCGTTATCGTTATGACGCATAGTGGGTACATTCCATGCGCTGTGCCGTGATGGCAGCGTCATCGTCATCGCAAAGGGGTGGCTACTACGACGACGACGACAATTCAGGACGACGCCGGACTAGCCTACGCCCTAAGGAGCTTCGCCCTTAAAGTTGCGCCGCCGGGAATTGAAGCTACCTCTCGGTCCGCGACGTATAGCGCGCTGTGGTCTGCCTACTAAACTACCGAGGTAAATACACGACACTTTACAATCATGCCTTATCTCTCACACATCCCCTCTCGCACGGTGCTTTCTGTTGGCGGGGCTAGGCGGGCAGGGGGGTGCCGCCAATGCGAGCGGGGAAGTAATGATGGCACTTACTAGCGCCGTTAGGGGAACGATTCAGCGACGACGCAGTTAAAGCAGGACCTTCGTGAATTGCGCACAGTCACGGTGGTTAAAGCGTCTCGATGCCAGCAAGAAACACTGGCCGTGCTGGGAAGTCGCCCTGGACGCCGTTACGTTCTTTGCATTTTGCTTCGTGATTGCGTGTGATGGCTCGTTGTCGGAGCTTCCACATGCACCAACGGTGTTTCTCCGCCGCCTACTGCTTCGAGTGCGATAGCACGGTTTAATCTGCTGCAATATGCGCCGCAGAAAGCCAAAGATGACGGGCGGATGTGATGCTTCCGTGGAGCGAGACGGATGCGAGCGGGACGTGAAAGGTTTGCACGCAATCGCGGCTTAAGCTACGAGCTCCCATGTTGCTCAAGCGCAGTGTAATGAGCGCAGGCGTAGGTTACTTTATAACTCGGCAGTGCGAATCGTGCCGTTTCTCGCTATTGACGACACTTTGAAGTGCATATTGAGTACCAGCGCTTGTAATGTGCGTGTTGATCTCATATTTGCGTGGAATTCACGATACGCTGTGTCCAGGCGTATGTTAACTTCAGCTACCACAACGCTTAAATCATGGTCACAGGCGTTAGTCGTCGCCATGGATATGCGCTACTAGGCGTCAACGCTGGTTCATCCACGTCAAGTGGTGCTATAGCTGCCAAACACCAATAGACGTTGTAAAGGCTCTCATACCCCGACACAATAAGCACTAATTCTGTGAAGACACGTCTCACTTTCGTGCTGTACCGATTCCTATGACGAAGGGATCAGCCACATTTTTCACGTCTCGCTTAAGCTCTTTGACATCTTTTTGAATTTCAGGCACACTGTCACTTGTGTTCGAACAGTTCTTTACTCTCCTTAAGGGAGAATGAAAATTAAGGCCGTGCTTCCGGAAGCACAGGCAGAGTGCTATAGGTCAGCGCCCAACACCATCTTATTATCGACAGCTGCGTTGTTGGCGATGGCTCACCTCTGCCTTCCGCCCTGCGAGTAAGAAAAAGAATGACATTGGCCAGAGCAGATTGTCGAGGCTTCCTAGCGAGAGAAAACAGCGCGAACATTTGGAATTGCCCGCCGCAATTATTGTAACGCGTCACTAGCTGTCATTGCGTTTGCTGAAGACTTCCGGTGCTCCTCATGCATAGTTTCGTTTTTGAGCTGAAAGAAACGCCATGTTTTTTAGCGCGCTGCAGGGTTTTAGAGAACAAATTTTTCTGTGTTTTAAAAACTATGACATTGTCTCCTCTCCTCTAGAGCTACAAACTCGCCATTTACTTAATAACCGCACTTCTCTAATTAGGATGGCAATTAACGAATTTTATTTAGCGAGCTCAGTAGTCAACGTACCATTGATACTTCCTGGTATCCGCCGCAGCTAGCGGTTTCTTTTTGAAGAGGTCATCTTTTTTTCTCCAAGATCTCAGTTTTAAGGAGCGAAGGAGCACACAAGGCAATCGACCCAGCATATCACACAAGCGGCCGACGCGACAAACATAGCATTTCCTTTTCCGATAGACAGATTGAAGGGCAGCTTACCACGTCTCTATGTTTTACCTCCGCCGCTTCAATAACTTACCGTGTTAGTTGGTCCCAATTTTTTGCTAGTGAATGCGCACGGTTGAACAGTGGCTTGCAACCGCAACGCGCACAATGCGCAGTGAGGTGGCCTCATAAGGCGAGTCTTTCCCTATATTACTGTAGCGAGTCTTTCCCCATAGCCTTGTGTGCTCCTTCGCCCCCCCCCCCCCCCCCCCCTTCTCACCCCTTTCCTTTCCTTTCGTGCATATATATGCGATCACCTGCAATGAACACTGAGCTGTTAGTTTAGCGCTGTGTCCCGTCTTGCTCTGTCGTCGCCTGTGTCATGTTTTGCGCTATTGTTCCGAGTTAGGCACTAGCAACTAGCCGACCAGTCTGTCCTTTTAAGGATTGAATAAGCCAATCGCATATCACGCGATGATTAACCATTACCATTAAATTGTTAAACAACTGTTGCTATGTATTATTCAAAGATAAGTCGCATCGAAAAAACAAAAGTATGTTTCGATTATGCGTAAAAATTTACTGCGAACTTTTCAACTCCTTTCAGTGTTCAGGAAGGTAAATGTTTGATAAATGAGCGTTCGAGATATTCGTTTCACTCTTAGAAGTTGTTCCCGGTAATGCTGTGTGCGCCGTATCGAGGGCATTTTGTCGCAGCACGTATGCAGTAGCCGACTCCCCTCGCATAGTCTTCGCGAAAAAGATGGCACCGCGTCGAAGCGCCAGTGCACGAGCATCGTCACTGGCGCTGCTCGCCCACTTCCAGATGGCCGCGTGCCAGGCCGCTCGGCGACCGATGGTTTGATCGAAGGCGCTGTCCATGTGGGCGAGCATGTGGCTGCCCAACAACACCGCCTCGGCGCCTTCCGGCTCCCGAACGCCGGAGAAACCCAAGGAACGGTGCGCGATCCGAGCCGCCTGAGCGAGGTCCCCCGTGACGTACAGGTCGTCCGTTAGTCGAGAGTGCACCATGCGGGATGCCCGGACGAGATCCTCTGCCGTGGGAATGTTCATGATGACGGTGCGACCTGTACAGAACCTAAGGGCCACAGTCGATTGCTGTGTGTCCGCTCCTCTTTCATTGTGAACAAGGCTCTCGTGCGGGAGCCGAGATGTCAAAGTATATTTTGGGAAGACGACAGACGAGGAAGGAAGGAAAGAAGACAAACGCCCTTGTCTGAATTCTTCCCAAATAGTATTCATGCAAACTCGCCCGACTCTCCATACTTTTACGTGAAAGTAAATATATTACCACTTTCGGCCATGTCTTTTCGCCAATGTTTCATCCAGACGACATTTCGCGTGACCCTCGACTTCGAAAGCTGGCAGTGCTACATTAATATCCACTGCAATAGAATCATGAACTGCTAGTTCATTTTCAACTTAGTCTTCTTACACTAGAAGACTCCGCACACAATTGGGGAACAGCAGCCTTCAAAATGGCCGCTTTGGCAGCACGTACACTCCGTCGCCAAAATAAGTCGGGACGCGCCACCACAATCGGGTAAAACTACACGTTTTCCCGCTCAATTTAATCCAAGTGCGACCCAAGTTGGCCTGCGCTTGGATTAAATTGAGCGGGAAAACCTGAAGTGTCCCTGTATATGCTACCGCAGGTAGCTGAGCTGCGCATAACTTTTCCTTGCGCCGCCCGCGCTGGTATTCAGCGAGCGCCATAACGTGGTGCAAAATGACGTCAAATGTTCAATTTCACCGCGGCGAAGCCAACTTTACGGACACGACGGCGCGGCTCCCACGCTGATTTGTATCCGTCAGTTTTATCGTCATTGTTTTTTCGAACAGAGAAGCAGCTGTGACTGGTGGTTAATCACAAATTTTACTTTGTCAGTGGTCACTTGCGTAACCGTACGCGCGATGGTCACCGAGCAGCTTGCTTAGGCGGCCTAAATACACCCCCCTGATTGTAGACCATAGGTGCGTGAAGTTTCCTTAAAACGCCCTTAAAAGCAAACAGTTGGGGCCTTCCGGCGAGGCTAGAAAAGGTCGTGGGCATGCTGAAAATACGCGCACCATTTTCGTTGCAAGGTGCCGCGTGGTAGCCAGCGAACTTTTGAGCAGTTCGATCGCAGCATGCACGAGAAAACTGTGGAGGTGGGATCGGCCTCCGCAGTAGTGTTCTCTGTGCATGCGACTCTATGAACGGGAGCACTTTTTGTCAGAGCGTAGCCATATACAGCTTCACTAAATGCATTATACCATCTGTTCACAGAGGGGACCTTTGAATCAATTTAACATTTCGATCACTTAATTCAAGTTCATTTAGTCCACTTAATGGGCCACTGATTCTCACTCGGTTCGCTTAACTGATAGTTTGTTGGGCGTATAAGTCACTGCTCCGCGTCCTCCCCCAGGAACGCTGTCAAATTGCTGCTCTACGCATCGTTTTCTCCGCGGACGCGATGCTCGAGGACCTATAGCCATATGCAGCTTCGCTGTAAATCTTGCTCAGCGCGTGCGAATAAGTCCGCGGCACGTCGCGTCTCCTGCGCGCGCGACGAGTGGCTTCACTCCACAGCCGTTGAACATAATGGCGGACCTATGCACAACTCTGCTCCCGTAGGGAGCATACACAGTAACTCCAGGTAAAACTTCATTGCAGCGCCATCTGACGTTGAGCGTCTAGTGTCGAAACATCTGAGTGCGCGTGCACGTCCATTCCCGCTCGCAGTCATGTCGTTTTACTCTCTAAAATCGTACTAGCTGATTACATGTAGCGTTTTGCGGTAGGGGCGCTTTATTTTTTCATTCCGTCACGCGCTTCATTCGAAGGGGGGAACGGTTGATGTGAAGCGTACGCTGCTCGCTTTGCCGGATCAGAGATAACTTACTTTGTCTCGGTGACCAAAGCGTTCCCACATACAGCAGTAGTCACCTTCGGTGCATGTTATTATTAGTGAAAACATACCGTGTGGTACTGAAATACGAACGAGGGCACTGAAATCGAAGAGGCGTTGAGCCGAAAAAAATTCTACAGATTACTCTCATAAGATGGGAATGTCTAGCTGCTACGTGTTATTAGTCTGATAAAGGTAAAACAAGCGGCGTTCTTTTCACCGCCAGCGCACCCTCGTCGAACTGAGCGCGCGACAGATTGAGCAAAGATAGTGATCGCTACCGCATAACTACATGTAATCAGCTAGCATTTTGCAAGCGAGTAAAAAGACAGCGCTGCGAGTGTGAAAGGATGTGCATGCGCACTGCGATGTGTCGACACCAGACGCTCACTGTCAGACGGCGCGGCGATGCAGTTTCATCTGATTGCGGTCGCCGCTCGCACGTCCCGACTTATTTTTGCTGACGCGTGCACATCAACGAGCATCGTTGATGATGTTGCACCACGCAAATGACAAGGGACGGTAGAAAAGAGAACAGGACAGGCAGTGACTCGCAAATAACTTGCAATCACGTGCGATCGACATATATGTGCAGTGGCACACAAAATACACACGGAACAAACGACATACGAGTGCGATATACACTACAGATGGTTCCTTCGCTGCCATCATCCCAGCGTCCCATGATGATACGCCAACTCACTCTCACATGGCGCAATTGAAGGCTGGCTGATGCATACCGTGCCTTCTCGTGCAATCTGTGCTGCCTCGAGAACTAACCTCATGTTCATATCTCTATGCTTCTACAGAATCTCTTTGTGATTGAAATTAGGTGAGCACTTTCACTGACCGCAACTGCCTTTGAGCGTATTCAATGTTGTTCGGACATGAGGCATGTTCCCTGAGCCTAACATTAATGCACCACCCCGTCTGGCCTATGTATACTCGCCCGCTAAAAAGCAAAAAGGAGTATACTACATTCTGGAGAAGTGGCGAAAGGATAGCTAGTTGGTACTAACTGGACTAGTTGGCGGGCTAGTCAGACTAGTTGGTTCATATAAGAGGGGTGTCGGGAGGAATCTTGCCAGACATTGTGCCAGGCGTCGGTGCACGCACAGCCTGTCTGACGTCACTCTCAAAACTCTATCGTCCAAGGCACGCGAAAGAGGTATTCGAAGCCTTTGCCATCTACCAACGAGGCGAGCAATGTGTAAGCGTTCCGTCGCTTGGCATGATCGAAAAAAATCCACTATCTGACGTCACGCACGTGACTAAAATTCTAACCTAATCTTTTTTTCATGCTTTCGGGTATCTGGTATTTGGTTTCTTTAATAAAACTTCTAGTTGGCCGTCAACGTCCGTCCTCGTGTCACCTTCCTTCGTGTTGTGTTTGCGCTGTTTTTTTTTCAACTTTCGAATACAATATTAAGTTGCCGGACGAAATTCCAATGGCAGATCCCGATCAAGTTTTTCTGCTTTGCTCGGAGCAATCGCATTCCAATGACAAATGGGGGGCAGCTACTGATTACGAATCACTCCGTGGAGCAAGAACTGTCGCTGCGCCGAAATCGGCGGATTTCGCCGGAAGTCCACGTGGCGTCTTTTGTGCGCCCACCTTTCTTCCTGTCACGGCAGGATGCTTACAGTTGTGGGCCACCATGGACGACAAAGAAAATGCTTCGCACCGTGCGCTTGTGTTGTTGCTCTTAGAGGATAGCAGTTCGTGCTCAGACGCAACAAGTTCCGAGTCCAGTGAGGATTCTTTGGACTCACAGACTGAGTGTGGTGCGGCTGTGTGCCGACGGACATTTGACGCGATCTTCCGCCTGCCTGTCAAAAGGAGTAAAATTATTGGCTTCGACGAGGAAGTCGTTCGGTGAAATTCGGATGATGAACTACCGTACAACACTGGTGGTGGTAGCGCGGAAAGAACTTCTTTAACGAAATGCTGTTTTCCTCGAGTTCCGCAGGCACTTTCGTCTGTAGCGACGTGTAGCGGAGCAACTCATTGTGGAATTTGCTGCTTCAGGCGCAAGGAGGGGGGGGGGGGGGTCAGAAGTTCGCAGGGCCACCATACCATGTATTCCTATGGGAGCGTGGCCTACGAACTTTTGACCAGCACTGTACGTGTCCGTCAGGTAGCCATGGCAGGAGTGGCCGCAAAGACTGCTGAAACAAAACACACCGAATGCTGAGATCATGCGCATCCTCTGTAGCACTGCGTCCCTTCACTAGATTTTCGTGTACCATCTGCTCTCGATCAGGCGAATGCATTCCAATGGCAGATTTGGAGAGAGCGATCTCCCTCGGAGCTCTGTTGGCGATCGGGCCGAGCGCTCGCGATCTGCCACTGCAATTGAACATTACATGCCCGAGGAATGTTTTCCGTATGTGTAGTGTGCATCGCATTCTACTCTTGCCCTTTTCCTAGAGCGCAGTCCTTAGGCGTCCCTTTCTCCGTTGAGCGGCGTCGCCGTCGGTGGCCTAGCGATAGACAGCAAGAAAATGAGAAAAAAAAACCCAGAATCAAAGAACCCGGGCCTTCTGCGTGGATGTCGGGTATTCTACCAAGAGTCACACTGGTGCTTAAAACGGATTTGCAAAAATACCCTATACAGGCGTCATGTCGGGCAGGGAATTGCGTTAGCCTATCTAATTTAGCGTGGCAGAAGAGCAACATAACAACCAGTCTTCACGCAATGCTTATTGTGCAACGAGTGTGTGGTTTAATGCTTCTCATCCACTGCAAAGTGCTCAGCCAGAATTTTTCATCGTCATCAGCCACATGCAGCATCAACAAAGGGTACATAATGTCTTACAGATGTGCAGCGAGTACCTCGCTTATCCGCAGAAAGATGAATAATGACGTGTTGGGTGTTTGTCCTACTTCACAAGAATCATGATTTGTGGCGTAGTCGATACCTCGCGCTAAACCAAAACTTCAAAGAATGTTGGCCTTGCCCAAAGACGAAGCTTCGTTCAAAATTCGCATTAAGCAGTATCGTAATCGTCGGTCTTTTCTTTCACTGCTTTCTGCGAGGCTGTATATATTTTCCCGCAGTATGTGATTAAACTTGGTAGCTGCTAGTCAGCCCCTGTTCTTTTCTCTTTTCTACCGCCCCTTGTCATTCGGGCTGTTCGACATCTCGAACCAGTATAAATTTGCCCAGCTTTGCACTTTAACTACACATTGTTGAAGCAGCGCGAAAAGACGCCGAAAAGGAAGGCACAAGCACACAGGACGTCCGCTGTATGTTCGTTCTTCCTTGTCCACGTCTTTTCGGCTGCTTTAACAATGCAATTGCACCCACTAGCCCAACTTTATATCTTGCTACATTAACAAATGTTTGCACGTTGAGCCGAAGGTAATCTTGAATCATACTACAGACTTTATTCAAAATGTAGAGCGCCATCTGTCGATAGCACCCCAGATGCCATCCGCCATCTTTTCTTAAGCGCGGCTACAAATGCAGTCGTTCTAACGCGGCATTTCAGCTGCTAGGTGCTGATTTTTCTTCTTCGCGCTGAGATTTCTTTTCGATTCTTTCAGCTTTGCGCAAGGAACGTAGGAATGGGGAAGAACGTCGTTTTTAGTCGAGTGTATTTATTATTCTATCGAAGACAACACTTGCCATTAAGAACTAAATATAAACAAATGGTAAACGATGTAGTTCACGCGCAGCCTCAATCCTCTCACTTTTTTTTACATAAATAGCAGCTTTCCTCCAACAAACTCCCGCAAATATAACGCTGTTTGATTGTTGGGCTATTTGGTGGTGCATAACTCGTTGGTTTTATTTTGCGCTAATGTGCCTCAGCCAGTTATAACGTTGTTGCTATGGGTAATCACTTGATCTGGCGTGCATGCATCCATAACGTCATATCGGCCTGTAGTGCTTTCTAAAACGCCACCTCGCATCGAAAGGCACGCTGTCAAGTCCGTGAACTATAACAGTGGGCAGATCCCACGTGCCACGGGAATCGATGTAATGTTAAGCATGGGGAGGGAAAGTTTCTGTGCTCACTTATTGAGCGAAACGTTACGAAATGACTCTATGTGCAAATCTTGTACGCAGAGCTATGCGTTCAACAGTCGCATATGTTTCATATAACCAGTTGTTGCAGTTGTGTATCGATGCCAACGGCAATCATAGGTATTGCCAAGACCAGAAGCGGTAAGCTAATATGCAGTGCTTGTGCTTGCGAGGATGGTAGCCCTGGGTAGTGCTACGTAGACCACCTTCATTGGAGGGCGCTTAACTACAGTTGACGTTAACACGACGTAACGCCTTGACTGTAGGATCGCATATGTTATGTTTATGAAATTAGACAGCCAGCACTGCAACCAAAACTGACGTTTCACCAACATTACGCCTACATAGGGTCTTTTCCCAAAGCAGTTCCGAGACCTGGCTTCGCTCCTTGGCAGAATACTTGATTGCCATGCAAAAAAGCATAGGTTCAATTCCTGCTGGGACCCTGATATTTATTCTTTGCACTCATCGGGTCAACACTGCCGATGTTAGCTTTTCTTAAGCCGCTAGCATTCAAATTGAATGCTAGAGGGTTAAGAAAGTGAATGCGATCAGAATTTCGGTTTATTACAAACCGAAATACTGATAGCATTCACTCTGACTTTATCAACAGCGGTATCAGTGATCACCTACCTACATTGTGCATGCTTAACAGTAACAGTTCATTGAAACAAAAGGATTGGCCTCAGATTGTGTACAGGGATATAACGTTTCGAACGTTAGATATGCTTATGAAAATGTACTTTTGGGCTAGTTGGTTCATATTCGCAGTAAAACAGCGCCATCGAAAACAACAGACCAGACGAGGAGGAAGACACGTACACAAGGCGCACTACCAACTGAAAGTTTATTCAGTATTTGCGCAGAATAGATACTGCCTTCACACGAATAAACAGAAGAAAGAAGGTTACTATAGATATTACAGTGCATCACGTGGTCACTCTTACTGCGCGTGCAAAACGGTTCCTGCAAGGAATCTGACATCCTTATCCGAAAGCATAACCGACGGCATGCTGACACAAGATTCCCCGAGCTTTTTTTTTCTCTAGGGCTTCAACAACCTCCCTTGTTAGTCTGTCAGCCGATTTATACATGAAGCCAGTGGTTTCAAATCGAGGTGCGCAACCGCAGTCTCTACAATGGATACCCAGATGCCCTGATACTACTTTCGTCGTGTTGTATTTGTGCTCTTTTAATCTATCATTTAGGCATCTTCCTGTTTGACCTATGTACGACGCGCCGCAAGACAAAGGAATTGCGTAAACCACATTTTCGGTGCACTGTACAAACCTGTCGCGATGCTTCTTAGTGCACACAGATGTCTTGCTTTCTTCGTTAAAGCTCGACACATTTTTGCCAGTTTGTCAGGTGTGGTAGACACTACCTTTACTCCCGCCCTTTTTAAGAAGATTTTAGACAAGGGACCAAAATTCAGCCTCCCACCGCCGGTCCGGCGCTCGGGGCTACTCGCTGTGGTCCACCGAGTCGCTGACCGCAGTGGCGAGCAAAGCAAAGAGGCTGCCCTCTCGGAAGGAATGGCGTGTTTAAAGAAGAATGTTGGGTCAATCCCTTCCGCAAAGTCTCCCTTTGTGAAGATCTCGAGGGTCCTCGAGGAACATTGCCTCGTTGTCGTACAAGTTGACAAAGAAGGGGGATTTTCCGTTCTACCTAAGGCAACGTTTCAGGACAAAGCAAGTTGTGCAATCGGCAAAAATTTCAGGCAAGTAACCTTCGACCCGAAGAAGCAGAGAAAGAAAGCACTGGACATGCTGCAAGACCTTCAACTTGAAAGCCTTGCAACTCAGGTGAAGAAAGAAAGAAAGGGATTCCTCGACGTCTTTTTCACCATAAAGACTGACAAACGAGAGGCACCACTTCGTGCCAGAAGTCTCGGAAAATGGCTCTTGGCAACGCCTCATTGCCCGCTACCTACAAAAGCATCTGCAACTGCTGGTGAGCGGTGATCCCTTTTTGATAAGAAATTCTTCGGACATTAAGTTCTTCGGTGAATTGTCACCAGCTTCGTATAGCGGTTTTTCTGTTGACAGAGAAGAGTTGTATTATTCTGTACCAGATCAAGGGCTGCTAATTGCACTCGAAGAAAAGATAGCGTAATATGGAGAGCTAGAATTTCAGAATGCTACGGGGATCCGCAATGACGCATTCTTAGGGTTATTAGAACTTTATCTGAACTCGACCGCAGTGCAGTTTGAAGGGAATTTTTTCCTGCAAAAACGAGGTATATGTATAGGTTCCGCTGTTGCTCCGGTGCTTTGGGACATATTTTTGGCAGCTGTTGGCAAGCGCATTGAATCCAATATGCAGGATCCTCGTGTTGTGAAAATAAGTAGGTTTGTAGATGACTTTCTGGTTATCTTAAAAGATGTGCCGAGTTCCGAATTTCAAGATGTCGTCCATGCCATTATCCAGGTCTTCACTTCCAACGGTAGTGGGCTTAACTTTACATGGGAGACCCCGATGACCAAAAATTGCAGTTCCTTGACCTGAAGTTGCTATTTAGAAATGACCATATATGTTGGCAGTACAGTCCTAGGTCTCGGAAAGGGTTACTTCCATTCGACAGTGCGCACTCCAAACTTGTCAAAAGAGGCATCGCATTGAATTGCCTTCATTCTGCCTTAAAGAAGACGTGCGTGCACCTGCTAGATGAAAGCTTCGGCACTCAGGTGGTGCGGTTGGAAGAAGCGGGATATCCGCCGGTGCTTATCGCCGCAGTTTCAGAGGCCTTGCTGTGAAGAATTAAGTGCCCAGACACAAAAGTTAGCCATTGAAAGCAAAAGCAGCCGGTACATGTCATTCCATATATCCACAAACTGTCACACAACATTAAGAAGATTGCTTCAAAACACGATGTTCAAATAGTGTTTTCTGCACCATGCAAATTGTCCAAAATATGTGCAATGACAAGAAAGGATAAGCTGCCACAGTGCACAACACAGAATAGGAACAGATTCACAGAGTGTGTGGCAAATGTAGTCTATGAAATTCCCTTAAGCTGCGGTCGCCGACAGATCGGCCAAACAGGAAGGTGCTTCAATGAGCGTGCCAGGGAGCATAACTTGAATGTTAGAAATAAGTCCGGAGGATTTTTAGCGGAGCAGTGCAAAATGTGCGGCTGCTCGCCGGCTTTTCCCGCTACAAAGTTTTTAAAGAAATCAAGTGACAGGACGGAGCGAGAAATTATTGAAGCTTTCTTTATTAACAAATCGTCTGACAACTGCGTAAGCAGTCCTTCCCTTTTACTGAATGACTTTTACTTTCTCCTTTTTCTTTTTGTTATTGGTTTTGCACCAATATATACGTCGTCACAATCCGCGCATGCGACCGCGTACACCACACGCATATATTGGTGAAACTGGTGACTTTGAACGGCGTCTCAAGCAACACAATTATGACATAAAGAAAGGAAATGTGAAGTCCAATGCTTTGGCTGAGCATGCGTCAGGTGGACACGCAATCGACTGGGGAAGGGCACGTGTTCTCGCTAGAGAAAAAGGACTGTCATGACGTCTTTATCTTGAGTCGCTCGTGATACAAACACGCACTCTGAACAGGAGCGATGGTAATCTGTAGAGACCGGATTATAGGCAAATGCCTATTTCGTTCCTTGCGTTCCTATCGTGCCACATTGATATATGAGCACAAATTAGGGGTTAAGAAGGGCTTTTATAGTGTTTTATAGTGCCTATAAATGCCTATTTTTGGCGATCGTGCCTAAACGCCTATAGGTGCCTAAAAGGCCTATTTTCCAAATGGGTGCCTATATGAACACTATTTAACCCTGAATTTCACTTCTGAGTGCAGTTTGAGACCGTTGTTCATGTTACCAGACAACATAGACCTTTAGGAATACTAGGGGGTTCAAACTAGCCTTCTAGTTCAACCAATTTTCGGAAAACAACCGCTAGCAGCCGCAAAATGGGACGCGCTGGCCATCTTACGCCAACGCGCTGAGGTGTCGCGAGCGGCTAAAGGAGGAGAGGTTCAGGAGAGGAAAAGACGCTGTTTTTGCAACCCTAAATGGGAGCAAGTCAACGTCTACTATGGAATGGGGAGAGGGAAATAAACATGGGGAGAGGAGATGAGAAGAAGGGAGAGTGGCGTCCATGGTCGAGGACGCGGCGGTTGGCTTCTAGAGCCGTTTGTCCATTCCAGTGTCCTCAAGGAAGTGAACCTCGTTGAAGACATGGGTGCGGCAGTGGGCAAGAAATAGGAGGTCCCTCTGTGCAGCCGCGAGAAGGTGACGGACGAATGCGAAACCATGGAGTGCTGTTAGGGGAAAGAAGAGTGTAGATCAAAAGTACGAAAAATGTGATGTGCACGCGGGTTGGGTTTTGTTTGTTGATGCGTGCCCAATGAAGAGCGTTGGGCCACTAAAATTTTTCAAGTTGGCTCATTACGAGCCGCGAAACCATTATGCGAGGAGGCGTCATGCGCACGCAAGGTCACGTGCACATGACGTGCCTCAGCCAGGTCGAGCACGCGAGCGGTGTTGTCGTTTCGGCGTTCTCTGTAGTGTACTGCCTATTTCTTTGGGATGGATCTTTCAGTGCGCGCACGTTTGGAGAGGCTGGCAAGGATCACGTATCCTTACCGCGACACACCGCGTCGCACAGCTGGAATTGTTGTTAGGCACAATGCACCAAAATCTCGCCAAGCGTTGTTAGGGCTGGGGCCGACGCGACGCGGGAACGGCGAAAACACGAACTCATACGAAATGGAGGCAGATGAGTCTCACATCTCGCTGCGATTCGAAGTAAGAAATAAAAAATAACAATACAAACACATTCCGCTTGTGCGTTATTATTTCTCTCAACTTTCATTCATCTATTTAAGCAACATATTACAGAACTTACACATGCCGCTTCGAATAATTCTCGCAGTGTCACCTGCTACTGCGAGCGATGTCAGAGCACCAATGTCTACATAGAGGAACGACGTTAGAGCTCAGATAACTACGCAGGAGCGTTCCTCGTTGTACGTCAACCCATCCATCTTGGGTCGCGCGCCTGTGGGAAGGGCAAGCGGTATTCATTTTGAAATTTCACATTTTTCCGCGGCGCGTAACATTGCAAATCTTAGCAGACATGATCGTGAGCGCCCAGCTCATGCAAAACACTTGTCAATTGAAAATGCTCAGGCCTGGTGAGGGGCCCTTCGTCGACAGAGTAGCAACTGACCCTACGCCATTAGACCCGGACAATACGAGGCATCCCTCTGTTCTGGTCTTTTAACGGTCCAACTATTTGCTTCTGTACATGCCGTAAATAAAGAGATGCACGACTGTGTCGATTCCACGGTGGACACTTTACTGACCATGATAGAGAATAAAATGAGAGACTGTGTTTTACGAACCGTGCGGCAAAAAGGACAATTGCGTGGCTATGTTCAACTGTTGGCGCTTTTGTGTCATCGTGAACAATAACATTTATTGCTTTTCTGTCGTAAATACAGGTCACGTACGTCTTTGTTTGAAATATTTTGAATTTATGTAAAAATTTATTGCGCCTATATTTACGATTTTGGAAGCCTAAAACTGTGTTTTGCCTGCCTATTTTTGGCGCCTAAAACGCGCTTTTTAAGTGCCTAAAAATCCGGCCTCTAGTAATCTGCCATCAGTGTATGCGCGCTGCCTGCGTGGTATACTCAAACGTACATAAGGCGAACTGCTTGACACATGTTATTCATTTCATTTGTGAACAAGGCTCCCGTGTGGGAGCCGAAACGTCTTTTTCTCTGTGTTTTAATTTTTACTTCGGTCGGCGCAGTAAAGCCTCGGGGTTTTATACCCTTCACCATGTATCATCCTGACCAGACGGGCTTCCGTCAAACTTTAACCATGTATCATCCTGACCAGACGGGCTTCCGTCAAACTTTAAACTTCATCACCGTCGTTTACAAGTCCGGACGAAAGCACTCTGACGCCCGCTGCTTGTCTCGTGTTCCCGTCGAGCCGCCGCCGCAGGATGACCAGGAGGATGACTTCCTCTTGGGAACCATAAATGGTGACGACTTCGCCGAACGATAGCGAGCCGACCCGGAACTGAAGGGCTTTGCAGAGTACCTCGAAGTCAGGACCGTCATTGTTCCCAAGGCATTCAAGCGAGGTCTCACGTCGTTCTCCTTGCGAAACGCCGTTCTCATAAAGAATTTCTCGCCCCTTCGAGCCAACTACCTTCTCGTGGTGACTTCAGCATTGCGACCAGAAGTCCTCCAGGCTCTACACGATGGCCCGATGGCTGGACACCTCAGTCGTTCCCACACACTCGCAAGAATACAGGAAAAGTACTACTCGCCGCGCCTTGCCGCCGACGTCGCTCGCTACGCAAGCACATGACGACACTGTCAGCGACGGAAGACACCACCCACAAGACGAGCAGGCTTCCTTCAGCTGATCGAGCCTCCTCGGCGACCGTTCCAAGCAGATCGGGATGGAACTCCTGGGGCTGTTCCCAATGTCGACTTTCAGAAATAAATGGATCGTCGTAGCTGCCGACTACCTCACCCGCTACGCCGAAACAAGAGCCCTGCCCAAAGGCAGTGCCACCGAAGCAGCCAAGTTCTTCGTTGAGAACATCGTTTTTCGACATGGCGTCCCAGAGGTTCTCATCACAGACTGAGGTACGGCGTTTACTGCTGATCTAAATCAGGTGATCTTGAATTTCGCCGACATGATGGCCATGTACGTCGACGTCGAACACAAGACGGGGGACACCATCCTTCCGTACGTGACCTTCGCATACAACACGGCAATACAGCAGACGACGCAGATGACGCCATAAAAGTTTGTCTACGGACGGAGCCTTACAACGACACTCGACGCCAAGTTACCAAGCGTCACAGACAAGGAGAACACCGACGTGACCGCCTACCTACAGCCCCAAACAACCACGGATATCCGCTGAGGATACGCGGGAACGCCTAATATCCAGTGCCAAGATGGGATGGCTGACAGGCGTACGCTAGGTATCCCATTGTGGACATAAGTTTCTGGAGCTTTAACGAATGCACGATCGACATCCACTGATGAATTTTCAAAGGATGTTTATAAAGTTTTTTCAGTCATGCTATTAAACACCTCAACACATAGACTCCGCGACTGAACGCAATGTATTGTTATACCTACAAAAATTATTCGGGAGTCTAAAGGACTAACGACATAGTTGAGGCTCTACAATAAAATAATATTGAGCATGACGGGGGACACCATCCTTGCGTACGTACGACACTTTCAGTACGACACTTTCAGAGCCTCATATAATGAATCGGTAGCCACTAACAAGGTGTTAGCTGCTCAAAATGAAGTGCTGACAAAAAGAATCGCAGACATGGAGCAGTATAGCAGAATGAATAACATCGAAATAAAAGACGTTCCATCATCACAGGGTGAGGACTGCACGGAAATTCTGAAGAGGGTTGCCGAAGCAATTGAGTGCCCTCTTTCTTCTGGGGACATTGATATTACACATCGTGTAGCAAGCAAGACAACTTACAAGAACATTATTGTTCGTTTCTGCTCGCGCGATAAGAAGAATGAGTTCCTAAGTAAGGGTCGCAAAGCCCGTCTCCGGTCCTCACAAATTGGGCTTTCTGGCAGTTCAGATAAGCCCATTTACATCAACGAACACCTCACAGTCGATAACAAACGCTTGTTCAGCAAAGCGCTTGCGCTAAAAAAGGAAAACAAATGACAGTTTTTATGAACTGAGAACTGCCAAATCAAAGCTCTCAAATCAACTGATTCCAGGGTATTCAGATTATCTTCGGAGGCTGATCTTCGCGTCTTGACGTAGACACTATACGCGCGCAAGTCTGGGAATATTTTTCATCATGGTCTCGAAGTTATCACCTACAGAAATCACTACATTGCTCACACCAAGTAATACATCGTTTATTCATTTCAACGCGCGAAGTTTGCGTATAGGAATGACGACAGAATTTCAGCTTTCATTGACTCGTTAATTGAACCAATTTCTTTCATTTGTGTTTCCGAAATGTGGCTCGATAATTCGGATGCTAACTTATACGGTTTCTCTTCATACCAAGCTGAATACTGCCACCGCATTTCAGATCGTCATGGTGGTTCTGCTATATTTATTTCACCAGATATTCCTTATAAACGTAGGGCGGATCTTGCCCTTCATGTACATCACTGTGAATCGGTATGGATTGAAACTGACATACAGCAGAAATCGCAGAATGGTACTTTTATCCTGGGTTGCATCTACCGTTCCCCATCTTCATCTGTTCCTGATTTCCTGAGTGGGCTATATAAGCTTCTTCATCACCTTTCCCTTCAACATAAGCAAGTTTTCATTCTTGGGGATATTAATATTAATTTACTGGACATTGATAATGGCTCTACAACCGCGTATACTGACTGTTTAGCTGGTTTTGGATTTGAATCACTAATTACTTCTCCCACTGGGTATCCTACATATGGAAGCTACACGCTTCTTGATCATGCTTTAACTAATATTGCACCTTCTCCATTCGCGGGTGTCATTGATACGCAGATCACAGACCATTTACCTGTCTTCGTCGCAGTTCAGGCCGAAGCTCGTCAGTCCAACTTAACCTACTTTTCCTCGAGGTTAGACCGTGATAACTTTGTTTGTACCATATCTGGTACTGATTGGTCATCAATTAATTCCATGGGAGACACAGAACTAGCTCTTGAAAGTTTCTGTTCCATATTTCTAGAAGCTGTCCGGTCTAACACAACTACCGTCAAATGCAAAAAACATTTTAAGTTTACCAGTAATCCATGGGTAACGAAAGGTCTGCTAACCAGTATGAGAAAAAAAGAAAACTTATACAGAAAGACTACGAAAAAACCTTTCAATGTTCGTTTGGCTGCTTGATATAAAATATATTGTAATGTACTGAATAACTTGCTGAAGAAGTCAAAACGACTATATTATGAAAATGAATTTGAAAAACATAAGGGAAACCCTAAAAAGCAATGGCAACTTCTTAAAACCTTTATGAATTCCTCAAAGGCTGATGTTACCTGTAACAGTATAAATTATAAGGGCAAATCTATAAGTGACGCTTCTACCGTAGCAAACTCTTTCAGTGACTATTTCTATGACGTATACAACAGACGTCAAACAGCTTCTGCTTATCCGATGACACGATGTAACCGCTCTTTCTTCCTGTTTCCTGTAATTGCCGATGAAGTATGTGCTGTGAAGTATTAGCTCTGAAGAGTACCAGTGCTGGTTTAGATAACATTTCTGTTTTCCATCTGAAAATGGTTGCACCTTTCATTTCTGAAACACTTAGTATTATAATTAATCGTATTTTCAAATGCGGCATTTTTCCAAGTTCATTAAAAAGGCTAAAATTATACCGGTATTTAAGAAAGGTGATAAATCTGAAGTGTCTAATTATCGTCCTATTTCTATACTATCATCTATTAGCAAAGTTGTCGAAAAATTATTTTGTAAGCGGTTGAATGCTTATACAAAAAAGTTCAATTTGTTGAATCCTCGTCAATTTGGTTTCCGCACGGGGAGTTCGACTAGCTTAGCTTTATTATCCCTAAGAGACTACATTCGTCACTCAATTGACAATGGAAATTTTGTTGGATCAGTTTTTTTAGACTTTACTAAGGCTTTTGATACGATTAATCATAACATCCTTTTTCTTAAGTTGGAATCACTTGGCATTACTGGTCCCTTGCTCAACCTTGTAAAAAGTTACTTGTCTAACAGAGAGCAAACAGTATTTTCTGGTGGTGTTCATTCTAATACCAAAATTATTAATCAAGGTGTACCGCAGGGATCCATACTAGGCCCCTTACTTTTTTCGATATACATTAACGATTTACCATCACGTCTTAATTCTGCGCAGTGTGTGCTGTACGCGGATGACACTACCATCTCCATATATAATAAATCTTTACCGAGCTTAGTCTCGGAACTAAACAGTGAACTTGAACGAATTGTTGCGTGGTGCGTTTCAAACCAATTAATCATGAATCCTAACAAAACTACGTTCATGATATTCAGAACTGTTCAACGAGTCCTACCAAACAGACCTGAGTTAATTTTAGATGGTCACATCATCCCGGACTCTAACTGTGTGTCTTTCTTGGGCATTAAACTAGATTGGAACCTTAAGTTTTCTGATCATATTGCCTTCATTAAACATAAGTGTACTTTCGGTATTAGAGCACTAATTAGATCAAAATCATACTTCTCTAATGGTGCGTTACTAGCATTATATTTAGCCTTCATTCATACTCACATCATTTATGGCATTGTCTCCTGGGGTACCACGTATCACTGCCATTTGTCATCTATTCAGCACTTACAAAACCAAGCCATTCGCATCATCACTAACAGCAACTTCTTCACCAACGCGGCTCCATTACTTCGCGACAACATATATTACACATAACCGGCTTGTTTAGCTATCATTTCACTATTATGTTTCATAAACCGCTTAATAAACAACTCTCATACGAATTTATTGAGTACAGATATCTTAACAATACAAATAATACCAGGTTTGCGCATAGCTCTAACTTTCTTTTGCCTATTGTACATACTAACTACGGCAAAATGACCTCGACATTCACGGCCATAAAACTGTGGAATGATTTACCACTGTCTATCAAAACTTGATCATATTTTCATGAATTCAAACATGTGATTAAGCTTTTTTTACTTACAAATCTAACTCACTCAGCATATCGCCACTTATATCGGTTATTCTTTGAAGTATGAAAGGATTTTCCCAATGCATCATTAGTATTATAACTAGTTTTGTTAGTGTTTCCAGTTACTGTGCTTTACCATTGCGTTTCAATACATGTACTTTAACTATCGGATATTGTTGTGTTTCATGCGTTTCCTTTTTTGTTCACCTGCTCGCCTTTTCTTTTTTACTTCTTGTTAACGGTCATTAACCGAGGGTCCCGCTGCAGTCTTCGACTATGGGACCCTCGTCTGTATATTTTCGTGTATCTCATTTCAATGTATAATAGAATAATAAATGACTTTGACTTGACTTTGACTTTGAGCATATCAAACGATTTTTCCTTTTTTTTTTCTTTTCACTTGATCACTGTTGCTGAAAAAAAGTTGTTTACACCAAACGCCACGGCAGCCACGCCGTTGAACACCGCGCCACCACTACACGAACGCTTTTTTTCGTCTTCTGACTAAGCCAAATCAGTCCACCGGCCAAATTCAAAAAGCATTTGTGGCGGTTTGCTTGAGATCGGTTCAGATTTTTTTACACGCAATGAAGGTGCGAAAGAAGGGTGGAAAGTGACAAAATGGTGCCAGGAACGTTGTTTTGTCCACAAGTTTTACCGAAATGGACCAGCGACTGGAGACAATGCAAAGGTAAGTAGTTTAAACATGCTTTCAGCCGTTTTGTGGGATTAATCGCGAGGGCTAGCTGTTGCGCCGGGACCGCTAAAAAGACAAAGACAGTGTCGTCTCCACTTACGTCGTGCCGTTGCATTGCTTTTCAGGTTCTGTTGATGCGTTGGTTACTGCCCACACCTTTCCCCATGGACATGAACGTGAGCATGAGACATTAAAGGCTTTCGCCTTAATAAGGGCAGTCCTCAGATTCGCTAACGCGCGTAACACGGCTTTAGGCGCACGACATGGACGACTTCAGGTCGCGCACGGTGCCGTTGAGAGTTCGTAATGCCGTCCGGGACAACCTCGTAGTCCAGAGCGCCTAGAAGTCGAAGCACCTTGTATGGCCCTAAGTATCGCCGAAGAAGTTTTTCAGAGTCGACGTCGGCGTATCGGTGTCCACACGCAAACGCGGTCGCCAGGCTGGTATACCACGGAGCATCCGCGAAGATTGTAGCGGCGGCTGTCAGTCGTCTGCTGATTCTTAATATTAATATCTGGGGTTTTACGTCCCTAAACCACGATATGATTATGAGAGACGTCGTAGTGGAGGGCTTCGGGAATTTCGACCATCTGGTGTTCTTAACGTGCATTGACATCGGACAGTACACAGGTCTCTACCATTTCGCCCCACCGAAATGCGACCGCTGCGGCCGGGATCGAACTCGCGACCTTAGGGCCAGCAACCGAGCACCGTAACCGCTATACCACCGCGGCGGACGTCTTCTGATCCTTGACACGTAGGCGGGCGAGTTGTCGGGCATCTTCGGCGCGCTGTCGGTAGACGGTGACGTCGAGATATTCTTCGTCAGCGACGTTGAGCAGCATGGCGTCGAGCGTCGTTGCCGGGTTCCTTCCATAGACTAACTTGTATGGCGTCATCTGTGTCGTCTCCTGCACGGCCGTGTTGTATGCGTAGGTCACGTACGGAAGGATGGCGCCCCACGTCTTTTGTTCGGCGTCGACGTAAATGGCCAGCATGTCGGCGATGGTCTTGTAGACGTAGCGGGCATCGTTTGCGTGATGATTCGCGTGTTCCGAAGTTAATAGAAATAAAGACACGTCTACAATACAAACTTGTATATTTTACAATACAGCATCGCGAGGCGAACGAGGCAGCAGCGACGAGGCGACTGACGAAACCCGGGCATGGCCGCTGGGACGCACGTGCTTCTTGCGTAAACAGAGACGGTCGGCCAAGGTCCGAGGTGCGCTGCCTGTAGCTCGTGTTCACCGACCGCATTCGGCGGGCGCACAGGAAACACTTCACGGCGTCAACGTGGTTTTGTTGAACCCTTACTACGTTCCCTCTGCTGTGCTGCTATATAGGCCCCCCCGCTAGTGAAGGAGCCCGCTGAAAGGAGGGAGCCTGAACGATACAGAAAGACGCTCCCTGGTTGCAGCGGTGGGAGAGGGGAGAAAATGCGATGAAGTGGTGGAAACGGAGACGGAAGGTGTGGCGCAGTCGGGAATACCATGGGGCAGCAGCACTTCGACGATGGCTGCTTTAAGGCGGTCGATAGAGACGGTATAGTGACGACCGTTCAAATCAAGCGTGTAGAACTTCTCACTGCGCTTGATGACGTGATAAGGTCCGTCGTAAGGTCGCTGCAATGGCTTTCGGACTGAGTCTCGACGCACAAACACATGTTTCGCGGTTTCCAAGTCAGTAGAAATGTAGTTAGAAACACGGTGTTGTAGGCGAGGGTGTGGGGCAGAAAGATTTCGCATAGGGGAGACCAGCTGCACCACATACTCGATAGGGTCAGGGCAAGGCGAAGGAGTTGTATAATCGAAAAGTTCTCCGGGAAGACGGAGCGGTGCCCCATAGGTCAACTCAGCAGGTGTGCACTTCATGTCTTGCTTTAACGTCGCCCTAAGGCTAAGCAAAACAAGTGGCAAAGAAACTGTCCAGTTGACCGTGTCGGGTTGCGCCTTCAAGGTTGCTTTCAGGGTTCGGTGAAAACGCTCGACCAAGCCGTTAACGATGGGGTGGTATGCTGTTGTGCGAAGCCGCGAACTTCCCAGCAAAACCATTAGCTTCTTGAAAAGAGCGGATTCGAACTGTCGACCGCGATCTGTGGTGATAGTAGACGGAACGCCAAAACGTGACACCCAACCCGACACAAAAGCTTTTGCGATTGTTTCGCTTCTGATGTAGGGGATGGGAAACGCCTCTGGCCACCGAGTAAAACGGTCAATACATGTCGGCAGGTAGGTCTTTCCATCGGATGGAGGCCATCGTCCTAGAATGTCCAGATGAAATTTGTCGAAACGCTCCGAAGGTGGTCTGAAGGAGCCGTACGGTGACCATGTATGACGATACACCTTAGACTGCTGGCATTCTAAACAACTGCGGGTCCACGCACGAACGTCTTTGTTAATTCCCGGCCAGACAAAACGCTGGGTGATTAGATGTTGAGTAGCACGGCTGCCAGGATGAGAGAGTGTATGCAAAGAGTCAAAAACAGCGAGTCGGAATTCGCTCGGAACAATTGGTCGAGGATTGCCGGTAGACATGTCGCACAGAATGGGAACGGTGCAGGACGGAAGAGTAACTTCACGAAACTCGAGTGTTCCAGGGGATAGGCGAAGTTGAGCGATTTCTTCGTCTTGTGTTTGCACTGACACAAGGGCACTCAAATCGACAGTTGTTGGCGCTGCGGCGCAAGATACGGAAGCTGTCAGGCGAGAGCGCGCATCGGCTGCAGCATTCGCAGACCCTTGCACGTGCCGGACATCAGTTGTGAATTCCGCGATGTAAGCAAGGTGACGACTCTCACGGGGTGAAAACTTGCTGCTCGCCGATTTGATGGCATACGTCAACGGCTTGTGATCCGTGGCGATGAAAAAACATCGGACTTCAAGGAAATGCCTGAAGTGACGCACACCCATGTAAGCAGCCAGGAGTTCACGTCCAAATGTGCTGTAGCGGCTTTCGGTGGGTGAGAGCTTGCGCGAAAAGAACGCTAGCGGCTGCCACAATCCGTCAACGAACTGCTGTAAGGCGGCTCCGACGGCCACATCCGACGCGTCTGTCATGAGGCAGAGTGGAGCTTCTGGTGTTGGATGAACAAGAAGGGTGGCGTCTGCGAGCCTCGAAGGAGCTGGACGCATTCTCAGACCATGTGATGGGAGTGCACTTGTTTTTGTTACCCTGTAGCAGATCGGTTAGGGGTCGGATGTCGTCAGCACAACGGGGAATGAAACGCCGATAGAAATTGATAAGTCCCAGGAACTCTCGCAGTTTTCGCAAGGAAGTTGGCTTTGGAAAATCCCGAATCGCTTGCACTTTCGAAGGGAGCGGTCGGATTCCATGACGATCAACACGGTGTCCGAGAAAGTCAAGTTCAGGCACGCCGAACGTACACTTGGCCTTGTTGACGC
Source organism: Rhipicephalus appendiculatus (assembly GCA_030522465.1). Taxonomy (NCBI): domain Eukaryota; kingdom Metazoa; phylum Arthropoda; class Arachnida; order Ixodida; family Ixodidae; genus Rhipicephalus; species Rhipicephalus appendiculatus. The sequence goes on from JALIZH010032957.1 coordinate 1,355,408, forward strand.
TTAGGCCGTACTCGGCAAGGCGTTCGAAGAGCTGTCGAAGATGTGAAAGGTGTTCATCTGCGTTGCGGCTAAAAATGAGCAGATCATCGATGTACGCAAAGCAAAATGGTAGGCCTCGGGTGACTGTGTCTACGAACCGTTGAAATGTTAGAGCGGCGTTACGAATACCAAAAGGCATTCGTAGCTATTCAAAAAGGCCGAAAGGTGTTATGACAGCAGTCTTGGGAATGTCTGAGGGTTCGACAGGTATCTGATGATACGCCTTGACCAGGTCTATCTTCGAAAAGATGGTTGCTCCATGCAGTGGTGCTGTGAAGTCCGCGATGTTAGGCGGTGGGTAACGATCAGGAACGGTGGCGTTGTTCAAAGCGCGGTAGTCGCCGCAGGGTCGCCAGTCACCTGGCGACTTCTTGGACACCATGTGCAGCGGAGAAGCTCAAGGACTTGATGAAGGTCGCACAATGCCAAGCTCGAGCATGTGATCAAATTCAGCTCGGGCCACCTTGAGTCGGTCGGGTGCGAGGCGTCGTGAACGACCATGGACGGGTGGTCCTGAGGTAATAATGTGGAGGGTAACATCGTGCTTGACGGGAGGCTGAAAATTGGACGGGCGAAGCAAGCTTGGAAAGCCATCGACTATCTGTCCGTACAGTGACGAAGGTGGCTTGTTGATAACAGCGGTGATGCCGGTTGTTGATGCTATACCTTGCACCGTGAGGTGTGTCTTAGCATCGACAAGGCGCTTGCGGGCGATGTCCACGAGCAGGTCGAAACGACGAAGGAAGTCCGCTCCAAGAATTGGGTAAGCCACGTCCGCCACGAGGAAAACCCAACGGAAAACACGACGGAGCCCAATGTTCAATGTGAGTGCGCGTTCACCGTAAGTCACGATGGTAGTTTTGTTGGCGACTTGCAGTGTAACTGCAGATCGGCGATTCTTCGGAAATGCAGGTGAGGGTGGAACAACGCTAACTTCGGCTCCCGTGTCCACGAGGAAACGGAGCCCAGATGCTTTGTCCAAAACGAAGAATAAGCGGCTGCTTGCAGGACCGCCACCACTCGCCGCTTCTAGTGGTGAGTCGGGGTGTTTTCCGAGAAAGTACAGGGAGATTTGCACTTCCGGGCAGATGCACCGAAGGTACGGTGATACCAACACTCGCCGGGGCCCGAAGATCGGGGTGAGGAGCGCCGTCGGGAAGAGGAGCGGTGGCGTGACGAGGACCGAGAGCGCGCAGATAGCGTAGCGATCTGTACAGATACAAGGTATGGGAGCGGGCTAGTTTGTATTCCATAATGATACACTTAAGCGCAAGAAAAACACGAGACAGTAATCGACGAGGACAAGCGCTACTTCCAACTGAGCTTTATTGCTGAAACACATAAATATATACACCCGAACACACGTGATCGCCCTTAAATCTGTCAAAAGCCGAGGCAAAAAAAACAAAAAAAAAAGCCCGAGAAACGCCACAAACTAAGTTGAAATGCCACGTGCCGTAGAATTTAAGTAATCTAATTCTTTTTTTTTTGTTAGTGCGATTGATGGCTTGCTTACGCAGCTTCCACTGGCTATCTCCGCAGCTTCAATGATGATTCTTGTGCTATCGTTAGCGTGTGTGGCCAGCACTGTTGCCTTGTCGAAAAAAGGAACGCATTTGCACTGAGAGCAGTCAGCCGCCAGAAAGCCATCATTGCCTTTCTTCACTGCCTGATTATGTTCCAGCAGCCGCACATTCAGGCATCGGCCTGTTTGTCCGACGTAACATTGACCACAGGATAATGGAATGCGGTAGACGACGCCCCTAGCACACTCAACAAATGGTTTCCGGCGCTTAATTTTGCAACAGTTCGAGGGGCATTCCACCGGACTAGTTCTGGAACAAAGCTGAGACAATTTACTGGGCGCCGAAAAAACCACTGATGCGCCGGCTCTTTGGCCTATCTTTTTGAGATTGTGTGAGATGCCGTGCAGATATGGAATCACAGTCACCTTCTTACGTGAAATTGCCTGAGAATCAATGTTCGTGGCATCAGTTCGCGAACCCTTGCGCAGGTTCTCTGAAACCGAAATGAGCAGGTGGCGAGGGTAACCAGCTGCCTTCAAGAGAGCTATCTGTCTGCTGAAGCTTTCATGTATAGAATGGTGACAAGACTTTTTCGATGCATTATGCAAACATGCACGAATAATGCCACGCTTGACCAGCTTGCTGTGGGCGGAGGCAAAAGGCAACAAAGGTTTTTTTTCGCGCGAGGCTCATACTTCCAGCACAAATGATCACTTGAGAAGGAAAGACTCAGGTCAAGGAACCTTAGGCATCCATTCTCCGGAATCTCGTGTGTCAGAATAAGCGGCTTTAAGCAAATTTTGAATAAATCCAAGGCCTGCTGAAGGGAACATTCGAAGGCAGAATCATCACAATGAAACAAAATTAGATAATCGTCCACAAAACGAAAGCATTTGATGATGCCAGTTCCCTGCAAACGATCGTAAACCTTTCTGTCCAAGGGCGCCAAAAACAAGTCACTCAGCACTGGAGCAATACATGAGCCTATACACACGCCTCTTTTTTGAAGGAAGACACGTCCATTCCATTCGGCATAGGTGGAAGTGAGGTAAAGTCTAAGCAAATCTAGAAAACCGGGAACTGAAACACCACACTCATTCTGGAAAGCCACCGCACCAAACTCACAAATAGCTTCTTCTACGACATCACACAGAGCTTCATGAGGAATGGAATAATATGAATCTTTTATATCAATAGATACGCCCTTATACGGAACGCCCGTATGCTCACTGAGGTACTGAATAATCTGCGAGGAATTGTGAACCAAAAAAGGGTCATTAACACACAGCAGCTTTGAGTGACTTTGGAGCCACGACGCGATACACTTTTGCCACGTGAAATTTTCGGAAATGATTACACGAAAAGGCATTCCTATCTTGTGAGTCTTATCAGAGAAAAACATGTCCAGGGCCATTTTTTCTTTCTTGTCAACTGACTGGCAAAGTGAACTGAGGCTTAGCTTTGTCAATAAGTCTTTGGCTCTGCGCTTAACATCTTTGAGCTTGACGGCGGGGCAGAAGTCAAACACGGAATCAATGGCAGATTGAGCTTTTCCCAAGAACGTCCCATGACGTACGACACACACCCCACCTTCTTTGTCGGAGTTCAAAACACAAAGGCCATTCCTGTTGAGGTAGGAAGCCACTCGACCTACAGGAACAGTCCTTTCTCTGTTGAACTGTTGTAAAATTAAGCACCGGAAAGCATTTGTTGAGTGTGCTAGGGGCGTCGTCTACCGCATTCCATTATCCTGTGGTCAATGTTACGTCGGACAAACAGGCCGATGCCTGAATGTGCGGCTGCTGGAACATAATCAGGCAGTGAAGAAAGGCAATGATGGCTTTCTGGCGGCTGACTGCTCTCAGTGCAAATGCGTTCCTTTTTTCGACAAGGCAACAGTGCTGGCCACACACGCTAACGATAGCACAAGAATCATCATTGAAGCTGCGGAGATAGCCAGTGGAAGCTGCGTAAGCAAGCCATCAATAGCACTAACAAACTACTATACTGCTATACTGCTCCATGTCTGCGATTCTTTTTGTCAGCACTTCATTTTGAGCAGCTAACACCTTGTTAGTGGCTACCACTTCATTATATGAGGCTCTGAAAGTGCCGTACTGAAAGTGTCGTACGTACGACAGGGTTAAGTCCGGAGGTCTTGATTGCTCGAAGTACAGCTTGAAGGCGCCGGAGATGTTCGTCGAAGTTTGAGGAAAACACAACGACGTCGTCCAAGTACGCAAGACAAGTCTGCCACTTAAAGCCGGCCAGTACGGTATCCATAACGCGTTGGAAGGTAGCGGGGGCCGAGCAAAACCAAAAGGCATGACCATGAACACAACAGGCCGTCTGTAGTTATGAAAGCGGTCTCTTCTCGGTCTCTCTCGTCGACTTCGATTTGCCAGTAGCCTGTCTTGAGGGCCATCGACGAAAAGTACTTTGCGTTGTCGAGTCGATCCAGGGCGTCGTCTATCCGTGGGACGGGGTACACGTCCTTCTTCGTGATCTTGTTCAGGCGACGATAGTCGACACAGAAACGTAGAGTCCCGTCCTTCTTCACCAACATCACGGGAGACGCCCAGGGACTCTTGGACGGCTAGATTATGTCGTCGCGTAGCATTTCGTCGACTTGTTTCTTCACGGATTCGCGTTCCCGCGTCGAAACTAGGTACGGGCTGTGCCGAACTAGCCGAGCACTTCTGTTATGATGCGATGTTTCGCGTTCTTGATGACGCCGAGAAGCAGTCTTTGAATCGCTGGAGCAGGGTCTTTAGCTGGTATTGTCTGACATTCGGAAGGCTCGGGTTGACGTCGAAATCTCGTTTGGGACCTCGATTCGTCGAAGCAGGTTCGGTAGCATCGGAGAGGGCGAAAGCATTGCTCGTGTCCACGAATTTCTCGATGTGGGGGACCGTCGTACCAACGTTAAGGTGCCTATATTCGTGGCTGAAGTTTGTCAGCAGCACCTTTGCTTTGCCTTCACGCTACTCGGCGAAGCCTCTGCGACGCAAATCTGATAGTTTACAAGCAGGTGCTGATCGCCCTCAATGACGCCTTCGAAGTCGGCGGGTTTTTCAGTGCCAACGGAAATAATGACGCTGGAGAGGGGCGGAACGGTGACGTGCTCTCGATCATGTTCAGTGCATGGTTCCCAGACGTCGTCAGTGTAGGCAGCGATTTTTCTGATGTTAGTGTTATGGACGCAGACCTTAGGTCGATGACGGCGCGGTGTTGGGTAAGGAAGTGAATGCCAAGTATCACATCCCTGGAGCAGTGCTGTCAGATTAGAAAGCTGGCGGGATGAGTCCAGTTATAATTGGTGACTCTTGCTGTGTGAACACCAGTCGGCGTTATTAGATGACCCCCGGCGGTCCGGATTTCAGGGTCTTGGAAAGCAGTCTTCACTTTCTTCAGCTTCGTCGCGAAAGACCCACTGACGACGGAATAGTCAGCTCCAGTGTCGACGAGAGCGGTGACGTCGACGTCGCTGGTTCGTCGAGGTCACTGGTTCGTCGTCGAGCGTTGCGGTTTCGTCAAGGCGTCGGTTCACGGCTGCGTCGAAATGTTGCTCTGCTTCGATGTTGCTTCGTCACATCTTCGTCGGTCCGCAACGTATCGTCGGCAGTGCTTCGTCTGCTTCGCGTCGTGTTATGCAGGTTTCGTCGCGTTGTCGTCGTCGGCGGCCGCGGAGGATCTTCGGCACTCCGTCGTACAGCCACCGCACTTCCATCGGTTGCTGCCCTTAGTTTCCCGGATACGGGCTAGGCGAGCGGCCCCGGTTTGGGCCAGTGTAGTGCCGGCGGCGTGGCGACATGTAGCGGCCGGGCGACGGCGAGCGTGAAGGTCGTCGGGCTGTCCACCGAGCTCCTGCGAGGTAGTCAGCAATGTCTTGTGTTCGTTCGCCCCTCTGTGGACTAGGCGCGTTGACGGAGAAACCGCGTAGCCCCATCTGTCGGTACTGGCAACGGCGGTAGGTGTGGCCGGCCTCGCCGCAGTGGTAGCAGAGTGAGCGGTGGTTAGGAGGGCGTCAAACGTCGGTCTTCTTCGGAGCGTTGCGCTGGCCGGCAGGTTGGCGGTATAGCGTCGGTGGTCTCCTCGCGTACTACTTCAGCAATCGACGTCACCTCTGCCTGTGGCAAAGAGAGCTTCCGGAGCACCTCTCGCGCGATGGTTCGGATGGTTTCGCACAGGCCTTCGGAGCCAAGGGCTTGAACAGCTGCGCTCTTTGGAGACAGGCGACGATTGCACTGTCGGGTGCGCATTTCTAGCGTCTTCTCAATCGTCGTCGCTTCCGAGACGAATTCTTCGACGTAATTGGTAGATTCCTCATAAGCCCAGCGAAGAGCTCTTGAATTACGCCTCGCATGAGGAAGCGGACATTCTTGTCCTCGGGCATAGCAGGGTGAGCGTGGCGAAACAGTCGGGTCATTTCCTCTGCGAAGATGGCCACGCTTTCATTCGGTAGCTGGATCCCTGTCTCCAGCAAGGCTGCGGCCCTTTCCTTTCGGACGACGCTCGCGAACGTCTCTAAGAAAGCGCTGCGAAAGAGGTCCAATGTTCGAAGTGTGGACTGCCGCTTCTAGAACCATGTTCTTGCTGCGTCTTCTAGGTAGAAGTAGGCGCGGCGCAGTTTTTCGTCGGAGTCCCAGTTGCTGAAGGTCACGACTCGTTCGTACGTGGAGCGGAAAAAAACTTTATTTAAAACCGGCACATTGACGGCCTGGCCTAGGCCACCCGGTTGGTAGCGGTAAAGTTTAGCCTTTCCGCCGCTTCCCGAGCCTGCTGGATGGCCCAAACTTAGTCTTCAAGTTCTGAGCTAGCCAGAGCGTCGCGCCAACGCGTCTCAAGGAGGCCCGGGTTTCGGTTATCGAAATGCCGTGTAGTGTGTGGGCATTTCCATAGGATATGTTCTATGTCTGCGTATTCGTGTTTACATAGGATACAGCCAGCGTCGGGGAATCGCCTGGGGTAGATGCGGTTGAGGTGCACTGGGTTTTGAAAAGTTCTCGTTTGCAGACGTCTCCAGTCTACTTCTTGTGACCTATCTAGTTTACTGTGGGGTGGTGGGTGTATTTCCCTTTGTTGCTTGTAGTGGGTCAATATGTCGTGGAAGGTGAGAAGCTGATCCTTATCAGTCTCTAGCCAGGTTTCGGGGTCCTCACTTGGCAATCCATGAAAAGTTCGTGGCTGGATAACGATCGTTGCAGGGGGCACAGCGGCCGTCATCGTGCCTGTCGTCGTGCCTGCACAGCAGCCGTCATCGTGCCCGTCATCGTGCCTGTCGTCATCGTCGCCGTAGCTTCTGTCTTGTCCGGTAAGAGTCCGCGCTGCGGGGGAAGTCCTTTTAGTCTGCGGCTGGCTCGACTGTCCGTGATGGGGTAGGTGTCTTCGTCCCGATTTGAGCTGGGTTCACGAATTGACGGGGGGCCTTCAGTACATGAAAGAAGCAGCACGTCCACCAGATGTCACGTGGTCGTGACGTTGACGAAGGCAGCAGTCGGTATGTGTCCAAGATGAAACTGTTTATTTGGCCGAACTTGTGACCAGCAAACGGAAAGTCAGATTACAGCAATACACATTGGCACTGATAGCTGCGAACAGAGCGTCGGCCGTCGATGAGCTGACAAGCGGTGAAGCGCGTCGGCATTTATATGTGTGTCACCGAACATTCCAGCCATATCACTCGTTGTCGCGCAAGCTCTGGAATAAGCTCAAGCGTTCGCGTTTTGCGCGCAATCTTGACAAAACGGTCTACAATAATCGCGAAGCTTCTCGGATATAAGACGTGACTTGCGCTTAGCATTGCTGGCAGTCTTTGTGGGCAAAAACCAAATACAGCAAAAGTGAAATTAAGAAACACGCGTGGCAATATATATATATATATATATATATATATATATTGTACTGAATGTGAATGACAGACGCTCCGCTGTTGCGGAAGACGATGACGACGATCGGTGGCCGTGGTTGTCGCTCGCGCACGCGCTCGCCAGTAGCCAGACCTGCCTGTTAAAGAGCCTTTCGCAAAGCAACGTCTGACCCTTTCTTGACGTACAACACCCCTAGTTTAAGTGGTGGAGGAGCCGGGGTTCCCGTCAACCTGGAAATTCGCAATCGGACGCTACCATCGCCTTTCACCATGACTGCTCTTGGCCCTTCGCAAGCTGCCGCAACCACGACAGCCTTCTGTACTGGTGTGCCTCAGCAACGCGACACACCCATATTTTGCGGCAACGACGAGCACGACGTCGAGGATTGGATCGCCGAGTATGAAATAGTAAGCGCTTCCAACAAATGGGACGACTGCGACAAGCTCACGAACGTGCGCTTTTACCTCGCCGATGTGGCCAGCCTCTGGTTTAAAAACCATGAAGGTGAAATCACCAACTGGTCGACCTTTAAGACAACCATCGCCGCGGTCTTCGGTCGTCCCGCCGTGCGCCGGCTTCGTGCGGAACAGCGTCTGCGTAGTCGAGTCCAGCGCCGCGACGAGACCTTTACAAGCTACATAGAAGATGTCTTGTCTCTTTGCAAGCGCGTCGAACCATCTCTCGCCGGAATACACAAAATGAAGCACATCATGAAATGAGTGGACGACGATACGTTCCAGATGCTCGTTGCTCGGAATCCTCAGACTGTCGCCGACGTAGTCCAACTCTGTCAGTCGTACGACGAGTTGCGAAAGCAGCGCGTCTCGACGCGCCGTGCAGCCGAAGATACAGCTGAGCTTTCCGCCCTTGTCAACGACGTCGCCGCTGATAATACCGTTTTACTGCCACATATAAAGCAGTTTATCCGTGAGGAAGTTGCGCGTCAACTTTTCCTTGTCACCCGAACACCTGAGCCAGTGACATCATTATACCCCAGTCTACGCCAGGTCATTGAGACACAAGTAGCGCAGGCACTGCCACCATCGCCGCCTACCTCTACACCGCTGACGTACGCTGCCGTCGTTTCCAGATCCCCGGCCCCACCTGTATATATATATATATATATATATATATATATATATATATATATATATATATATATATATATAGGATGTTAGTGAACAAAGATACGTCGTGGTTCAGATGCCATCCATTTATTCTCATGCACGCGCACTTCTTCGTCGGCTTCTCCTACCATCGCCTTGTTCATACGTTATATATATATATATATATATATATATATATATATATATATATATATATATATATATATATATATATATATATATATATATATATATATATATATATATATATTGTTGTGCACGGAGCGGCGCTTGGGCACGGGCGCGCGCTCGGCTAACACGTAGACGAGAAAGACGAGGGCACAATAAGAACAGCCTGCCCGCAGCAAGGGCGTTGTCTCTTTGTTCTCTCTTCTTCACTACAATGGCGCAGTCGCCGAAAGGTTTTCGCGAACCCCAGCTATTACTTCGACGTGACACGTCTTCCTGAGGAACGCTGTGCCGCTTCCTCGCTGATGGAACCTGCAAGGCGACCGCCGAGGCAAGTACCTATCCCACCACCAGCGGACGGCGTCCAGGTTTCCATTGTGGTTCCGAGGAACTTGTCCGGCGACGCGATACCTCGCGCCAACCATGCGCCCGGGCTCCTATCGCCTAGGGATGGCGTATATGCCTCCTCGGCACCTTTCGATCTCTCGGCGCTTCAAGCACCGTCCGTGGACGGCGTCCAGGCCTCCTCGGCGGCGCAACCTCGCTTCATCGACGCCTCCATACCACTTCACGACACAACACACGGGTTCCGCTTGCCTAGGAACGCTGTTGACGTTTCCAATGGCATGGATCCCGCGTCCAGGGGTCTGGCCAAATCTGGGCTCCCAAGGGACGCCGTGCACGCGTCCTTGGCCATGCACTCTACCACAATGAATACCGGAGTCGCGGTGTCCTCCACAGATGCTGGCCTTGTCTTTTCATGCGGATCATCCGACAGTGCCGCGGAGATGCAGCATACCATCGCGCGACTCCGCGTCACGGTCAACGCCTTGGCCGCGTCGACATCTCTCCTGTTTCCTGCGGCCTTGCCAGCATTGTACTCAATCGATGCCGCGTTGGCCGCAGCCGCCTCGCAAGACCATAACGAGAGCTCACCTGAGAGCCGCAGAGAGCTCCGATACACCCTCGCGGCGCTCTCATACCAACTCGACTGCGTGGCGTCGTCATTCTCCGGAGTTTCGCCAGCCGTATCACCATCACCGGCTGCCTTTGAACTACCGGAGTTCAACGGATTTAAGGACGACGCCGACAACTGGGTTGCAACCATCAACGCTCTCGGAGCTCGCGAGGCATGGACAGACCAACAGAAATGGTGTGTGACCGTAGAACGCCTTCGTAATGCTGCCGCGGCGTGGCATCGGTACGAAGGCACGAGGCAGCAGTCCTGGACGGAGTGGAGCGCCAGGCTGATAGCTGCTTTCGGACGGCATGACTTCCATCTCGCTGCCACCACCCCATCCAACCTAACTGCTCCCGAGGATAGAGCTCAGGAGGAGCACCACCTCGAGGCTGCAACTGAGGAGTGCAGCTCACATGCAGGCAGTTTCACGACCTGTCGTGGTACCCACAAACCTCGGAGACCAGGCCCACCACTTCCGACCTTGGACCCTGCGTCGGTATCTGACACACTAACATCCCGGATAGACGTCGAGCCCACATTCAATTCACAGCGGCTGACGTCGCGACCTCCAGGGTGGCCAGCACTAGACCGCACGGAGGCGCCGGCCTGCTCTGAGACGTCAATTTTCTCACAAGTTGAAAGCGAAGGGCAAGCCACCGCTCCGGATTCGACCCTCACTTGGAATCCACCCCGGGAATCACGGCAGTCATTGGCCGAGTGTGCGCACGTTAGCCACGCGCTAAGTGCCACCTCCTTGAAAGAAGCTGAGGTGCCTAACCAAGCTGGGATCGCTGTCATCAAAGACCTGCCGGTGCAGGTCATATCTCCAGTGTTTTATACGGCTTCCGACATAGAAGGCTCTGCTGCACGCGGACCTTTGAGACTCATCAGCTCGAGCACTAGCCCCACAGTAGCCCTGCTGCAAGAGCACGAGTTGCCTCACGAGCCACTACGTGAACTCGGCTCTGCGTGCTCGCAGATCGCTAACAGGACACCACCCCGACGCCCCTCGATACACCTCAAGCAGCGTAGACATCGCCGCTCTGTGCAGCAGGTCATGGTACAGCATTCACGAATTCCTGCGCTGTCAACACAACGGCGACGACATAAGCAACTTGACGACAAGCAACCGATGCGGCCACAGAAGTACCAAGAAGTCATGCAGACATCGACGCCGCCTCGAATGCTGATCCCTCTGAGCATGCCGCCTTCACCGCTACCTCCACGACACAGCCAAAGCCGACCACCAGAAGCATGCCTCGCAGCCCATCAAGTGAGGTTGCGGAGCGGCCGTGACTGTCCGGCACGCAACAGCCAAGGTCGCCCACCAGAGACAATTGAGGGGTTCACCGCTAGACAACACGGACAAGGACAAATGCGCGTCTAACCAACTATAGCCGTAAAATTTGTAACTTAGACTTCATAGACTATAACGGCAGCTTTCCATGGGATTTCGCAGCGTGGCCGAGTGTTGTGCACGGAGCGGCGCTTGGGCACAGGCGCGCGCTCGGCTAACACGTAGACGAGAAAGACGAGGGCAGAATAAGAACAGCCTGCCCGCAGCAAGGGCGTTGTCTCTTTGTTCTCTCTTCTTCACTACAATATATATATATATATGATTCAAAAGAAAGTTCTGTGGGTCCGGTGCACATATAGTCAAGAAATGAAGGAACACACTTACGAAAATGGAATATTTTTTACTGGTTTACGTTTCGGCCGTGGCACGGCCTTCGTCAGAATCTTTCTGACGAAGGCCGTGCCACGGCCGAAACGTAAACCAGTAAAAAATATTCAATTTTCGTAAGTGTGTTCCTTCATTTCTTGACTCCCTCTCTCTCTATATATATATATATTATAACACAACGGAGGCGTTGTCAACAAGAATATAACTATTAATTTAGTTTCCAATTGTTTCGGAAGGGGTCCTCCCTTTGTCAGGACTGGTGTTCAAATATCGTCTCTAGCGGCGTTCACTCGCCTTCGAAAACGTCTAAGAGGAAGTGGGAAAGAGGGGGAAAAAGAAAAAAAGAACAGAAAAAAAAAACACACCCATGACACAACACAACACGACACATTGAGAAAAATTGTCTACAGTCGAGAGTCGTTGAGAGTCCACATCTGCTTATGATCTCGTGTTTACCGGTCCTCGTGGTGCGGAGGGCCACCCAAAGCTGTAGCCGCGGCGGCCGGGACGAGTCTGCGCCGCCACACGTGGAAGCAAGAGCGTGCCCTTAATGGGTCGGCTTTTCACCTTTCATGTCCGCTCGTTCCTCGTCAATAGCCCCCCAAGTGGCAGGGGAGCGTGGGCACTACATATTCTACAAATGCGAAAAAAAGAGAAAGAATTGTCACTACAGACGTACGAGCCAATCAAGAAACAAGCATGGTCTCCATTTATGTTTCCCTATTGCCAAAAACATCTTGGTTTACTTCTCGGAGGCAAGAGAGTCTGCCAGGGTCTTCGTTGATGCCGCATATTAATGTTTTAAACTTGAAAATAAAATATGCCTGTCGTTGTTCGCGCTCCCGCGTGTTTCGAAAACCTGATTGTAGAAGGGTTACGCTTGTAGCACTCTGAAGCGCGGTTTAGGAAAACGCAGAGTTGTTTATTCATACGTGCACGCCAATCTTAGAACTACTTCTTCCTCTCCTTAAGCAGAACCCCACTACCAGATCACGTCCCAAGTTGTTGTGCGCCAGAAGAAGAGGAAAAGTCCGCCACAGGTGGGCCCCCCCCTGCGGACAAGTGGCCATTGGCACTTGAAGATGTCAAACGGAGCTGTTGATAGTGGATGCCGGCTTGATCCTTTTGATTGTGACTGTGTCTTCGCGCCCATTGCGCAGGATTGTAAAATGATGTTCGGAACGTTTTATGACTGGGAAAGGACCATCATAGCGAGGCTGAACAGCACGACGAGGCCCGTCAACACGAACGAAAACGTGGGAGGATGTCTGTAGGTTTGATGGCAGAAAAATATCTTGCTTATTCGTGTGAGCCGAAGTTGGTGATGGGTTTCGCATGTAGATCCGCAGATGCTGGACGAAAGAAGATGGATCCGAAACACACTGTGTAGTTACGGGGTTGACGAGGTCACCCGGCAAACGGAGTGTGCAGCCATAAATCATCTCGGCTACTGAGCAGGAAAGTTCTGGTTGGAGCGTTGACCGAAGGCCGAACAGCACGATGGGGAGGTGCGATACCCAATCTTCGGCATGAGGCTGAGAGGCGAGTGCTGCTTTCAGATGACGATGTAGTCTCTTTACGATGACATTCGATGCAGGATGATACGCAGTGGTGCGAATGCGCGCACAACCCAGAAGAGATGTCAGAGAGGTGAAAAGTGCGGACTCGAACTGTCTGCCTCTATCAGTAGTCACCGTTGATGGCACGCCGAAACGGGTAATCCAGGTAGACAGAAAAGTACGAGCAACTGTCTCCGCCGTGATGTCAGGCATTGGAGCTGCTTCAGGCCACCTTGTGTACCCATCAATACACGTAAGCAAATACGTATATCCACGACATGGTGGCAAAGGTCCAGATGAATGGTGTCGAAACGTGCATCAGGGAGAGGGCATTTTCCCCATGGAGGCTTGTCGTGCCGTTGTACCTTGATACGCTGACACGTTGTGCAAGTGCGAACCCAGTCACGAATGTCAGCGCGTATGCGCGGCCAGACAGAGCGTTCTGTGACCAGGTGTTGTGTAGCTCGTACGCCTGGATGGCCGACTGAGTGCAGGGTATCAAAAACAGCACGACGCAGATCTGAAGGAACATAGGTGCGAGTACAGTTGTGTGAAACATCGCACCAGAGCGTGACGTCATGGTCGGGAAATTAACTTGCTCTAGTCGGAGGGATGTAGATGATCGGACTCGTGGAAGCTCATCATCCAATGCTTGTACCTCGGCGAGTGAAGACAAGGAAAGGTCGATGGGGCTTGTGGCGTTGATGGTGATGCGACTAAGAGCGTCCGCTGCACTGTGAAGGCTGCCTTTGACGTGGCGTATGTCTGTGGTGAACTCGGCAATGAAAGCGAGGTGCCGAAGGTCTCTAGAAGTATGGGTGGCACTGCAGGAGCGTAAAGCCGAAACAAGTGGCTTGTGGTCGGTGAGAATGGAAAATTCTCGTCCTTCGAGAAAGTACCTGAAGTGCTTCACCGCAAGGTAGGCCGCGAGGAGCTCCCGTCCGAAAGCACTGTATTGGCGCTCGGTGAAGAGCGGCTCCAACTGCTTCTGAGGAAGCGTCCACCATGAGGCTAGTGGGAGCAGTTGGTGAAGAGTGGTGTAGGAGAGTGGCTTTGGCCTTAACGGCGGGGAAGGCTTCATCAGAGGCCGTGTCCCAAGGAAGAGCAGCCGACTCAGCTTTCAAAGTAGACAGTAGTGATTCAAGAGGCTTCAGCAGTGTAGAGCATGTCGGAATGAAACGGCGATAGAAATTTACGAGTCCGAGAAAACGTCGCAGGCTACGTGCGGACTTTGGTGGGGGGTAGTCAATGATAGCCTCAACTTTTTCTGGTAGAGGAGTGATGTCATCTTTTGTGATGCGATGTCCAAGGAATCCGATCTCTGAGACCCCAAACTGGCATTTTTCAACATTTATGACCAGATTATAGTCCCGATATCGATAGAAAAGTTGGCGTAGATGTGCCTTGTGTGTTTCGGTGCCCTTGCTGGCGACGAGAAGATCATCTATATAGGCGAAGCAAAACGGCAGACCTCTGGTGACTTCGTCTATAAAGCGCTGAAATGTCTGAGTTGCGTTGCGCAAACCGAAAGGCATTCTTAAATATTCGAAAAGGCCAAATGGTGCAGTTATAGCAGTTTGGGGGGATGTCGCAAGGCTTAACAGGCATCTGGTGATCAGCTTTCACGAGGTCAATCTTCGAATATACTGTTGTGCTGGTTAGAAAGGCAGTGTAGTCCTGAATATTCGGTAACGCGTATCGGTCTGGAACGGTGACCGCATTGAGTGCACGATAACACCACAGGGCCGCCAGTCGTTGTTCTTCTTGGGAACCATGTGCAGCGCCGACGACCACGAGCTTGATGACGGATGAATAATCCTCAATTGCAACATGTGCTCGAACTCATTGCGAGCAACTCGAAGTTCATCCGGACTGAGTCGGCGAGGGCGGCAGTGAACGGGTGGCCCTGTGGTAACGATGCAATTGGTCACAGAGTGCTTAGGGGGCTTATCCACTGGAGACTAAGTAGTAGTCTCCGGAAACTCGTTGAGTAAAGCTGTATACGGCGAGGTACGTAGTTTCACGAAAGTGGGGTTCAGGACCTTGACTTGTGACAGAAAACCGTTGACCGACAAACCGGTAATGCTATCCACCAGGCGAAAGCGGCTCATATCCACGAGCAGATGAAAATGTCTCAAGAAATCGACTCCTAAGATGGCATAGCAGACGTCAGCTATCCAAAATAGCCATTGTAACCTTTTTTTGAGGCCGAGATCGAGAGTCAGAGACCTCTGTCCGTAAGTTGCGATTACAGATCGCTTGTAGAGGAGTTGACTTTTCGCGGAGACGCCGGTCAGCCTTGGAAGCAGGAACTATGCTGACCTCTGCCCCAGTGTCCACCAGCAAGCGTAGTCCTGTGGTTCGGTCGGTTATGTAGAAGAGGCGGCTTGATGATTGGCCGTGATCGCCCGCCGCTGTTATAGACGATCGGCCTGGGCGTTTCCCATCCCCACGAACAGGGTGACAGACACCGATGAGCCGCGGCACGAAAACGTCGGTGATAGTAGCATAGCTTCTGTGTTGGAAAACTGCGCTCAGGCTGGTGGAGTGGTCGTGGCGGAGAAGGCGACGTGAGAGGCTGTCGATGGGGACAAGGCTGGCCATTGAAGTTTCGAGTGTTTTGCAGTTCCAGGCGCAAGTCGGGTACTTGAGCTGCGAGATCTTTTACCGTTTCTCGAAGGGAATTTACTTCAGAAACCGGAGCAGGACGGGCAGCGTTGATTACTGCCGGAGCAACGTCCATCATGTCATCAGCCAGGTCTGCGAGCTCCGGCAGGGACTTATGCTGAGCTGGGACAAAAGCCATTCGCACGTTAGGAGGAAGACGCTGCAGAAACAGCTCACGTAGTATAACTGTGTCCAAGAAGCCTGGCTGGTCTCCAACCAGGTGCTGCAGGTGACGTAGGAATTGGGTAGGACGTCTGTCCCCAAGCTCTTCGTTCTTCAGGAGTTGTTGAATGCGCCGATTTGCAGGCTGAACAACGCGGCGAAGAAGAGTCTGTTTGACTGTCGTGTATGGTGTTTCGCCAAGCGGTCGCACGAGGATGCCGCGTATCTCGGCCATTGCATGTGGCGGCAACGCTTCATGGAGTAGCTCGCGCTTGCGAACATTTGACGTGACGCGACGGATGCGGGACTTGTTCTCGGCTTGTATGAACCATAAAGAGAGATCGACAAGCCACAGCTGTGGTAGCGTTATGGTGGTAGTAGCTCCTTCGACACTACAAGAAAGTACCTGGCCGGTTGCCGTTAGGAGTACTAGGGTTGCGGTCGTCTGGATTCTCGGGCAGCTCCATCGAAGGTCGTGCTCGTAGTTCGGGTCACCAGTAACTGTAGCACACTGAAGCACTGTTTAGGAAAACTCAGAGTGGTTTATTCCTACGTGCACACCATTCTTAGAACTACTTCTTCAACTCCTTAAGGCGAACCCCACTACCAGTTCACGTGCCAAGTTGTTGTGCGCCTGAAGAAGAAGAAAAGTCAGCCACACGCTGATATTTTCAAAGCTGTGGTTTGGCAGGCGTAAGTGTCTGGATAAGGGTAGGTTCGGCAGCGAAGTGGTGTGGTACCGGTGGTTATTGAACCGCAGTGGAAACGGCGTGTCTGTTTGGCCAATGTATATCACATTCCTGAAGTCACAATTGAGCTTTTCTGTGATGTTTCATTCGAAATCTGAGGAGCTTGCTTTTGATTACCATGTTGTGACAATGTGGGGGGCATACTTTGCACCGAGCTTTCCCGCAAGGGTGGTACGCTGGTTCAATTTTAGCAAGGCTTGTTTTGGCTCTGACAAGGATGTCCTTCAGGTTTTTATCCCCGCGGTACACCACGCGAGGTGTTTTCGCGAAGATAGAAGTTAATCGTTTGCTTTGCGGGATTATATTGAAATAGCGGGAAAGTATGTTGGCACTGATTAGGAGTAAGTTAGCACAAGGTTTGTTTCGGAAGTTGTTTTTGATACAGTTTTTGACTCCTTAATTATGGTATTCCGGTTCAAGTTCCGGGCACGTAGTATGGCATCGTCAATAATGTATTCGGGATAATTTTGTTGTGATAGGGCATGCTTTAGGTATCGTGCATGTTTGTCAAATTCCTGTACGTCCGTGCATATTCTTCGATACCTGTAAGCCTGGGAATATGGAATACCCGTTTTGCAATGTCTTGGATGGCTGCTGTTGAAGTGTCGGTACATATGCCTGTCTTTAGGCTTTTTTGTAAAGGTTTGTTGCCAGGCGTTCATTTTCGATCGAGACAGTGACGTCCAAGAAGTTAATTCTAGTTTTGGAAATGATATGTGTAAACTTAATTGATGGGTGGAGTTCATTGAAATCACATATAAACCGGAGAAGGCTACCCTCATCGTGGTTCCATACCATGAATATATTGTCACGCTTAAGACGACCTTAACCTTGAGTTAAGACAACACAACCTGCTCGTTGAGCTAGTCCACGAAGCGGCTCAGTACCAACTTCCTTTTTCTCTTTCAGGCGTGGTTCACACACACGAAAAACCATGCGGCATTAATTAGTCCCCCCTTTTGAAAAGCATCGACTCAATGCTTCTAAAGGAAAAGAATAACTACAAGACGCGCTGACGCAGAGAATCGGAGAATGAGTACTAGCAACCGACACCTGCGCCATGCGCAAAAAGAAAAGTACCAACAAACAACCCACAGGAAAAAAAACTACCACAAAAGGTCATCGTCACATGGTAATAGAAGTGGCGCGAAAGCACAGGGGCTACTGTGTGTAGTATGGCTTGAGTCGTACGACATGCACGGTTTCGGGCCGGAGTTGTCGACGTGAAGACACTGCGCCGGATGACCTTGTATGGTCCGAAATAACGGCTCAGAAGTTTTTCAGACAAGCCTGGTCGTCGGATAGGTGCCCACACCCACACTCGGTCGCAAGGGTGGTAGGCGACGTTTCGACGGCGAAGGTTGTAACGTCGCGCATCTGCGTCTTGTTGGTGAGTGATGTTTACCCGAGCCAGTTGACTAGCTTCTTCGGCGTATCGAGTGTATTGCTCTGCGTCTGGAGCAAGTTCATCGCTATTATCGCACGGCAGCATAGCGTCAAGCGTGGGTTGTACGTTGCGTCCGTAAACAAGGCGGAAAGGTGAAAATCGCGTCGTTTCCTGCATCGCCGTATTGTACGCAAACGTGACGTATGGTAGAATATCGTCCCAGGTTTTGTGCTGTACGTCCACGTACACTGACAGCATGTCTGCTGTGGTCTTCTTGAGCCTCTCCGTCAGTCCATTTGTTTGTGGATGGTAAGCTGTCGTTTTTCCGTGGCTTGTGCAGCTCAGTCTGAAAATTTCTTCCATCATTTGTGCCGTAAATGACGTCCCTCTGTCCGTAATCACACATGACGGCGCGCCATGGCGTAGGACGATGTGGTGCACCAAGAACTTCGCGACTTCAGACGCCGTGCCGCGGGGTGACGCCTGTGTCTCGGCATAACGTGTCGAGTAATCGCTTGCCACTATAATCCATTTGTTCCCAGTGGAAGACAAAGGGAAGGGCCCTAGAAGGTCCATTCCCACAAGGCCAAAGGGTGTCCACGGTGGTGCAATCGGGTGAAGAAGGCCCGCAGGTTTCACAGGGGGGCGTCTTGCGACTAAGGTGGAGCGTTGGGCTAGTTGGTGCTGCATATTTTCAATGTTTCACAGCGCATAGAACAAGGACAAACAAAGATGAGACACACAGAGCGCTGAACTTACAACTGGCTTTTATTTTCCTGCCACAGCAATATATATGCTCAATCACACACGTGTGCTCGCAAGAAACAAAAACAGGACAACGCGTGAGATCATAGAAGCCCAGGAAATCCTGAGACGGGATAAAAAGTGTATCAGTGTAGCTTGGCTTGCTCTTTCGAGCAAGGAATGCGAATTTTTATCGTAAAACATGTGATATCGATGATCGGTTGCTATTCCCTTGACTACCTTTTGCATATCTCGTCCGCCTTGTATTTCCTTCTTCTTTTTCCTGTGAAATGAGCATATATATTGCTGTGGCAGGAAAAATAAAAGCCAGTTGTAAGTTCAGCGCTCTGTGTGTCTCATCTTTGTTTGTCCTTGTTCTATGCGCTGTGAAACATTGAAAAGTCTTGCGACGTTGGCACTCGCGGCAGCCTTGCACGTAGCGGTGTACACTAGTCGACAGTTGGGGCCAGTAGTACTGCTGGCGCACTCTGGCAAGAGTCCGCGATTGCCCAAGTGTCCTGACGTGGGCTCATCGTGGCATGCAAGGAGGGCGTCATCACGCATGTCGGCTGGCACAACGAGAAGAAAGGCTTTGTCGCTTCCTCGAGCATTCTTCTTGTAAAGGATGCCCCTCCTGACGCAAAAGGATGAGAGGTCGCGAGCAAGGCGCCGAGAAACTTGGGAGTTTCGGCCTTCTATGGAATCGATAATAGGGCGCAATTCTTGATCAGCTCGCTGCCTTGACATAAATTCAGAATCGCTGAGAGCTCCGAGAAAGCCATCAGCATCCTCTAAATCCATATCAGGATGCCCTACAGGTGCTCGAGAAAGCGCGTCGGCGTCTTCGTGTTTGCACCCAGACCTATACACAATCGTGATGTCAAACTCCTGCAAGCGCAAGCTCCACCGAGCGAGACGGCCAGACGGGTCACGGAGATTGGCCAGCCAGCAGAGCGAGTGGTCATCAGTCACCACTTTGAAGGGACGGCCGTAGAGGTAAGGTCGAAACTTTGCCGTCACCCACACGACTGCGAGACATTCCTTCTCTGAAGTAGAGTAGTTGGCCTCGGATCGAGTGAGTGTTCGGCTGGCGTAAGCTATGACATGCTCAACGCCGTTGTGCCGTTGTACAAGGACAGCGCCAAGTCCGACGTTGCTGGCATCTGTGTGCACTTCAGTGCCAGCGTCCTCATCAAAATGTGCAAGAACAGGTGCTGTTAGCATTCGCTGCCGTAACTTCGCGAAAGCTGCCTCTTGCTCTGTAGTCCAGCCTGGTACATCATCTCAGGTGAGTCGCGTGAGCGGTTCTGGCTATCATCGAGAAGTTGCCAATGAATCGACGATAATAAGCACACAAGCCGAGGAAACGTCACACTGCTCTTTTGTCTGACGGAACAGGGAAAGCGGCGACTGCTGCAGTTTTGTCTGGATCCGGTCGAACTCCATCCGCACTCACGACGTGTCCCAGGAATTTCAGCTCTTCATAGTCGAAATGGCACTTCTGGGGTTTTAGCGTGAGTTCGGCAGAACGAATGGCTTCCAGAACCATTCTTAGGCGCTTCAGATGTTCTTCGAAGCTCTCAGAGAAGATGACCACATCGTCGAGGTATACAAGGCCGGTTTGCCACTTCAAGCCAGCGAGAACGGTATCCATCATCCGCTGGAAGGTTGCTGTAGCATAACAGAGGCCGAAAGGAAGAACTCGGAATTCATAAAGGCCATCTTGAGTCATAAACGCTGTCTTTTCTCGGTATCGCTCATCGACCTCTATCTGCCAATAGCCTCTCTTCGAATCGATCGATGAAAAATACTTCGCGTGTCGCAGCCTCTCGAGAGAATCATGAACTCGTGGAAGCGGGTAAACGTCTTTATTTGTGACGCTATTAAGCTTCATGTAATCAATACATAATCGCAGCGTTCCGTCTTCTTCACTAGAACGACTGGCGAGGACCACGGGCTGCTGGATGGTTGAATGACACCGTCGTTGAGCATCTCCTCTACCTGTGTCTGTATAGCCTCGCGTTCTTTAGCTGAAACACGGTAAGGCTGCTGTCGGATTGGGCGAAGTTAATACTAGTTTTGGAAATGATATGTGTGAACTTAATTGATGGGTGGAGTTCAGTGAAATCACATATAAACCGGAGAAGGCTACCCTCATCGTGGTTCCATACCATGAATATATCGTCCAAAAATCTCCGGTAATACAAATGTTTCAAGGTGCGCCCCTGAATAAACGGGATTTAAAGGGATGCCATAAAGGTGATCGCTAAGTTCGGGGCCATTTTAGTCCCCATTGCAGTGCCACTGGAAGTGCTTGTCATTTAACTCAAAATGGTTATGATTTAGTACAAGTTCAAGAAGTGTAGACAATACCGCACCACTAACACCTGTCGATGAGTCAAATTTTTCATCTTGAGAAACCATAGCCATTATTCCTTCACCATGGGCTATGTTGGTGTACACTGAGCAGACGTCCATGGTCACCAGAAAGCTATCACTTGGGATACAGAAATCAGAAGTTACGCCGATAAAGTGCTTTGTGTCTGTAGACGTAGCGGGCATCGTTTGCGTGATGATTCGCGTGTTCCGAAGTAAATAGAAATAAAGACACGTCTACAATACAAACTTGTATATTTTACACAACAGCATCGCGAGGCGAACGAGGCAGCAGCGACCAGGCGACTGACGAAACCCGGGCGCGGCCGCTGGGACGCACGTGCTTCTTGCGTAAACAGAGACGGTCGGCCAAGGTCCGAGGTGCGCTGACTGTAGCTCGTGTTCTCCGACCGCATTCGGCAGGCGCACAGGAAACACTTCACGGCGTCAACGTGGTTTGTTGAACCCTGACTGCGTTCCCTCTGCTGTGCTGCTATATAGGCCCCCCGCTAGTGAAGGAGCCCGCTGAAAGGAGGGAGCCTGAACGATACAGAAAGACGCTCCCTGGTTGCAGCGGTGGGAGAGGGGAGAAAATGCGATGAAGTGGTGGAAACGGAGACGGAAGGTGTGGCGCAGTCGGGAATACCATGGGGCAGCAGTACTTCGACGATGGCTGGTTTAAGGCGGTCGATAGAGACGGTATCGTGACGACCGTTCAAATCAAGCGTGTAGAACTTCTCACTGCGCTTGATGACGCGGTAAGGTCCATCGTAAGGTCGCTGAAATGGCTTTCGGATTGAGTCTCGACGCACAAACACATGTGTCGCTGTTTCCAAGTCAGTAGAAATGTAGGTAGAAACTCGGTGTTGTAGGCGAGAGTGTGGGGCAGAAAGATTTCGCATAGCGGAGCGCAGCTGCACCACATACTCGGTAGGGTCAGGGCAAGGCGAAGGAGTTGTAGCATCGAAAAGTTCTCCGGGAAGACGGAGCGGTGAACCATAGGTCCACTCAGCAGGTGTGCACTTCATGTCCTGCTTTAACGTCGCCCTAAGGCTAAGCAAAACAAGTGGCAGGGAAACTGTCCAGTTGACCGTGTCGGGTTGCGCCTTCAAGGATGCTTTCAGGGTTCGGTGAAAACGCTCGACCAAGCCGTTAGCGATGGGGTGGTATGCTGTTGTGCGAAGCCGCGAACTTCCCAGCAAAACCATTAACTTCTTGAAAAGAGCGGATTCGAACTGTGTACCGCGATCGGTGGTGATAGTAGACGGAACGCCAAAACGTGACACCCAACCCGACACAAAAGTTTTTGCGATTGTTTCGCTTCTGATGTCGGGGATGGGAATCGCCTCTGGCCACCGAGTGAAACGGTCAATACATGTCAGCAGGTAGGTCTTTCCATCGGATGGAGGCCATGGTCCTAGAATGTCCAGATGAACTTTGTCGAAACGCTCCGAAGGTGTGCTGAACATTTTGTAAGTGGCGCAAAGCTGGAAACATGAAAATGGGGCGGAGGAAAGAAAGAGACAGAGGAGCGCCAAACTACCAACTGTTTATTGCCATCGCGGCTGAAAAAACAGGTAAACTTCCACGCATGCGCAGTTACGAGGAAAGGTTACTCCAAACATGACATCACGTGAGCAGTTGATTAAAGAAGGACAACTCAGATTGAAAGAGTACAATGGATGTGTCACTGACACAAGCGGACCCGTTTCTTCTAATATGATACGCCTCTAGTAGTTCCCTTGCTGTTTGATCTCTGCTTTTGCCGATAATCCTGTGTTTTCCGCCCCGAATAAACTGTCGCACTTGTGCCGACGAATCTCTCGTGCTAAAAAGCAAGGGTGCCAAAAGAGGCACGTGAAACCCTTCAGGCGTTGTGCCGAAGGCGTTATATACGAAATTCCCCTGAGTTGTGGCAAGACGTACATCGGACAAACGGGACGGTGTATCAATGACCGCCTCAGGGAGCATGCCAACAGCATTGGTAAGAGTGATGGTGCGCACCTTCCTGCGCATGTCAAGTCATGCTCGTGTGTGCCACGTTTTGCGCAAGCTAGGATTATCGGCAAAAGCAGAGATCAAACAGCAAGGGAACTACTAGAGGCGTATCATATTAGAAGAAACGGGTCCGCTTGTGTCAGTGACACATCCATTGTACTCTTTCAATCTGAGTTGTCCTTCTTTAATCAACTGCTCACGTGATGTCATGTTTGGAGTAACCTTTCCTCGTAACTGCGCATGCGTGGAAGTTTACCTGTTTTTTCAGCCGCGATGGCAATAAACAGTTGGTAGTTCGGCGCTCCTCTGTCTCTTTCTTTCCTCCGCCCCATTTTCATGTTTCCAGCTTTGCGCCACTTACAAAATGTTCAGCAAACTTAGTCACCAACTCGCCCAAAAACAAGTTCTTCTAGAGCTCCGAAGGTGGTGTGAAGGAGCCGTACGGTGACCATGTATAACGATACACCTTGGACTGCTGGCATTCTAAACAACTGCGGGTCTACGCACGAACGTCTTTGTTAATTCCCGGCCAGACAAAACGCTGGGTGATAAGGTGTTGAGTAGCACGGATGCCAGGATGAGAGAGTGTATGCAGAGAGTCAAAAACAGCGCGTCGGAATTCGCTCGGAACAATTGGTCGAGGATTGCCGGTAGACATGTCGCACAGAATGGGAATGGTGCAGGACGGAAGAGTAACTTCACGAAACTCGAGTGTTCCAGGGGATAGGCGAAGTTGAGCGATTTCTTCGTCTTGTGTTTGCGCTGACGCAAGGGCACTGAAATCGACAGTTGTTGGCACTGCGGCGCAAGATACGGAAGCTGTCAGGCGACAGAGCGCATCGGCTGCAGCATTCGCAGATCCTTGCACGTGCCGGACATCAGTTGTGAATTCCGCGATGTAAGCAAGGTGACGACTCTCACAGGGTGAAAACTTGCTGCTCGCAGATTTGATGGCATACGTCAACGGCTTGTGATCCGTGGCGATGAAAAAACATCGGGCTTCAAGGAAATGCCTGAAGTGACGCACACCCATGTAAGCAGCCAGGAGTTCACGTCCGAAATAGCTGTAGCGGCTTTCGGTGGGTTAGAGCTTGTGCGAAAAGAACGCTAGCGGCTGCCACGATCCGTCAATGAACTGCTGTAAGGCGGCTCCGACTGCCACATCCGACGCGTCTGTCATGAGGCAGAGTGGAGCTTCTGGTGTTGGATGCACAAGAAGGGTGGCGTCAGCGAGCTGTGTCTTAACAGCCTCGAAGGCGCTGGACGCATTCTCAGACCATGTAATGGGAGTACACTTGTTTTTGTTACCCTGTAGCAGATCGGTAAGGGGTCGGATGTGGTCAGAACAACGGGGAATGAAACGCCGATAGAAATTGATAAGTCCCAGGAACTCTCGCAGTTTTCGCAAGGAAGTTGGCTTTGGAAAATCCCGAATCGCTTGCACTTTCGAAGGGAGCGGTCGGATTCCATGACGATCAACACGGTGTCCGAGAAAGTCAAGTTCAGGCACGCCGAACGTACACTTGGCCTTGTTGACAATTAGGCCGTACTCGGCAAGGCGTTCGAAGAGCTGTCGAAGATGTGAAAGGTGTTCGTCTGCGTTGCGGCTAAAAATGAGCAGGTCATCGATGTACGCAAAGCAAAATGGTAGGCCTCGGGTGACTGTGTCTACGAACCGTTGAAATGTTTGAGCGGCGTTACGGAGACCAAAAGGCATTCGTAGGTATTCAAAAAGGCGGAAAGGTGTTATGACAGCAGTCTTGGGAATGTCCGAGGGTTCGACAGGTATCTGATGATACGCCTTGACCAGGTCTATCTTCGAAAAGATGGTTGCTCCATGCAGTGGTGCTGTGAAGTCCGCGATGTTAGGCGGTGGGTAGCGGTCAGGAACGGTGGCGTTGTTCAAAGCGCGGTAGTCGCCGCAGGGTCGCCAGTCACCTGGCGACTTCTTGGACACCATGTGCAGCGGAGAAGCCCAAGGACTTGATGAAGGTCGCACAATGCCAAGCTCGAGCATGTGATCAAATTCAGCTCGGGCTACCTTGAGTCGGTCGGGCGCGAGGCGTCGTGAACGACCATGGACGGGTGGTCCTGAGGTAAAATGTGGTGGGTAACATCGTGCTTGACGGGACGCTGAAAATTGGACGGGCGAAGCAAGCTTGGAAAGTCATCGAGTAACTGTTCGTACAGTGACGAAGGTGGCTTGTTGATAACAGCGGTGATGCCGGTTGTTGATGCTATACCTTGCACCGTGAGGTGTGTCTTAGCATCGACAAGACGCTTGCGGGCGATGTCCACGAGCAGGTCGAAACGACGAAGGAAGTCCGCTCCAAGAATTGGGTAAGCCACGTCCGCCACGAGGAAAACCCAACGGAAAACACGACGGAGTCCAATGTTCAGTGTGAGTGCGCGTTCACCGTAAGTCAGGATGGTAGTCTTGTTGGCGGCTTGCAGTGTAACTGCAGATCGGCGATTCTTCGGAAATGCAGGTGAGGGTGGAACAACGCTAACTTCGGCTCCCGTGTCCACGAGGAAACGGAGCCCAGCTGCTTTGTCCAAAACGAAGAATAAGCGGCTGCTTGCAGGACCGCCACCACTCGCCGCTTCTAGTGGTGAGTCGGGGTGTTTTCCGAGAAAGTGCAGGGGGGATTTGCACTTCCGGGCAGATGCACCGAAGGTACGGTGATACCAACACTCGCCGGGGCGCGAAGATCGGGATGAGGAGCGCCGTCGGGAAGAGGAGCGGTGGCGTGACGAGGACCGAGAGCGCGCAGACAGCGTAGCGATCTGTACAGATAGTTGTTCGATCTGGCTGCGAAAGTCGTCGCGTAGGGCTCGCCGGTCTGGTGGCGAAGGGCGAGATGCTTCACTTGCCGTGGAAGTGGAAGCGATCGCGGAAATGGTTGGGGAGTGGCAATCCATCACAGAGTCGGCAAGTTGCGCGAGCTTTTCCAACGACAATTCAGCTGCAGCGGCGAGCACCATGCGGACAGTGGGAGGTAGGCGCTGTAAGAAGAGCTCCCGGAGCAGGTCTTGATCGAAAGAAGAGGCCTTGTCACCGAGAAGCTGCTGAAGACGGCGCAAAAGCTGTGACGGCTTGCGGTCGCCTAGCTCTTCAGCAGAAAGCAGCTGTTGGAGGCGCTGCCTTTCTGATGACGAAGTTCGCTTCAGAAGCTCGGCCGGCAACGTGTTATAGGGTTTCGTCTCGGGTGGGGCAAGAATCAGGTCTCTGATTTCGCCGGCGATCTCCGGTGGAAGCGCAGACACCACGTGGTGAAATTTTGATGTCTGAGACGTTATTCGGGCCGTCACAAACTGGCTGTTTACTTGGGCCAGCCAGAGAGACTTATCAGCAGGCCGGAATTCCGGAAGCCGAAAAGAGGCAGCGGAGACTGCTAGCGCCGCTGCGGATTCGGGGGGATGCTTGTCTGGAGTCCCCGGTGGTTTCCATTGTTGTCGCCGTCAGAAATGGTTGCGAAATTTCGACAGTCCGTGGTCACCAATTTGTAGACGTAGCGGGCATCGTTTGCGTGATGATTCGCGTGTTCCGAAGTAAATAGAAATAAAGACACGTCTACAATACAAACTTGTATATTTTACACAACAGCATCGCGAGGCGAACGAGGCAGCAGCGACCAGGCGACTGACGAAACCCGGGCGCGGCCGCTGGGACGCACGTGCTTCTTGCGTAAACAGAGACGGTCGGCCAAGGTCCGAGGTGCGCTGACTGTAGCTCGTGTTCTCCGACCGCATTCGGCAGGCGCACAGGAAACACTTCACGGCGTCAACGTGGTTTGTTGAACCCTGACTGCGTTCCCTCTGCTGTGCTGCTATATGTCCTTTAGGTAAGATGGAAAAGTCGGTGGGATGTCTTTTATGAGGGAATATATGAATTCTGATATATTTTCTGTTGATGTACTGTTACTGGATACTATGGAGGTCCCGGATTGCCTGGTTTGTGCATTTTAGAGAGTAGGTAGAATCGACCGAGATTAGTCAATGATCTCTGCGTGGTCTCCGCGACACTGTACTTGCCGAGCACAGTGTCGCGGAGACCACGCAGAGATCGTTGACTACTCTCGGAGAGTATGAGAATAGTGAATTGGAAAAGTATGAGACAAAAAAGATGCAAGAAATTTCAAAAATTAAAAGCGCGCAAATTTCAGCGTGACAGTAGAACTTCCACAGCTCAGTTAGTAAATGCGGAAAATAGGGGTGTGACTCTACAAGAAGGCCAGCGATCTGCTAAACTTCTTTCCAACTATGAAAAGAAAAATGAAAACTCAGAACAACAGCATAGATTTGATCACAATGACCCGTCGACCATCGAATATGGATGTGACACCCACGTGCCACAAGATAGCCCTGCGCACTCAAAAACTCGTGATAACAATGTCCTTAACCTGTCTAGCACAACACTTACACCCCCCTCAACTCCAACTTTTGTCGAGGGGCTTAACATTTTGGCCAGCATCCGGCATATTTAATGAGTTTCAACTTTACGAAGACCTGGATAACTTTGCGCGCAATATCCGCATCCGGCAATACTTTCATGATCGGGAAAAGAGTCCAGATGAAAATGGAGTTATCGGTGAAGAGAAATCATGGTGTCCAAGTGAGCAGAGGGACAAACACCTTCTTATGTATATACCAGCTGTTCAAAAACATGTAATCAGAGCGTACGAGAAAATGCGGCCATCTCGCAACAAGTTATCAAAGTCAGAACAAAGAGCACTCAGTTAACTGCGAAGAAACACCGACATTACCATTAAGCCTGCTGATAAATATGGTTGTATTGTAATACTATACACGTCGGACTACCTAAAGGAAGGGGAAAGGCAACTGTCAGACAAAAACTTCTACAACGAACTTCCAAAGAACTCCATTCCCGAATTAGAAAATAAAATAAAAGCAATCGTTTGTAGCCTCCGCAGGATGAAAAAAATTACCGGCAAAATGCTAAAACCGATGTTGCCGTCTCATTCTCTTTTCGGTCGATTCTACCTACTCCCTAAAATACACAAATCAGGCAGTCCGGGACGTCCAATAGTATCCAGTAACAGTGCATCAACACAAAATATATCAGAATTCCTAAATTCCCTGATAAATGACATCCCAAGGACTTTTCCCTCTTACCTAGAGGACACAAACCACTTTATCCGCGAAACTTATGATCCCTGTATCCCAAGTGATAGCATTCTGGTGACCATGGACGCCTGCTCACTGTACACCAACATACCCCATCGTGACAGAATAATGGCTAGGGTTTCTGAAGATGAGAAATTTGTCTCATCGACAGGTGTTAGTGGTGTGGTACTGTCTACACATCTTGAACATGTACTAAATCATAACCAGATTGAGTTCAATGACAAGCACTTCCTTCAGGTCAGTGGCACTGCAATGGGCGCCAAAATGGCCCCGAACTTTGCGAGCACCTTTATGGGATCCCTTGAAATCCCGTTTATTGAGGGGTGCACTTTGAAACCTTTGTATTACCGGAGATTCTTGGACGATATATTCATGGTATGGAACCACGATGAGGGTAGCCTTGTATGGTTTATATGCGATTTCACTGAACTCCACCCATCAATTAAGTTTACACATATCATTTCCAAAACTAAAATTAACTTGGACGTCACTGTCTCGATCGAAAATGAACGCGTAACAACAAACCTTTACAAAACCAATGAGCGAAGCTCCTTAGAAATGGGACGCACGCGGCGTTCGGCGCGCGCGGCGTTTCATTGTCCAGGCAACATACGAACTACTGGGCGGACGACAGGGTGAAGCGATGGTTTCGCGCGTTCGCCGGTTTGAGGGGAGAAGGCAGAGTTGAAGAAAGAGGGAGAGGGAGACTAACCTGCCTGCATTTCGCATGCGTTCGTATTCTTGCGCTCTGCGCATCGTGCAAACGCCATTCGCGTTCTAGCGCTCATAAAGCTCATTTATTCTCCCGCGTGAGGGGGAGTCGCCACTGCTGGCGCCGTACCAGAGAGCTGCGACGGCGACGGTGGGGTGCCAGCCTAAGGAGCTTCGATCCTAAAAAGCCTACAGACAGGCAGATGTACCTACACTTCAAGAGCAGCCATCCAAGATATTGCACAGTGGCTATTCCATATTCTCAGGCTTACAGGTATCGAAGAATATGCACCGCCATACAGGAATTTCACAAACATGCACGATACATAAAGCATGCCCTATCACAACAGAATTATCCCGAAGTCATTATTGCCGATGCCATACTACGTGCCCGGAACTTGAACCGGAATACCATATTTAAGGAGCCAAAAACCATATGAAAAACCACTGCCCAAAGAAATCTTGTGCTAACTTACTCCTCATCAGTGCCACGAGGTACATAGCATACTTTCCCGCCATTTCAATATAATTACGTAAAGCAAACGATTACCTTCAATCTTCGCGGATCCACCTCGCGTGGTGTACCGCAGGGATAAAAACCTGAACGACATCTTAATTGTGACTCCAGGAATGTGAAATGCATGCTACATTGCAATGCCTGCGGGCAAGAACACACTTGGCGAAACAGACACGTCGTTTCGACTGCGGTTCAATAACCACCGGTACCACACCACTTCGCTGTCGAACCTACCCTTATCCAGACACTTACGCTTGGCAAACCACAGCTTTGAAAATATCAGCGTAACCCTTCTACAATCAGGTTTTCGAAACACGCGGGAGCGCGAACAACGAGAGGCATATTTTATTTTCAAATTTAGAACATTAATATCCGGTATCAATGAAGACCCTGGCGACTCTCCTGCCTCCGAGAGGTAAACCAAGATGTTTTTGGCAATAGGGAAACATAAATTGAGACCATGCCTGTTTCTTGATTGGCTCGTACGTCTGCAGTGTTCTTTCTTTCTCTTTTTTTCTTTCTTTTTTTCTCTTTTTTTTTCACATTTGTAGAATGCGCAGTGCCTACGCTCCCCTACCACTTGGGGGGCTATTGACAAGGAACGGGCGGACATGAAAGGTAAAGAGCCGACCCATTAAGGGGACGCTCTTGCCTCCACGTGTGGCGGCGCAGACTCGTCCCGGCCGCCGCGGCGACAGCTTTGGGTGGCCCTCCGCACCACGAGGACCGGTAAACACGAGATCATAAGCAGATGTGGACGATCAACGAGCCTCGACTGTGGACAATTTTTCTTAATTTGTCGTGTTGTGTTGTGTCGAGGGTGTTCTTTTTTTTTCTTTTTTTTCCCTCTTTCCCATTTCCTCTTAGATGTTTTCGAAGACGAGTGGACGCCGCTAGAGACCATAGTTTAACTCAACCCGTGACGAAGGGAGGTCCCCTCCCGAAACTGTTGGGAACTAAATAAATATTTTATCCTTGTTGACAACGCCTCCGCTGTGTTACAACCCATTGCTGAACCAAGACAACTGGCCCATCGAACTATTCTTCTCATTGATATATATATATAAGGAACAAAAGAGAGTACGACGCACGTTGGTTTTGCACGGTATATTTTCTGACGTTTCGGCTGGTGGTCCAGACTTTGACAAGTCTGGACCACCAGCCGAAACGTCAGAAAATATACCGTGCGAAACCAACGTGCGTCGTACTCTCTTTTGTTCCTTATATATATATATATATATATATATATATATATATATATATATATATATATTGTAGTGGTGAAGGAGCAGTGGGACGCTCGCTTGGTGCGAAGCGCGAGAGCAGATCGCGAGATGTGGGTGCCCAGCCTGACTGACTGTTTTTTCTCGATTTGCCGGCTCTCTGCCTGCTGCCCAACGTCACCGAATAAACCCCCCTTACAAAGTGGTGGAAGGTGCTGGGTACTTAAATCTGGAACTTCGAAGCCGGAAGCTGCCCACCGCCCCGACAATGCCTGATCCAACCACCGAGCAAGGCACCGCCCAACCAAGCACGGTCGTCCAATCTCCCCTGGTCATCGTGCCTACCACCCTGCGTCACCGCGATCCGCCTTTCTTCAGCGGCACCGAGGACCAAGATGTGGAAGATTCGCTGCAGCTGTTTGAGAAGGTAAGCGCCGCCAACAAGTGGGACGACCGCTCTAAATTGGAGTACGTCCAATTTTATCTCAAAGACGTCGCGAGCGTGTGGTTTCACAACCACAACTTCGAGTTCTCCACGTGGGCCGCTTTTAAGACCATCTTCGCAGCAGTGTTTGGGCGCCCGGCAGTACGCAAGCTCCGCGCAGAGCAGCGCCTACGCGGACGTGCGCAAAAGCAGGGCGAAACTTTCACCAGTTATATCGAAGACGTCATCGATCTATGCAAGCGCCTGAACCCTGAGATGAGTGAACAAGAGAAGATTAAGCACATCTTATAAGGCCTAGATGACGATGCCTTCCAAATGTTGCTGGCGAAGGACCCACGTACCGTATCCGACCTTGTGACCCTGTGCCAGAGTTTCGAAGAACTTCGCAAGCAACGCGTCTCGGTTCGGAGGTCGACGACAGTAGACGACTCCCTCGCCGCCTTCACCATCGGCGGTGACAACACCCTGATATGGCACAGATAAAAGAATATGTGCGCGAAGAAGTGGCTCGGCAGCTTTCGTGCTTGTCATATTTGCCGACCACCGAAGCACCAGCGAACTGTCTAGCGCCAGCCATCAGACAGGCTATTCAAGAGCAGGTCTCCGAGGCGTTGCCGCCCGCCTCTCCACCAACACCTGTCGCTGCGCCATTGACTTATGCGGCTCCCGCTGCAAGGCCTCCACGTCGTCTGCCAGTATCGCCTCCGCAACCTGCTCGACCATCCACCACGCCACTTCCTGGTACACATCTGCACTACGGGAATCCCTGGCGTACTGCTGACAACCGGCCAATCTGCTACGCTTGTGGAATCCCAGGTCACGTTGCACGCCTATGTCGTCGGCGCTTCGCGGTAAACCCGGATGCACCGAGGTATGCCGACTACTCGTAGCGGCCTCCATACCGCGCGCCTTACACGCCACCTGAAGTCTCCGACCGCGAATATGCCGACTACTCGTTGCGGCCTCCATACCGCGGGCCTTACACGCCACCTGATGTCTCCGACCACGACCCTCCACCTGCTCCCGATACCCAAACCTTCGCTTCGCGTCGCTCCCATTCACCACGCCATCGTTCTATCTCCCCAATGCGTCGCCGACCCACCTCCATCGACACGGAAAACTGACCGCCGCAGCTCCGGAGGCACGAGCTGCGTCGTCGTCGATCTGTCTAAGTCCTCGCCTGTCCCCCCGCCAATCTTATTGATGTAATCGTTGAAGGTGTACGAACAATTGCGCTCATAGATACTGGTGCCGCGATATCCGTGATTAGTCAAAGACTCTGCTGATCGATTCGTAAAGTCACGACGCTGTCTCCCGTCCTATCCCTCAGCACTGCGAGCGCACAACAAATTGAGCCCGTTGCGGCATGTACGGCCAAAGTGGTCATTCGAGACGTATTGTACACCATCGAATTTGTCGTGTTGGCTTCATGCTCCCACGATGTCATCCTGGGATGGGATTTCTTATCCGGCCATCACGCCGTTGTCGACTGCGCTCGTGCCGAGGTGAAACTATCTGCGCTTCGTGATGCGCCTTCTGTCGATGCGCCGGTATCTACTGTGACCAAGCTTGTCGTTGCGACGGACATGGACCATCCTCCTTTCGGCGCCGTATTTGTTCCTGCTTACTGCACCTCACTTTCCGACGCTCCCGTTCTGTTCACACCATCCGACCTCTTCGGTAGCCGCCACCATACGTCGCTGCCATTCGCTGTTCTATCACTTCGGCAAGACACCACCGGAATATTTATTTCCAATCCCAACTCGCGCCCTCTCAGTTGACGCCGTAACGAGACCCTCGGCTACATTCAGCCTATCGATGAAGACCTTATCCTGCCTATTGATTTCTTCGAAACCCCGCAAAATCCGGAGCTGAATGCGCTGACTCCTCACCTTGCCTCGGACAGCGTTTCGTCAGATGCATTTCACCGTTCCATCGACAGCCATCTCGCTCCGGCTCAACAAGAGCAGCTTCTTACCCTTCTGCACGAGTTCAGAAGTTCGTTTGATTTCCCCCACGCAGCGTTAGGTCGAACGAACACCGCTGTCCACAAAATTGACACTGGGACCAATACGCCTTTGCGGTAGCGCACCTATCGTGTATCACCAGTGGAGCGTCGCGTAATTACAGAACAAGTAGACGACATGCTACAGCGCGGAGTCATCAAGCCTTCTTGTAGTCCTTGGTCTTCCCCCGTTGTCCTCGTCAAGAAGAAAGATGGTTCCATCCGATTCTGTGTGGACTACAGGCGCCTCAACAACATTACGAGGAAAGATGTTTACCCTCTTCCCCGCATAGACAACGCCCTCGATTGTCTCCAAGGTGCCGAATTCTTTTCTTCGTTAGACCTGCGTTCGGGTTATTGGCAAGTCCCAATGGCTGAGTGTGATCGTCCGAAAACGGCGTTGGTCACCCCGGACGGCCTCTACGAATTTACAGTAATGCCATTCGGACTGTGCAATGCGCCCGCAACCTTCGAGCGAATGATGGACAGCATTTTACGCGGTCTCAAATGGAAGATATGCTTGTGCTATCTCGATGACGTTGTCGTTTTTTCACCCGATTTCAGTTCCCATCTCACTCGTCTGCGCAAGATTCTACAGTGCCTGACCAAAGCCAGTCTTCAGCTTAACCTGAAGAAATGTCACTTCGGGGCTCGACAACTCACCATACTTGGTCATGTCGTTTCCAAAGACGGCATCCTCCCCGACCCTGACAAACTTCGCGCTGTTGCTGAATTTTCAAAGCCGACTACACTGAAAGAACTGCGAAGCTTCGTGGGCCTGTGCTCGTATTTTCGTCGCTTTGTTCGGAACTTTGCTTCCATCATTGCCCCGCTAACGAATCTGCTTGCTGGCCCTGCGGATCTTTCAAATTGGACACCAGCCTGTGACGAATCCTTCACTGCACTGCGCCAACTACTTACTTCGCCGCCCGTTCTGCGCCATTGCGACCCGACTGCGCCCACCGAGGTACACACGGACGCCAGTGGCGTCGGCCTTGGTGCAGTACTCGCGCAACGCAAACCCGGTTTTACGGAGTATGTTGTCGCCTATGCCAACCGCGCCCTCACTAAGGCGGAAGCCAACTACTCTGTTACCGAAAAGGAGTGCCTTGCGATTGTGTGGGCGTTAAACAAGTTTCGCCCCTATTTGTACGGCCAGACCTTTGACGTGGTGACTGACCATCATGCACTCTGTTGGTTGGCGTCACTGAAAGATCCTTCTGCTCGTCTTGGACGTTGGGCACTTCGCCTACAAGAAATCGACATTCGCGTCGTCTACCGATCGGGGCGCAAGCATTCTGACGCGGACGCACTATCACGATCACCCATGCAATCCACTCAAGAAGAAAGCTCAGCCGTTGAGTTTCCCATCACTGCTGTTAACGTCACAGACATGCCATCTGAACAGAGAAAAGACCCTTGGATCGTTTCTCTATTGAATATTCTCTCCGACTATTCGGCTTCCAGATTCCCGCGTGCTCTTCGCCGCCAAGCAACGCATTTCGCAATACGGGACACACTCCTATACCGGCGGAAATACCAAACGGCGGGTCGTAAATGGCTCCTCGTCATACCCCGCCATATGCGATCAGATGTCTGCGCATATTTTCATGCGGAACCGCAACATGCACATGCTGGTGCACTAAAAACGTATGAACGGATCCGCCAACGTTACTACTGGCGGGGTATGTATTCATTCGTGCGAAAATACATTCGCTCCTGTTCGTTGTGTCAACAACGGAAGACATTTCCGCATTCACCTGGTCTACTGCAGCCTTTGCCATGTCCGTCACGCCCATTTGACCGTGTTGGGATTGACCTATACGGCCCACTCCCGTGCTCTGTTGCTGGTAATCGATGGGTGGTTGTCGCTGCTGACCATCTGACCAGATACGCAGAAACGGCCGCGCTACCTTCGGCTGGTGCTCGCGACGTTGCCACATTCATCTTGCATCGGTTCGTTCTCCGTCATGGTGCACCACGGGAACTGCTGAGTGATAGAGGTCGCGTGTTTCTGTCCGAAATGCTGCAACAGCTCCTTCATTCATGTCGTACGGTACACCGCACATCAACAGCCTACCACCCTCAGACGAACGGCCTAACGGAACGTTTCAACCGAACACTGGGAGACATGCTTGCTATGTACATTGATTCTGACCACTCC
Organism: Rhipicephalus appendiculatus; assembly: GCA_030522465.1. Taxonomy (NCBI): domain Eukaryota; kingdom Metazoa; phylum Arthropoda; class Arachnida; order Ixodida; family Ixodidae; genus Rhipicephalus; species Rhipicephalus appendiculatus. The sequence continues at coordinate 1,390,638 of JALIZH010032957.1, forward strand.
AATTGGGATGTCGTTCTACCATTCGTGACGTACGCATACAATACTGCGACACAATCTACAACGGGCTTTTCCCCATTTTTTCTTTTATATGGCCGCGAACAATGCAGCACACTCGACACAATTTTGCCGTATAACCCCGATGCCTCCGAATTCAGCCCAGTTTCTGAAATGGCAGAATATGCAGAAGAGTGTCGTCAGCTCGCACGCTCATTCACCGCGGATAATCAAGCCCTCCAAAAAGATCGCCATGACCGTGATCTGGCGCAGGACACTTTCCCCGTCGGCTCCCTCGTGTGGCTCCGACTGCCTTTCCACTCTCCTGGCCTGACTCCAAAGTTTGCACCGAAGTATACCGGCCCTTACCGTGTCATCAAGTGCCCCTCTCCCGTCACCTATGTGATCGAGCCGGTCAAGCCGTCCACGGACAAGCGCCGTCTTGGTCGTGAGACGGTCCACGTCAGTCGTCTTAAGTAAAGTCCCTAGATTTTTTTCCTTTCACATAAGTACCGACAACTGCCTCCTCTCCCGGCCCTCTCCCACACGCAGCCGGCGTTTGCCGCCATTTTCTTCCTAACTTGGAAGATTTACAAAGCCACGTATGTCTAAGTGCATTAGCCACGCATCTTTCAGCGGGCAGTATGCTAACGCGACGCGCCTTTCTCCTCCCGTCGTTCCCCCCGTTGTTAGAGAGCGGGGGGCGCGCTTCACCAGGTGCTGGAAAAGAGTTAGGAAGAACATGGCTGCCGAAAACGAGCGTTAGCCAATGAGATTCTTCCGTGGCACTTCAATGCTTGTCGCGACTTAAGAAAGAAGAGGGAAAAATCTAGGGACTTTAGTCTTAAGCCCTGTTACGACCCTCCTGTACTCTCGTCGCCTTGAGTCACCAGGATGGCTCCTCTTCATCGCCGGGGTATTGTAGTGGTGAGGGAGCAGTGGGACGCTCAATTGGTGCGAAGCGCGAGCGCAGATCGCGAGCTGTGGGTGCACAGCCTGACTGACTGTTTTTTCTCGCTTTGCCGGCTCTCTGCCTGCTGCCCAAAGTCACCGAATAAACCCCCCTTACAATATATATATATATATATATATATATATATATATATATATATATATATATATATATATATATATATATATATATATATAGCGGAGGGTTCAGGCTGTCTGCCCCAAAGAATGCAGTAACCGACTGAAAAATACTCAAAGATTTATTCCAAAAGAAGCATTAGAGAAACGCCGAAACTCATGGGCCGTGACACCGCCCACTATCCTACGCCCCGGCGGGGCACACACCGCACATGAGCACACCGGTCCGTCGCTGACTGTCGGCTGGTGCGGTCGCTGCTCCTTTTGAAGACGACGTCTGTGGCACGCGCAGCACTGGTGCGCAGCACGTGTCCCACAGGAAGCAGCTGCGCCGTGGGCGTGACTCCCACAATATATATATATATATATATATATATATATATATATATATATATATATATATATATATATATATATATATATATATATATATATATATATATATTGTAACGCCGCATTGAAAGAGCGTGAAAGAAGAAGGAATAGGAAGAACTGGCACGAGGGATCGCTGATCGGCGGCTTCCGACCGTCCCCATGGTGTTTTATTTCTCCAACGATTACCGCTCATTGTAAATAAACCCATCACATCCGCAACAGCTTTGGTGGAGCTGCTGGGTAATGGTCCCAGTACCTCTCGCACCCACAACGCGTATTCCTGAACAATACTATCGAACGCCACGAAGTGTTTCCGCAGAGCACTACCCATCTTCGCGTACCTCTGCTCCCACTAATGCAAGCCGAGAACCACCTGTTTGCTACTCATGCGGCCTCCAAGGGCATATTTCGTGCTTCTGCGGCCTCCAGCCGCGAGAACCACGCTTTTCCACGTACCCGGCTCGTATGCATGCAACCTCGACCTCTACTCCTGTCTGCCACCCTCTACGACAGCAGTGGCCTAGTATGCGCAATGAGTCACCAGCCTCCGTGCGAAGCCTTACGCCGCCTCCGAGACAATCACGCCGTTCGCCGTCCCCGCGTCGTCGGTCGCCTTCCCCGCCTCAGCTGGGAAACTAGCTGGTGCGACCGATGGTGGTGCGGACGCGGGATGGTCCGATTCGCCAATTCCTCCTTCTGCTGTGATGCTAAAGAACAAAGTGTTTGTGTGTGTATAGACGGTGTAAATGCGATCGCTCTTGTAGACACTGGTGCTGGTATTTCGGTGATGAGCCTCTATTTTAAAGACTGTTTTTTAGGCCATAAAGTTATGTTCGCGTGGAATCGCAAAGAAACTTTTCGTGGCGTCGGAGGTGAAATTTTGCGCCCTGTCGATCTTTCTTCGGTTCTTCTTATGATTGGAGGACAAAGTTTCAGAGCCGAATTCACTGTGTTGGCTCGCAAAACTCAGGACGTCATTTTAGGTATAGACTTCCTTCGTGAATGCGGCGCCACGCTTGACTGTGGAACTGGAGAAATTCTTCTACAAAGCACGTTGCCAAGTGCCGCCATTGACGACTTTCAAACTAACCTCACCGACGTGATTTCCTTGTCTAAAGACGTGTCGATCCCTGGTCGGACAGCAGTATTTGTTCCCGTATGCTCTTTTCGCGTCCGATTGGAACCCTGCACCGGACTTGTCAAGCCCGATCACACCAACGCTATTAAGAAGAATGTGCTGGTCCCGCGGTGTGTTATTCGAGCCATCGACGGACATGCTTTTCTGTGGACGGTCAACGCTCCTACAGAGCCTGTTCTCCCAGCCGGACTTAAATTGCGAACGTTTGAAGAGCAGACCACAATTGACGTCAGAATTATTGCAGAGTCCTCAGGCATGAGTCGATCAACGCCCAACTACTCGACCGAATTGCGACGCATGATTAACAAGTCGCTGCCTTCTTTCGAGCAGGATGTTCTCGAAGAGGTACTTGCACGCTACGCGGCAGTCTGATTTTGCTCAAGACGAATGCTGTCCCACATTGCCGAAATCCCCTATGCACCACCGAATCAACACGGGAGACGCTACGCCGATGCGCCAGAAAGACTATCGCGTATCTCCTTCGGAAAGGGAAGTTATCGCCGAACAGGTTAACGACATGCTGAAGAAGGGCGTTATTCAGGAGTCAGCAGTCCCTGGGCAGCTCCTGTTATCCTCGTGAAAAAGACAGACAACTCGTGGAGATTTTGTGTGGACTACCGCCGTCTTAACGCCGTCACAAAGAAAGACGTGTACCCACTACCACGCATCGACGATGCTGTTGATTGTCTGCCCTCCGCCTCATACTCTTCATCGGTCGACCTGAGGTCTGGGTACTGGCAGATATCAATGGATCCGTCTGACAGAGAGAAGACTGCTTTCGTCACGCCCGATGGATGATTTGAATTTAACGTTATGCCGTTTGGCTTACGTAATGCCCCGGCAACCTTCGGGAGATTTATGGACTCCATCCTTCGCGGTCTCAAGTGGGAGACTTGTATTTGTTATCTGGATGATGTGATTATCTTCGGACGGACTTTCCACGAGCACAATCAGTAGCTCGGCGTTGTTCTGTATTGCGTCAAACAAGCTGGGTTCATTTTAAGCGCAAAGTGCCATTTCGGTGAGCGTCAAGCCCTTGTTCTCGGATACCTCGTCGACAAGGACGGCATACGACCAGATCCCCAAAAGATTACTGCAGTCCGCAACTTTAAGCAACCGACGACGGGGAAGGATCTTCGTAGCATCCTGGGCCTGTCTTCTTATATTCGCAGATTCATTAAGGGCTTCGCCAAGCTTGATCATCCATGGACAGACTTGCTCCAGAAGGACACCCCATACCGGTGGACCACCCAGTGTGAGGCTGCTTTCGAGCAGCTGAAGTTCTTGCTCACTTCCGGCCCACTCTTACGCCACTTCGATCCGGAGACACTCACGGAACTTCATGCAGATGCCAGTGGTGTCGCTGTTGGCGCCGTGCTCGTTCAGTTTCATGACGGACGTCAACACGTCGTTGCGTATGCAAGTTGTACATTGGCGAAGCCTGAGAGCAATTATACAGTAACAGAACTGGAATGTCTTGCGGCCGTTTTCGCCATCCAAAAATTCAGACCTTATTTGTACGGCCGACATTTCAAGATCGTCACAGATCACCATTCTCTGTGTTGGCTTGTCGGACTACGCAACCCCGCTGGCCGATTGGCTCGATGGGCTTTGCGGCTTCAAGAATACAACTTTTCTGTCGCTTACAAGAGTGGTAGCTGCCACGCAGACGCCGACAGCTTATCTCGCCTTCCATCGATTTTCGATTTTGCTCAGCGGTGGTGGCAACGAAAGAAGTCGTCTGGCTCTACAGTGATCGGTATCGTCTGCTTTTGCAGATACTGCTCGTCAAAAATACTCCAGTCTTCAAGAACGTCAACTGAATGCTGTCGCTTCCACTGCCTGCTGCAGCTTCCAGATAGGAGCCACTATCGGCCACGATTTTACGCCCACCATTTCTACGTCATCCACCACGTCACCCCTGGACAACATAAAAGACAGCGGAAAATCTACCGACGGGCATTTGCTCAGCGGTGGTGGCAACGAAAGAAGTCGTCTGGCTCTACAGTGATCGGTATCGTCTGCTTTTGCAGATACTGCTCGTCAAAAATACTCCAGTCTTCAAGAACGTCAACTGAATGCTGTCGCTTCCACTGCCTGCTGCCTGCTGCAGCTTCCAGATAGGAGCCACTATCGGTCACGATTTTACGCCCACCGTTTCTACGTCATCCACCACGTCACCCCTGGACAACATAAAAGACAGCGGAAAATCTACCGACGGGCATTTGCTCAGCGGTGGTGGCAACGAAAAAGTCGTCTGGCTCTACAGTGATCGGTATCGTCTGCTTTTGCAGATACTGCTCGTCAAAAATACTCCAGTCTTCAAGAACGTGAAATGAATGCTGTGGCTTCCACTGCCTGCTGCCTGCTGCAGCTTCCAGATAGGAGCCACTATCGGTCACAGTTTTACGCCCACCGTTTCTACGTCATCCACCACGTCACCCCTGGACAACATAAAAGACAGCGGAAAATCTACCGACGGGCATTTGCTCAGCGGTGGTGGCAACGAAGAAGTCGTCTGGCTCTACAGTGATCGGTATCCTCTGTTTTTGCAGATACTGCTCGTCAAAAATACTCCAGTCTTCAAGAACGTCAACTGCCTGCTGTGGCTTCCACTGCCTGCTGCCTGCTGCAGCTTCCAGATAGGAGCCACTATCGGCCACGATTTTACGCCCACCGTTTCTACGTCATCCACCACGTCACCCCTGGACAACATAAAAGACAGCGGAAAATCTACCGACGGGCATTTGCTCAGCGGTGGTGGCAACGAAAGAAGTCGTCTGGCTCTACAGTGATCGGTATCCGCTGCTTTTGCAGGTTGGTTCTTGTTTTGTTGCTCTCTCTGTTCACTGACCACCTTTAACGTACTGCCACCACCGCTGCTGCATACATTGTACCTCCTGAGCTGTAGTGTCTTTTAACCCCTGTGCTGTGAACATAAATGTCTGAGTTGTGTTTGGTTTGTAGTGAGGCTCTTCCAGATAATAGCTCGTATCCAACGTGCTCCGAATGTAACTACGGTTACCATTTGGGTACATGCTCGGGTTGAACCAAAGCCGCCTTCAAGGCTCGGTATGACGCGACGAAAAGAGCATGGAAGTGCCAAACATGCGTCGTCTCAGCTGCTCGTAGCAATCAATCTGCGGGGGGGTGGCGTGAGAGATGAAAAAACACTCGAAAAAGTGCTCATTGAAATTAACAAAAAATTGGCTCAGTTACCAGTAATCCAGAGCAGGATGGATGCCCTTTTTTCTGTCAAGGAAACTGTCGACAAATTGGAGCACTCCATTGAACACATGTCGGGACAGTATGACCTGGTGCTTACAGAATTGAAAAAGCAATCCGCTGAAATCTCAAGCCTGAAAAAGAAAGTTGAAAATGTGGAATGCCACTAACAGCACGCTGGAAGTTCCCGAAATAAAAAAAACAAGTAAATGACCTTGAAGAATACAGTAGACGACAGAATTTAGAAATCCAGGGTATACCGGCTGTCGATAAAGAGGATCTACTTGGAAGGGTTAACCAACTGGCCAACAAACTTCGCCTTCCCGAGTTGACCCGCACTGACCTAGAGGCGTTACACAGACTGCCAGCTAAACCTGGAAACAATCCCGCCATACTAGTTCGTTTCACTTCGCGTGCCTTACGTGATGAGTGGATGTCAAAGAAAACCGAACTTGGAGATGCTAAACTGGCGCTTCATTTCAGAGAAAATTTGACGCCGCAGAACAAAAAACTTCTCTGGTTGATGAAGGCAAAAGCCCGGGAAATGCACTGCAGTTTTGCGTGGCTGAAGAATGGCAAACTTTTTGTACGTAAAGCTTCTGGCCAGTGCGCATTGCGCATCGAATGCTAAGCTGATCTTGATAAAATTGCTTGAGCACCGATTCCTTCGCCGCGTTCATGCTTTTCTTTTATTACATTACTGCTTTCTATGGCTGACTACACTAAGATTGTGTATCACGATGTTTCTTCGTTCAAATCTTCAGTACATGCCGCGAGTCGTAGAAATGATAGCATGTCTGTATTCCACGTAAATATAAGAAGTTTGAAGAACAAACAAGAAATTGATTCATTTTTTTTAGTCACTTGACTGCAATTTTAACTTCATGGCATTTACGAAAACTTGGTTTCAGAATGATCAGGATGTTGTACACTTTTCCGGTTATAGATCAGAAGGTGTTTACAGATCAGGTCGTAGAGGTGGAGGAACCTCGTTATATATCAAGGATGGTATTACTTATGATGTGTTGTCTGAATTTTTGGGTGTTACGGCAAATTATGAATCAGTTGTTGTGAAGAGCATTGGAACAGTTATTGCTTCGGTGTACCGCCCACCTTTGTATGAAACTAAACCATTTTTTGAATATATTACTTCCCTGTTTGAATATGTGTCCTCCGAAATGTTGCCTATTGTTCTTGTTGGTGATTTTAACATTGGTATATTAAGAACCACTCCACAATCTGATCATTTATTAAACTTTCTCGAATCATACTCCTGTAGAAATGTTATATATTCGCCAACAAGAATTACAGGATTAAGTATTGATTTGTGTGTTATTAGTTTTGATAAAAGTGATGTTATTTCTGGCGTTTTGGCGAGTGATTTGAGTCACCACCTACCCATTTTCTGCATATTTCCTGTTACAAATAACAAAATACATCGAACTCGTACTATTCCTTGTTCCTTATCGTAGCTTCGATGAAACATCTCTCTTCCTTTCTCTCGATGATCGAGCTTGTCGACTGGTCAAATGTTCTCAAGGAAGATAACCCAAGCATCTCATACGACAGATTTCTGCAAGAGGTCAAGCGTTGCTACGAGGAAGCTTTCCCTAAGTGTTATGCAAAAAGACACCCAAAAAAAGTAGGAAACCATGGGTAACAAAAGAGTTACATCAGAGAATTAAAGCACGAGACATCATGTACCATCAATTTATTAATCTAAAAGATTTAGCGCTTCATAACGAATACAAGAAGTGAGAAACAAATTAAACTCTGATCTCAAGAAAGCTCAGGCTGAATACTATAAAAACAGATTCCTTGCTGTTTCTCATGACCCCAAAAAAGTTTGGAACTCATTACGTTCTGTAATTGGACAAGTACAAAATAGCATCCCTAGTACTTTGGTGATTGATGGTGTCTCATACAGTAAAGAGGCTTTGTGAAATGAATTAAATTCATACTTTTTATCTTCAGGTACATATTCACCTTCCACCAAGCAATTAGACGTTGAAAGATACATAGCTTCCTCTTGTATGAATTCCCTGTTTCTATCTCCATGTAGTGAATTGGAGATCTATTCTTTTCTTATGGGGCTAAACAAAAATACTGCTGCCGGTAACGATGATATCAAAGCTATTCCAATAACCTTTGTTGCAAAGTCCCTGTCAGCACCTTTACAACATATTTGTAATAGAGCGCTAGTAACGGGCATTTTCCCAGCCGCTATGAAAACAGCGAGGGTAACAGTCTTGCATAAAGGAGGCCCTATCAATGATTTTAATAATTACCGACCGATATCGGTGTTACCCTTATTCTCGAAGGTGTGAGAAAACGTAATAAAAACAAGGATAACGAAGTTTCTCGATGATCATGAATTACTTGTCAGTGAGCAATTCGGCTTTCGTGCAAAGAAATCTACAGAAATGGCATTACTTGGCATTAAAGAACAAATCGCTGAAAAATATAGATAGCAAGGAGTTCACCTTGGGAATATTTTTAGACTTTCGAAAGGCATTCGATTCGGTTAAGCACGATATTCTGTTCAAAAAAATACCATATTTCGGCATTCGAGGTGTTGCCCTAGAGTTAGTACGTAGCTATCTAACAGACAGGTTACAGTATACATGTGTTCACGGGTATAATTCGCAGTTAAAGCCAGTAAAACTAGGTGTGCCACAGGGTTCCATACTGGGCCCACTATTTTTTATTGTTTACATAAACGATATCGTTCACGTGCCAGTGGCTTCCTCTACAGTCATGTATGCAGACGATACGAGCTTGTTCTCCTCTGGCAGTTGTTTAAATGATCTAGAAAGGAAAGCGAACGAGTGCTTGGTCTCTCTCTCATACTGGCTAGATTCGAACCAAATACAATTGAACGTTAGTAAAACTAAATTTATTTTATTTAAGAGCAAAAACAAGTGTGAAGATTATAAAATTTCTCTCTGGTTTAAAAATAATGCGAATCAACGTGTCCCTTTGTTTAAATTTTTAGGTGTACTTTTCAGTGAGCAGCTGAGGTGGACACCGCAAATAAATAAAGTACACGCCAATATGTCTCGATCGATTTCTGTTTTAAACAAACTTAAGTCCCTAGTTCCAAACTGGCTAAAGCTCCAGCTATATTCTTCTTTAGTTCATTCGCATCTACATTATTGTCTCTTAATTTGGGGCACTACTTCAAAAACCAATCTAGACAGGCTGTTAGTTTTGCAAAAAAAGGCTGTGCGCTTCATAGAAAATCTGCAACCTAGGGAACACACTGCTCCATTTTTCGGCAAGCTTCAGATTATTACTGTCTACCAATTATAAAATCTTAAACTCACCTTATATATAGGTAATGAAATAGGAAACACCGTTGACAGTTACATGGATCAATGCTACCCAAACGATACTCCCTGATATACGCTTTGACCGTTTTCGACTACCTTTATTCAGGACAACTTACGGGAAGCAAACCTTAGTATATCAAATACCTCATCTCCACAACAATAGCTATGTCCGTGAACTTTTAGAACAAAGTAATGCTAAAAAAACAGTGTAAAGAAAAAAGTTAAGATGTACTTCCTTACGTGTACCGTGCCCTCATCGTACTATCAATTATAAATATTTCTTTTGGTGTTCTTTGTACTTTTGTATATTTGTGTAAAAGACGTTCATTTTCTTTTTTTTATAATATGTATTTCTGTATAATACTTAGTCTTCCGACTAAAAATTATCATGGTATCAGTTATTTACGTATTTTTTTTCTTGCTATTGGTAAATTGTTGTTTACTTTAGCGTGATATCTTAAAGTGTGTGTTTCGACAAGTCTCATACTTTTTGAATTTGATTTATACTTTTTGTAAAATGTATCTTTTTCGTTCCACTGCATCTCAGCAAATGTATGGTTGGAGGGACCCTAGTCAGGCAGAGGAAATCTGCCTTTAGTCCTTTCAACCTAGGCAATCTTTTTTGTTTTGTCTGAATAAACAATGAATAAATGAATGAATCTCGGAATGTGGACGCTGATGACGATGACTTCGACAACTACCTGGCTGCGATCTGCCCCGACTTCCCTAGTTTGGACGCCTTCGGTCACGAGCAACAGAGCGACCCTTCAGTGAGACAAATTATCGATGCGGCCCACAGCTCTGAACACGCAACGCCATTTGTGATTCATGACGGCCTTCTATATCGACAGAATTACTCCAGCGATGGTGCTTCGTTGCTTCTCGTCGTCTCCGAACGCCTGCGCCCTGCGGTATTCCGGGCAATGCATGACGACATTACATATCGACACCTTGGATTTGCCCGGACGCATCACCGTATCCGACAGCGTTTCTACTGACCTGGACTGTGGAAGACGACCAAGCACTACGTCACGAGTTGTGATATCTGCCAGCGCCATAAACATGCTACTTATCCCCCCTGCAGGCGCACTGCAACCTGTTAAGCCACCGACTTCACCTTTTGAAAAAGTTGGCATAAACTTAATCGGTCCCTTCTCCAAGTGTGCCAACGGCCGCCGTTGGATTATCGTGTGCGTCGATTACCTAACACGGTATACTGAAACGATGGCAGTTGCGTCGGCCACCTCATCTGATGTGTCGTGGTTTCTGCTGCACTCGATTATTGTGCGTCACGGAGCCCCTCGTGTGGTGATCAGTGATCGCGGCCCGCTGATGTTGTCGAAGAGTTGCTACGACTCTGTGGGTGTCGGCAATCCTCCCCTTATCACCCGCAAACCAACCGCCTAACAGAGCGCACCAATCGTACCATCATCAACACGCTTTCAATGTATGTCTCAGCGGACCATAAGAAATATGATGCTGTGTTACGTTTCGTTACATACGCATTTAATACCGCCAAACACGAGGTCACAGGATATACCCCTTTCTTTCTTCTCTATGCTCGTCACCCTCAAAGTTTTCACGACACCATACTTTCCTTCTCGACGAACGAAAACGTCAGTGTAGCGCAGACTGTGTCGCGCTGAAGAAGCGCGTCGACTAGCTCGGCTTAGAACTCTTTCCTCCCATGCTCAGGCTAAAGACCGTTACGACGCAAGACACCTGTCAGTCACCTTCGCCAAAGGTGATTTTGTCTGGTTGTGGACGCCTGTTCGAAAGAAGGGACTTTGCCAGAAGCTCATTTCCAAGTACTCCGGTCCATTCGTCATTACCCAGCGCTTGATTGACGTCACTCATATCGTTGCGAAAGTTACAGCTCAGAAGCGCCGTTCGCGTAACACTCAAGTAGTGCATATTGCACGATTGAAGCCCTTAAACAAACGATCACTCCGACTCGCTCGGTGAGCTTCGTCTTGCCCGGAGGAAAATGTGGGGCGGCATTGAAAGAGCGTGAAAGAAGAAGGAAGAGGAAGAACTGGCGCGAGGGATCGCTGATCGGCGGCTTCCGACCGTCCCTTGTGTTTTATTTCTCTAACACTTACCGCTCATTGTAAATAAACGCATCACATCTGTAACAATACAACACACGGCGAAAACCAGGAGAGCGCCCGTCCTTGTTTTCGCCGTGTGTTGTGTCGTTTTAGCGCTGCGTATTCTTATGGATATATAGGATGACAGCACCGCTCAGCCACGGGCGCGCGCTCGGCTAGCACGTAGACGGGAAAGACGACGATTCAAACAGGGGCTCCGGAAGTATATCTGACGTGTGGGGGGCGACGATGTCTGTGGGCTGATGTCGCATCATGTGTGTGTGTGCGTGTATGTGTAATATATATAGATATATACAGTGAAACCTCGGTGATACGAATCTCACGGGACCACCAAAAATATTCGTATCATCCGAAAATCATATCACGAGAAAGCATGGAAAATGAGCATGCGAAAAAAGAAAGCTGGCGTACATTTTCATTTATTGTTTTTTGAGGGCCGCAGCTACATCAGCAAGAACTCTGAATGATTCTCAGTTAAGTTTTTAGATGTCGGCAATCATACCAGCACTCGTAAATATACAGCCCGTACGCGCGTGTTTAATTAATCAGCCGGGTGCGTTGTGACCCGCGACAGCAGTAGCCCCTTCCAAATTTTAGTGTGCTTTTTCGCATGACACCTGAGTACTACGGTGAAGGTAACGCAAGAAGATAGATCAAGACCACAATATTTCAGAACCACGGTCCTATGTTATGATTTTGTTATCGCGGAGGTGCTGGGGATGTTTTTTGGGAGATTTACGGTCGTGCCCGCACAAGGGCGACCTCAACGGTCGCGCATGTTGACGTTGTGAGGCCTGACTCCTTCGCCAAGACCGCCATCGCCTTCTTTCGGTCCTCGTCGACCTTTCATCAGGGGCGTAGCAAGAAATTTTTTTCAGGGGGGAGGGGGGCCCATCTCTGTGAAATGGTCATTTTTCGCTCTGTATGCCACGGTGAAAAAAATTTCGGGGGGGCGGGGGGGGGGGGGGGGGGGGCACGAGCCCCGTGTGCCACCCCCTGGCTACGCCACTGCCTTTCATAGGACGTCTGATGCATGAGGCGGGCACGTGTAAACACAGTACAACGACTGCAGCCCGCGTCGACGCGTTAGAGAACAACAAGCGTGCAAAAAAAAGTTAGGGAAAATTTAACGCAAAGTGACACAAGGACGAGAAGGGAGGACACAATACGTGCGCTAGCATTAGCGCACGTGTTGTGTCCTCCCTTCTCGTCCTTGTGTCACTTTGCGCGAAATATTTGCTAATGTCTTACCAACAAGGCTGAATTTCTCCCCTTGTGCATGCAAAAAAAGGTTCGGCAGTCCAGACGACCTATAGGGGGGTATGCACTGAGCCTTGATCCGCAAGGGGGGCAACACCATCGCCGCGCCATTTTGAAGGTCCGTTCGTACGCGCCGTCCTGCTGTCCGTGATTCGGCGTGCAGGAAGTGTTCCAGAGGTTTCTAGTCATCCAAGTTGCCGTACGGATCTCGGACACAGCGCGTGCAGCGAGTTTTTTGTGCGCGGACCTCCAAAATGGCGACCCCAACGCTAGCGATCCTCGCGGATGACGTCAAGTGCATACCCCCCTATAAGGCCCTTTAGTGATTGTCTTTGTATTCAGGGCACACGCACAGGATGTGATGAATAGTCTCTGAAGGGTGACACACACTGCAGTTAGGATTTTGCTCCTGTACAATTTTGCAAAGGTAACGTCGTGTATATGCAACAGCCAGCCGCAGTTTATGTAGTAGTGTTGCCTGGTCTCTCCTTAGTCGGCACGGAAGACGAAAAGCACGACCAGAGTCGAGTCTGTAAGGACGCTCGTGGGGATAATCAGGGTCATTCCATAGTCGTGTCATATATGTTTTCATAGCCTTAGACAGCAAAGCGTTGATGTCATATCGGGAAAAGTGAGTCGATATGACTTCGCCGCTAGCGTGCGCCATTTTCCTTTCTGCGTCAGCTTGTTCATTCCCAGCTATGCCACAGTGATTGGGAATCCATTGTAATGCAACGGTATTAGATGCGAAGCAGCTCTTTGACTAGGCTGTGTAACGCTGTCCCTCCGTCCGTGCGTCCGTATGAACGTGCCGCAACGCGCTCCCCTCGCCGCAGGTGTTGGAGCGGTGCCAAGTAGGTCACGCCGCAGCTGCGCGTTGACGTCACGCTCCCCTCGCAGTGCGCGCTAACGTCACTCTCTCCCTCGCCTGCCGCGCGCTCGCCGCAGCGCCCGCAGCTGCCGCCTGACGCGCGCCTAACGTACGCGTTGAAACATGTCTGTACGTGTCACCTCTCTCTCGCTTCACCCTCTCCTCCGCTCCCATGCGCAACGCTGCTGCTTCGCATCCCATCAGGGTTCGCTTTGGGAAGATTTCTCTTCCCAGTTCGGGTGAAAATAAGATACTCACGGCGGCGTGCCGCCATTTTATTTATTTTTTATTTATTTATTTTACCCCTCAAGGCCAAAGGCATTACAGAGGGGGGGTGGGAACAAAAATTACATACATACAGCAGTCAAAACAAATAAAGTGATTAATAATAACAGTAAAGTAAATCTGGCTTCTATATTTAAATAACATTGGTTAGTGCTTCTCGAAAACGTTTATTGTGGGTGATTGATGTGATTTCAGCCGGGAGGTGGTTCCACTCGATCGACAGCCGGATTGAGATGCCTCAGTTAACATATTCATTATGTCGTACACTAGATGACTGTAGGCGGTTCCTTGCTTCCATAATGCGAACACTGGGCTAATAGCGGCAGTGGCGTCGGAACGGTCGCAGCAAGAACTGGATGGGTGCGGGCCGCGTTGGAGCAGTAAAACAGGCCACGCAGCTCCATCTTGTGCCTCGCGCAAGTGTGTCGATGCGGCTGCAGTGCTGGGCATTCCTTTTCACTACAATTCGTGTAATTGCTGATTAGGTGAAGTGCCGGCTTGGAGGCGCAAAATAATCTCCATTTCGGTGGACTTTGCTGTAAAATGTAACGGGCAGTATGTCGGACATCGGTCAGCTCAGCGGCAGTAGACGATGTCCAATACGCTATTTTGAAGCGTTTCGTGATTCCCAGGTGAGTTACAGTGAATGCTGCTGCTGAGGAGGTCTGCGTGACAGAGCCATCAGCAAAAATATGCAACGTATGTCCTTACATACAGACAATATACGACAAAGCGAAATGCCTAAGTCCAGCAGTTTGTATTTTTGGCTTCTTTGTTATCCCAGGGATCGAAAGTCGCACGATCGGCTTAGGCATCGTCCAAAGAGGTATGTCGGATATCACTTGTGGGGCATAATTCGAAGGCAGCAGATCTTGGTGCGACATCACAGCTGCTGAGTGTGCAGCATTGGGCCGTGTGGTAATATTATCCCCCAGTGGATATTCTCGGTGTCTATAGACGATTTTCCGCAGCTGGTTTGTTTAATTAAAACTAGATGGCGCTACTACTGCACCGTGGCCGTCTCCTACCGCGGCCGTCTGCATGCCATGGCCTTCGGCAGCGCTGCTCAATATGTATCCATACGCGTCGCGTCGTCTGCTCGGCGTCCGCATAGCGTCCGCGCGCACGCGACTAAAAGCGAGCAGACGGCAGCACCGAAAAAGTCAACATGGCGACACCTGTGGATGCAGTTCCCTTCCGCCTCGAATCTATCACGTCGTCGTCCTGCGCTGTGTGGCGCATAAGTTCGTAACCTACGCCTTTATTTGCTTTATATTTACGTCCTAAAGCTTTGAGAGCAATGTATTCGTCGGCAATTTGCAGTGTCTTCAAGATTCATTCTCACATTCTCGGAGACAAGGCTTAGCAGGCATGGCAAAATAAACACAGCTAATCGCGATAATAAAGACAGAACATACCTGATACTTTGTCCCCAGCGTGAGATGACACGAAGCGGTAGCTGATTTCACCATTAATTTATTGCTGTGAACAGAGTGGGTGAGTAGCAAGCGCGAGTTCGGATCGAAGCAGGCGGTCGCGTCTGCACGGGTGCTGCCATGTTGGCTTCTAACCCCAGCTGTTGGCGCTTACGGCCACGGCCGCTTCGCTGGCCTAATGCGGTGGCTGGGGCAACTGGCTGGGAGAAGGTCATTTACGGTCACGTGATCAAACATGGCAGCGCCCGTGCGCCGCTCCGGAAAATCGTCTATTCGCCTCGAGATCTTGGAGTGGCGCCCTCTCGCGTGTGACGTCAGGGAGAGGACTCGGATGCAGCTCTTCGCGCGCGCGTTCGCTACGTGAAGGCTGCTCGACGCTGCCAGCCTGTCTATCGCGCTCGAGTTATTGAAACATTGGTGGGCAAGTTGATAAAGCAATTTGTACTGAATGTTCAAGCAAAATGCCCATCGAAATCGAGCGGAGTTGACAGTTGCCGTCAGGAGCACGTTCTGTGTCGATTGCTCCTGTTGTCGTCTGCTAGCCATCCATGTGTACATCTGCTTCTATGGTGAATTTTTCTTTTCGCGACTGTTCTGTGGCTGTGGCACACTCAAAATCACTTTACTGCCCGTTTTCGATAACTGACTTCAGCGTTCGGGCTTCAGCTTCCATGTCTGCGTTAAAGCGCAATAAATGTATACAGCGTGCTGCGCGTGTTCGGTTGCCAAGCCTGCTCCTTCGATTCAATTCATATGTTCGGAGCATGACAAACGACGTGTGATGTCATTCAAATAAATTAAGTGGCGTTACCGGCAAGAACGTTTGATTAGATACACATTTTTAGCAGCTGCTGTGTAAGCGCGTCGTAAGTACTTTAAATTGAAACACGAAATAAACAGGGTGAGTCTAAAGGGGATGCACGACGGGGATATGAAATATCGCTAGGTTGTCCGGAGTGATTTTCTTTTGTTTTTGTTCTTTTTTTTGCAACATATTTTAATCCTTACGTTAATAAATCGACGTTTGTTCACTCGTTCACGGTGGTCTGAAAATATGCTGAACAGAATTAGTGTAATCATACTAACGTTGATAAATATAAAGCTTTCGCATCGAAAGATGTATTTGCAATAAAATACTGTAAATCAGTCTCAACGGTCGACTACTGATGTGGCTTGGTGCGATCACTGTACTAAAGAGACTCGAGTTCCTTGTGCATTTGCCTAAGTTGACTCTAATTCGAAAGCCATCTTTTTCTTGAGTCGATGTATTGTTCCTTCGCCGCCCCCCTTCCGAATGCTTTCTGGACGTAACGTGGTTTTGCATTGAAGCTTTCTACACATCACCTGGTTTTGCATCGCCTCCGAGATCGGCCCACCAATCACGGAGGCAATGCAAAGCGACGATGTCATGTGATGATGCAATCATGTGACATGACGTCACAAATTTTGTCGGTCTGGGATGTCATGATGACGTGATCATGTGATGAATTTTCGCATCACTCGTGTTGACGCTGGCGACGCGGGACGCCGACGGTCAATTTTCGCAATTTATGTGGAATCTAAGGCTCCCACCTTAAAATATTCAATCTTGTTACAGCACGGTAAAGAATCGCAATAATCAGCCACATGGGCCAAAATAATGGTGGCAAAGAGCTCTCTTTCTCCTCTTCCTGGACACATTCGCCCATTTTTCCTAATGTTTACGAAGCTGGACTATCGGTGTCAAGTGAAACGCGAACACTGCAGCGGATCGCGTTGCCCAAGCATTAGAAATATAGTGCGCGCCATCCTGTCATTACCATTGGCAGGCTCGCACTGTCGAGTAGGCAGCACTGCGCGATCGAAAACATGAATACGGCTCATGAACGTATCTATCTCTAATCATAAGAGCCGAACTGTACCACGCGCACCACTGCTGGCGTTTCATTCCGAGCGAGCTTATTTGCATCCAGCTCGCCCAATCTATGCTAGTGGTCCGCAATAACCCGCTGGTCGATGAACTTGTAGATTTCATTTTGTCGGCTGTCGTGTCTGCACTAGTCCACATGACTACAATTGGGAGTGGAGCGTGAACTTTCGTTCATCTCAAGTCTGTTTACACAACGCTGATTTTCGCGAATAAGCCGCAAAATTGATCGCGCTGCGATTTCAAAGCAGCGGAGACTCTCTTTAACGCACTTGGCGGGGGGCGTTCGCGCTTTCACGTAAGCTATTTCAACGCCATCCAGCCCAGTGAGCGACGCTACGAACTCGGGGGGCATGAACCTGACCGCGATGGCTGCCGGTATAGAGAAGATATGTTAAATGTTAACGTTTCTTAAACTCATGTAATGCTAGCAGTCATCTCAAGAAATATAAGAAGAAAATGCAGCTAGTAGTCGAGGAACGCCGTGCAACGCGAGCGAACTATAACGAAAATGCTGCTGTTTTAGCCAGAGCGTAGCAGACGACAAAAGCCCAATCCCCGCGCTTGCGTCACCGGAGCGCCGTTCGCAGCGCCGCCATCGGTCGCACACCAGGCGAATACCTCGCGACAACTTTCTGTGGCAGCACAGCCAAAGCTACGTGGGCGGAGCTTCTGCACATGTGTTACTACGCCAAGTAGTCCGTCTGCGGGCATTTTCGGTTTCGGTTTCGCAGGCCCCTACAGCATGTATGTTTTCGTACGGACATCCAATGTTTATGATGATATTTTTGAAATGGTGTATTAAAAGATAGGTTATATGCAGCTTTAATCGAAAACTATGACATGCCTTGAAATACTTATGAACGTAGCAGTGAAATAAAAAGAGATGGAATCATTGCTGTGCTCTGCGAATTCCAACATAACGCTCACCTGCCAGCGGTTCAAGCCGGCGTGTAAAGTGAGCACCATACAGTCATGCTTGCATTTTTTTCAAAGCAATAAAATATTCTTTATTCCTAAGGAACACAGGAAGCAGCTTTATTGAAGCGGTCAGATTTATTTTTGAGAAAAAAAAAAGGGGGGGGGGGGGGGCTCTGCCGAGCAGGAACTGTTTGATAGGAAATTCAACACAATGGCAAGAAACCGCGTCCTAAATTTCGGTGAATACAGAGCCGGTATCATCCTTTTCCTTCTTTTGAGGACGCAAGAACTTTCTGGAGACGCTCACGTTATTTTGTTTGCGGACGCGAAGGCATCGATGGGTCGCAGATATCTTGGCCACGACCTGTCACAGGCGGGCGCCTCACGTTCTTGAAACCACGGCCGTGGTAAATCGAAACGGGTGAAATGCACTCCTTACTCGGTCAAGAGAGCTGTTTTGGCAGTCAGCAGCATAATAGATATGAACGCGCCTGTTGCCCAGGCGAAGCTTTGCACTGGAGATTTTATCCTCGAAAATCCCTGTCATCGCAAAGCGCCAAGAACCGCTCCCGCCGTAGACGCCGACGGGGAAGGTGTTACAGTACGCGATCTTTAGGGTTATTGTATCAGCAATATTAGGCAACCGAACTACAGACCACGTATGGAACGCAGTTTATGAAAAGGGTCATTGCTTTTACGTACAGTTTCCAATCCCAATTTTGCTTTCAAGCAGCTGGTCTTGCTGAAGACTGACAGGTCGCCGGCGTTACTTTCAAGGTGGCTATCGCGATGAGAAACCCACTTGCGCTGACGGTATCACTCGCACACAACTTCTTTCTCCGTGATAGCATATACGGGGAACAAAACATTTGACGACGCACGGCTGTCTTCTTTTCTTTCTGCTCGATGAATACAGATCACCTAACGAACACGCACTCATCCTCGCTCACAAGCCGCGATGTGAACTTGCAGCAACCGAAAGACGCCATCGTTGTTTACCGGGGCAGGAAAAAGGTGAAATGACACCAGAAAAGCAGAACACTAGAAACAGCAAAAAAATCACAGCATATCCGCGGAGTGAATGATGATGAGTGGGCGAAGCTCCGGAGGTACATCATCAAAGACGTGATGGTAGTTGGTTGCATGTGGTCAAACGATATGCATGTGAGACCATATCGCGATGCCGTGTGTTGTATGGCATCGCGATCGTCATCGGCATCAGCGTTATCGTTATGACGCTTAGTGGGTACATTCCATGTGGTGTGCCGTGATGGCAGCGTCATCGTCATAACACAGGGAGATACTGCTGGTTACGCAGGTGGCTTCTACGTACTACAAACTACAAGGGACGCACGACCCACGGCAAAGACGTGATGGCGGTTGGTTGCATGTGGTCAAACGATGTGCATGTGAGACCATATCGCGATGCCATGTGTTGTATGGACTCGATTGTCATCGTCATCACGCAGGTGGCTACTACGTACTACAAACTACAAGGGACGCACGACCCACGGCATAAGGAGCTTCGCCACTAAAACGAAACTCCCACACGGAATAAGCTTTCGCGATAACAATGCCAACTATCTTGAACATAATAACTAAATCTTTTGTTTTTATGTTTACTTTTAAGCTACGTAGTATATAAAAGCGAGCGTTCGCGCACTACATGCAGAAGCGTAGTAAAAAAGTGCGTGCTTCGGCTTCGTAGCTTTGGCTGTGCTGCCGCAGAAAGTTGTCGCGAGGTATAGTAATCTCAGATGTACGCCATCTGGACAATCACGTGCTTCTGCAGTAGCGCCCCATGTAGAAGCATGGCCTTCAAGATTAGCCAGCGGTTCGCCGAGCAACGGTGCGCCGCCGGCTAATCTCGGAGGCCATGGTAGAAGCATAGAGTTTCCTAAAATTAACTAGATGGCACTCTGGCGCTGCGATCGTTCAGCCACGATGGGAATGATGGGTATAGTACACAAATTTGCCTAGTATTCGTGCTTGCGGCTTCGAACGAACTTGTGGCTTTGTTTATTGATGTGTTTTGGTTCTGTTTCAGATAAAAGAATGGACCATTGTCAACTTCGTCAGCTGATTTGAGTTCGTGAGCCTATAAAGCTCAAGGTGGCGAAGCGTAACTGCTAAACCTTTGCTGAACTTCGTATTGAGGCAAATCGGAGACTAGGCAAATTTGTGTCCTACCCATCATTCCCATGCTGGCTGAAGCGCCGTGGGTTGCAGCTCCCATAGACATTAGTGCCAGAGTTCCCTCTAGTGTACTTATGGGAAACTCAATGTGTAGAAATACATCGAGGTACTCCTAGGCAATGGAATGCATAGTTTGTCGCTAATAAAGACGCACACAAAAAGAAAACGAGGACGACACCACGGGCGGCACTTCCAACTGAATTTATTTGTCTGAGGACACAAGAATACATACACTGAAAAAGTACAACGCATGCGCCTAAAGCCACAAACCTAGTTAACAGGGCAACCCCAGAAATTTCATCTCCGAAGAGTACAGTTGTAATGACGGCTCGCTAATACACAATTCACCCAATTTTTAACACAAAAGTGTTTTATGCCGGGGTCCACCAAGACTTTAGTGATGTACTTCCGTCACGGATATGACGTTGTAAAATAACGATACCAAATGCGAAAGAAAAAAACATTCAGGAAAATGTTCCCCAGCTGGGCGTCGAACCTCTAACTGCTTGGGCCGCGACGAAAAGCGCCCGATGCTCTACCGACTGACCTATCGAAGCAGTTGCAAGACCCTCTACAAACGCGCCTCATATCTCTCACACATTCTCTCCCACACGGTGCTCTCTGCTGGCGAGGCGGGGCGGTGCCGCCGCATGTGACCGGTGAATAGAAGTAATGCGGCATGACACTTATTAGCACCGATAGAGAGTGTTTCGTCGACCACGCAGTTAAAGCATGGCGTTCGAGATTTCGCGCCGGCGCGCAATCTTGGAGGCCATGGTTAAAGCGTCTCGATAGCAGTGAAAAACCCTGGGCGCGCTTGCACCGGGGAGTCGCCGACGCAGTTATGTTCTTTGCCATTCGCTTCGTGTTAGCGTGTGACAGCTCGTTGTCGGCATGGTTGTTGGAGTCGTGCCGCCTTTACGTGCACCAATGGTGTTTCGCCGCCGGCTACTTCGGGCGAGATTGCACCGACTAATAAAACTGCTGCAGTAAGCAGGGCAGCAAGGCAACGATGTAGACGGGTGAATGTCGTGCCTTGGTGGAGCGAGACAGAGCCCAGCGGGACGTGGAATGCCCGCACGCGTTCGCGGCTCCAGCTATGAACCTCAGCCTCCCGCGTTGCTGAAGCGCACTGTGGTAGTGTATGCATGAGCGCAGGCGTTGGTTACCCTATTACTCTGAAGCGCACACGGTGCCCTTTTATCTCCTTAAGAGAGGAAGCTTTGAAGACGCGCATATCGAGTACCAGTGGTTAGTGTCTGCTTGTTGTTATCTTTGCGCGGAATTCACGATACGCTGTGTCCAGGTATACGTTAACAATTTCAGCTACCACAACGGTTAAATCGTGATCATGAGCTGTAGTCGTCCCGATGGAGGCGTGCCACTAAGCGTCAACGTGGGTGTGTTCACGTCAAACGATGCTATAGCTGCCAAAATCAATACACATTCTACAAGCTCTCATATACAACTAAACAATAACCCCCGTATTCAGAAACACTCCTTGACTTGAACTTGACTTGCCACCGCCTAATGACAACGCGCTTCAAACGCGTTCGTGCTACCTTGGCACCGCTAAAGACAGCGCGTTCGAAACGCGTTTGTGCAGCATTGAAGGCGGTGGCAAGTCAAGTTCAAGTCAAGGAGCGTTCATGAATACGGGGGTAAGCACCACTTCTGTGAGTACACGTTTCACTTTCGTGTTATAAAGATTCCTATGACGGAGGGATCAGCCATGTTTTTTTTATTTAAAACGCTTCCAAAGATTCACGAGCCGTTCGTTTGTTGCTCCTACCGTAGACACTAGCGTTATCAAACCGCGGTTCACACTTGCAGGCTTTGCAGTGCGCAGGCAAATGCGCCAATTCGTTTTCTTTGTTTAAATAGCGGCAAAATATGCATCCCGTACCTCACCAACTAGGCCAAGAACAAGTTCTTCTCACTCCTAGGCAAATTCTGAGGGCACGAGCTTGAGCACCCTCGAGTAAACGTACAGCAGATGTGCGAACAGGAGCACTGTAGCGGAGGTATATCCAACAAAAAGTGTCTGGTATAGCTGTAGTAGAGATTATTTCGATGGCCCCCCATGATTTTCCATACATATGGCGAATGACCTGGACAAAGCTGTCTAGTTTTTTTCTGAGTGCAGAGATGTGCTTCGACCAAGATAAATCGCGGTCGATGATAACTCCGAGGAACTTGTGGTGAGTTACCGAAGGTATGACCTCCCCATCAGTCACTACAGTGTAGCAAGCCATGGGATTTCTCGTGAATGCCAGGGTGGCACTTTTTGTCGGTGACAGTTGCAGTCCGCAGCTACTGAGGTATGCGGACGTTGTCGATACCGCACGTTGTAGCTTCGTTTGTACTTTCAGACGCGTTAGACCCGTGGTCCAAATGCAGATGTCATCTGTGTACACAGAGACCGAGATTTTACTTCCTAGCTTTTGAACGAGGCCAACAAGTACGATATTAAATAATGTTGGGCTCAGGACTCCACCTTGAGGCACGCCACAATAGACGGGATGCTTGTTTGTGTCGCCGTCTGCAGTAGACAGGAATACTCTTCTTTCTTGAAGATAGCTGGCTATCCATTGATGCATACGGCCGCTAATACCATAGTCTTCAAGAGCATTTAGAATGGCGACATGCAGAACATTGTCAAATGCACCTTTGATGTCAAGGAAGACTGCAACCGTCAATACTGTTACCAACATGACGCGACTGCCTGGTGAAATTATTTTCTTAAGCTTTCCTCGGCTGCCGGTAGAGTAGACCATTCCTATCTAGTTTGTTCCCAGCAACCTGGGCCTTTTTTTCGTGTGTTTTGTGCCTCACCCGGTGACCAGATATCGACCAGATGACGCGGATCTCATCTCATGAAGCCACCATAACACGTTTACGTGAAAGAGAAAACGCGAAATCTTGAGCTGTATTAGCAGAAAAGGAAGTATCGTTGTAGCTTACCGCGTAACAGAAGCCGATAGTGAAGTCGATGTTCTTTGTCCTCCTTCTCTTCCGAGGTACTGGATAATATATGTGCATATAAATGTTCTCTCTTGGGACTTTCCTGCTTTGCGCGTCTGATACGCCCAGCCAATTAAGGAATTTAATGGGACGTTAACGATGAATATGATGTTCAGCTGAAATGAACAGGGACATTGAAAAATGCGTGCAGTTTTAGTCGGGTGTGAAAAGATGACTTTTTAGTGGAGGTATTTGTAAGCAAAGACCGAATATTCTTACTAAATTTCTCTCGCTCCAGATTCTGTGCTGAAGCGATGTCTTCACGAATATTTCTCTCAGCGAATTAGGAGGCGCCACGATGCGTCACCACATGTGCACAAGGCCGCTGCATAGTCACAGCTTTCGTGATTGACGCGATCGATGTAGTTGCGGACTTTGAACCTCGCAGCGAAGATCTCGCCATGAAAGCAGAATTGCATTTCAGTGAGTCTGAAATGATCCCCCGTGCTCTCGCGGCAGCTTTCTGCTTATATATCCGGCAGCCCCCCGACGGAAAGCGAGGCCTCGTTTTCGTCGAAGGCATGTGAGGCATCCGTTTGCTAGATACTGTTTATGTACAAGCGCATTTCCTTTTGTGTTTTCATTAATGCCGATTTCCTATGGGAGAACTGGAGAAGAGGCTCCGTGCAGTGAGGAGAAGCGAGGCAGAGCAGGGAGAGCAGGGCCATGCTACTCAACCCGCCCGCGGAATTCGGCACGCATCCGAAGAGCAGTTGGGAGGGAGACAGTGAGCAGAAATGGGCCCTGTTATCAAAACCATCGAAGCCCACAGTAGTTATCTGCGGCACAGCGGCTGAACACGTGTGAAATCCGACGCAGAATCGCTGCGAAGCTCGCTCGTATCAACAACGTCAACATCACTGGTGTCAGACTGCACCTGGTTGCTGTAATTACCGCCGCACTCACCGGAAGGAGCAAAATAATAAAAACGAGTGTGGAGGATACCACGATGAACAGCTTTTGACGAATCGCGGCTGGACTGCGTTTGTGACCACTGCGAGAAAGTCGAGTGGGCTTTAGTACATATATGTTCCAGTTTTATTTCGCTATATATTTTCTCGCTTGCTAAAGCTCACTTCACAGTAAGAATGGCTTGAATGTGATAGCAATATAATCATTTGCCTTTACAGTTCTACTTTATCTTTTTGCTGTTATTGTGCACGAGGCCCACCACTGGAGACACGGGCGCTGCAATGCATGGCTGTGACGTGCTAAGTTGTATCGCGTGATATGTCACCTTAATTGGTTCACAAAACATTGCTCTGACGAAGGGAAGCCGGTAGCTCGAGTGCGTTTTTTTTTCGAGTTTCCCACTTCATTCAGCCCCGTTTCACAACCAGTTCATGTGCACTGGCATATAGAAATAACAAGAGCCTGGAAAGCTCGACCAATGTTTTCGGTGGCATAGTGCTCTGGTGCTGTGCGCACAATTAATGCGCCACGACTGCAAAACATCAGGGTCTAATTTCATATTGGCGGTTTTAACTTAGGATAACGAACATCTCGGTGCCCGGCTCATAATGCTTAAACGGCAATAAACCGAACTCCGGGGCACGTGTGCAGCAAGCACTCCCGAGAAGGCGAGTTTGTCTGCCGACTAGGAGCGCGAATGTTGATTTGGTGAGCAACAGTGAATTCACACGTGACACTTCCCCCTTCCAGCGACGACGCCCACACCTCAAAGTTTTTTTTTTAATTACTTCGGGAACGTCATACAATCATGCCCCATCCTACGCACGCTAATGGAGGAGCATGTCATTGGGAAGTACCGATACACCGTGAAAAATTATGAAGGGGGAACACACTTTGTGAACGAGTTTCAGGTCTGAAAAAAAACATGGTTGATCCCTCCGTCATAGGAATCGGTATAACACAAAAGTGAAACGTACTCCTTACAGAAGTAGTTCAATGTTTACGGTTCATTGATATAAAAGAGTTTGCACAGTGTTTATTGGTTTTTGACAGTTATACCACCGTTTAACGTGGATGCATCCACGTTAATGCTTGGTGGTATATCTGTATCCCGACGACTAACGTCCATGATCAATGATTAAACAAACCCTTGTGGTCATATATGCTTGTGGTAGCTGTACGGTGAGAGCGGAATCAGGGAAAGCGGTTTGACAGCCAGAAGAGCTTGGTCACCGAATTTCGGCTAAGGTCGCCTACTCGCGGCATGTTAGAGTTAATGAACACCACTGCCCTACCAGAGGGAAACGCAATGCGCGTCTTGTCTTCCCGCGTTGGCCGGCTGCGATTTTTCGCGGGGCGAGTGTAAGTTGGGAACGCGATGTTACGGCCACGCAACTCGCGCGTCGTAGAGCTACCTTTGGTATGGATGAATGCTATGAGCGACGCCGATGCTGGGGGTGAGGTCGCCACGTGGCAGTGTGTTAATGCGTCGACAAAATTGCACTTTTCCTATTCGATACACGCCGAATGGGACGGACGCTTTGAAACGACGCTTTGAAGAAACTAATTGTGGATTTCACGGTTATGATTCATTATTTCACTTTAGCAAGATCACTGTGAGAGGACAGTGGTAGATATAAAAGGTGCGTTTGTAAAGCATACCGAGTATGTGACCGTGGCGCAATGGATAGCGTGCCCGGCATCTCTTATTGTGGACAGAGAGGTCGTAGGTTCGACTCCCGTTGACGGAACTTTTTTTCTTTGTCTTCTGATCATGCGTATTTTTTCGACGTCATTTCCGTGACGGAAATACGTCACTGAAATCTTGGTGGACCCCGGCATAAAACACTTTCGCGTTAAAAGAAAAAGAAAATAAGAAGTAAACCTTGCAAAGAAGCGCACAATATTTTTTTTATCGTCAATTCGTCCCGGCGTCTGTCCACGAAAGCTCGCCGTGCGCTTGGAGGCTGACATGCCTGATGAGTTGATAAAAAGCTTCTCGATCGAAACCCTCCAGCAACAAGACCGTGGGTCGCGCTTTCCGCTTCCGATTTTCGCTACGGTCATTATGTGTGGAAGAACCAAGGTAGATCGGGCCGAATCACAAGAAACCGAACACTTCAAGCGATGAGCTCAGTGGCGAAGCTAGTAGGAGGTTTGGGGAGTTCATCCCCCACCGCCCTGAAATTATGACATTTTGTGTGTGTATATATACGTGTACCCATACAAACAAACGCAAGAACATAAAGCGATGTCAGGACCCCCTAAAAAGTTTCTGGTCTGCCCCCGGTCTGTTCATAGTTAAAATCGAGCTTATATATATATATGTGGGATGAGGCTTACACCGATGTTTTTTTTTATCTCATTGCTTTACATGGGATTGGGTAGGAGCAAAGAAAGAGAGAGAGGACGAGAGGCATCCTGAAGTCATGGCGCTCAGACGTGCTTGTGCAAGAGCTACACAACACAGCGCCATGCTTCACCTCTTAGGGAACCACTTCAGAACGGAAGATACGTTGAACCAGATGAAAACTGGCAGTGCTCCTTACGCAGTCAAAGAACCGGCAAATAGTGTGTCAGAAGTCACAAACATCCAGAAAATTTTGTCTCGTTGGTTCGAGGAATGCAGCGCCCTTTAACTAGTCAATGGAGACTAGCTTCACGGGTGGTACCGGGGAATGAGAAGTCGAGGGAGAAGGGGGGGGGGAGGTGTTGGAACAATATGTGTGGGGGGCATGCCCCCACTGGTTTTGAACCTGTGGGGGGCGACGGCCCCCCACTGCCACCCACGATTCCGGAGCCCCTGACCTGGACAGTGCACCTCGGCCATCTACCACCCTGCCCTCTCTTTTCGAACGAGATAGGGAGGGGCACGGTGTAGCTGTACCCTTTACCAACGCGCCCACTCCCATGCATCGAGCTCCCGTGGGACACCAGCTAGATGTTTCGTCGCAGGCCTCCAGCCCGCCGACATACGAGACCACCCTCGAGCCTCAGCAGTCGACGATGCCGCCTGCAAGCTCGACACCACCTGGGCACGTGGAGTCGTTGGCTCTTGTCCTGCCGGGCGAGGCACGAATAGACGCACTCTACCAGTCTATGGATTCCGGTAACACCACGGCTTACGCTCTACCTTTCCACAAAGTAGGCCTGTCCAGTGACATGAACAAGATCGCTCCTGACCATTCTGAGCCATTTGTCCGGACGCCACTGGTATTGGACGCGTGCGAGGACGCTCGTCATTTCCCGAGAGACGTCTCCTTAGAGGAAACAGAGGTGCTGACCCCGGTTGAGGTCATGGTCATCGAAGACTTGTCGGTGCAGACCAACTTTCCAGCTGGCAGCACCGCTTACGGCCAGGACAGCTCCAATGCACGCGTCACTTCGTCAAGACCTGCCAGGTCGACCACTTCGAGAAGCACTACAGCAACAATGCTGCAAGACCGTGACATACACCTGTCCCTACTGCGGAAACATGAAGCAATGGAAGCCCCTGCTTCTACGGCGCCGTACATTCCACCTAGCTCGCGCGATTGGAGTTCATCGACGCGAAGCGGATGCGCTCCTTCAAAGCTGCGGCGACGCGGCGCCAATCTACTGACCACGCGGTCTGTCTGCGGCCGTAGCACGTCACTGCAGTCACCTACCATTAATCGTGAATCTCCAACAGTGCGTCTGGAAATGCGACGAGAGAAGCGACAGCGGCGGCTACGACCTTTCCGCAATATCCAGTGCCGACCGCCAGAAACATCAGCTCTCCAACATACCCAGTCCCAGCTGAACCGATAACAGGAAAGACCGCCACGGAGTAGTCAATTTCGCCCTCCAGAGACATTCCGGCACCTCGCCATGCTACTTCGCAGTCGTTGCCGGCTGTAAGGATGACAGCGCCGCTCGGGCATGGGCGCGCGCTCGGCTAGCGCGTAGATGGGAAAGACGACGATTCAGAAATAGAACAGCCGGCCCGCAGCAAGGGTGCTGTCTCTCTCATTCCTCTACAATATATATATATATATATATATATATATATATATATATATATATATTGTCAAGGCGTTTATTTGCCGGTACTCGGAGATACTGCGTAATGGCGACAGCCACGGCCAGGCACGAACTCTCAGCGCGAGCAGCGTCCTTTTTGCAGATGACCCACTAGAAGGCTCTCGAGATTGCAACCCATTTCTAGGTTCCAATGCATCGCTGCAAGTACCCCGGGGACAAAAAGGGAGCCGCCGGGCGACCTAACAGCTTGTCACTATGAGCGGGTCATAGTAGGCCTTCAGGCGCTCCACGTTGACAATGTCGCGCCCTCGACGGCGCATGTCCGAAGATTGTTCGATGGGTTCGATCAGGTAGTTGACCGGAGATGAGCGCTCGATGACACGGTAGGGGCCTTCGTATTTCGGCAGGAGTTTTGAAGAGAGGCCAGCTGCGGAGGTAGGGACCGAGAGCCAGACCAGCGCTCCAGGGAGGAACATGGACTCAGAAGTGGCGGAACCATCAACGAACACTCTTCTGCTGCTCTTTTTCATTCGTCGTGAAGGTCTTGGCGAGCTCGCGACACTCTTCAGCAAGCCTGGTTGTGTCAGAAATTGGGGCACACTCAGATGGGTCCGGCGAGTACGGGAGTATCGTGTCGATGGTGTGCGACGGGTGCCGTCCGTATAGTAAGAGGAAGGGCGAAAAACCAGTAGTGCTCTGAGGGGCGGTATTGTAAGCGTAGGTGACGAAGGGCAGTATAGCATCCCAATTCGTGTGGTCGGCGGCGACGTGCATCGAAAGCATGTCGCCGAGGGTGCGGTTAAAGCGTTCGGCGAGGCCATTTGTCTGCGGGTGGTAAGCAGCAGTTTTGCGGTGGGCAGAATGGCACTCCGTGAGGATGGCTTCAACGACTTCCGACCTGAAGACACGGCCTCGATCGCTGAGAAGCTCCTGGGGTGGACCGTGACGCAGTATGAATCGGTGCAGCAGGAAGGAAGCAACATCGCGCGCAGTAGCCGCGGGGAGGGCGGCGGTTTCGGCGTATCGCGTCAGATGGTCTACGGCGACGATGGCCCAGCGGTTACCTGCCGACGTCAGAGGAAGTGGTCCATACAAATCGCTACCCACGCGCCCAAACGGACTGTCAGGTGAAGGTAACGGTTGTAGACCGGCTGGGGACATGTGTGTTGACGGTTTGCGGCGTTGGCAGTCGAGGCAGGAGCGAACGAACTTCTGCACGTAGCGGTACATCCCTTGTCGGAAGTAGCGTTGTCGAATGCGGTGGTAAGTTTTCGACACCCCAGAGTGCGCGCATTGTGCATCAGAGTGGAATGACTCACATATTTCCGACCGCAGACTGCGAGGTATCACGAGTAGCCACTGCCGGCCGTCGGCGTTGTAATTGCGTCGATGCAGCAGGCCGTCACGTATGGCGAAATGGTGAGCTTGACGACGCAAGGCGCGATTGGATGGTGCTGTGGACGGATCAGAGAGCAGGTCGATCAGCGGGGCGATCCAATTATCCTTGCGCTGTTCGGTAGCGATGATGTGCACATCGATGACAGAAACAGCAATGGAAGATACTGAGCAGGAGGCTTTGTAGTCAGGCATAGGGGAGCACGAGAGGGCGTCGGCGTCAGCATGCTTGCGTCCGTTGCGGTACAGCACGCGGATGTCGTAGTATTGCAGGCGAAGAGCCCAGCGGGCGAGACGCCCTGAGGGATCTTTCAAAGACGACAGCCAGCATAGTGCGTGATGGTCGGTGACGACATCGAATGGGCGACCATACAAATAGGGTCGAAACTTTGTAAGGGCCCCGACGATCGCCAGGCGCCCTTTTTCCGTGACGGTGTAATTTCTCTCGGCTTTCGTGAGCGTACGGCTTGCGTATGCCACGACATATTCGGGGAATCCGGGTTTGCGCTGCGCCAGGACAGCGCCGAGGCCTACACCGCTGGCGTCTGTGTGCACCTCCGTTGGCGCCGTAGGGTCGTAGTGGCGTAGTATGGGAGGGGACGTCAACAAATGGCGGAGCTTGGCGAATGCGTCGTCGCACTCGGATGACCACGACTTAAGGGGCCCGTTACTTCCAAGGAGCTTCGTCAGTGGTGATATGATCGTCGCGAAGTTTCGAATGAAGCGCCGAAAGTAGGAACACAGCCCTACGAAACTGCGCAGTTCCTTGACGGACGTCGGCTTTGGGAACTCGGTCACGGCC
This sequence comes from Rhipicephalus appendiculatus, assembly GCA_030522465.1. NCBI lineage: Eukaryota > Metazoa > Arthropoda > Arachnida > Ixodida > Ixodidae > Rhipicephalus > Rhipicephalus appendiculatus. The sequence goes on from JALIZH010032957.1 coordinate 1,420,912, forward strand.
CGAAGCTTGGCTGGATCGCGGAGAATTCCGTCCTTGGACGCGACATGGCCGAGCATTGTCAGCTGCCGTGCTGCAAATCGGCACTTCTTTAGGTTCAGTTGCAGACCGGCGTCACTCAAGCTCGTCAAAACAGGCCGCAGGAGCTGAAGCTGCGTGGAGAAGTCCGGAGCGAAAACGACGACGTCGTCGAGGTAGCACAGGCACGTGTGCCATTTCAGGTTGCGCAGAACGGTATCCATCATGCGCTGAAAGGTGGCGGGCGCATTGCACAGCCCAAACGGCATGACGTTGAATTCGTACAAGCCGCCGGGCGTGACAAAGGCGGTCTTCGGTCGAGCGTCTTGAGCCATGGGTACTTGCCAGTACCCTGAGCGCAAATCGGGAGATGAAAAGAATTCTGCTCCTTGCAGGCTGTCAATCGCGTCGTCTATTCGCGGTAGCGGATACACGTCCTTACGAGTGATCTTGTTGAGGCGTCGGTAGTCCACACAGAACCGCACAGAACCTTCCTTTTTCGCAACGAGAACAACAGGAGACGTCCATGGGCTGTCCGAGGGTCGAATCACGTCGCGTCGGAGCATGTCTTCTACTTGCTCATTAATTACCCGACGTTCGGTAGGCGACACGCGATATGGACGTTGCCGTAACGGTGGCTGGGCACAAGTGTCGATGCGATGTGTAACAGCGGACGTGTGACCAAGAGAAGTTTGCCCGACATCAACAGAAGAACGAAATTCTTGCAGCAGGCCCAGAAGCTGGGAACGCTGGAGCGACCTAAGGTTGTCAGCAATGGAGGGACCAAATACGTCAGCAGGTGACGGATCAGACGCGGAAATAGCACTGATTGTACGAGAACTGGGACAGCGCGAGTCATCGGGTACGTCCAGGACTTGTGCTTCGTCGACGGGTTCCACTCTGCCGAGACATTCCCCTCGAACCAACGTAACCATGTACGGGAATGGGTTGGTCACAAAAATAGCGGTGTTGCCCTGAGTTACTTGCACGGTCGCGAAAGGTACCAGCAACCCTTTCCTACTGCAACCACGGTCAGATGGCGAAAGGAGTGCAATTGTGTCGGAGAGACCAGTGCAGTAGACCGACAGAGCCCTTGACGAGCTGGGAGGCACTGTCGTATCGTCTTTGACGAGGATCTTGCTCAGCGCCGAGGGACTGTCTACTGGCGTCAAATGTGAGAACGGCGAGAGTTCGGTTTCGGCGGAGGCATAATGAATGACGGCGTCGTGGCGGGGAGAAAATCCCATCCCAGGATGACGTCGTGAGAGCATGCAGTAATGATGATGAACTCGACGACATACAGAAGTAGAGTACGCATTTGGGCTGGTTGGTTCATGATTTGCAGTAGAAAACAGCGCTACAAGACGGGACGAAGAAAGGACACAAACCACGGCGCTGACTAACAACCAAATGTGCTTTATTCTGCCAGTCCACATATATATGCTCCGCCACAATCTCAAGAAAACGGAAAAACAAAAAAGCAAAAACACCAAAAATGATGATCAGCCTGCGCAGAGGCAATAAAACGCTCAATCTGACAGAAATGTTATCTCCTTCGGAAGGAGTGAAATCGAGGGGAGGCTAACACATGCCTCGCCGCCGTTATGGATGTGATACGCTTCAGAAATGAGACGCGCGCGTTCTTCATGGTATTTTGACAGGAAAATAGAATCTTTAAAAGATGGCTGGCAACCGCAATCATTACAATGAATAGACAGTTGGCTATCTCTAGCTTGTTTACTGACCTTGTTCGCGTGCTCGCGCATGCGGTCATGTTAGTCAGCGCCGTGGTTTGTGTCCTTTCTTCGTCCCGTCTTGTAGCGCTGTTTTCTACTGCAAGACATACAGAACTTCCTGAATGACGACGCGAGCAGTGCACACTGCTGTAGGGTGAATACTCTGCGAAGTAGCGGTACGGAGGGACATCCCAGGAAGTGGCGTCGTCACTTTTCGGAGTAAGCGGCAAAGTTTTGCGTCCATAACGGATACGGCAGCTCCAGTATCGATAAGGGCAGATGAGCGAACACCGTCCACACACACGTCAATGACATTCCATGGATTTTTCTGAGGGCTTTCACAGTTCGATAACGTCGCAGCCCTTGCCTCGTGGACTGCGACGACTAGTTTTCCTGCTCTTGAGCGGCCGAACTTGGCCGCATGGGTGACAGGGATCGACGTCGTGGAGACGTGGACCTACGAGGACAGGAAGCTGGGCGAGACGTCGGTGGCATAGACGGGGCTGAGTCGTGAAAGGGACGGCTCATCTGGCCAGCGGCAGGTGACTGGACAGGAGGCGGTTGCACCCTAAAGCAATAACGCGCAACGTGACCGGCCGGTTGTCGGGTGTGCGCCATTGGTTCGCCGGGGTAGGTCGCGCCCATGTCGCAAGACCTGACGGACGGAACTGCGTCTGGAATGGTTGCATGGTGGGCTGAAGTCGAGGCCTAGGGACGACGTCAGCATACGTAGCCGGCACACCCGCTTCGGTGGATGGAGGTCGAGCGGCGGCTTCGGCGTAAATCAGAGGTGCGGCCGCCGGAAGTACTTGAGGCGGCCTGGCGACAACTTGAGCGTACCTCTGGGGCGCAGGAGCCGGAGGTTGCTGGTGGTACGACGGCATGACCACCGAAATTTCTTGCTCAATCGCTCGGCGGAGGGGAGGAAGAATGGTGGTCGCCGATTTCTGAACGGCCGGCGGGTGATGACAAGGCCACGAGCGAGAACTGTCGTGCGATTTCCTCACGGATGAAGGACTTGAGCTCTGCCAGCAACGCCGTCTGGTCAGAGGGTGCCACCAATCCAGCAAGCTCTGCACCTCGTGAAGTGGAGCGACGGGTCATCGAACGCTGCCGGCGGAGCTCCTCGTAGCTCTGGCACAGCGTGATGACCTCAGCCACTGTGGCAGGGTTCTTGGCGAGCAGCATGGTGAAGGCATCTTCGTCAATACCTTTCATAACGTTGCGGATCTTCTCAGGCTCATACATGGTTCCGTTAGCTTTCTTACACAAGTCGAGGACATCTCCGGTATAGCTGGTGAATGATTCACCGGCCTGCTGAGCACGTTCGCGTAATCGCTGTTCGGCTTTCAGCTTGCGAACGGCAGGGCGGCCAAAAACGTTGATGATGGCGGTCTTGAAATCGGACCAAGTCGCAAAATTAGACGCGTGGTTGTTATACCACAAACTTGCTACTCCCGCAAGGTAGAATACCAAGTTGGTCAACTTTCCGTCGTCGTCCGATTTGTTGGGGATGCTCACGCGCTCGTAAAGTGCCAGCCAGTCCTCCACATCAGTGCTATCGGCGCCAGTGAAGATCGGTGGATCGCGGATGTGTGGGATACCGGGACAAGTGGGCGGCAGGGGGGGGAGGCGTTTGCTGAGAAGCGTCTTGGGGCATGGTAGATGGCAGGGTACGACATCGAAGCTCCACAGGCATCGAATGGGAGCACAGCACTCTCCACCAATTTGTTAAGGCGTTTATTTGCCGGTACTCGGAGATACTGCGTAATGGCGACAGCCACGGCCAGGCACGAAGTCTCAGCGCGAGCGGCGTCCTTTTTGCAGATGACCCACTAGAAGGTTCTCGAGAGTGCACCCCATTTCTAGGTTCCAATGCATCGCATCAATATATATATATATATATATATATATATATATATATATATATATATATATATATATATACTTTGGGTTTGAAGATCGATGGTTCCGGCTCGGAATATGTTTGAAGAAAAGGATGCACGTGCGATATATTTTATTAACGTTTCGGCTGGTGGACCAGCCGAAACGTTAATAAAATATTTCGCACGTGCATCCTTTTCTTCAAACATATATATATATATATATATATATATATATATATATATATATATATATATATATATATATATATATATATATATATATATATATATATATATATATATATATATATATATATGTGTGTGTGTGTGTATTCTGCATTTTTGTAGCTCTTGTTTGCTGAGTCACTTTCAGTAGGGTGCATCCTACATGGTTGGAAAGCGGGAAAAATCATTCCTATCTACAAAGCAAGCAACTGGCTTCACCCAATTATCACATCATCTCTCTTACAATTCTGCCAAGCAAAATCATGGAACACGTCATTTACTAACTCAATGCGGGTCATTTAGATGACAATCATTTCTTTCATCCTGCACAGCATGGGTTTCGTAAGGGCCTTTCTTGCGAAACCCAACTATCTCTTTTCATGCCCGACCTTCATACAAACCTCTACTGTCACAGGCAGATTGACGCTACCTTTCTAGACTATGAAAAAGCCCTTGACAGAGTTCCTCACCAATTGTTGTTACATAAACTTACTTTCTTAAACTCCTACGTACTACAATAGCTTGAAACATTCCTAACCGACCGCTTGCTGTTCGTTAGCGTCAATGCCCAGTCCTCCGTTCTTCTTCCGGTCTCTTCAGATGTTCCTTAGGGGTCTGTTATTGGCCTACTTTTTTTAATATATATCAATGACTTACCCCTTCAAGTAACTTTAATAATTTGGATGTTCGTGGATGACTGCGTGATTTATCATACCGTTAACAATAGTACTTACGAAGATAAATTGCAACAAAATCTTAACCCTGTGCAGTCTTGGCCTGCCCGGTGGCTAATGACTTTTAATCCAAAAAATGTAAACATTTTTCATTTACCCCTCAGTAAAGAGGTAAGGACGCCGACCACGAGAAAAAATGTACTGACGTTTCGGCACCCAGAACGGGAGCCTTCTTCACAATCATTTGTGTCAATACACATTTCTCCTGTGGTCGGCCTCCTTGTCTCTATTCAACGATTCTTCCCGACGAGACTGGTGTCCGTCAAAGCCTTGCTTTCATCAGTTACCCCTAGTCGTAATCCCATTTCTTCTTCATACGCAATAGCCAACAGCTCCATTGAAACAGTCACATCATTCAAGTACGGAAGTATCTCAATTTCCTTTGATCTTAACTGGGACACACATATCAACGACATAAACCAATCACTCGGCTTTTCGAAGCGCCACTTGCGTCGTGCCCCATAGAACGTGAGACTACTCGTGCAGGTCTCGCCATGAATCTATACCAGCTCGCCCAGTGAACCACTTCAGTAGAGATCATTAATAAGGCCTAAAGTTGAATATGCTTCACGAATCTGAGACCCTCATCAAATATACCTCCTCAACGCGAATGATGGGGAAGAGGAGTTGGAAAACATATTTATTTAAATTCAAAGAAAACGCTGAGGGTCCCTATTGCGGGACACCTATGACAGCCTCTGCGACAGAGCTCGGGGGCGCCGTCGCGAAGGGTGCCTTCCAACTGTTATGAGTGTTGAAAATTGCGCTGCCAGATCATAGGTCGGCAAAAAAAAGTGCAACTCACTCAGACTCCCTCAATAAATATATCTTGCGCTTTGGACTCACTCGGACTCTGACTCACCAAAATTTTCCAGAGCCGTACTCAAACACACGAAAATTATCTTCAACCGGACTCACTCGGATCCAAGCTCCCCAAAATATTGCTCAACCGGACTCAGGCTCACGGCTCAATCTGAGTCTGAGTGAGTCGACTCATGAGTGAGTTCGCCAACCTATGCGCTAGATACCTTCATTCATCCTACTCTTATGACGTAAGCATATCCTCCCCAAAAACAAGTCTGAGCTACAGTCGCTTTTGCACCGCCGTACGATAGACAGCCTTGGAATTTTTCATGTTTTACTACAGTTCACTTAACCGCATGCCGTATACCACCCCACCTGCAAGAATATTGGGACGCACTCGTCATCCTGTACAGGATTTAAAACAACGTTCGCACGCAACTACATCCTCTCTATCATTTTTCTCTCGAACAACGGTAGATTGGAATGCTCTTCCGCAGTGTTGTATCTACAAATAACCAACAGATGTTAATCTGGCTGTGTCTTCTGTTTTTCCAAATTAATTCCCATTGATTGTACGAACTCACCACTTACCGCATGTGTTCATTTTTACACTGTTTATTGTTCGTTAGTGCTGCACTTATTTGTACAGTCTTATTTTGTGCAAGAGTACCAGTAGTTATCAAGTTCAATTGCCACATGCTGTTGTATTTGTGGTATTATAGCCAAATGAAAGAACCTTTCTTGTGCTAATTCCTTACTTAATGCGTGTTTCTGTTTGCACAGTGTATCGACGTTTCTTTAAAGTTCCATTGGTTTTTACATTGAATCGCATGACGTAGCCCACCCCTTATGTAACACCTCCTACAAACGGGGCCTTTAAAAAAGAATAAGCTACCCCAAATCTGTGAAACACTCTGAAACAAGAAAAATTACTTGCCTACACATCACTCGCGCCACCAAAGCTAGAATGCACCTCCGCTGTTGGGAATGCCCATTAAGCGTATCTCATTGACGCTCCTGCATCAGTCCGCAATCGTTTCGGCACGGGCAATTCAAGATTGGCGTCACATGTGTAACGTTACCATCTGGTCTTCTGACACTAGATCTGCATCGGCGTATTGCTTCGCTCTTTCTTTACCATAACTGTACTTCTACCGTTCACCACCTTATATCACATCTGTACCGGAGCATTCACTCGATCGACTCACTGGTTTTGTGTTGCATACTGATCACCTGAACAGATGTTCCAACATTATATATGTGACGTAAGGCAGCGATGGTTCGTAGAAGTCGAGGACAAACAAGTGCCCGTCAATGGAATAAAGGTATGCCGTCAGAGCCATGGCGCGCCTCTCATTCATAGCGTCACACAAGGCGACAGGACCTGGCAGCCAACTCATCAGCCTCTCGTATCCAGCTTTCGGGGACACTAGATGATCAGCGCTCCTAGGGGCCACTGAATGGGACAGGGTCATTTTTCGGCGATAAAAAATCGTAGACGCGCAACTTCCAAAACTTCTTAAAGAGGCACATTCTAGGAGCTGTACCGCACTTAACAAATGCAGCACCGTTAACATCGGGGTTTCACATTGTTCCCACGACGACTAGAGTTTAAACAATGGGGTCCTATAGAAGCGGCCGAAATCAGGCCTTGTTTTTCGAGACAAAAACGGGCCGTCTGAAAAAAACTTGACGGAAACCTGCAAATTTCTCTGAGATCTCTGTAGTACAAAGACGAAGCTTTCATTTGAGCCCGCAATCATGTTTCTGTGTGAAGAAAAACACGTTCCAAAATGAAGTTTTCTACAACACAGTCGCGTCGTCGACTACCGTCTTTGACCATATCTTGATAATACCCATTTTATCGTACCGCGACCGGCGCTCGTTGTGGCCGAGATGGTTGAGCGCCTAAGCAGGCAGCTTGTGCGTGGTTGAAGCGGCGGGGGTTCGAATGTCAAAAGAATCGTTTTTTTTTTCGTTTTTTTTTTAAATTGCTATCAGTGGTTACGGTTCTCGGCTGCCGAACCGAAGGACACGGGTTCGTGGCCGCGGCTTTAGCATTTTCGAAGGAGGCCACAATTCTGGAGTACATGGATTTAGATGCGTGTACTACGTAGGTGTAAATTCACGTCATAGAACCCCAGGCGGTCGAAATTTCCGGCCCCCCTCCTCTGCCGCGACAGGGATTGGGAGACGCCCGCTCCGCGCTAAGCGCGTGCTGTAGGCTATACTTTTTCCAGACCAGTCCTCCTCTGCGGCACGCCTCATAAACATACCATAGTTTTGGCACGTAAAGATCCAGCAATTAGTATTACTAGTGCGTTTTTGCGGAAGATTTAGTTGCTTGTTTTTTCGCTAAAGCGTTTGACCCAGAATCTTGCTGCAGTGCCGGTTTTGCTTCTGGAAATGGAGCAAGTAAACATCTCATGTTTTATTAGTTCTTATTACGCAAACCGTTATTTAATTAACAAAGGAAGAGGAACCAGGGGCCTATTTTAGTTCACCGCAGCCTCAATAAGGCAACACATATTGAATCCAAGGAAAGCACGAATGAAGCGTTTCAAATAAGCACTGTACTATTAGAGACTGGTCAGCAATGGCAGAGCCAACGCAACGCTTGCGCTGCCGAATCGTCTTATTTTCTTTCTACATTAGCAGCGTGCTCTGCTTCTGCAAGCAGTGGCGCTTTTAGAGAGTTTTAGAATAGCGTACGCAAAGCTATGCGTTTGCGTTGCGCATGCTTCGTACGCTAACCTCTTGCGGGCTCCCGTTAAGTGACGAACGCTAACGCTACAACCGCAACGCCCGCAAGCTTTGCGTACGGTTTTCTAAAACTCTCTATTTACTTCCGTTCCGAAACAAAGCCATCCTGGCGAATTACGGGCAGAATACCACGGCACAGAGATAGTAAGGCTTTAGCAGGTGGGTGATTCCACGAAAGATTGGACATGCATGTCCGGTCGATATTTTTGTTTTGTCTGAGGCGGAGGGGTTACGGGGTTCAACCGTACGTCATGTATGCTCGTGCGTGCTTTGGTAGGTGCATGGCTGGCATAAGCAACCAGGGTTGCCGTTGGGTGGACATGAAAAGGCGCCAGAACTCACGCCAAAAGTAGCCAAAGTAGCCATGTCATTTGATATTATCGCCGAACTTCTCGCGAATTAGAACAGAAGCGGTATTATCAAAGAGTCTTTACTATTGATGAATAAATAAAACAATTTTGAATAAGTAATACCACAAGTTTAAAAAAGAGCCATGGCGCAAACTGGAAATTTTCGTCGCCAACGGGGTCCAAAAGTAGCCCATTTGGCGCTAAGTAGCCACCAACGGCAACCCTGTAAGCAACAGCTAACTCGTCAAATCCGCGTTTACGCTGGGCAAGCACATCGCCGAAGACAACGCCGCTAGTGTCCTTGTGAATTTCATTTTGGGTGCTCTCAGCTTTTCTGTCATAATAAACTTTTCTCTCTCTCTCTCATATGGGGCGAGCAACTCAAAATGTCGCAAGATTGGAGGCGAAGTAACAATTCATCGGAGTTTTGTGGATGCGTCGCCACATGTGACTTCGCTCAAAGGTCGCAGCCGCTGCGGAGGTCAGTCAAATGCGCTATAATTGTGAGGAAGCTGCGAATGAAACGTGTAAAATAAAATGGAAGGCATACAGAGCTGCGAAGGTATTTCATTGTCAGTTTAGGAAATGTAGCAGCAGAACGAAGTGTCGTGGGATCCGGAAGGACGCCATCTTGGAAGAAGACGGCCCAGAATAAGCAGCTTTCGTACGCCAAAGCAACACTTGTTTAAGTTTACCTCAATGCCATTAGAGCTGATACTAGTGACGACAGCTTCGATCTTTTGTAGATGTGTCGCAAAGCCGTCTGAAAAGATCAGATTACCATCCAGATAGTAAAGATTCGTCTGCCACTTGAAGCCGTGAAGGATGCCGATCATGCGTTCAAATGTTGCAAGCGCGCTGCACAGCCCGAATCGCGTCACAATAAATTCATATTAGCCATCGGATCTAACGAAGGATGGTTTGCGGTGGTCAAGTTCAGCCATCGGGGCTGCAAGCAGCCGGAGCGCAGGTCCAACGAATAGAGAGAGAGAGAGAGAAAAAAAACTATGCTCCATGCCGGCAGTCGCGGCGTAGTCTATTAGTGGCTAGGGATAGATGTCCTTACGTGTGATCTTGTTCAGCAAGCCATAGTCTACTCAAAAACAAGGTAATTGAGCCGTCCTTTTCTTCTTTTTTTTTGTTACAATATCGACCGGTGAGAACCCATCGGCTGTTCGAGGTCTGTATGACGCCGTGTTGAGCCGTGTCACTTGTGCGATGTTGCGACCCACTGTGGCTGGCACACGATATGCGCACTTAGGCTAAGGAGCGTGGAGATCAGTGTCGAAGAAATACATCGTGTTAGACTTAATTTTGGGCTTCAATACATGAAAGGATGTTTTGTTAAGAATATAATTTGAATGGCAGTGCCTTTCTCTGTAATGTTCAGGAATTAGGTAATATCTCGAAACTAGTGGTATCATAGGAATTTGTTCCAGGTTGCCTTGAGAACTCCACGGCTAAACATTGCGAATTGAAATATGAGCGATAATTCAATTACTTAAGATCACAATTAGTAACTTTCGTTAGTTAGTGGTCTAAGCCTTTCAATTTTTTGTGTAGTAATTTCAGCCTCTTCTCGTAGACTAGCTGACGAGCTAGAATGGTACAATATCTAACAGCCAACCTTTAAATTTTTTTGAAAGTGTTCGCTGAAACATCAGTATTCTTCTTATTGTTGTACACATGTACCCTATTCCCCTCTAGAATGCCCAAGCGCTTGTGTGCATCTGAGATAACTAAATAAATAAATAAAACCTAAGCACGAGCTACACACACTAAAAACGCTAAGGCGAATAACGGAAAGGTGGGCTAGTTGGTTAGGTTTCATAGTGCAGTATATGGGGCAGCGCTAGCACGAATACAAGGACGAGAAAACACAGCACATGCCCTGTCTGTGTCCTGTCAGTGCGTGTCCTGTCAGCGCATGTCCTATCTTTTCTCGTCCTTGTATTCGTGCTAGCGCTGCCCCATATAGTTCGCTAAGGCGAAACCTGAATGGGCTCTTGACACACTTATTGTCGCTGTAAAAAAAAAAAAGAAGTTATATATATATATATACGTAGATTGTTAAGAGTCTGGCTTCGGTTGCCGTAGAACAAAATAGGAAATATATATATACGCTTCTAAAAAACTGTTTATTGGTGACGCTTCGATCGGAGACCGATCTTCATCAAGTCTTGATGAAGATCGGTCTCCGATCGAAACGTCACCAATAAACAGTTTTTTAGAAGCGTATATATATTTTTCCTATATATATATATATATATATATATATATATATATATATATTGTAAGGAATCAGACAAGAGACAACGCCCTTGCTACGGGCCGGCTGTTCTTTATCTATCCTCTTTCTCCATCTTGCTGCCAACGCGCCAGAAGCCCGATGTTCTTCGTCATCACAATATATACATATTTGCGACTGTGTACGAATTGTGAAATGATACTTTCGCATTCACGATTCACAAGTCTGTGATCATCATCATCATCATCATCACCAGCAACATGACTACGCTAATTGTACGGTACATGCCCCTCCCATGTTTCTCCAATCAACCCGGTCCTGTGCAGGCTGCGCCTACGTTAGCCGGCAGCTTCTGAATCTCATCTGCCCATTTAACTTTATGCCTCCCGTTCGCGCGCTTGCCTTCTGTTAGTCCACGCTGTTACTTTCAATTGCCACCAGTTGTCTTCTCGGTGCATTCCCTTGAGACATAATGGTAAACTACCATTCGCTTTTCTCTTGAGAGATAGTGGTAAAATGCCAATCATTATCTCAGAATACGTGCCAAATGCACACTACAACATTCTTATACTTTTGCTTACTTCATTCTCATGGTTCGTATCTGCGGTCACTACCTTCCCTAAACAGACGTGTTCCTTTACCACTTCCAGTGTTTTGATAGGCATCGCAAACCACTCTTCTCTTCGGAGACTGCTCAACATTGCTTTATTTTTCTGCATATTAATTTTCTGACCCACCGCTCTGCTTTCCCTGTCTAATTCAGTAATTATGATTTGCAATAGTTTTCCCGAGTTACTCAACATGGCAATATCATAAGCGAAGCGCATGTCACTAAGCCACTCTCCTTTAACTGCTATCGCACGCTGTCCGCAATCCAACGCTCTGAAAACCTCCTGTTAACACGCAGTGAATAGCATTGGAGAGATGGTAGCTCCCTGCCTTGGACTCTTTATTAGAATTTTATTCTATGCTTTTTTTTTTTTCATGGGGGGACAGTGGTGGCTGTGGAGACACTGTAGATATGCCGCCGCGACGGCATCACGGCTATGGAGGTCGGCTGGTGACGTTAAAGGCGCAGGTTCGATCCCGGCCGCGGTGGTTGCATTGCGATGGAGGCGAAACGGTAGAGGACCGCGTGTACTGTGTGATGTCAGCGCACCTTAAAGAACGCCAGATGATCAAAATTTCCGGAGTTCTCCTCTATACGGCGGACCTCATAATCTTATCGGTCTTGGCCGTAAAATGCCAGATAGTATTATTATTATTTATTATTAATTCTCGTTTATTAAAGAATCATATACCAGAGGGCGTTCGAATGATGATATTTAGGTAGTGTTTTTGGAGCCGGTGACCGGCAAATCTGTAGCGCTAGCACACGTGCGTTATCGTGTGTGGTACACAGCAAACGGGTTCGAGCCTTTTTGGGAGTTTTGGGCTCGGCTCTTAACTTGCATCCTAAAGGTACTACGCAAAACCCCCCTACGAAAGGAGGTTTTAGGGGGGGTACGCAGGGCAAGATGGCGGTGCCTGTTGAAGCGACAGCCGTCCACTTCGAATCTTTCTAGCCGTCGGCCTGCATTATTAAACTCATTCATTCCCAAATAATGCTGGTATTTGATTTAGATTTGAGTAATAAGGCTTCGCTAAGCGTATACTGCCGATAAAGCTCCGTTTTCGAGATACACAGTCGATTTGCGGTGCAGAAGGCTTGACAAGGTTTGTTTACAAAGTAAACGGAGTCAAAAGAGGGAATTAAGGAGGTAACTTTGGTCTTTTTATTTAACTCATTTCGGGGGCCTGAACGGAGTTCATTGGAAGTTTTTCTGCTTCTTTTGAGAGCTTTTAAAACGCCCCTTTATACGCGACCCGAGAGAGGGCGAGAAAAAAAAGGCATTTCAGGCACTATAAAAGCGTTTTAGAAACATTTCTTGCAACTATTCATACCTAGGACATACTAGAAAATGGTCATTAATGTATTCATGCACATACATGACATATGCATACAAGCACGCACGACACAGGAACACACGCACTGAAAGCAAACATTATATCCATTACATCACAGCGCCACCACTAGCTTGAGCAGTTTTTCACGGGGGGTATATATCTACGAAGCGGCTACTAACCCGTCGGCGACACCTCGAACTTTTGTTCTCGTAGCATCGGCATGTGTTAGCGCTTTCGCAAGGCCAGTACATAAACTCAGGCGCGTCACGAAGGCCAAGGTAAACACCTTCAGCTTCGAACTATTCGGTTCGTCGTGTCGTGCCGCTGGAAAAATTGTAAACGTGTGCCCTCTTGAGTACTTCGACACTGTTTCACTCGCCCGAAATTCGTGGATACCAGCGTGACAAAAGGTATCCTCAGATGGCCGAAGATATGTGCATTCCATGGGCGTATGATGTGGAGCTATTTTCGCTGTTTCTGCCGTGAGCTGCACGCGTCCCATGGCAGCGGCGTGTTCTGAGCTGTATGAACGCCTGTGTTTTCATTGATGGCGTGTGTGCCTCCCGCCGCACGGAAGCCCTCAGAGACGAGGACGAAACACTGAGCAACACATCTTTATCATTTCAAAACACTGTCAGCGGCCCCAAAGCGCGAGCCGCGAGCGTGCCTGTGTCCATCGTTCTCGTCATCCACCGGCGCGCTCACCGCTACGACTCCCATAGCATATAAAAGTTACTCACGCAGATGCCCACAGGCGTGCGCAGGGTGCCTCTTCAGGTGGAAGGGGGGGGGGGGGGGAGGGGACGAAGGCTTGTCGCTGCGCCCACCCTCTCTATTAAGTCAGTGCACGAGGCAGACTCTCCCCCCCCCACCCTCCCCGTGTGCACGCCTATGCAGATGCCTGAGTTACAAGGACATTGTATCGCGCCTACACTAAGTGCATTTATTGCGCGCGTACTCTCACGAGCCAAACGGAGGTGCAGCAGCACCTTCAGATTAGCTGAATGATAATCTACATCCACAATTAGCACTTATTCGCAACTCGCACTTTCGCGGGGCACACAGTGATTCTCTAACTCAAATTCAGTATTTAGTCGCTTTCACACTCGGAGACAACCTACAATCTTACTACTGTAATGAAGAAGAGAGAACAAAGAGACAACGCCCTCGCCTGCAATCTTACTACCTACAATCTTACTACAACGACTACCTACAATCTTTCTAATTAACTTTCATTGTTAAAACATCACACAAATGCATTAAAGCAAATGCGTAAGCATGCCCCAATGTCAAGTACAACCACCACAAATTAGCGGTGACAGGTCTCCCGTTAAATAGAAAGTTAATGCACATGCACATCGCTCTTGTGAAAGTCCATGTGTATGTGGCACTCCTCTTGCTCAGATGATGTAGCAAGAATAAAAAAAATGTAGTATTGCCGTCTTCTTCAACGTAACATCTGTGATAAGAATGATAAGAAAAACAGTGTTCGCAATATTTTATTGGAATCAAAACAGTAGCAGTTCTCATGTCAGTGTAAGCATATGTATATTTCCATCTTGTTGCACAGAACCTGCACCCAATACAAAACACTAAGAACGTATACAGTACACCCCAAGCACTATATATAATTCACAACAGTAAAGCAACATGAAAGTAGTGTGGCAAATCTCATCATAATGCACACTGACATGTGCACTTCACAGTGCTAGTATGTAAACACAATCCAGAGAAATGGGATCTACAAGGAACTTGGTGTCAGCCTGCACATGAAGGCAACTAAGTTAGTACAATAAGGCTAGCATTACTTTTAAGAAATATACAACCATGCAGGGAGGCATTTTGTAGATTTTAATTGAATTAGTTTGCTCTATGGCATCAAAACATGTCATACATCATCATACAGTTCGGTTTTCTGCAGAAAAGTCCAAAATAGACCTGTGGTGTTGATTGTAGATCCACTTACCACAATTTGTAAAGGCGTTCAGCCATGCCAGCAAAATGACAACATTGCATTCATATATGGCTGCACATACTTACTCACAAATATCTGACAATGAACGCAATGTTCTAGAAATATACTTGGGAATTTGTCGCCATTATCACACAACTGCAATATACCAATACTTCTATTATACATAATTACTACAGCTATGTTTACAATATTCCCATGCCAGCCACTGTCATCTTCAACCTAAAAAGTTCATCTTTAATTCCTCACTTCATGGCATGTGCATAATTACCATATTGAAAGTTAATACCACTACCATAGCTGCAAAGTCAACTTGAAATTAGGCAATCACATGCCTAAAATTAAAAATTTCCTACAAGTAGTGGCTGGTGGCTTGGCATATTGGATGTGGTTGAATAGAATTTGACCACGAATCTATAGAGCCTCTAAAGCAGTCAGGAATTTAGTTCATAGTTAAAGTGTGAAAACAAAACAGCAACACACATAGAAATATAAATGAAGGGAACAGGACAACACAGTATTAGCAACTGAAATTTAACACGTGTATGGCGTTTTTAGTCACGTTCATACTCATTCTGTGAGTGCATGGTTCTTTATTTTTGTAATTTTTTCGCACTAAGTGTGTATATCTTGCTGTGGTTTGCATTACACTTCAGGTCCTCGTTAGTGTAGAGTGAGGCACAGGGGAGTGTTCCCAAAATACAGCGTCTTGTACACAAACAAGTGGGTGAGCAAGTCTTGCAGCTTTGCCAGAAATGTCTTCCTGAAAATAGAAGTCCATTAAGCTTTCCATATCCATAAATATGAATGTCTTGGCAAAGACTCACACTTGACTATACTATTGCAGACCTTTAAACAGAACACGAAACAAATGCAATAGTGAGATGCTGCTAAGTAGTTTCTTGTGAACTTTTCACTTAAAGTACAGAGGGCAAAGAGTACACAACTGCAATGAAATGCGAAACAGCATCAGAAGTGTACTTTTGTCCTGTGTACCATCATTCAAGTAGTTTTAGCTGTCCGTGAAGTTAGCATTGTAGTGTAAAGGGGTGCAAATTTTAGTATGATTAACCTTGGAGTTAAACGGATTTAAATGGAGGCGCAACTGCTTGAGGCCCACGTACTTAGCTTTAGGTGCGTGTTAAAGAGCCCCAGGCGGTCTAACTTTCCGAAGTGCTCCACTAAGGCGTCTCTCATAATCGTATGGTGGTTTTGGGACGTTACGCACCAACAGTTATCACTTACAACCATAGCTCGGCACACTCACTCATGAGTGCACTCAACTCACACTCACTCACACTCATTTGAACGTGGTGAGTTGAGTATGAGTGAGTACTCATGAGTGTGAGTGGACGTGAGTGTGAACGTGAGTGAGTGCGAAGGCTGAAAAATTTGTGGTGAGTGAGTTTGAGTGAATACTCCCTTAAAGTGCCGACCTATGCTTACAACACATGCAACACTAGCTTCTTCATCAACCACAGCTGTTCTGTTTAGAACTGAAGATTGGGCGACTTGGTATTGATTCATGGCAAAATTAAACAGTGCACTTGTAATGACGACAATAGAAGACGTGGACAAAGTACCAGCCTGTTTACCTTGTCAGAAATTGTGTCAACACTTACTGTGTGCTGATAATAAACACTATGGCAACAAAAAGTGAAACAAAATAACCAGAGGGAAGGAACAAGATGATTCAACAACGAGGTTCAACAGATTCAACTGACTTATATCACTGTGATTAAATTAGCCTTGCACTAGTGACACATCTCCTAAATTCCATAAATATGCACATGTAACCTTGGCAAGTTCTAGTGCTGATATGTGACTAATGAAGTGACCATACCATAAAATGCATGTGCTTCAGCAAAACTCGGAACAGCAGCGCAAAAAATACACAAGGGACGACAGAGCAGACGGGACACAGCGCACGCAGGTTGTGTAAAAGCCTTGACTTAGATTCACTCTGTCGGGATCTGGACAAAAGCACAGGCCTTAGTTTGAATATGTTTTTTACGGCCAAAACCCATAAGGATGGCTGCCCATTCCGGGTAATTGTTTCTGAAAGCGGTAGCTGGCAAAAATCTGTTGCGTGTTTTCTTCAGGCAAAACTGAAAATATTGGCTATCGATGATCCTTTTCTGAATTCCAGTTCACATGACGCCATAGAATTTTTAAACGATAATGCTAGCGGAAGCTTCACAGCATTTTCGTTAGATATAAACGACTTGTATTATTCGATTCCACAAGATGAACTCCTCAAGTGTGTGGAAGCAGCCATCGATGCTCATGGTGTCGTGAAGTTTCAGAACGAAGCAGGTCTTAAAAAAATAATAAAAAAAAATAGCGCTGTGTCCCGTCTGCTCTGTCGTCCCTTGTGTATTTTTTTGCGCTGCTGTTCCGAGTTATGCACTACCAACTAGCCCACCAGTCTGTACTTTTATGCTTCAGCAAACACACTGTAACTAAGCACATGTCTTACACATCATATGGCCATCATAATGCGTCATTAACATGACTTATTCTTTCTAGCTAAAAAGATACAAGCTCATGATGTCAATGCGCCTTGATATGCAATTTAACTTTTTGTGTAGGAGACGGACAAAGTGCCCAAGGCAAAATTGTCGTCAAAAAGTATTCTTACTTGCTCATAATCTGCGCATGACAACAGAATAAATAGAAAACAAATCTGGCCTTAATGCACGTTTTACCACATGACAGCGTGATAACAGCTGTTTTTTTTTTTTTTGTTGCTTCAGTGTATACTCCCTGGAAGCACTGCTTCATTCAGGCTTTATCGCAAGCAAGGAAATTATGTCGTACAAACATTCAGTTTTAAGGCGCACTCGCTTGAATTGCCTGGCCACGCCAAGCGGTCAGCCAATTCGAAACACGTATCACACAACGTTGTTCTGCGAGCTTAATGGCCTTTCTTTTTTCGCTTTTCATTGCACTCTTGACGCGACGCAATATGCAAAACAGCACCTACTGCTGCCCAAGCGACAAGGTCGCGCAAACAGAGGAAACATAAGTATTACGTACCATTTGTGTTCCTGAATGTTCCGCGAACGCGGCGCGCCCATCAGCTGCTGCTCGTTTGAGTCACCGGGCCATTGTCACACCATTGCACACGCAGTGCATGTTGCACTGTCGTCAAACCACACATTTCACGTCCCGCGACGAGAACACAGTAAGGCTGCCGGCATGAAATGTGCACACATGATCGACGCATAGCAGGGTAGTTGAAAGGCGTCCTTCGCAAAACCGACGTTATCCCACGTAGGCTTCGCTATCACTCACGCACGCCGCTGGGGCCTGCCTGCGGTAGCATCCGCTGTCATTTCGGAACTTTTCGCGTTTCTCGCGATTCTCTTCCCGCGTTTCTTTCTTTTTGCTTTCTTTTTTCCCCTCCGCGCGAGCATGCGTGCGATGGTTCCTCTTTTATCGCCGCCGTTCGACGGTCAAGGGCATTTTTTTTTCGCTTCGTCCCTTTCAGAGCAGCCGCTTGAGGAGAGTCGCGTTTTTTCTTTCGTTTCTCTTGTTTTTCTTTTTTTTTTGCGTGGGAATTTTTGAACACCGGATCTTATTCCGTGCGTTGAGGCACGCCGCTTCTGCCCAATTCGTCATCCAAAAGGGTATACTGAGTGTGCGTGCTGTGCCGATAGGCCACATCGAGGGTGTACACGCACCTACTTTTAGTTTAACTTCGATTTGATGGTAAAACAACATAAGCGAAGTTATTCTGTGGTCGAAATGCCTCGTGAACCCGAGCCCAGTGGTAGTGTGCATTCCGTACAACAGTGTGCATCAGTCGACGAGACGAAGAAATCGTTGATTAGCACGTTCATGAATTTATTTAGCCCTTTGAGAAACACTTCTTTCGCCCGCGCCGTTGCATACATGCCCGCCAGCACTGGAGGCACTACAGCTTCGGATAAAATAAAGGGAAGATATGCCCGGGAAAGTGAAATAGGAGTTTTCTGTTCTTGAACTCCATTTGACAAAATGGCGTCAGATCGTGAATTTACCTCCTTTCTTCCACCTTTAATCACCATAATTTCTCAAGGAAGTAAAATTGAGGACGCAGAACTTTATTACACCGATCTTAATACTCCCTAAGGGAGCACTAAAACGCCCAAGCGGCTAGTTTGCGTTTACAGTGTATGCGCCGATTTGTGTGTACCGCGAGCCAAGACCTTCTAGAGCGATTACTTTGTACTTTAATAGTCGTCATAATTGTTGGGGTCTATATGATGACAGACGCCGCAGGGGAGGGCTCTGAAAATTTCGACCACCGAGAGTTCTTTAATGTGCACCTCAATCTAAGCACACGGGCCTCAAGAATTTTCGCCTCCATCGAAAATGCGCCGCCGCGGCCGTACTTTGTAGTTTGAACCATATGTTTGGTAGCACCATGTTAGTTCGGGGAAGCGAATTGTGGACGCGGAGGCTACATTTAGATGGACGCAATGTGCAAGAAGCCCATGTGCTCAGATTTAAGTGCACGTTAAAGAACCCCACGTGGTCTAACTATCGGGGGCCTCCACTATGGCACTTCTCACATTCATATCGCGTTCTTTGGACGCAAAACCCCAACAATTATTATAAGAAGTATAACCGCTTTCTGTGCATCCAGAGAAGCCTTAGCAGTAGAAAAAAAGCTCGGAAAACACCGGGGACGAAAAGTAAGCAGGCGCTACAAGCTAAGTATCCTAGAACTAAACATTGCGAAATGCTATCATTCGACTGTCAAGTCATTAAAAGTGCGCTAACTGCTTCAAGATCTGCCATCGGCCGAGCCTTTCAACATGGTGAAAAATTTGCACAGCTTGCGCTGAGTCGCGTAAGGCTGGGCAGAGCAGAGCTGGTCGGCACTCGGCTGGTCCTGGCTTGACTATAGGCACACGTTCATTCACACGTCCATGCACGAGGTGTTCACGCGATCACATTTCGATGCACGAGTATTGGATAGGTATTCATCGGGTTTCATTGGGAATCGCTTGGCAATCACAGCACCAAGTACCTGACTTACCTTATTTAGATAAAATGGCCTAACTTGCAAAATCGAGGCTTGGTCTCGATTAGCTTCCATCCCATGTCAAGGTAAGCTTAATTAGCTAATTAGTCGAGCTACCACTAGTTATATTCAGTCTTAATTACTATTTGGCTAAGCTCGGCACATCTTACATCTTACATAGTTCGGCATTACTAGGCACACGAGAATCTCAGCTCGGCTAAATTAGGGCTTTTTGAGGTGTGATTTCATTAACTTAGTTATGCGTAGTTAATTAGGTTTTACAATGCTCAACATGACTTAATAAGGCTTGTCTATGGTTACATTGGTTTAACTAGGCACATCTGTTCTTAATTTTGCTTGACGTGGTTTCTTCTCTACATCGCGAACAGGACAAACGGCGGGCATAACATACTTGCTGTAAAAAAATGCGAAGGGAATAAATAAATACGTTTGGCTGCCTTTCCAAATTCCCGGTGCACTCGGGCACCGTTTTCTTTTTCTGATGCGTAAAACGAGTCGTCGCCATAGGATCGGGAATGACTAGCCATTTTAACGTTGCAGCTCGCCGGTCTTATCTTTGTCGCCGTTAGCAACGAACGCGGCAGGCAACGCCAAGTCGTGAAGCTGTGTGTTCTGAACTTTGTTCTTTTGTTTCTTTCCTTTTCTTTCTTGCCTTGACACAACTCTTGATTCGCGCGAGATTCAAAAGATAAAAGTCATGCGGCACGTGGTGGAAGACACGCGAACTAAACGCCGATGTCCGTGAAAGCTGGATCTGCATTCACAGCGTCACATATGCAAGCACGGGAACACACCAAAAAAAACAGAAACCAAAACAAGGTTTTAAAAAATCCATAAAAAAATGCCATAAGCGAGAAGCAAGAGACAATCTTACTTTCAGCGCGCGCAACGACATAGCACACGCAACGCGCGACAGGGAGCAATAGTGCGCATTAGCAAAACCTGAGATATGCTTGCGTTTGGGCACGCAAGGGATGAGCGTGCTAGATCTCGGCGCTCACTTTGCGCCCGCTACGGCCGTTGCGTAGGTTACTGGCGGCTCTCTTCCAAGATTTCGACCTGTGGATAACAAAACAGACGAGATAGCCGCGACCGACAGCAGCACGGTTTCGTGGCAGCGAACGAAGCCCGTGGGAATTTCGGCGTTGCCCTTGCTTTGGAGCTTTACTAATTAGCCGGAAGCCAATCGGTGCACAGGTGCAGTGGATACAGATCGCTGCTAAGCCGGAGCACCATGTAGCACGACCGTGCACCGTCAGTTACAAAAACGCAGGAACTCCATGTTGACGTGAAGTACCGCGACGGATTCGTCGATTCTGCGCGGGGGGGTTCGTGTACATAATCACTTTGCGCTGTGGTGGTTGCTACGTGTGTCTAAGCGGCAGATGTCTGAATTATCGCCAGCAAAAGCATGTCAAGTTTTGGAAAGTAAACGGATAGTTCTGGCCATATATTGTGGCGTATGTGAATGCACGTCCGTGTTACACCAATCTCAGATGATTTTCTCGCACACGGATACCTAGCACGGGGACCCTCATCATTGTGGAAGCCACTTTCACGGCAAGTGAATAACGTCCATGCATGCATAAGTAAGAGAGCGGGCATTCCCGGGAGACGCCGGCGCCAATGGTGGGGGGTCTTTTTTGTATTTACATTTTATCAATCCTCGTTCGCTTGTTTCCTTTCTTTTTAAAACGACAGCGTTTTTTTTTGCCGGACTCCACCAAGACTTCTGTGACGTATTTCTGTCATGGAAATGACGTCCGAAAAATTCACATGATCAGAAGACAAAGAAAAAAACGGCAGATCCCACGCACTGTGGGAATCGATGTAATGCGAAGCAGCCAGCAAGGAGCTAATCATGCTGTATATAATATGCATGTCTTGATTTACATGTTAGAACCTGTGATTTACGTTCGTCATCATGCAGTCACGTCCCGCAATACCAGTATAGTTGAATATCTAGCTAGCGAACTGGATGCAAGCGCACCATGAGCGCGGCATGCAAGTCATGTCACTCACGACATGTCATGATTTTCATAATACCACTTGTCATTTATGTTCGTCATACAGTCACGTCACGCGATACCAAATTTGGTGTATATCAAGCTAGCCAAACGGCCACGAGAGTACCATGAGCATGGCATGCAAGTCATGTTGCACATGACATGTCATGATTTCCATCTTACCACTTGTCATTTATGTTCGTCATACAGTCACGTCACGTGCCACAGTCCCGTTAATTGGGAAGGCAATCGCCGGGCGGATTCCAAAGGCTGACGTATCGGCCCCCCGAAACGCACCACGAAAGCACGGACAATTTAGAAGTGGTCCCTTTGGTGCGCCAGCGAACGCCGGTTGTGGACCAAAGACCGAGTCAGAGCCGAGAGTTGATAACACAAACAAGATATATTCTCAGATAAGGCTGTACAAACAATAACTCACAAACATGCACACTTGGCAGGTATGAAATACAACACAACTCAGAACGTAATTCCGATGGTGCTTAAATCAATAGGAACAAACAACTCGCGCTACAATGCAATCTCATGCATTAAACTATCCAAGACACTTAAAGACTAGAATGTTCATCAAACGTATTCAGTCCAAAGTTCTTGGAACTAAACTTGAATGCTTCTCTTCCAGGAAGACACTCACACAAAGTCCAGCGCTGGTTGTCGTCCCGATCCTCCGAGCTTTCTCTTCCAGGAAGGGCTCCTCAAAACTTCTGCAGTTCCCACGGCGTCGTCATTCGATTCTTCCAGATCGACTGACATCACTTCCGCAATCAAACAACACCATCCTTCACTCACGAACTGAGTGGAAACTCACTTACTCTCACTGGTGTACTCGCTCACTGGCTCACTGACTTCTTCTCCTGCCTGACCCTCCGTCGCCGCTCGCTTATATTCGCTCGCCTTTGTATTCACGAAGTTTCCAGATTTCTCCTCGGCGCGTAGTGCAGCCAAAGCTATTGAAAGGGCGAGACCTTTCTCGTGGTTTCCACTCATTGCGGCCCAACTTGGCATTGCGTCAACCTTTCCTTCTCGAGGGTTCGAGACTTTGCTCGGTGTCCCGATCTGAGTGAGTGGGCTTGCGTGACGGCGGTCGTTTCGAGGGGGAGAGGAGGCGCGCTCGCGGCGTCTTTTGATGCTGGTTTCTTCGTTGCGCCGGGCGCGTCTAGACAGATCGGCGCCTGGATTTCACGCCGCCGTTCGAAATCGCCGTCGCGCGCTTATTTGAGTGCTCGCTCGTGACATCACGCAATACCAAATTTGGTGTATATCAAGCTAGCGGAACGGCCGTCAGCGCACCATGAGTGTGGCATGTAAATGATGTTGTACATGACATGCACGCCATGATTTCATATTACCACCTTTCATTTATGTTGGTCATGCACAAATGTCTCATCGTACCAATTTTTGGATAAATCAAATTAAGAAAGCGGCCTCAGGAGCACTACGGCCATAGCGTGTAAATCATACTTTTCATGACAAGTTTTTCATGACTTTCATTATATGACTAGTTATTCATGTTGGCCATAGTCATGTAATGCCATACCAATTTTGCTACAAATCCCATTAACGATAAGACTAGGAGAGCAGAAAGTCGTAGGCGGCTAGATAGATAGATAGATAGATAGATAGATAGATAGATAGATAGATAGATAGATAGATAGATAGATAGATAGATAGATAGATAGATAGATAGATGGATGGATAGATGGATGGATGGATAGATAGATAGATGGATGGATAGATAGATAGATGGATGGATAGATGGATGGATAGATGGATGGATGGATGGATAGATGGATGGATGGATGGATGGATAGATGGATAGATGGATGGATGGATGGATGGATGGATAGATGGATAGATGGATGGATAGATGGATAGATAGATAGATACGCTAAAATCACCGAAGTTCGCAAAGAAATGCTTCGCATTTAATATGGCCACTGATGGAGTCGTAACCGAACGTCGCAAATATTACTGGGATAAGTACTGCCGAATATAACCTCCAGTCCATGTTAGCAGCAAATCCCCGCATGCGCACTGCGTGCCTGACAGCGGGGAACGGCGAGCCACCGTGTCTCCAGAGTGAACAGCCCACCTCACGAGTCAAGTCTGTCGCGGGAGTGGCGTAAACGGCATTTCTTCCGGTGCGCATTCCGCCGAGCGAACGCGATGCAGCATACAATCAGCGCCAGCTCCTCGCTTCCATGGTCCACGCAAACGTGTGCCACACTTTCTATTGTAGCAAGAATCAGGTCTGCTGGAGTAGTGTCATTCATTTTAGGGAAAGCGTCGTGCATTGTCCAACGTTTAGAACCAAGATAAGTTCCTTGACATGCGAAGTCCAGGAGTAGCGCGTGCACGGTGCGCCGCACTTGCTCGGCGTGATCGCATATTATATATGACCTGCAATAGCACGATTATCAGCGCATGTTGATCTCAGAGTGTAATTATTACGCGGAGAGGTTCGGGCCAACAACAGTAACCAGTAAAACATTCTCGCAAACGAGCGTGAGCACTTTTTTCTGAAGCATCGTCGAGTACGGCTTCGAAATAAACAGAATAGGCTTACTTGCGATATCGGCTACCGGCCCATTAATCATCGGTGGTGAAGCGGCCAGCCACGGTACTTAGAACACGGCGATTCTCCGTCGGTAATCGGCTACGTCTCTGTGCGGTTGGCGCGGATTTCTTGCGAACTCACGTTCCCCGGCGAACGAATCTTGACGTTGACATCTCCTCCAATGCACGAAACGCAACAGGCTAACGGCTAACATGAGTAGAACTAGGGTATTATGCATGCCAAGATTCTTTAAATGTGACTGAGGCGCCAGTGCCTGAGTGACATTTAAGCATTTCTTAGCGAACTTCGGCGACTTTGAGCGCATATGTCTATGCGTCACAGTTTTGTCTTTTATACAGAGTTCGCTTCAAGCATGCTCCCAGGAATAACTTGAGGGACACCCCATATGTTTTCATGAATGTCATTTAAAAAATGTCTCCTTACGTGTCAGTGAACGCTGCATACATAATAACGACCTCCAATGCACTAATACGCCACAGCATCTAGCGATCCATTGGTGCATATAAACCCCCGTTCTTTTACAATCTGCGCCGTGGCGTGATGTGGTGTAGTGGTTCGCGAACGCGCTTGCTTATTCAATGATCGCGAGTTCGAATCCGCGTGTGTATGTTGTGAATTTTATGTGAGTTATTTCTGAATGTAATATGTGTATATAGGCTATGTATGTCATCAAATGTTTGTGTAAGCCTCCGCAGCCCCAGTAAGTGCGTTGAAGGTGACTTGAAATTAATTTTTGTTTCGCCGCTTCATGCACCGCTTATAGCTAGGACGCACCGAAGCTGGGACGTGGCTGGCGGACACCGTAGCTCGGACATCTGTATGGACCAGAGCACGCCTATCTAGCACCCAGGCGCCTACGCTCCCGGCGGCATACTCTCGCACCCAGACGCCACGTTGCTCGGAAGTGCCAAGGCGGGTATCCGCTGCGCCAGGTTAACACGGCAAGCGGCATCTCTGGGACATTAAAATGCGAGAAAGCGCCTGTTCACGCCGCTCCCGCTTACAAGAAGTCGTCTGGGCATCATTGCGCCGTCTTTGGATGCAGAAACAATCAGCGCAAGAGGAAGATATTACTCAGCACTGTCTGTGAAGATCGCAACACGACGCGGGAATCGTGCCGGTGCGGTGTTTTCAGATTGCACAGATTTTCATCCGCAACGAAAAACGCTGAGCTCCGCTGCCAGTACATAATTCCAATCAACAGGAAAAACTATACGAGCCCAGTAAAAGTGTACGAGTAAGTACACTTACTCCGTGTGTTCAAGCGTGACGCCAGCTATCTCACTTTACAGCAGAAATTTGCGTGCAGCATGCCTGTAGTATGCGGCACCAAATCATTGCCGTACTCCGTCGCAGGCCACATGTCAATAATAGGAGATATGACGACTCACGCGCGCACGCACACTGCGCACGTTTAGTACAAATGTAACGGCGTACTATTGCGATGCAAAGAAACGTGAACAGCGGAAAGCGTGGCTTTCGACTTAGTCGAACGGTGACATGCCTTGACGGTCGCTAGGCGAATATGTGCTTTCAGCCGGCGTCACCGTAGCACTATAAAATCTTGCTCTGGCTGGCACTTTGGAACCGCGTGTGCGTTCCGAGTTCCAGGCTTGACTCGCAAATGATAAGCACATTCAGTGCATGAGCACAAATAGGTGCATGATTCTAGCGCTACGGTGACGCCGGCTGAAAGCACAAGTTTTGCCTGGCGACAGTCAAGGTACGTCGCAGTTCGACTGAGTAGAAAGCCACGCTTTCCGTTGTTCGTGTTTCCATCGCGATAGTACGTACCTGAAGAAGTTGCTTCCGCTGTCTACAATGCACGTGCTGTAGACATTCCGGACTGACGAGAAAGGTCTTCTCGACGTTTCGCAAGAAAACAGCACACATTTCCAGGAGAGGAAACACGCGAAACATGTTTACGGCTGGACTTGGGTTGAAGTTTCGCGTTTGATTTGCTGAGCGTCTGCTAGCCTGTCAGTTCAATTCTTGCTTCGCCGCGCTTGCTACAGGTGACGCGACGTCCTGCCTAAATACGGCGGCACACACTGAACTCGCTGTGTTCTGGTGTATAGAGTCGGCCCTCTAACTAACCGGGATTCGAGACGAAAAAGCCGGCAGATCCCACACACTATGGGAATCGATGTAATGCGAAGCAGCCAGAAACGAGCAAACCGTGCTTTACATAATTTGCATGTCGTGTTTTACATGTTAAAACCTGCCATTTATGTTCGTCATACAGTCACGTCACGCAATACCAATTTTGGTGTATATCAAGCTAGCGAACTGGACCCAAGCGCACTATGAGCGTGACATGTAAATGGCGCTGTAGATAACATGCATGCCAAGATTTTCATGTTAACACTTGCCACTTATGTTCCTTATACAGTCATGTCACTCAATACCAAATTTGGTGTATATCAAGCTCACGAAACGGCCGCGAGCGCGCCATGAGCGTAGAATGCAAGTCATGTCGCTCATGACATATCATGATTTCCAAATTACCACTTGTGATTTATGTTCGTCATACAGTCACGTCACTCAATAACAGGTTTGGTGTATATCAAGCTAACGAAACGGCCGCGAGCGCGCCATGAGCTTGGCAGGCAAGCCATGTCGCACATGAGAAGTCATGATTTCCATATTACCACTGGTCATTTATGTTCGTCATACATTCATGTCACTCAATACCAAATTTGGTGTATATCAAGCTAACGAAACGGCCGCGAGCGCGCCATGAGCGTGGCATGCAAGTCATGTCACACATGACAAGTCATGATTTTCATATTACCACTGGTCATTTATGTTCGTCATACAGTCATGTCACTCAATACCAAATTTGGTGTATATCAAGCTAACGAAACGGCAGCGAGCGCGCCATGAGCGTGGCATGCAAGTCATGTCGCACACGACATGTCATGATTCCCATGTTACCACTTGTCATTTATGTTCGTCATACAGTCACGTCACTCAATACCAAGGGTGGTGTATATCAAGCTGACCAAACGGCCGCGAGTGCGCCATGAGCGTGGCATGTCATATAAATCATGTTGTTCATGACATGCACGTCATTATTTGCATATTACCACCTGTCATTTATGTTCCTCATACAGTCACGCCACTCAATCCCAAATTTGGTGTATATCAAGCTAACGAAACGGCCGCGAGCGCGCCATGAGCGTGGCATGCAAGTCATGTCGCACATGACAAGTCATGATTTTCATATTACCACTGGTCATTTATGTTCGTCATACAGTCATGTCACTCAATACCAAATTTGGTGTATATCAAGCTAACGAAACGGCAGCGAGCGCGCCATGAGCGTGGCATGCAAGTCATGTCGCACACGACATGTCATGATTCCCATGTTACCACTTGTCATTTATGTTCGTCATACAGTCACGTCACTCAATACCAAGGGTGGTGTATATCAAGCTGACCAAACGGCCGCGAGTGCACCATGAGCGTGGCATGTCATATAAATCATGTTGTTCATGACAAGCACGTCATTATTTGCATATTACCACCTGTCATTTATGTTCCTCATACAGTCACGCCACTCAATCCCAAATTTGGTGTATATCAAGCTAACGAAACGGCCGCGAGCGCGCCATGAGCGTGGCATGCAAGTCATGTCGCACATGACATGTCATGATTTCCATGTTACCACTTGTCATTTATGTTCGACATACAGTCACGTCACTCAATGCCAAGTTTGGTGTATATCAAGCTATCGAAACGGCCGCGAGCGCGCCATGAGCGTGGCATGTCATGTAAATCATGTTCATGACATGCACGTCATTATTGGCATATTAGCACTTGTCATTTGTGTTAGTCATACAGTCACGTCACTCAATCCCAAATTTGGTGCATATCAAGCTAACGAAACGGCCGCGAGCGCGCCATGAGCGTGGCATGTAAATCATACTTTTCATGACTAGTTAGTCATGATTTTCATGATATGACCAGCCATTTATGTTTGTCGTACGGTCATGTTATGCCATACCAAATTTGGTATAAATCCCATTAACGATACGGTCAGGAGAGCACAAAGTCGTAGGCGGCTAGATAGATAGATAGATACGCTCAAAGTCGCCGAAGTTCGCTAAGAAATGCTTCGCATTTAAAATCTCCGGCCTATTTCACTCCCGCCTATGAGATGAGCCCCTGAGAAAACTACTACGCAGCGTGACGGCTACGGGCGGCGTGGCCTAGAGGTTGTGCCGGCTCAACAAACAGTCTATAGTCGTTCGATTTTAAATGCGAAGCATTTCTTAGCGAACTTCGGCGACTTTGAGCGTATCTATCTATCTAGCCGCCTACGACTTCGTGCTCTCCTGGCCGTATCGTTAATGGGATTTATACCAAAACTGGTATGGCATAACATGACTGCATTATAAATATGAATAATTGGTCATATCATGAAAATCGAGACGAACTTGTCATGAAAAGTATGATTTACACGCCATAACCATAGTGCTCCCGCGGTTGTTCGCTTAACTTTATATATCCAAAAATTGGTATGAGGAGACATTTTTACATGACCAACGTAAATGACAAGTGTTCATATGAAAAGTATCACTTACATGTCATGTACAACATGATTTACATGCCACGCTCATGGAAGGCTTCCGGCCGTTTTGCTAGCTTGATATACACCAAGTTTGGTATTGCGTTACGTGACTGTATGACCAACATAAATGACAAGTCGTCATATGGAAATCATGACATGTCATGTGCAACATGGCTTCCATGCCGCGCTCATGGCACCCTCGCGGCCGATTTGCGAGCTTGATATACACCAAGTTTGGTACTGCGTGACGTGACTGTATGACGAACATAAATGAACAAGTGTAACATAAATGAACGCTCATGGCACGCTCGGCAGCCGTTTCGCTAGCTTGATACGCATTAAATTTGGTAGTGCGTAACATGCCTGTATGACGAACATAAGTGGCAGGTGGTAACATGAAAATCATGGCATGCATGTCATCTACAACGCCATGTACATGCCACGCTCATGGTGCGCTTGCGTCCAGTTCGCTAACTTGATCTACACCAAAATGGGTATTGGGCGACGTGACTATGACGAACATAAATGGCAGGTGGTAACATAAAAAGCCTGACAGCATGTCATATACAACGTGATTTACATGTCACGTTCATGGTGCACTTGCGTCCAGTTCGCTAGCTTGATATACACCAAAATTCGTATTGCGTGACGTGACTGTATACGAACATAAATAACAGGCCCTAACGATAACAGGCCCTAACAGCAGGCTTCCTCCTTGCTGGTTGCTTCGCAATGCATCGATTCCCAGAGTGCGTGAGATCTGCCAGTTTTTTTTTCGTCTTGCTTCCGGGCTAAACAGTGACACTTGTTGGCTGAGGGCCAAGGGTCTGCTGAAGCCCTCAGAATGTACACGGAGGCAGAGTGAGAAAATGCACCTTCACTGCGCGGAGTCCCGGGCTCGACTGCCGGCCACCGTTCCGCCGTGAGCGCGTGAGCTCGCGTGCCCGAGCTATGTATCATCATCACACAAACCAGGTGTTACACACACACTTTAAACCGGACATGATTAACAGTGTAGAGTTATAGCTGAGGTTAGCGCAGGCGAATATGTCGGTGGGAGACGACGCGAGTGACGTTAGCGCTACCACGACGACGTCACCCCTCCTCCCAGACGAAAGCCTTTGTTGGCACCCTTCGATCAACGAAGGGACGATCTTGATGCATATTTGCATCGATTTGAAAGGATCGCCGTTGGGCAAGGCTGGGAGAGGAGCGAGTGGGCCAATGCGTTAAGTCTTTGCTTAGTAGGTGAGGCCTTCAGCGTGATGGTCGCATGCAGGCTCAAGAGTCGTTAGACTATGCTTTGGTCAATAAGACTTCACTAGAGAGATTCCGACTGACTGCCGAAGGGTTTCGCGTGAAGTTCCACTCTTGTAAGCTTGAGAATTCTGAAACTGGCAAGTAGTTTGTACGCCGGCTAGCTAATTATTTTGATCGTTGGATGGAATTGTCAGATACGGAAAAGACAGATGAGGGCGTCCGCGACAGAATAGGGTCCGAGCAATTCCTAAACCGGTGCAGCAAAAAGCTGGCAGTGTTTTTGAAGAAGAGAAAGGTTCTCACGGTGGAGGAGATGGCTGAACAAGGTGACCAGTTTGTAGAGGCTGAAGGCTTAAAAAATCTAGAAAAAGGGGACAGCGACGATCCTACGGAAGAAGAGTATACAAGTTTTCGATGGAGGCGAAAATGCTGAGGCCCGTGTACTTAGATTTAGGTGGACGTTAAAGAACCCCAGGTGGTCAAAATTTCCGGAGCCCTCCACTACGGCGTCTCTCATAATCATATGGTGGATTTGGGACGTTAAAACCCCAGATAATATTAGAGTACACAGGTGAGGCTCCAACCATTAGACCAAGGGCACGGCAGCGATGTTGCCTGTGCAATCGGCTCGGGCATGCAGCAGTGAACTGTAGGACGAGCAGTTGTCGACAGGAATCACCAGTAATATGTCAGTTATGCCAAAAATGGGGCAGAAGGCTAACCAATGTGAAAGTAGACCCGTAGAGAATAGTGCCACGCGCGTATCTTGTTTTCACTTTTCGTGTATTCGGTTTTCGCCCACAAAGACTGTCAGTAATGCTCAGCGCAAACCACGCCTCATTTTTCGAGAAGCTTCGCGATTATTGTAGATCGTTTTGTTAAGATTGTGCGGAAGACACGAACACTCCAGCTTATTCCAGAGCTTGCGCGACAACCAGTGATAAGGCTGGAACATTCGATGACACATGCAAAAATGCCGACGCGCTTCACCGCTTCTCAGTTTATCGACAACCGACGCTCCGTGCGCCGATATCAGTGTACATGCATCGCTTGCTGTAATTTGTGTTTCCGTTTCGTGGCCACAAGTTCGGCCAGAAAAAGAGGTTCACCTCGAAGAAGTCTACTGCTGTCTTCGTCCACGTCACGACCACGTGACATCTGGTGGAGGTGCTGATTTATTTATGTTCCGTACGCCAACGAAAAGTCGGGAGCCAAGCCCACAACGTGAAGAAGAGACCGAAGCCCCCCCAGCAGCAACGGGCTCGTCGCAGGCTGCAAGGTTTCCAACCGGAATTCAGACTCTTACCTGACAATACAATAGCTACGACGACGAAGCATACCGCCACGATGACAACACCTGCGCAGCCTACACCCTTCCTGCTTCAGCAGCCAAGGGAGCCGCCAAAATTCCGGGGGTCATCGTGCGAAGTCCCGGAGAGCTGGGTGGAAGCATATGACCGGGTTGCCGTCTTCAACCAATGGAGCAATGAAGACAAGCTGAGGCCTGCGTACTTAGCCTTAGAAGATGTCGCTAGAACGTGGTTCAAGAACCAAGAGTCGACCCTAAAATCATGGAACGTTTTCTGAACAATATTCTTTGCTATCTTCGGTAGCGTAGTCCGCAAAGACAGGGCCGAAACTCTGCTTGAAATCTGCGTCCAGCTCTCCAGCGAGACTCCTCCGCCACACAGGCCCCGAAACTCCTGAAGACAAGAAAGTTGGCCTGCTCATGCGAGGAATTAAACAGGAGCTTTTCGCGGGACTGATGCGGAGCCCACCGAAGTGTCCAAGAATTTATCTCGGAAGCGACGACTATCGAGAAGACCCTGGACATGCGCAACCGGCAGTACAATCCCCGTTCGACACCACAGTTCACCGATATCCAAGGGCTCTGCTCCACCGAGCTGCGTGAAACGATCAGAGCGATCGTGCAGAAAGGGCTGCGAAAATTTCTGCCTCCATCGCCACCTCAAGTGGATTCCATTGCCACGACGCCGGGAATGGAATCGAGCAATCCCTGGGCATTCCTCAGCAAGCAGTGTCACAGCCGCAGGCTATCAGCTACGCTTCTACTGTTCGCCGTCCCGTTACCCCTCCCCGACCTCGTCAAGAAGCCACTCCACCGCAGTTATGTCGCAAGACACCACCGCCGCCACCATCGATGTCATACCACCCGCCAACCGGCCAGCTCTACGCACCAAGGAAAAACCGACGTTTGGCACGCCTCTCACCACCATCCGCTCTCCTATCACTGCTCTGAGACCGGACACACCTACCGCCGCAGCCAGTACCGAGACATGGGGCTACGCGGATTCACCGTCGACGCGCCGTGTCCACAGCGGGGTGAACGGCCACACGACATCGCCGACTACCTCGTAGGAGGGCAGTGGAAACCCCGACGACCATCCCGATCGCCATCGCCAGGCCGCTACATGTCACCGCAGCGCCGCCAGTATGCCGGCCTTACTCGGGGCCGTCACGAGAGCCCGTATCCTGAAAACTAAGGGCAGCAACTGATGGAAGTGGGGTTGCTGTACGAAAAAATTACACCATCTCCCGCTAAAGGGAACCATGTGTAGATGTGAAGCAGCGGGCGCTAACGCTTACACTGGCGGCGGCGTTGACGCTGGCGCTCATCGCAGCGTTGCGCAGGAGAGAAAAGTGGGGAGGCGCAAAGCAGGCAGTGATGGAGCAGTGTTTCCTACTGGAATATGCCAATCGCTGCTAATGGGCAATGAGAGACAGAAGACTCCGACTGGACACAGAGACCCGCACTCCGCTTTTAGTTAACGCGCACGCTGCGAATTTTTATTGTTCAACAACGCACAGGAGAAATCTTCCACCGGCACCACCTTGGAGGTCAAGATCCATTGCCATATATACGGGATGGCCAGTGAACGGTTGTGCAGCGCGAGCAGTCGGTTTTTTCAACCAAGAAACTCGCTAGCAGACGCTGCCTGCGTCGGCGTCGCGAGGCGAGAGAGGGGGAAGCGGAGGAGAGGAGAGAGAGGGGGGTGACACGCATGCGCAGTGGGGAGTGTGAACGCCGTGGGCAGGGATGCGTAGAGGAGAGAGGGGGGGAGCGTAGGAGAGGAGAGAGAGGGGGGGACGCGCATGCGCAGGGGGGAGTTAGACGCCGCGGGCAGGGATGGAGAGAGGGGGGGGAATGTAAGAGGGGAGAGAGGAAGGGAGGCGCATGCGCAGTGAGGGTGTGGTTGCCGTGGGGAGGGATGCCTCGAGGAGAGGGGGGAGAGGAGGTTTTTTATTTTTATTTTTTCTTTAACTGTTTGCGCATGCGCAGTAAGGGTGGGCACGCGGCACACCACCACCACCACCACCACCACCACCACCACCGGATTAAGCTTCGCCATAAGATGCTTCACATCTAAAACTACCGAAGATCCTCCGCCGCCGACGACGACGACGACGCCGCAACGAAATCTAAAGAACCCGCCGCAAGGTGAACGGGGCTGTGACGTCGAAACTTCGCAGCCTGAAGAAGACCTGACGACGCAACGTGGAAGCAGCGGAACAAACCGACGCAGCCGTGATCCGACGCCACGACTTAACCACAACACGAGCTTATTACTATTGATGGCCACAGTGTGACAGGTCTCGTCGATACTGGAACCCAGTATTCTTTTATCAGTGGGCCGTTCGCCACAATGTTAAAAAAAGTTAGGACTGCATGGGAAGGCCCGGAAATCCGGACAGCTGGAGGTCACCTATTAGCGCCGGCAGGAACTTGCAGACGGGTCATTCCACGCCAAATGTCTCAGCCATTTTGGCGACCATCTCAAATGTATTCGGAAAAAGTCATGCTGATTCGCTGCATTGATAAAACTGAATTGCTGGGATATTAGTGAGAAAAAATCTTTTGGTCACGTGGGTGCCTTCCGAATTTCACAGAATGTTGTCTGGGTGTTGCTTGTGAGAAAATTTATTCTAAGAGTATCGTTTGTTGTTTTTACACCTAATTTGGTTTAAATATTAAGAAAAAGCGTTTGTGTAAGGTGTTTGAAGCTGAATAATATTAGTGCTTGTTTTCTGCCATATACGCCTCCAAGAATTCAACCAAAATGTTCTATGTTTGCATATTTTTCATTGCAATATTACGCCTTGTATGAATATCTGAGCAATTAAAACTTAGTCTACAAAAGGTATATTTTACGGAAAAAATATTTTCAGACCCCTTAAGTTTTCAGTTTGTACGAAAAAAAATCCCAAATTTCAGAAAATCGTTATTTTTGTCCCCATTGTGATGCAATTTGAACCACGTGGTGCTTCAATTAAAAATCAGCTTTATACATCAATCGAAAGCAAATGAACAGTTCTTCTTATGTGGCAAGTTTTATCATTACAATTTTTGTTTTAAGGAAGAAAATAATTTTTGAAGTTTCCCATTGACTGCTAGCTTCCCATTTCGTCATACGTATAGCTTCCTGGTTGAAGTTCTCCATTGTCGTCAATGGGGAAATTTCAAAAATTATTTTCTTCCTCAAAACAAAAATTGTTATGATAAAACTTGCCACATAAGAAGAACTGTTCGTTTGCTTTCGATTGAGGTATAAAGTTGATTTTTAATTGGAGCCCCACAGGTTGCAAATAGCGTCTGAATGTGGACAAAAATGACGATTTTCTGAAATTCGTGATTTTTTCACGTAATGTTTAGAAACTTGAGGGGTCTGAAAATATTTTTGCGCAAAATATACCTTCTGTGGAGTAATTACTTTACTCAGTTAGTCATACAAGCCGCAATAGTGCAATGAAAAAAATGCAAGCATGGAACATTTTGGCTAAATTCCTGGGGGGCGTATATGGAAGAAAAATTACGCTAATATTATTGAGCTTCAAACACCTCACAGAAACGCTTTTGCTAAATATGTAAACCAAATTTCATGCAGAAACGGGGAACTAAACTCTTAGAATAAATTTTCTCACAAGCAACACCCAGACGACATTCTGGGAAATTCGGAAGGCACCCACGTGACCAAAAAATTTTTTCTCTCCGAAATATTACAGCAGCTCACTGTTTTCAATGCAGCAAATCAGCACAATTTTTTTCGAATACATTGGAGATGGTCGCCGAAATGGCTGGGACGTTTGGCGTGGAATGACCCACCCGATAATCTCCATTAACAACCGATTTATCCCGCAAGCTTCGTAGTCCTACAGTGGTGCTCGAGAGACGTCATTCTTGGTATGGACTTCCAAAGTTTTCATGGTGCAATCATCGATCTGAGATCTAAGACGATAACGCTATCTTCAGAGAAACAGTACCACCGCACACGCCGCCAGGGAAGCTCGCCTTAAATGTGCTGGAAGACCAGGTCACCATTCTCCCTCGCTCCAGCGTCATCGTTACCGTCGGCTCACACAAATCACCAGAGCCGGAAGGCGTCGTTGAAGGTAGGTCACCACCTTCGAGAAAAACTTTTACCGTTTTGGTCCAAAAGTTATAATTATGGTTTTGGATTGTTGGGCTTCGGTAAATTTAAGCTTTATGATTATGAAATAGATAAAAATCAAAAACATAAAATTTATAAAAATCAAAATGTGCCAAAATATGCATGTTGCGCCAACAGTCATAACTAAAAAACTCTTGTTGCAATTCAAACGCGACTTGGCAACTACGTAGTGAGGACAACGTTCTGTGCATCTAACCTCCACGATCATCATATCCCTAAGCTTGGGTGCGTTATCATAAAAAGACTGAAAAAGTTGATATTTGGCAGGTTTGCTTTGCTCACAGTTGGCCACTGTACAAAAAGCTACCGCTAGTTTTCAATAATTCTGCTTGAATGCACAGCTCCACCTATAAAGAAACAGCACAAAATATTTTATGCGAAAATATTTATTAGAAAGACGGTTATCATTGTTCGCGTAACTGTAGGAAGCAAAAAATCACATTTTGAGAAAAATGGCTTTAAAGATTTTAACCGAATGTCTACGAAACAAAGAAACATTCAATAGACCTGAAATTCACCAGGCTTATAGCTTGGGACCTCTTTTGAAGCGGCATAATCTTCTTTTGAGCGAGATGAAGCACACATTTTTTCCTAGCTCGTTTCGTGTCTCCAGCTGACTCTCATCCCCGTGTTCCACAGTGGGTCCACACTTGGAATATTGATTCCCTAACTTTCATAAACGCTTCTGTTTCGTTCTATACTTCGCCATGTTTCATGAAGTACTATAAATTTCTCCTTGAAAACCCAGAACTAAGTCCAAGAGCTCGAAATGGCACACAAAAAGAACACAGACTGCCGAGTGAGATCACGCACAACTTAAACAATAGAGTGCCGCAGCCGAGTAGAGGAAATTTTAAAATAAATTGAAAACATCATGTTCTACAAGCTTTAGAATGTTCTTAAACACCTTAGCATTACGTAATATGTACCCGAAAAACATTTATGACGAGATGGTAGATGTCGAATCGGAATCCTTCAGTTTCGGATGTGTCCAGCAGGTGTTGAAAAAATGGTCATAACTTTCAAATGGCTTAATATAACTGCATTATTTTTTTTCTAAATCTTCTCGAATGGACAGGGAACTTGAAAATAAAAAATCCCAACAACTCAATTTTTTTTCAAAAAATGCGTTTTTGAAGGTGGTGACCCACCTGAAGGCGACAAGCACCAGTTGATTAACCGCCATCTTTCTGTTCCAAGAGGAATGGCCGCGCTGCGGCGAGGGAAAGGAACATTGCTGCTCACAAATTTCAGTAAAGATTACAAGCACGTGAACAAACGCACGACAATCGCTGTCATCAAAGAAATTGAGGAAGCCATCAGTGCTCTCGCCCTCACTGATGCTGCCGAGTCTACTCCGACCAACCAAGCTGTTTTACCAGCTTTCGACGTCAATCTGAGCCTTCCGACGCTTTAAAGAAGAGCAGCTCCAAACTATGCTCTGCGTCGATTATTGCTGCCTGAACAAAGTCACAAAGAGCGTAGGAGAGGAGAGAGAGGGGGGAGGAAACGCGCACGCTGTGGGGGTGTGGGACGCGGGCGCCGCTCCGTAGAGTAGAGGATTCCTTGAGGAGAAATTTCCCCATCTCCCGCTAAAGGGAACCATGTGTGGATGCGAAGCAGCGGGGTGAGCGGGAGAAACGTCGCCGCTGCCGTTCCGCGGCAGTGGCCCGGGCGCTCATCGCGGCGCTGCACAGGAGAGAGAATGAGGCGCGCGCGCTC
Organism: Rhipicephalus appendiculatus; assembly: GCA_030522465.1. Lineage (NCBI taxonomy): Eukaryota > Metazoa > Arthropoda > Arachnida > Ixodida > Ixodidae > Rhipicephalus > Rhipicephalus appendiculatus. Next base: position 1,458,255 of record JALIZH010032957.1, read on the forward strand.
CGTCATTTTCATAGCGCGGAACTACCATACCGCCCCCCAGCGGAGCATGCCGCAGTCGCACCACGTGCCGTGCGCGCCGCTCCGTAGAGTAGAGGATTCCTAGAGGAGAGAACGGGGGGAACCGTAGGACAGGAGAGAGAGGGGGGAGGGGATGCGCATGTGCTGTGGGGGGTGTGTTATGCAGGACGGGGGGCGCCGATCCGTAGAGTAGAGGATTTCTAGAGGAGAGAAAGGGGGGGGAGCATAGGAGAGGAGAGAGTACCTGTCGTGGGCGCCGCTTCATAGAGTAGAGGATTCCTAGAGGAGAGAACGGGGGGTGACCGTAGGAGAGGAGAGAGAGGGGACGCGCATGCGCTGTGGGGGTGTGGGACGCGGGCGCCGCTCCGTACAGTAGAGGATTTCTAGAGGAGAGAAAGGGGGGAGCGTAGGAGAAGAGAGAGAGGGGGGTACGGGTCGCGCATGAGCTGTGGGGGTGTGCCACGCGGGACGCAGGAAGGAGGGACAGAAAAAGCCCCCCGCAAGCACATGCGAGCACGATAAAGGAATGGAGTCAACGGGACGCGGGCGCCGCTCCATAGGGTAGAGGATTCCTAGAGGAGAGAAAGGGGGGGAGCGTAGGAGAGGAGAGAAAGGGGGTTTGGGACGCTGGGCGCGGGAAGGACGGAAGGACAAAGCCTCCGCATACACATGCAAGCAAGATTAAGGAATGGAGTCAACATGGACGACAGACACCACCGGTAGTGCGTGTTATTCGTTGCTTGCACCCACCACATGCCTAGCCATTGCTAAGCAGCCACTCTGTACTCTCGGCTATGACTCTGGTAACGGTGGTGGTGGTTGAAGGCCGTATTGTACTACAGTGTTCTGGTTCGCATAGTGCGTGCTTCCCTACTTCATGGAAGTGACCGGACGCGGGACGCGGGAGGGATGGACACAGCCCCGAGATCCTTCGCAACTAAAAAGGACGCGTATCCCCTCCGCACGAATAGACGACACCCTAGATCGACTCCACAACGCGAAGTACTTGTCGTCGATGGACCTCAAGATCGGCTACTGGCAAATCGAATTCGACGAGAGGGACTGAGAAAAGACTGCCTTTATAACAACAGACGGCTTCTTCGAGTTCAAGGACATGTCCTTCGGTCTTTGCTCGGCAGCTCCGACCTTTCAACGCGTTATGGATACAGTACTAGCAGGCTTGAAATGGCAGACTTGCCTCGTGTACCTGGACGACGTTGTCGTATTTGCCTCAACCTTCGACGAGCACCTCCGGCGCCTTCAAGCTGTACTTCAAGCAATCAAGAGTTCCGGACTCACCATGAAGACAGAAAAGTGCCGCTTTGCGTACGAGGAGCTTCTGTTCTTGTGTCACGTGATTAGGAAGTATAGAGTTTGCCCAGGCTTACAGAAAACAGCGGCCATCGCTGCCTTCCCGCTGCCCTCCGACAAAAAGGCCGTACGCCGATTTTTTGGTTTGTGCACCTCTTACAGGCGTTTCGTCGATGAATTTTGACGGATCGCTGAGCCACTAATTCACCTCATGAAAAACTACGTGGAATTCAAGTGGGAAACAGCACAAGTCGAAACATTTCAAGAACTGAAACGACGCCTGGAGACATGGAAATCTATTCCGACGCAAGCAGCGTAAGGTTCGCAGCCGTCCTAGTGCAGAGGATTGGCGGACTCCAAAGGGTCATCAGTTATGCTAGCCGGTCACTATCCAAGGCGGAAGCCAACTATTCAACAACAGAAGAAGATTACCTTGCCATAATTTGGCCTACATCCAAGTTTCGCCCCCCTACCTCTACGGCAGATGTTTCAAAGTTGTGAGTGACCACCAGGCCTTGTGTTGGCTAGATAACTTGAAGGACCCTTCAGGTCGCCTCCCACGGTGGAGTCTGCGACTTCAGGAATTCGATATTACCGTCGTTTACAAGTCCGCACGAAAGCACTCTGACGCCGACTGCCTGCGCCGTGTCCCTGTTGACCAACCGCCGCAGGACGATGAGGACGGTGACTTCTTGGGAACATTTAAGCACCGATGACTTCTCCAAACGACAGCCAGCCGATCCGGAACTTAAGGGCCTTGTGGAATACTTCGAGGGCAAGACCACCGTTGTTCCAAAGGCATTCTAGCAAGGATTGTCATCGTTTTTCTTGCGGAACGGAGTTCTCCTATAGAAAAACTTCTCGCCAGTTTGGGCCAACTACCTCCTCGTTGTACCTTGCGAGTTCTGTCCAGAAGTTCTGGGTGCTCTGCATGACGACACGACTGTTGGACACCTTGGAATTTCCCGCATGCTCGCAAGGATACAAGAAAAATATTACTGGCCTCGCCTCACTGCTGACGTCAGCCACTACGTAAAGACCTGCCGAGATTGTCAGTGACGGACGACACCGCCGAATACGCCAGCTGGACTTCTGCAGCCCATCGAGCCACATCGCCGGCCGTTCCAGCACATCGGCATGGACTTACCGGGGCCATTCCCGACGTCGAATTCCGGAAACAAGGGGATCGTCGTAGCTACTGACTACCTCACCCGCTACGCCGAGACAAGGGCCCTGCCCCAAGGCACCACTGCCGCGGTAGCAAAGTTCTTCGACGAGAACAGCGTCCTGCGTCATGGAGCCCCAAAGGTTCTCATTACCGACAGAGGTGCGACCTTTACCGCGGATCTAACTCAGGCGGTCCTGAGGTACAGCCAGACAAGGCACCGTCGGAGCACCGCCTACTCGTACCACCCACAGACTAATGGCTTACCAAGCATCTAAACAAGATCATCGCCGACATGCTGGCCATGTACACCCGCCGGGCAAACAAGTCGGAACGGGCGAGCGGCGACCGGAATCAGATAAAACAGCATCGGCGCGCCGTCTAACGTGTGACGAGACATTGCAGTGCGCGTGCGCATCCTTTCACGCTCGTAGCCATGTCTTTTTAGGAGCTTGCAGCAGGCTAGCTGATTACATGTAGCGTTTTGCGGTAGGGGTCACTTTCTTTGTTCAGTCCGTCACGCGCTAAGTTTGACGGTGGCGCGTTGGCAGGGAGCGGTACACCGCTCGCTTCGCATTTATAGACAGATCACGCAAAGCAGCCGGACCTTGTCTTCTAATCGCATGCTAGTAAAGTGAAGCATATTTTCGGCTAAACATCTGTTTGTTTTTGGTGCCCTCGTTCGCATTTCTGTACGCTTAAAAAAATGCCACCACCTCCCCGAAGGAAACCGTGAGGAAATGCGAATGCACTTCGCGCGCGCTTCACTCCATTTATATACGGTGGTTGTGGTTCGAAGAAGGAAAAGGCGCCTAATTTCTGCAGCCCAGTCGGGAGCACGGCGCAGCGCCTGTTTTTTTTTTTGTCTTTTTTTTAGTTTTTTATTTTTATTTTTTTTTATTTTTTATTTTTTTTCTTTATATATGTATATACATGCGAGCGAGCGGACGGGAGAGTGGGGCGCAGGGAGGAGAGAGATCGAACGGCGAGAGAAGGAGCGGCGAAGCACTGCACCTACCCTCTCCTACAGTCTCTCCACACACGCGGGAGCTCCACCGAGCTCCCGCGATGCGAGCGCCCTCACACACCAGAGCGCGCTCCTCCTCTCCACTCACTCTCCGCTACTCCGCCCGCACCACCTGCTCCGGTTGCTAGGGGCGAGGATAAGCGCGCGCGCCCGCAGCTGTTGCTATGGGAGAGGGAGTGAGAGCGGAGAGATGCGGACACCGACGCCTGACATAGCCCGACTAAGAAATGCTATCGCATTTAAAAAAACATGCGCAGAAGGGAACTAATGCTGCATATGTGGCACCGGTCTGTCACTGAGAGAAGATTTATCAATAAAGTTGTTTCCATCCATCCATCCATCCATCTTGTAGATCATGTAAAGTGAGCAGCGCGCGCTTCACGCCACCCGTGCACCCGTCGAACTGAGTGCGTGAAATAAACAAAGAATGCTCCCCTACCGCAAAACGCTGCATTTATTTAGCTATTCCGCTGCAAGCGAGTACAAACACATCTCTGCGAGCGTGAAAGGACGCACACGCGCACTGCGATGTTCCGGCAGACGTCAGACGGCGCGGCGAAGCAGTTTTGTCTGATTGCGGTAGCCGCTCGCGCGCCCCGACTTATTTTGCCCACAGGTGTACGTCGACGTTGAGCTCAAGACGTGACATGCCAGTCTTCCGTAGGTGACCTTCGCGTACAACACGGCCATACAAGGAACGACGCAGATGACTCCGTGCAAGTTCCTCTATAGACGGAGCCCAGCAACGATGCTTGACGCCATGTTATCAAACGTCACCGACGAGGAAAACACCGACGTGACCGCCTACCTACAGCGCGCCGAAGAAGCCCGACAACTCACACGTCTTTGCGTCCAGTGCCAGCAAAAGACCGACAGCCGTTGCTACAACCTTCGACGTCGCCATGTAGAATACCTGCCCGGCAACCGTGTGTGGGTCTGGACACCAATACGACGACGTGCACTCTGTGAAAAACTTCGGCGATACTTTGGGCCATACAAAGTGCTTCGACGTCTAGGCGCTCTAGACTGCGAGGTTGTCTCGGGCGCGATGCGTGACCAGAAGTCGTCCATGTTGTGCGCCTCAAGCCGTATTACTCGCGTTAGCGAACCCGAGGACTGTACTTTCTGCTTTAATATTTTACTTTCTTGCTTTATTATTGTACTTCCATGTTTTGTTAAAGCATCGGGACGATGCCTTTTCAGAGGGGGGGCAATTGAACGCCCACTCCTTTCTTTCTATGTTCGTGTTAACGTCCCATTGCAATGTAACTGTTGCCTTGCGCAAAGCCACCCGAATGACTGGGAACTATCTAGAGAATATTAGAACCACCCGATCAGATTAAGTGCTCAACGCCTACATCGTAGTTAGTTTTGGAACTTACGCGGCCGCTAGTGATAACGCTGGAATCTACGATGATACATGTATAAAGGCCGACGGGCTTCACCACTTGTCACTTTTTTCGACGGCCGACGCTTTGTTCGCCGCTATCAGCGTACGTACAGCGTGCAGTGGTCGCTTGCATATTAGAGAGTTTTAGTTTGGCGTTTTTACGGCCCGCTCCGCTCCGAGTTGGCCCGCTAAGCCGCAGCGGAGCGGCGGATGATTTTCTCGTTTTAGTTGTGCATTGTCGGCAGCGGGACTAGCGTAGCGGATTCTTAGCAGCTACGGCGCCCTCTGGTGATGTTCAGCGTCGCTAAAGAAAAAGAGAAAAACATTTAGTCGCATTTATAAACCGAAATGAGAACGTATAAATTTATTTGTTCACGACGTATTTAGAAGAGCGCTTTAAATATGTTTTGGCGGTGTATATTTTCTTTACAGAGAAGCAAGCACTGACTTGTCGCTGCACGCACGCCATGTCGCTGCCCGCACGAGAGAGGGCGCAAGCTTCGTCCCCCTTCCGCTTGCGAAAACGGCAGCGACGCTCCGCGCTCCGCTTAGGCAGCCCGTAAGCGGAGCGTGGGCCTCGCTTCGCTAACCCGCCTACGGCCGTAGCGGAAGGCGCATGCGCACTCGCGTTCCCGCTCGGCTTAGCTGCTGAGCGGAGCGGGAACGCGAGTGCGCATGCACCTTCCGCTACGGCCGTAGGCGGGTTAGCGAAGCGAGGCCCACGCTCCGCTTACGGGCTGCCTAAGCGGAGCGCGGAGTGTCGCTGCCGTTTTCGCAAGCGGAAGGGGGACGAAGCGTGCGCCCTCTCTCGTGCGTGCAGCTTCAATGGTTTCAATGGTGAAGACAAAAACGGCGCCACGGCACTCACGTCAAAAGAGCAAACAAAACAAGGAACGGTTGCAATGGATCTGGAACGCAAGCTTGCTGGCTTTCGGGTGGCTATTATCAAGTCAGTGCTTGCTTTGCTTGCTTCTCTGTAAAGAAAATATACACCGCCAACATACTTAAAGCGCTCTTCTAAATACGTCGTGAACAAATAAATTCATACGTTCTCATTTCGGTTTGTAAATGCGACTAAGTGTTGTTCTCTTTTTCTTTGGCGACGCTGAACATCACCAGAGGGCGCCGTAGCTCCTAAGGATCCGCTACGCTAGTCCCGCTGGCGACAACGCACAACTAAAACGAGAAAATCATCCGCCGCTCCGCTGCGGCTTAGCGGGCCAACTCGGAGCGGAGCGGGCCGTAAAAACGCCAAACTAAAACTCTCTATTAACTTTGTTTCCCGGCCACAAGTTCCGGCAAATAAAGAGCTATGTATTACCGAGTTCTCCTGGAGTCTTCTGCACCGTCACGACCACATGACAGAATGGAGGATCCATTATATGATGTAATTTTAGGAAATAGGCCGGGTGTGCGAGGGGTAGATGACCCAGCGTGGGGGGAGGGGGGTGTCCATGCCAAGCAAGGAGATGAGAGCATCAGAGAAGAGAAGGCAAAGAAAAACCCAGGTAATTCAGAGGCTAAGGAGAGCAGTGGGAGCAGTGAAATGCAAATCAAGAGTAGATTGCCAAATCCAAAGAAGATAGGCGTATCCTGCAAATGAGTTCTGCCGAATCCTGCAAGGTGGCTGAAGGGTTAAGAAAGGGAAAATAGACAACCACCAGTTTTGTAGCACGAAGCCACAAGGAAATCCGTACAGATTTCTGAGAAAGAAAAGCTTCTTATTTGCCGAAAAATTCGTCCTGGCCCGGGGTGGTTGTCTATTTTCGGGTGGTAGTCTATTTCCCCTTTCACAGGTGTATCCTCAGAGGAACTGTTCAAAGATCAGAAAACAGACAGGACCCTGAGGTACGCAATAAACAGGATCGGGTGTAAACCGAGAAAAGAAGGGTATAGAGATGGAGTATCGTGTGAATCTAGCAGGAATTGGGTATTCCGATAGTTTTGTAAAAATGGACCTGTTAGACAAGTGATGGTACCAGCATGGTATAGGCAGGCAATTTTAGAGCATTGCTATGCAATTGGGTTTACGAGATCCGAATAGCCTACGCAAGGAAGTAACCAGACAGGCGTTTTGTCCAGGAAAATACAGAAATATAAGATACTTCGTGAAAAAAATCTGCCAGGAAAGTTCCATTGAAGTGTCATCATGATGTTGCGAAGTAGTGTAGAGATGATAGGCTAGTCTGTTCAGGACAATGAAATATGTGAACAATGACTGATGATCTTTAATGTATTTGTGCAATGAATCGTGTGATAGTGTGGTGGTATGACGAGGGAAAGCCTGTGGTGAGAGAAGGTGATAAGCCAGCCCGTGTACGAGGAATCACGAGTCACAAGACATCACCAGAACAACAGAAGACCGCAATTCTAAGGAGGAAAAATCATGCAGTTTTTTCAGAAAAAAAAATGTCAGTTTCCCCGCAAGGGTGAAGCAAACAACGCGGCAGCAACAAGCTGTATGTTATACGAAGTGAGGCTGGCATCTGACTCTTTTGGATCGCATGTTACGCAACTCTACAAAACGCTGCTGTAAGAGAGTACGGCAGCTCAAGGCACATTTTTCGCACCGTCTGTTCGTGTTGAGAGTGCACCACGTAGAATGATATGTCATCTGTTCGCTGCAGGGGCGTAGCCAGAAATTTTTTTCGGGGGGGGGGGGGGGGGGGGCACCTCCTTGATTTCGGGTGGGGCACCTCCTTTAAATTGTCATTTTTGATTATGTATGCCATAGCGAAAAAAATTTCGGGGGGGGGGGGGGGGGGCATGTGCCCGGTGTGCCACCCCCTGGCTACGCCACTGGTTCGCTGATGGCTGCCGAGATACCCAGACAACGCTCGCGCCAGTGACGACCACGGTCATAAAATCAAAGATCAGCTGTTGCTCCTCGAGGGACACCCCACCCCCTCACGTCTTTTCACGCTCGTTCAAGACGGGCGGGGCGTTTCCTCTTTGATTCAGCATTCGACAGACGGTCTACCAGGCGCGTGGGACTTATCGCATGCGTGACAGACATGGGCCGGCTCGTTTGATCTCCGCTTCAGCCGCGTTCGTCGCCCCCGCTCGCGCGCTTTTACCCACCGGTAGAACGTGCGATGCGCTGGGGGATCTTATCAATTTGGACATTATACGGGACTTGACGGTGACGGCAATAACACGTCGAGACTGTCCATATAATTGCTATCACAATCAAACTCTTTAAAAAAGCCGGCAGATCCCACGCACTGTGGAAATCGATGTAATGCGAAGCAGCCAGCAAGGAGCAAATCATGCTTTACATAATTTCCATGTCATGTTTTACATGTTAGGACCTGTCATTTATGTTCGTCGTACAGTCACGTCGCGCCATACCAATTTTGGTGTATATAAAGCTAGCGAACTGGACGCAAGCGCACCACGAGCGCGGCATGTAAAGGCGTTGTAGATGACATGCATGTTAAGATTTTCAAGTTACCACCTGCCACTTAAGTTCGTTATACAGTCATGTCACTGAATACCAAATCTGGTGTATATCAAGCTAACGAAACGGCCGCGAACGCTCCATGAGCGTGGAATGCAAGTCATGTCGCTCATGACATGTCATGAGTTCCATATTACCACTTGACATTTATGTTCGTGATACAGTCATGTCATTCAATACCAAATTTGGTGTATACCAAGCTAACGAAACGACCGCGAGCGCGCCATGAGCGTGGCATGCAAGTCGTGTCGCACATGACAAGTCATGATTTCTGTATTACCACTTGTCTTTTATGTTCGTCATACAGTCATGTCACTTAATACCAAATTTCGTGTATATCAAGCCAACGAAACGGCCGCGAGCGCTCCATGAGCGTGGCATGCAAGTCATGTCGCACATGACAAGTCATGAGTTTCATATTACCACTTGTCATTTATGTTCGTCATACAGTCACGTCACTCAATCCCAAATTTGGTGTATATCAAGCTAACGAAACGGCCGCGAGGGCGCCATGACCGTGGCATGTAAATCATGCTGTTCAGGACATTCACGTCATTATTTGCACATTACCACCTGTCATTTAAGTTCGTCATACGTCACTCAATCCCAAATTGATGCATATCAAGCAAACGAAACGGCCGCGAGCGCGCCATGAGCGTGGCATGCAAGTCATGTCACACACGACTAGTCATGATTTGCATATTACCACTTGTCATTTATGTTCGTCATACAGTCACGTCACTCAATACCAAATTTGGTGTATATCAGGCTAGCGAAACGGCCGCGAGCGCGCCATGAGCTTGGTATGTAAATCATGTTGTTCATGACATGCACGTCGTTATTTGCATATCAGCACCTGTCATTTGTGTTCGTCATACAGTCACGTCACTCAATCCCAAATTTGGTGTGTATCAAGCAAACGAAACGGCCGCGAGCGCACCATGAGCGTTGCATGTAAATCATACTTTTCATGACAAGTTAGTCATGATTTTCATGATATGACGAGCTAGTTATGTTCGCCATACAGTCATGTTATGCCATACCAAATTTGGTATAAATCGCATTAACGATACGGCCAGGAGAGCAGAAAGTTGGCGGCTAGATAGATAGATAGCTAGATACGCTCAAAGTCTCCGAACTTCGCTAAGAAATGCTTCGCATTTAAAAGGGACCATTATCATGAGTAAAGGGGCACGAGTCACGTGCCGAATATCTGCAAGTGGTGATGGAGGACGGAAAAGTACTCGATGGTGTGTAGCCCTGCCACGTCTGCGCACGTGAATAGTGGGTGAAGGGCTCGTGGCACGCGACCCAAGCCGTGGTGAAAAACCTCAGAAAAAGAAACGGGCTTGTCCTGTGGAGCGCAGAATGAAGGAGGTCGAAGAATTCAGCGTCGCAACCGCGACGAAAGCAGCAGACGCCCGAATCTGGAGCAGCGGCATGAGGGACCCGGGAAGTAGCCGTCGACCTTGGTAGACACCGAGCGAGGTGCCGGGGACCTCCGGCACCTCGTCACAGCAGTTCTCCTGTGCACCTGCAGCTCATCACCTTCTTAAGAGGACGGCTGTGACCCACACGACAGACCCCGGAGCGCCACGTCATCGGTTTGGCCGGGGGGGCACGTAGGACAGACCGAAGACGGGGTTAGGCCTGACCTGCCGAAACCCACGACGACCGGGTTTCGAGAAACGGAACCAAGCGGCTCACTCAACGGATATTGACTAACAGCGACCATATGACCGCTTCAAGGACTTTATCGACGGGACAGTGAGTCTTTGTCACCGAGCGGATGCCACGAACAGTGAGAGGTTCGATAAGCGCGCGACCGTATAAGTAGAGTGTACTAGAACAGGGGAATGCTCGGAACGGCCGCAGCACCACTCTAGAGACAGTGAAGCCCTAAGAGGGTCAATACGCTTGCGGCGCTGCGATCGGTAGTCGGCAATGTGTCCTCGTTTTAAGAGTTGCGCGCGGCTCCACCAAAGTGGTGCAGAGGTAGAATGCCCGCTCCCCACTCCAAAGGCATGGGTTCGAATCGCATATTTAAACTGCACGAAGACGGCAACACGTTAGACACATAGAACACGCACACACGAAGCCCACACACTGCGCTTCGTGTGTGCGCGTTCTATGTGTCTAACGTGTTGTCGTCGTCGCGCAGTTTAAACATGTCTTCAAAACCGATTAACCAACTAGCCCAACAACATGCATTACTTCGAGTCGCAGCTGTAGATGTTGAGTTTTTATTCTCTAGTGGAACTTCTTAGAGTAGTATTGTTTTTCCGTGTTTCTTAAATCTCATTTCAATTAGTACGCATTGCCCCAAAAGTAACTTGAAATGTGAAGTAAAATACAATAAATTCGACAATGAGCGTAGTTATTTGCAGCGCCGCCGCACGGCATTCAACAAAGACGTAAAGTATGGCTCCGAAATATTTGCGAATACGAGAAATCCCAGAGGCCATACTTTACGTATGGCCTCTCGGAGTGGATTAGAGTAGACTAAACATGACGTCGGAAAAACAGAACCGCAGCGTTCGGATAGAAGCAATAGAGAATTATATCGGGCAGGAAAGAGGGAAATATAAATTACACCATCTCCCCCTAAAGGGAACCATGTGTAGATGCGAAACAGCGGGCGCTAGCGCTTACACTGGCGGCGGCGTTGACGCCGGCGCTCATCGCAACGTTGCGCAGGGCAGAAAACTGGGACAGAAAACATGCCAATCGCAGGACAGAAAACATGCCAATCGCTGCTAATGGGCAATGAGAGACAGAAGACTCCGACTGGACACAAAGACCTGCAGTCCGCTTTTAGTTAACGCGCGTGCTGCGAATTTTTATTGTTGAACAACGCACAGGAGAAATCTCCCACCGGCACTACCGTGCAGGTCAAGATCTAGTGCCATATATACGGGGTGGCCAGTGAACGGTTGTGCAGCGCGAGCAGTCGGTTTTAAAGACGATAGTCTTTCTTGGGATCCTTCAACGCAAAAGTTTTGTTCTGGCTGTTTGTCTGTCTGTCTGTCCGTAACCCGATTCAGCTACTCGGCCAAAGTTTCAACACTCTCTGAACGCCCAGCCATCTTGAACTGGTGTTTGCGTTCATACTTGTGAACATATTCGATCAAAAAGCAAATACTACGCATACCTGAGGCGCAACATTAATATGTAAGTGTCAGGTCGTGTGTTCTTTTATTAGAAAATAGATAGGTACGCAATTCTAAAGACCCTAGTGTTTTTTAGGCTGCGCTGAAAATGCCACGCTGTGCACGAACTTTGACGCTTTGCACGAAAAAGCCCTGTGCCGACGATGAGGTGCTGCCGCTGGCAGTGACCCTTGGTCACGGTGTAATGCTCTTGGTTAAGCACAAGTTCATGTTTTAGATGTGAAGCATCTTATGGCGAAGTTCAATCCTGTGATGGTGGTGGTGTGCGGCGTGACCACCCTTACTGCGGATGCGCAAACCCTTTCCAAAAAATAAAAATAAAAAACCTCCTCGCCCCCCTCTAGGCATCCCTCCCCGCGGCGACCACACCCTCACTGCGCATTGCGCGTCCCCTCCTCTCTCCCCTCCTACGCTCCCCCCCCTCTCTCCTCTAGGCATCCCTGCCCACGGCGTCCTCATCCCCACTGCGCATGCGCGCCCCCCCCTCTCTCCTCTCCTCTGCTCCCCACCTCTCTCGCCTCGCGACGCCGACGCAGGCAGCATCTGCTAGCGAGTTTCTGTTTAGAAAAAAAATTATTTACACTATGTACAGAGCATAAATTATACATTACATATCAGTGTTCAGGGATACATTCACATTCTCACAATTCTACATCACAAAAACTAACACTTTCACATAGGGCGAACAGCAAAAGTCTGATCAACGTAACAACCAATGCACATGGCTCACAATTGACACAATAGAGAACAGGGTAAACGGGTAGGAGTACATGCTCTTCCATCGTGTACATCAACTTGGTGGTAGATTCGCCAGGACATGAGATACCAAGGTAGCAAACACAGGTCGAAAGGGCAAGGAGACAGGCACATCAATTCCGACCTGACGGTGTGGCCTAGCACCATGTTGGCCGAAAAACAGGTGTACCCGTTCATTCTCAACGTCGACAAAAGGGCATGACCAATGGCGCAGAAACTCGCGCTCCCCCCAAAAAGAAAAGCTCCTCAGAGAGAAACGCGAGGATCTCGCGCCTCATGCGCCCTAATATTGTCCATAATGCACGTCGACGGCAATTCCCAGCGACGGCTTCGCAACGGTTGCGCCAAAGGCTGAACAGGCCGGCAACTACTAAGAGTGCCGCGAAGTGCCCCCCGTGGGAACCGGCCGCTGGACACGAACCCTCTGACACTCTGCCCACGAAAACCAGCATGGACCGCACGCCAGAAAAGGCGGGCGACCACGCATTCGATCGTCGCATGTCGGTTGGCCTCAACCATGACGCAGTTGGAGCAAGTGGAGGTGCGTACCACCTGCCATCGTTGCAGCCGATCGCGAGTGAGGAGCAAGCCCCAGCCTCATCGCCAAACAAAGTCGCGGAGGTGACCCGGCAACGCCGCTGTGGCCATGTGCTTCCGCGGGCGACTCATTACCGCGTGCCGGTGTCGGGGTACCAAAGGCTGCACAAGGGCGGCCATTGTGTCCACCACTTTCGCTTCGGCTACATCGGTCTCGGGGCATGTAGTCTCTAGACGGCTGTGGAAGGCCAGGAGGGCACGATACACAGTCGGTAAATGGGAGGACTGCGGACCACATTTGATAGGACCAGCGGGCACTAGGACCCGTAGGGATGGACCTAGGTGGTAACGTGCTAGTGTCTGCGCAGGCGTACCATCATTATTTAAAACGCGCAATAAAGTGCGGAGGGACAGGATGGAAGCCGTAACGGCCACGTCGGGGAATGCGAAGCCTCCTCGGCTGCGCGATTGCGCTAACATGGGGCGCGATAATAATTCCGTACCACCAGACCAAAAGAACGAGGAGATTAAACGCTGAACTTTCTGAGAAACGCGGAGTGGGGGGTTTGACAGTGTGACACAAGTACTAAAATTTGCCGAGGTAGACCGATTGCGACAAGTACCGGCGTTCTAAAAGGGGAAAATCGAAGTGCTTAGCAGCATCTATGTTTTGTGTTAGAGCTTTTATAACCGATTCCCAGATATTTTCCTGTACACCGAAAGCATTGTAAGTGACACCTAGTATCTCCATGGTGGGAGACCATTGCAAAGGCAACGTGATGTTAATACGTCCTGCCGGGTTTCCAATGAAGAAATACTGACTTTTTGACAAATTTAAACGAGCACCGGAAATCCCTCCGAAATGGGAAAAGGCATTCAGGACGTGCTGCAGCGACTGTTCGCTGTGTATGTACAGAGTAATATCATCGGCATAGGCAGTTTAACTTCAGTGCGGCCAGGGAGGGGTAAGCCATGGATCTGTGGATCTTGTTCGATAGCCCTTAAAAAGGATTCTAAGGCCAGGACGAATAAGAGGGGGGGAGAGAGGACAACCCTGGCGGACTCCTCGTGTAACATAGAATGGGCGGCTCTCGCGCGAATCTAGGAAAATGGTAGTTTCGGAGTTAGGGTACATAGCACGAATGAGGCAGATGAACTTGGCAGGAAAACCGAATGCTTGTAAGACGTTGAATAAATAGGTATGTTCAACGAAGTCAAACACACTAAGAAAAAAGGGAGCCAAAAGCGGATTAAAAGACCGTGATTCCCTTCGGGTCGTCACTTGACCCCTTTTGGAAGGTAGAGGCAGAGAAAGAGAGTTAGCATTTTTAACGGAGTCAGAGCACTCTCGCGAAGCGCCTTTCGATTGGCTCCCGGGATGAAGGCGCGGCCATACATATCGCGCGTTTCCCGTTCGGCGTCGTTCTGGCGAGCCCGCGAGCCCCGACGCCAAACTGTCGCCGCCGGCGCGGCGCAGCCGCCGCCTCCGCTGCCTGCTCTCTCCCTCTCCTCCGTCTTTTGGAATACGCTGCGTTGGTTGTGCTGGTCGCTGGTCGCGTGTCTTGTAGTTTTCAGTTCGAGCGTTCGAGCGAACGTGCGTAGCTTCGGTGGCTGCACGCCAGGCTCCGTGCTCGAAGTGACGCTTGGAGTGAGGAATATTTTTGGAGCAGCGGAAACGGACAACATGCGCCTGTTAACGGTGAGTGTACTGCTTTCGTATGAACGAATTACACAGCTTTAGCTGGGCGTCTGCAGCAGCTATGCGGAAGTAGGCTGGCAGCCATTTCCAACGGTAGCCTGCGTCTGCGGGGCTGTTGCAGATGCCCATTTAAAAGTGTTACTTAACGATGCTAGCGCGTTGTTGTGCAAGTGACTGCAATCCCGTATCAAGGGCCATTATTTTCTGATCGCACATTCTGTCTGCACTGATGAAGATGGTCGATATCATTTTGAGGTGCGCTTTAGTCTACGTCATAATAACATTTCCATCGATACTTGATTGTGCAGCGGCTTCCGCGCGTGTAAACATGAAAAAAAAGTCCTCTGTGTACACGACACATAAGCGCACTGTATATAATGGCTTTTGTTGTTGGCGTAAAGGCGGTAGTTTTGAGGTGCAGATATAGTATGATGCTTTCAGCACGTACGCGGTAGTCGCTTAAATGTTTAGGACTCGCCTCGCCGATAACGGGAAAAGCTCTAGACTTTCAATGGCGCGCGTTGTTGCGGCCGCCGCCATGCGCACTTTTCCCTCGTTTCTGTTTGCTCTTTTCGTGTGTAGCGCATCACCATCGCCATTCATTATCATCATCGTTTACCAACACCGCGCCGCGCCTCTCGCGCAGCTCATGCAGAGCTCGAGCCGCGAGACAGTTAGAATGGGTTCACGCACCTGGCGGAACTGGACGCCGGCAGTTGCGGCCGCTCCGTTTGGCCTTCGCTCAATAAAGTGGCGAGACAGTGGCACGGCCACGTTGGCCGCCTTCACGACGACGTCTCTCGTCTCTGTCCATCGCTACAGTGGTGACCCGGACAACACGCCTTCGATGAGCGGCCGCTGCCATGTTTCGACGTCCCTACCCGCAAGTGCCACCGTTCAACCCAGTTGGCGGAGGCATCGCCATCGACGATGTCCAACCAACCCGACTCTTCATCCGACTCGTCGCTGTGCGCATTTTGCCACCTGCGACCAACATTGTCCTCGAAGTCTACTGCAGCAGAGGTTCGGGCCCATCACGAGCTACGGCCGACCGTGCATAATGCTGCGACGATGGCGGAAAATCCCGAGGACCGCCCGCCTGACTCGACGCAGGAAGAGCAGACCACCTCCGCCCCACCGGATACGCAGGCAGACAACCCGCCTGCCGCTCCGCACACGCGCTCTCCTGTACCTACTGACCAACGTTGCTCTGCGATTACAGCTAACGCACCTTCCCTTCCTTCCGGGTCCAGTGCGTTTCCCGTCATCCCTAACGTGCACCCTTCCAATCAACTGGGCCTCCAGGCGAATGACAGGGCCGATACAGAGGCCATGTGCTCCACAATTTCAATGCCATCTACGGCCCGTGACAACTGAGACGCCACAGGCCCACCGCTGGATGTCGCGACGCACAACATCTGCTCGGACTCGAACACCTTGTCGAGTGATCGGCGCACGCCGACGCATCACACGTCGTCAAAGGCCGGACAAAGCCATCTGTCGGTGCCCTCCGAGTCGGCTCGTCATCACGTTAAACCACGTCGCATCACGTCTGTACACAGCGCACGACTTGCGACTCTTCTGCGCTCTGCACGGCAGACCGTGCAGCTGCCGCAGCTGCTAAAGTGCTGCCGCAAACGACGTTACCAGTACCATCGCCACACCGCCTGCGTCGCCCGCCCACCCCGGCGACGGTCACACCGACGTACGGCTAAACCCGCTGGCCTAGACGTGCTACGTTTAGCTGCACCCGGTTTTTCAGACACCTTCGCCCGAGTGTGCCCAAGAACCGCCAGCATCACAACAGATTGTGTGTGTGCGAACTTAGTTGTGCTGCACTGTGCAATTTTTCAGCCCACTCCCGATTTACACGTTATAGTTTTTGCTTACTCCTTCCAAAAGTGAACCTTCGTCGCCGCCCTCGCCCGCTGCGCAACACTCAGAGCCGCCCACCAGAGACTTACTGGTTCCTGAATGATGGTCCGTGCACGTTGACGACTACGACTGTCCATGGACCCTCTTGGCTCGTTTCATGAACACTTCTGTATATACGCTCTCATTGTTTTTCAATACGGGTTGATTTCTGCGGGGGGGGGAGTAATATGTAGCGCGACAATCATCATCAGTTTGACTAGCCACCGCGCCGCGCCTCTCGTGCAGCTCATGCTGAGCTCAAGCCGCGAGACAGTTAGAACGGGTTCACGCGCCTGGCGGGCTGGACGCCAGCAGCTGCCGCCGCTCCGTTTGGTCTTCGCTCAATAAAGTGGCGAGACAGCGGCACGGCCACGTTGGCCGCCTTCACGACGACGTCTGTCGTCTCTGTCACTCGCTACACGTGCTTTGCCTACATCTGCGATGACGTTCGGAGTTATAACAAAATGGAGTGAGTATACGTTACTGTGGGAGCTATGTGCGTTAATTCTAGCATACGCCATGTCTGAGCTACTTTATGAAAGTTGTTTTACACGAAAACGGCAAAAAAAAAACACGGCTCCTAAGCATGCCTCTTTGCATTTGTTGTTTTCTTGTGAGCCTTCATTATGTCTGCGTAAATCACTTATTGTGTAGGTATTGCAAACTCTTACTATGATTCCATTTTCTCATTACGATATCACGTTCTTTTTTTCAGGTACGATTTTTCATGGCTGCTCACGCTGAACAGGAGCGACAACATAGGAAGTCACAAGTCTTATTCCTCCAGCCTTCACGACTTTTCGATTCTTAATCATAAGGAATAAATGTGGAAACAATGTGATACCGACATCTGCTGTTTATTTTGCACGTCATGACACTATGCACATCACAGTAACACATTTTGGTTGGTTATACTCATACAAGCATGTAAACGAGGAATACCTCAACTGCTTCAACTTTGCTGGAAATGTTGTGTTGTTTTGAGTTTTATTAAAATAATGCTAAAATTGACCTATCCTTTTTTTTTGCAGTCGCTGGGCACAACGGCAAGTATTAATGGAGTTGCTTAAAATGAATACTTCACTATTTCCAGCAGTAGTCGCGCAAAAGTAGAGCATGGGTCAATTTAGTAGCACGTCCCGTCTTCTTTCTGTGGTCCCTGTCTTTTTAGCGCTATGGCTTCAATGAACGTTACAAACCAACTAGCCCAAACGTCTGTTCTCTTCAATTTAGTAGCTTAAAATAGCCGTAGAGTCGCTTGACGCTTCGGTGGGTGTCAATTGACCCGCGTAGGAGCGTCACCGGCAAGGGTCGTCTGACTCCCTCAGAAGTGGTAGTGTGATCCTTCGCATAAGAGTCCTCCCATTCTTCTTAAGAGGGTCCGGGGACTCTCCTGAGCGCGCCGACTCTGACCCACCAAGAGAGTCACCGTGACTCTCCAAAGAGAGTCGTATACGTGGCAAGTCAGAACTCTCCGAAAAGAGTCAGGTATACTTTTTTTTTCTTAGAGTGAACGCCTTTTCCTGATCTAAGGAAACCAGTAACCCCTGGGCGCATCGTCTAATGGTGTAATGTATTATGACGCGCGTGAGCCAGGTATGACTATGGATGTCGCAGCCCGGAATGGAACAGACTTGGTGGGGAGCTATTAGCGATTGAAGAGACGGACTGATGCGACGTACTAGAATGTTAGCAAAGAGTTTGTAATCCGCATTGAAAAGGGTGATGGGGGGCCAATCTTCGGGTCGCGTGGACATTGGGTGTTTCTTGGGGACTAGTGTAATACGGCCTCTGTGGAAAGAGTTTGGGAGGGTAAAATCTCGGAAACAGTTACGAATGACGCGTGACATAAATCGGCCAATGATAGTCCAGAACTGTACGTAAAACTCGGCACGGAGTCCGTCAGGCCCTGGGGCCGAACGCTTTTTCATTGCGTCTAACGCGTTCTTTACTTCGTCATCCGATGGCGGTGATAGGAGAACGTCATATGCACCGCTGGAGCCGTGTGGTCTTTCAGCAGGGGATGCGAAGAAACGGGTCCTGGATAACTGACACTAGCAACAGATTGAGCCATTGACTAAAAGTGTTGAGTGAATGCGTGGTAGTCGCGCGAACCAGCGGCAGCTGGTGCGGTAGGGTTTAGCGAGTGGGCAGGCGAGCTTCGCGGTCGAAGCAGAGCTCTGCGTGCATACCTGAGCACCTCAGGGTGTGCACACGGAGCATGTCTACAGCGCCAAGGTGCAGCCGAGAGCGAGGAAGCGGGCATAGTACGTTGGTATCGTTGGACAAGCTCCTCTTGCCATGCACGCATAACGGGGGGATGGGCTGGGACCACGGTGAGCGATGCGTATTTTTTGTATTAAAACTGAAGCGTCCTTGGACAAACGGGCGCGAAGTGCCCTGCCCGACGCACTGCAATGGTAACGCCATTGCTCTTTGAGGCGGTCCCAATCAGCTATGTCCGCGCCTTACGAGCGATGCGCGTAACGCTCGGGACAATCCTTCCGTGGACTGAAGGTCCTGGAGAACGCGGCAATCGAGACGCCATGGTCTCTGAATTGTCGGCGTCCCCGCAGGGAGGTGGAGAGAGAGCATAACCGGGCGGTGATCGCTAATGTACACTGGTGTCGATGGCAACGACATTACCACAGCGTCGCGGACGAAGGCCATGAGGCCGGGGGATGCGTACACCCGATCTATTCTACTGCTTGACGCTGCTCGCCGCCAAGTATAGGCATAATTGCTACCATTGACACTTTGATGGATATCGGGCAATGCTAACTGCTGCACGAGACGTTCAAGTTCTCTGGCGTTCCAGTTTGACCGGCCACGACCCCGACCTCGTACGTCTGCGTGTGAGTCTAAGACGCAATTAAAGTCCCCTAATAGTACCACATGCTGAGAATCCAAAAGGTATGCATTCAGAGAGCGAAAAAATGCCCCCACCTCCCCGAAGGGACTCGTGAGGAAATGCGAATGTATTTCGCGCGCGCTTCACTCCATTTATACATGGTGGTTGTGGTTCGAAGAAGGAAAAGGCGCCTAATTTCTGCAGCCCGGTCGGGAGTACGGCGCAGCGCCTATTTTTTCTTTCTTTTTCTTGCATTTTTTTTCTAAAATTTTTCTTAATTTTCTTTATTTCTTTTTTTATTTTTTTTATTGTTTTTATTATATATATATATATATATATATATATATACGTGCGAGCGAGCGGACGGGAGAGTGGGGCGCAGGGAGGAGAGAGAGCGAACGGCGAGAGAAGGAGCGGCGAAGCCCTGCACCTACCCTCTCCTACACTCTCCACACGCGGGAGCTCCGCCGAGCTCCCGCGATGCGAGCGCCCCTCACACACCAAAGCGCGTTCCTCCTCTCCACTCACTCTCCGCTACTCCGCCCGCACCACCGTCCGGTTGCTGGGGCGAGGATGCGCGCGCCCGCAGCTGTTGCTATGGGAGGGAGCGAGAGCGGAGAGATGCGGACACCGACGCCCGACATAGCCCGACTAAGAAATGCATTCGCATTTAAAAATGCATTAGAGTTCACCTGACGCCGCCGGGCCGTAGACTGCGACAAATTTTATACGTAAGGAAAAGGCGTGCATTGAACGCCAGCACGCGTCCGAAGGCATCGAAGGATACATGATGGTCACGCAAGAGACCGCGGTTAAAAACAATGACTCCGACGCCGGTCGAACGCGTGCTGGCGTACGAAAAGAAACAATCGATATTGAATGCGTTTGAAAACGAGTACATCAGATAGCGTTAAAAAACATGGCTGATCCCTCCGTCAAAGGAATCGGTATAACACGAAAATGAAACGTGTATTCACATAAGTAGTTGAGCGTTTATTGTGCATTGTATCGCCACAAGGGAGAAGGAATGAATGCTGCAGCAACAAATTGTAATGTGACGTGAAGAACGGCAAGCAGCTCGAAACATGCAGCGCGCACCTCAAGCAGAAAGGACGCACGAAATGAGCATACACAAGACGAGCAAGGACTAACTGTCACAGCTCGACATTTAAAGCGCACTGCTCTAACTGAAAGACGCACAAAACCAACGCACAAGCATACACAGGACGAGCGCGAACAACTGCCACAATTATTACCGTGTGTAAGCGGCGCATTCGTAAACGCGGCCGCTGCGGCGAACGAAGGGACCTTCGTGCACTTTAACCACTGTAACTTCAAAGCGAACTTGCGGTGGAGCACAAGGCCTGCGAAGCGCCCGAATGGCCCGATCAGGAGATAAGCGCGCGCGCACGAGCGACCACGCCCCGTGGAGGCGCACGCTCATCCCAGCGAGAGGCGCGACGACCTTTAGAGCGCGCGCTCCGTGACACCTTCGCGCCATCTCGCTAGTGATGACGAAAACGCGCTGAAGTCGAGGAGCTCTGAGGACCGCCAACGGTATATGGTGTGTATAAATAGCTTGCCGTTAGCAAGCTGAAGAACGTACGCTCCCGTAGCCGAGTGGTTTCGCGCCGCGCGCTGCGGAGCGAGAGGTCGTAGGTTCGACGCCCGGGGACGGAAGTTTTTCTTTGATCTCATTATGTTAGTTTATATTTTACAACGTCATATCTGTGACGGAAATACGTCAGAGGAGCCGTGGTGGACCCCGGCATAAAACACTTTCGCGTTAAAAAGTTAGTTTCTTGCACGAACAGTAAGTCACAGGACACTGAACGTGCAAAAGCCAATACCTCAGCCTGTTTTTGTGGGTTGCGGAAACCATGAACGTTAAAGGTTATAATTTTTAAGGTGAGAGCCATGGCGAAAAAAAGAAAACCACTATAAAATCACGTAAGTGCAGGGGTACCTTTAGCAGGCGCGGTAGCGGGTGTCCCGCGAGCGGCTCAGTCATTTTTTACGGCCAGGCGACCCACCGGAAGCACGGAGCTTCCGGGGCCGCGTTGAATTCCGCAGGGGACTTCTGTCTCTGCTGGGGGCTTCCTAGTCGCTGCTAGATATCCGGTGGCGCTTGGTGCCAGGATTTTTGAGCGAGGACGGCACAAAGTCGTCTAAGCTGTCCCGGCTGACGTAGCTGGGGGGTGGCGTCTTCGTCAATTCTTAGGGCCGTGTCACTCGTGGTGCTGTTCGAGTCCTCGTTGATGGAGGCCTCGTCGTCTTGGGATGTAGTCTCCTCGATGACATGTGAACTTTCAGTTGACTGGGCAGCCATGTCATGAGCTTCAGATGTAGCATCTCCCATTACATCTCCTTCTGCGACGCATTCCCCAACATGCGCCTTGTCTGGCGAGGGCTCGACCTGCGGTTCCGCGGGAATGATCACGGGACGCGGGGCACTGGATGGGCCCTCAGAGCCTGGAGGGACTGCCGGGTCCGGGCTGGCCGGGGACGCAGTGGGCGTTTGGTGTAGCGTCACAATTCGCGCACCTTCGTCTTGGCCAGTGACCGGGGCTGGCGTTGACGAACCCTCGCACATGTTCTTAGACGGCGCTCCTGGCTGAAGTGGCGGGAATTCTTTGGATGCCGCCTCCGAGTACGACCGCGTGATGGTGCAGGCTACGGTGGCATGCGGGTCGCCGCAGCGGCGGCACGGCAGCGAACAGCCCTTCCCGCCGTGGCCATAGACGCCGCACCGCCCACAAAAGGGAGCTGTGCAGTTCATACGAAAGTGACCACTGTCACCACATCGACGGCAGACACGCTGTATTCCTTTTAGTCGCAAGTCACACGGTGGCCAGAGACTTTGAGGTAGTTGGGCACCGGCGACGAGGTCTTCATTTCGATGCGAACGTATCGCGTCCCAGTGGTCACGGTTAGGCGCGACCCCATGAGTGTTCTGGTGATGTGCAACACCTTCCCATAAGGGGACAGCGCTTGTGCGAGGACTTCGCTGGGGACGCGGCACGGCAAGAAAAGGACGGTAACTAGGGTGACTTGGGCTCCGAGTGGCACAATGGCGACGCGCTCTCCTCGGATGATGAGGTGCGACGCGTCTACGATTTGAGTCAGGGCGGCTTCGCTGTTCACAGTGACTTGGTAATTTCAGCCTCCGAAGTGCTGGACACAGTACACTTCTTCGATTCCTACTATTGAAGACTTCGCGTCAACGACGTCTTCGGGACTTGCACCCTCAGGGACGACGACATCGAAGGCTAGCGCCTTCTTCGGTTGCTGGCTTGCCATGGTGGGCGCCCGCCAGCTCAAGGACGCCCTGAAACACTAGCTACTCAGACTTTACTTCGCTGCAGTTGCGGTAGAAACCGACGGGTCGCGCTGCACAACCGTTCACTGGCCACCCCGTGTATATGGCACTGGATCTTGACCTGCAAGGTGGTGCCGGTGGGAGATTTCTCCTGTGCGTTGTTGAACAATAAAAATTCGCAACGTGCGCGTTAACTAAAAGCGGACTGCGGGTCTCTGCGTCCAGTCGGAGTTTTCTGTCTCTCATTGCCCATTAACCGCGATTGGCATGTTCCAGTAGGAAACACCGGTCCATCACTGCGTGCTTTGCGCCTCCCCAGGTTTCTCTCCAGCGCAACGCTGCGATGAGCGCCAGCGTCAACGCCGCCGCCAGTGTAAGCGTTAGCGCCCGCTGCTTCGCATCTACACATGGTTCCCTTTAGCGGGAGATGGTGTGATTTTTAACACGAAAGTGTTTTATGCCGGGGTCCACCACGGCTCATCTGACGCATTTCCGTCACGGATATGACGTTGTAAAATATAAACTAACATATTGAGATCAAAGAAAAACTAGAAGAAAAAGTTTCGTCGCCGGGCGTCGAACCTACGACCTCTCGCTCCGCAGCGCGCGGCGCGAAACCACTCGGCTACGGGAGCGTACGTTCCTCAGCTGGCTAACGGCAAGCTATTTATACACACCATATACCGTTCGCGGTCCTCAGAGCTCCTCAACTTCAGCGCGTTTTCGTTATCACTGGCAAGATGGCGCGAAGGTGTCACGGAGTGCGCGCTCTAAAGGTCGTCGCGCCTCTCGCTGGGATGAGCGTGCGCCTCCACGGGGCGTGGTCGCTGGTGCGCGCGCGCTTATCTCCTCATCGGGGCATTCGGGCGCTTCGCCCGCCTTGTGTTTCCACCGCAAGTTTGCTTTGAAGTTACAGTGGTTAAAGAGTGCACGAAGGTCGCTTCGTTCGCCGCAGCAGCCGCGTTTACGAATGGAGCGCGCCGCTTACACACCGAAGTAATAATTGTGGCAGTTGTTCGCGCTCGTCCTGTGTATGCCTGTGCGTTCGTTTCGTGCGTCTTTGTGTTAGAGCAGCGCGCTTTAAATGTCGAGCTGTGACAGTTAGTCCGTGCTCGTCTTGTGCATGCTCATTTCGTGCGTCCTTTCTGCTTGAGGTGCGCGCTGCATGTTTCGAGCTGCTTGCCGTTGTTCACGTCACATTACAATTTGTTGCTGCAGCATTCATTCCTTCTCCCTTGTGCCGAAACAATGCACAATAAACGCTCAACTACTTATGTGAATACAACTTTCACTTTCGTGTTATACCGATTCCTTTGACAGAGGGATCAGCCATGTTTTTTTTTCAATGGCGTCTCGCGCAGCGCCTTCTCTATTTTATCAATGCCACCCAAATGCGGCCAATTCCACGTAGAGTAGGCGCTGTCTGAGGCAAGGCAAAACATAGTAGTACGGCCGGCACAAGACTATCGTTTTTCGACATTTGCAGCGAAGCAGGCAGATATGTGGCCAATTTTTTCAACCAAGAAACTCGCTAGCAGACGCTGGCAGCGTCGGCGTCTCGAGGCGAGAGGGGGGGCGTAGGAGAGGATAGAAAGAGAGGGGGGAGAGGAGGTTTTTTTTATTTTTTATTTTTGTGAAAGGGCTTGCGCATGCGCAGTAAGGGTGATCACGCCAAACACCACCACCACCACCACCGGATTGAGCTTCGCCATAAGATGCTTCAAATCTAAAAGAGAAATCTTTCATCACAACTCAAGGGGAAGTTCCCTGCTCTTTAAGGCCAGGTCAAGGTGCCTAGCAACGCGAAACCAAAGAAAGAAATTTCCTCATGAGGCCGAATCGTGCTTAATATATGCGGGAAGGGACCACAAAGTGGGGAGCGCATACTGGTTGAATATCAAGGTAACCAAACAACAGCCAAGGAAGCAGTAAGTCTGCGGGAGATGTTGGGAAATATTTGGAAACCTAAATGGATCTACCGTAGAGACAAGTTAGAGAAGGCTGGATAAATACTAGCGTAAAACTATGGGGGGAAGGTGAGAATTCAAAACTCCTTAGTAGCATAAACAACTCAGGCTTAGATGGCTAATAAAGAGCTCGGCGGCAATTGCCGCCACCCCAATTCAAGGTGAGTGCTGCTAACATCCATTCATCCACCCGTAAAGCTTCTGAGGGTTGCGCCGCTCGGGGTGCTCCCTCACAGCAGCCATTTGGGAAATATATGGTGTGCATGAGGCCAAAGGTGCAATCAGAAATGGAAGTGAATCAAAGAACTGTGGAAGCCTCGCGTAGGGCGCTCACGGAGAGACGACAAATGAGGCTGTCAAGGACGATATGGGATAGGCAAGCTTTGAGGCAAGGGAAGCTCAGAGCAGAATGAGGTTGCAAGAGAGGCTAAGAAGTAATAAAGTGAGTAGATAGGGACAGAAAAGCTGTTCCGGTATTGGTATAGGAAGAGCGTTGACTCACAGTGGAGAAAGAAGTCAGAGTTTCACCGCAAGGTTGAAGCAATGAATGCGATAGGAACAAATTGTATTGTTATACGAAGTGAGGCTGGCACCTAACTCTTTTGGATCCGATCTCACGCAACTCTACAAAACGTTGGTTTAAGAGAATACGGCCGCTCCAGGGACACTCTTCGCACATCCTCTTCGCGTTGATGGCGCAGCACGTACGAGCCGGCCGCTGACGACGGCCGAGATGGCGAGATATCGCGCGCGCCAGCGACGACCGCGCTCGTAAAATCAAAGATTGCATTTGCTGCTCGAGAGACCCCCCCCTCCTCTTCACGCTTTTTGAAGACGAACGGCACGTTTGCTCTCTCCTTGAGCATTTGACGGCCGCTATAAGAGGCGGGGGGTCATAGTGCATGCGCCTCGGAGCGATGGAGATGGGCCGGCTCGTTAGAACTCCGCTTTAGCCGCGTTCGTCGCCCCTGCACGCGGGCTATTACGCGCGGGTGGAACGTACGATGCGCTGGGGGGATCTTATCACTTTGGACTTTATACGAGGCATGACGGCGACGGCAACGGCAACTCCGACGGTAAAAACCAGTCGGGACTGTCCATACAATTACTATCGCAATAAAAGAAGTAGGAGGCTTATCAGTTAATATACGGCTGCCACTGAATAAGGGATATGTGGGAACAAAGAGCATTAAGCTAGAACTTAGATTGGCGCAGAGGACTTACTGGATAGCAGAGTTGTGAAAAAATGGGTCTGAGTAACTACCTAAAGGGCAAAAACGAAATATTTAGGGAGGCAGTTTATGATAATTCAAGGGGAAGCGCTTTACGGTTTGAAGGGAGATCGGGTTGCCTTAGAACGCGTTGTTATGAGGCAAGAATCAGTAAGGAACAAGAACAATGCACATGCTGTGGGGAACATTAGGAAACGACGGAGCGCATCCTGATTGAATGGGGAGATATTTACCCAGTTGTGCGCTTGGGCGGGAGCCTACAGGAAGCCTTGGGTTTTAGGGACAATGATGGAGAGCTGAACAAGCCCGTGGTAGAAATAACGGATGGTTAGATTATTCGTGGCATGAAACTAGAGAGAAATGTGAAAAATAAACACTAGGAAAAATGACATTATGTCGTAAGGGGCAGAGAACAGGGCTGTAAATTCGTTTTTTTTTCTCTTATACGATCAATTTAATCGAAGAGACAAGGCATTAGGCCAACATATTTGTTTTTCTGTCGAGCCTGGTGGCCAAATCTCCCCACCCCGTTCCAAAGGGGACGATCATAGCATCTATCCATCCATACATTGAATAGGAAGGCGCCGGCTGGCTAAGGGCATTTCTCGTCATGATCGCCGCTGAGGAGGCTCGCCGAGAACGACAGAGTACGCTCGCCCGTGAGCAGCAATGCCGACGAAGAGCGCCTCCCGCCACCATGGCTAAGCGAGCACAGAAAGAAAGATTACGTAGATTGCTCAATCCTAGTTGAGCTAGTTGGTAAGTATTCATTCTAAAGGCTCAACCCTGCTAAGGAAAACAGAACGCAGCATTAAATGGCAATCACGTAAGGCAATCCCAAGGTGAGAACCATACAAACACATGCGAGATGCCGGTATTGAGCTGATCCCGAGGTGTGGGTGCGAAAAAAAAACTTCCGAAAAGAGACACACAGCGACAGCATTTCACTTTTCCAACATGTACTTAAAGTGAAGCTGCTCACAAGGTTTTTTTAGATGTGAAGCATCTTATGGCGAAGCTTAATCCGGTGGTAGTGGTGGTGGTGTGCCGCGTGCCCACCCATACTGCGCATGCGCAAACCCTTTAAAAAAAACAAAAATAAAAACCTCCTCTCCCCCCCCTCTCTCCTCTAGGCATCCCTCCCCACGGCAACCACACCATCACTGCGCATGCGCCTCCCCTCCTCTCTCCTCTAGGCATCCCTGCCCGCGGCGTCTACACTCCCACTACGCATGCGCGTCCCCCCCCTCTCTCCTCGCCTACGCTCCGCCCTCTCTCCTGTAGGCATCCCTGCCCGCGGCGTTCACACTCCCACTGCGCATGCGTGTCACCCCCTCCCTCTCCTCTCTTACGCTCCCCCCCTCTCTCGCCTCGCGACGCCGACGCAGGCAGCGTCTGCTAGCGAGTTTCTTGGTTGAAAAAACCGACTGCTCGCGCTGCACAACCGTTCACTGGCCACCCCGCATATATGGCAATGGATCTTGACCTCCAAGGTGGTGCCGGTGGGAGATTTCTCCTGTGCGTTGTTGAACAATAAAAATTCGCAGCGTGCGCGTTAACTAAAAGCGGAGTGCGGGTCTCTGTGTCCAGTCGGAGTCTTCTGTCTCTCATTGCCCATTAGCAGCGATTGGCATGTTCCAGTAGGAAACACCATCACTGCCTGCTTTGCGCCTCCCCAGTTTTCTCTCCTGCGCAATGCTGCGATGAGCGCCAGCGTCAACGCCGCCGCCAGTGTAAGCGTTAGCGCCCGCTGCTTCACATCTACACATAGTTCCCTTTAGCGGGAGATGGTGTAATTTTTTTTACTTTCATTACGAGAACTGCAAGGTGTCCACACTAAAGTGACAGTGGTAGGAAAGGACTTGATTTCTGCACTTATTCCAAGCAGTTACCACTCGCACACAGATCGTGTATAGTGGTTCACCGTGACATCTGATGCCACAGGACTTGCAGGATCGGACAAAACAATGAAACGAACGGACGAAACGCGGACAGAAACTTGTGCGGTTTGTGCAAATTCGTACGTTTCGAAAGCCCGCAGTTGAATCGAGCTCATATTTTCACCACCACTGTAAACGGTGTTCCGGGTGACATTAGACAAGATAAACCATGCTATAAACCACGCTATAAACCCATTATAAACCCTATAAACGCGCTATAAATACGAGCCACATTATTCCCAGAGTATCCTAAGCTTATTGTATATAAATTACCAGCATAATAGACAACAAGAAATCTGTGCCAGTGATAACATATCTGGACCTTCCAATAAAGTGCCGCAGGAGCGCGCTGAGTCGGTTGCCTCGAGCTAAACACAGCCTTTGATTTCCCCGAAGGATCTGCTGTCCACCAGAATGCTGCTGCACGTAAAAAATACACCCAACTTTGTAGCTGTCCAACACCGAGTTCGCAAAGCCATGGAACTCAATGTCGGCAAACCACCGGTAAAAGCCTACCGTAAAAGGGTGCATTTTTTTTTCAATAAGTCTTTGCCTGAAGGACAATCACAGTAGCAGCCAACGTACGTGTTACTGAGATGAAAGAGAGATGACCAAGCCGTTCTTTCTAGATTGTGAGTCGTGACCGTGAATTGTAGACAATAAGTGTAACAGTGCTTCATCTTCTATGCTGCAGTTTACGTTGCACGAAATATAACTGGTGAAATTTATCGTCCATAGTTCTAAGGATGCCTCCGCGTACGCAAAACCACCTGGTGCTGTTGCCAGCCATTGTCACATTAAATTTTGACGATAGCGGAGGCCTTATGTATCTTAATAACTGGCCCCGCTCTAAAGGTGATGCCATATGCTTTTACAGACTTTCGTTCACAGAGGTTTTCCTTTAAAAGAAAGTCGAACCGTTAAACTGCTTGGTTTTCAGCGCTTCTTTTCCTGCTCTTGTCATGGATATTTTGCAACTTCACGAGGTACTCTTAGTGCGATGTACTTCGCTACTCTCGCCGTCTGTACCCACCTGCTGTCGCCGTCTTGAAGCGAGTGTTCACGCCGCGGCGGCAAGAACCGGTGACGCAGCACCCTGTTATGGTGCTGGTTGCTGCAGTGGATCATGCGTCTCGTAAGGCCCACGTGACCATCCAAGTAGTGACGGAACAAGACTGGTTCAACGGCGACGTCGTCGTCAGCCTTCACAACGTAATGGAGGCGAGGGCAGTGCACAGTCACCCAGCGCAGTCCCGCTAGGAATTTGGCCGTCAACGCCACATAGTCATCGCTCCTGTTCAGTCTAAATATGTCGCCAATGACGGCAGCCTCGAGGTCCGTCCAAGCGTCGGTTGCGCCCTCTGGATCTCCCGTATCTTCCAGACCAATCAGGAAAACGCCCGTCCACTTGAAGAATTCCCTGTAAGAACAAATGGACGGGTGTGATACGTGTGACATATTCGCAATCAAAGGCGTTGGAGAAATTACATGTGAGAGAACTAGGATCTTGGCTGCCATTAAGTGACGGAAACTAGCGAAAGGTGACGGTACTGCAGTTCGCAGGGTAAGGAGTGAGTCCGCAATGGATATAATTAAACAGTTATACTGATCACGATTACGATTATAATGCTGAATTCAGAGACAAGCCGGCATTGAAGGCCGGAAGTTACAGTAAACGTATTAACGCGATAGTGGTAAAGAGCTCGTTTCGCAGAAATTCCGGCGTCAGCGGCGGCGTCGCCGTCGGTCACCGCTTAATCGCTTGAAACTGCTTCGAAAGAAAAAAATACTATATAAATGTCATGTAGTAAGAGCATGCAGTCTCCTTAACGCATGTAATGTTGCGTGGAAGAAGCAGAGAGTCACGCCAGGAGTCAAAACATGTGAATTGCAGAACGAGTTGGTGTTTTGAAGGCCCAACCATTGCAACGCGCTCAGACATACTTAATCATCATCGTCAACAAACACATGAACAAAGTGAGCAGCTGCGTAGGGGTTGCCTTACGTACGCGTAGTGCACTGTCAAAAATCTGGGCCCCTGTTTACGTAAGAAGCTGAAGGTAAAGTGTCGCCGAATACTTTTCCTTTTCCAAATTATTACAATTTCCTTAAACGGAGTCTCCTTGAAAATCTTGTACGTGATATCTCTTAGAGACGTTATACGTAATGTCTCCTCGGAACGTTGTACGTAATGTCTCCTAGAAACGTTGTACGTAATGTCTCCTAGGAATGTTATACGTAATGTTTCCTAAAACGATGTACGTAATGTCTCGTAGAAACGTACGTAATGTCTCCGTATGAATGCCTTACGTAATGTCGCCTAGAAATGTTGTACGTAATGTCACCTGAGGAATGCTGTATGCAATGCTCCTTGGAAATTTCGCCTGTAATGAGGAACATGATGTGCGACACAGTGATTTTGTTGCCTTACAGTCACCAATGCACACAACTTGACACCACACTGTCCCTAAAAAGTAGTAATAATGAGTGCTGTGTGGTGAAGAAAGTAACGGTGCCTTACATGCAGCTACCGCAACGGTTACTGACTCATGCCAGCAGCAGCTGCTACTTAGCTACGAAGTTGTTGGAGAGTGGATAAGCACATTACGTAGTGATTGCGACGAAAATTTACATGGATGCTTAAAACAACAGTCACGAGGAAAGACATACATGTACACACTGCCCCTTTTGACACTTATGTCGGGCTACAAGTGAGATTGTATTTTGTCGGTTACTTCAATGACAACTCAAGTGTCCTGGCACCACATAAAAATTAATTGTATGTAGTTTGGCTTTATGAAGCCAAGGGTCTGACAAAATCTCATCTGGTCAGGATGAAACTGGTGCAAATATAGTTGGACGCCAATCATATATAGCCTGGTAATGCAAGAAAACATATTGCTGTTCAGCCATAACAAATAAATTGGCAGACCAAATATCATGGCACTTTTAGCCTCATATACATTTCAACAGGGGCTATGTGTGCATGTATGTCAGTCCTGATGACTTTTGTTAAACATCCAGTGGAAATTTTTGTCGCCATCACTGCATAATATATCTATCCTCTCTCTAACAACTTCTTAGAAGCAAAACAGAAGCTGCCGCTGGCATCAGTGAATAACCATTGCGGTAGCTACAAGTAAAGCCCCATGACTTTCTTCACCACACAACACATATAATACAGCTTTTTAAGCACAGTGGGGTGTCATATTGTAAAGCAACAAAATGCACTATTTGGCGCATCTATTCCTCAGCAAATGTCATAGCATTCACTGTGGTTCCTACAATGTGTGAGACAGCGGAGAGCTGTGGCAGGAAGCATGCATACATACAACTTCTTGCCAAGTAAACAGTGAACATCCGAGCAGCTCTGAACGCACAAAGATGGGGTTTATTCTGCCAAACTGTACGAATATACCGTTCGCACCCTGGCTCATCTGGAAAGAGAAGAAACGAAAAAGATCAGGACAACTGAACCAAAAGAAAGAAGGCAATCTGTGTCATAATTGAATTTTGCATCTATCTTGCAAAATCAAACGACCCACACAGCAGCATGTTTTGAGTTTTGATGCATGCACAGCATGCTCAAACTCATAAAAGACAGGGCATGTGTTCCTAAAACTCTTGCACCAGTGAATAAATGTAGTGTTCACAGAAAAAAAAGACAAATGACTTCTGCGTAGACGAAATTCCAGCCACGAAGTGCTGGGCACTGTTGTGGAGATAATACCTTGGTGTGCTTGGATAGTATGTTGGCATCGATGGGCAAACTGTTTCAGGACACGCTGCAGAGCGTTCATGTTAAGCTTGCTCACGATTGTACAGGCATCTAACTACACGGCATAAGTGAGGGTGCACTTTACATTCTGTGGTACCTTTGAAGTACTTCCGAAACCATATGACTTATTAAAATGAGGCTGAGAAAGAAAACGGAATGAATGGCCGAAAGAAAAACAAATAATGTAGGGTCACACTAGCCCTATCTACGGAATATAAAATGAAGGCCTAAATGCTGCCATTACACAGTAACACTCAGGCTCCTAGCAATGTTTCTGCAGTATGCTAATGAAGACAATGGTGCTTAATGACTGAAAGCTCTTGTTTCCCATATATCTTAAAAAAACACACAAAATCATTTGTCAAATCTGAAACCCTACTTAAGAGTAACTCTACAAAATAAAACTCCACCTCAGAACAGAGAAAACTGAAGCTGATCTCTTATGCATTCAACCTTGGCACTCTTTTGTGTAGATTCGCACAAAACATCGCACAGTATATAGAGGCCCTTGGCAATAAGATGTGATGTTACTGAGTATCTTTTTTTCCTAAATTTTATCACTAATGCTAGGTATTTTAATTTATGTAGTTCATAATTACAACTAAAATGACGCTTTAATTGACCACCAACAAAGCAAACGGACTCTCCCGAAAGTTAACCTTCACAGAAAAAAAGCAAACTTTTCCCCCCTTTTTTCTGTACATCTCAACAATATAGTAGAACCAATGCAGCGATAGAGCTCAGTAACGAACAAAAATTATTTAAACAGTCAAAATGTTACCAACAGCACATATTTAAGACATGGCAATTACTGAAGCTTGCAATCGCGCACTAAAAAGAACAAAAATCCACAGAAGCTCAGATGCCCCTGGCTTTAAACACTGCTTCTCAGGATGAGGGAGCTTACATTATGTATATTTCAGTAGAAAAGTTTTTGAAGTCCTTCATAAGGAATGGAACTGTACACTGAAAAAAGTTTAGTTCGACAGCTTGATGGGGAAAAAACGTTTTCACTTGTTTCAGTTTTGATCAGCCTACTTTCACTGAGGAAGGACTGAAAAATATATGATAAAAAAGGAAATGAAAAAGGCATCTCAATGAGAGACAGTGACACAAGAAATCAGGTTCTATTGAGTCATTTTTTGTCCATCTTTGAGTGGCTGTCCCACATGAAAGTGCAGTCGGCTGCAGCCATTAACAGGACATAGCTTCAGGCATGCTTTCACCCACTTCTCTTTACTGTTGAAGCTATTGATATCATATATCATTAAAAATTTAGAGTGTATTTTTTGCCACCATTCTGGAAAAAAAATTTTTGCTCTATGGGTATGGGTTGCTCTATGGGTCTATGGGTTGGGCTTCATTCTGAGGGCAACGCATCCCAGGCAGCACAGCACATTGGCCCAATATTGTTTATACGCTGGCAAACGATGGTCCAATGAAGGGCCAGTCAATCCATTACAAAACCAACGTTGTCAGAGCCAGCCTATAAGGATGCCAAGAATGGTGCATCGTAGCCAGCCAAAATACAATATTGGTACTACCATTGTACAAGGACCGCAACAAAGGGCCGTCATTGGCAGCCAAAATACAATATTGCAAGTGCCATCATAAAAGGACGGCAAGAAAGTGCCATGGTAGCCAGCCAACATGCAATATTGGCACCGCCATTGTAGAAGGACGGAAACAAAGGCCCATCTTTTCCAGCATACATAACACATTGGCACAGCCATCCTGCAAGGACGGCAACAATCGAATACCGTTCACAGCCAATGTAAAATATTGGCAGTGCCATTTCATAAAGATGGCAAAAAGAGTCTATCGTCGTCAGTCAACAAGCGAAACTGGCACTTTCATTACTGTGTTGGCATTCCATTACTGAGTTGGCATTACTGAGTTGTATTACTGAGTTGACATTCGGTATGGCACAAAATACAGGCTAAATAGTCGAAGAAAATTTGTTTTACAGATGTTAAGCAATGTAAACTTAAATATGCACCAAGTGCTCAACTGAGTTTTCGAGCTGTTGGAAAGATTTTTAAGAGAAAGAAAACACAAAAGAGAACAAAATTGAACTTTACAATTCTCGTTAAGATAACGTTAATTGTGCGATACAGCCAGCATATACACCGCAACTGTAAAAACAACAAGAAACCTTAAAACATTGCCTTTACAATGATTGACGCTGTATAATAGTAATAATAATGATAATAATGATAATAATAATAATAATAATAATAATATCGGCTTTTACGTCCCAAAACCACGATATGATTATGAGAGACGCCACTGTATATAGATAGCGTTCATGAGTTAATAGAGCAGAAAAATTCTATTTTGTTTCGCAATGGGCGTTTTGCACTGGCACGACGTTTGTGCGTGCGCTCGGAAATTGTTCTGACGGCTTTATTAGCGGTGAACAATCAAAACATTTCATGTTACTTCAGCCACACCACGTATTTTAGTGTTTGATACACGACTGGTTAGATTACAGTATCGTAGCTCTTTTTTGTGTGCGCGCTACAGCGATGCGCTGTCCAAGACTGGTATCGCTTGCAGAATCTCCAAATGAGGGATCAGTTACGTTTTCACTATCAGCGCTTCACACAACAAGACGTGCTCACTTCAAATAAATGTTCTCGGTGTTCGGGAGGCCGGAGAAGCAGTGCGAGGCCATGTTTTTGGCTCAGGAATTTTACGTCTTCTCCTCCCGGCAGTGGGGTAGCATGGTGGCGGCTGGTCATAAAACACTTGTCACTTGACGGCTGCTCCGCCCACGACGGTTCGACAGCGGTTCTGAGCTTTCACTGCCTTTGAAAACGAGGAACGGGAGGTGGGGGGGGGGGGGGGCAGGGCACGTATGTGGCGGGAAACGACGGGACCGAAGATGCGTACGCGTTTCGGCCTCTTCTGGCCGGCGGCTATCCTTTGTTAGTCGGCGGCGGATACTTCCCCTCGCTTGAGCTGCCCACATCAGCGGCCGCGCGCCCTTGTGCATTCAGTCAGGAGTCATCGGGAAAAAACGGACTTGGATGCCGAGGCAGGATGACGTTCTACGGCGACGCTACAATGAGAAAGCAGCTGCCGTGTGCATCTTTGGACTTGATTGTTTTGACTTTTGACAAGCCATCAGCAGATGAGCGCCGATGTGTTTTGAAAACTCGCAAACATTCCGCTGGATATTTGTGTTCGGATCGCGTTCAGTAAGCCGTTTCTTTCCTTTATTGCATGTTACTTTCCGTGTTTTTCGTATGGAAATATGTGCTCAGTATTTTCTCTAGATATTTTACTTTGTGAATATCCATATGCTGGGCTTTGTTGTGTGCGTTGAAGTTGTTAAGTGCTCACCCTTAGCGAAATTGTCAGCATTTGCGTGTGTTATTTGGTTCCTTTATCGCGTTGTTGTGCGCCAGCTAAGCATCCGTTTTTCATGTTCCCTTCACCGCTTGTTTCGCGCAAAGAATTTCAGGATTTATAACACTCATATTCTCAATAGCTTCAAAGTTATCGCAGTCTTTCAACCTCTAGCGGAGTCACCGTTTAATAAATAAATATGCCATGTACTTACTCGTAGTTCAAGGCGGATATGAATCACAGTTGTGTCGAATGCCTGTTCAAGCGCAGACGTTCGTGTATTTCATTTTATACCACACTTCGCTTTTCACTCAATTCCTTTTGAGCTTTCGGTGTACTTACAGCTCAGATAAGCCCTAACAGAGAAAAATTTTGATTGTGTGTGTTTGTGAGTGGTGCCGTTTTGCGATTAGTAATATAAGATCTTTATTCTAAATAATTAGTGCCGGTTCTATACAGCTGTTACCTCGATCAATCAGTAGAACAAAGCGCGAAATGCGAAATTATTTCCAAAACTTGCAATATATTTACCATATGTACACTCTGTACATTCTGAATAAACTTCTGATTACTCTCAGCATTTCTAGGTCATTGTTCCTACTGCCTACCTAAATGCAAAAGCGTGGGCAACACGCATTCATTTACACGCACACAAATCTACCTCATGTTAAACTATACATTCAGTGGAAAACGTCAGAAAGATATTGGCGTAGCCAACGAAAAGGCCGGCCCGGCAAGAACCGGCGTTAAACCCTGGAAAAGAACGAATGATGGCGTAGCCAACGAAAAAGGCAGGCAATCAATATTGCAGCTGCCAATATTTATACAATGTTGGCGATACGTACGACGGACAATGTTGGCTTAAGCCATCTTTACCATTATTGGCGATATGTTGGACGTACAATATTGGCTGCAGCCATCTTTGCAAACATTGGGCATTCATTGGCTTCCAAAATTGGACCAATGGACATTTAGGTGTAGCAAAACCCGAAAATCCAAAGTAGGACCAATATTTCTGCCAATGTTTGCCAACATTAGGCCAAGATTGGTCCAATGCCGGCGTGCTGCCTGGGATACCACATCTAAGTAAGTTATGTTTCAAATTTGTTGTCTAGGGGATTGTGTAGTGAACGCAGGAAAAAAAAGTGACTTTATTCTCCAAAAGGAGCAGTCACACACTTTTAAAGGGGCTGTGTAAAGAGCACCAATGAAGCACGATGAATTTGACTGCATTGACAACTACACCACAGAGGCCTGCGAGGCTGTAAACATGCTTACGAAATCACTGCCATGGGGGGCGATTTCATTAGCAGTGTTAGGGAGTTCCCGGGCTCGTCGGAAAAGAAGCTGGCTTCATTCAAAGGTGACAAGAGAGCGACAGGATCGGTTCAAGTGACCATTGAGGCAACTTGTAAGCAGCAGAAAGCATGCGACGTCCAAAAAGTGTGAGATTTCCATTGTAGAGGCTGTAATGAAGTGCAAAAGACTTGGCTCTTTATTTGAGCTCAAGTGTGTAAATGGTGAGCGCCCTTCTGAAGACATTTCTTTTGGGTACAAGTCACATCACGCTGATCCAACCGGCCACATTTTAGGTGACCCAGAACAACAGTGTGAAGTGTACCCAACTGCGCAACTGTTTTAGCAATATGACAAGCACTTGCTATTACATACTGTTTCCTGTGTTGGAGCTCCTTATAATATAGGCGCAATAAGTCCCTCGAATGGGTGAGTAAGAGTAAATTTAAAGTGAGACGGAGAAAGCAACACGGCACCAGTGCTAACTATAACAAATGTTTATTTGAAACCGCAGAAAAATACATATGGACAGAAATAGGTGAAGTGAGTGCGCATGTCACATAGGCACATGGAGGAAGGAATACTCAGGAGAGGCCCTATCGTATCCCAATGCATTGCGAGAAGTGTGGCGGAAGTGACGTCAGATTTATGGGGCAAACAAACCGATATGGGGCAAACAAAACAGCAGACGCCCCGCGGCGTGCTCTCCACGCTGGCTCGTTTCCGCGCAGATTTTTCGTTCCGACGTAAACTTAGTGCGTTTTGTGCTGTTTGCATGCAGTAAAACGTTGCAAGCACACGTTTACCAGGCTGTTCGGGTGTGGCAAGCCCGAGCGCTGCGTGCTGAAATGCTTCGAGGAGCATTTTTGTGCAACAGTACAGAAACTACCGGTATGTGCCGTAATTCAAAACATTCAGCCCCTGCATCGTTCTGTCCGAACTCACCTGGCAGTCACTTACGCGTTCTGCTGGGTGTTAGGCCTTTCTTTCTATTCGGCGCAACGCCAACTTAGTACTTGACGAAACTTTACGTCGAAAAAAGGACACCGCCGTGGCCGTATTCTATACGCGATCGTACACGCAAAGTTTGTAATTCCACTGCGCACACAACTACTACCATGCAGCGCGCAAACACCGCGAAATATATACACCACGTAGTCCGATAACGACAGCAAAAGTTTGTTGCCCTTCCGTATGAACGACACAGCCTCTGAACACGCGGTACGATGCCTACGGCGTGTGTTATGTACGGTGCGCCAGACACCAACAACAGAAGTTCACGTGTGTTCTGAGTTGACACAATACGTAAGAACCAACAGAGCGCACATATGAGAGCTTCGCATGCAAGTACCATGCATTGGTGATCAGCAATGAAGCGATCGTACGTACACATGAAAAGTGACACTCGGTGCTTTCCGGAGTGCACGCGATTTGCACGTAGCTTTCCTAAAAACAAACACAGAAGGAGCAGCACGAGCGAATCCACTGCGCCGCTTGCACGGCGGAAAAAAAAACAGCTGCAAATGCTCCGCGACTCGCCAACTCGGTCGGTGCGCGCATGCGCTTGCAAACGACGCGACGGAAATCGCAGAATGCTTAGCTGCTCCTTCGCTAGGAGGCGATGCGGGCGTTTGCGAGGTGGAGGCTTCACGAATGTGACGTCAGGGCCTCTCCTTAGTATTCCTTCCTCCATGCATAGGCATGACAGCAAACTATCTGAAATCGGCACAAAGGAATGAAAGTTCCTTTTCGCACAAACTAACAGATAGTGTACAAACACACCGTGTGCACAATGTTGAATCAATTCGGCTTGAAGTATCTCGGGACTAACTTTTTTAATATCTGACAATCCTGTCAAATTCATCCAATTCATGTTGACACCCACATGAGTCGAATAGCACGGCTAGAGCCCTGCCTTTGTGTTTTCCTCATTGCCACAATGCTCTCTCAAATGATCCTTAAGTTATATAATAGAGTGGCCGCTGTAGAATTTTCCACAACTCAACGAGATCAGATACACTGGGTGATCAGGACATCTAATGAACTTAGATCTATGTTTCTTTTAGCACATCACTGGTGGCTTCTTCCAAGCACACTAATTTTGCAAAGGCTGAGAAGTCCTTGAAGGGCACTGAACACAACGGATACGTCAAAGCAACCAGCAGTTTTCATGAGATTATGAGCAATCTCATGCATGTAGCCACTACATTACGTTTCCTGCCAGTGCGCTTGATGGCGCGGGCGCACTGATAGGATGATTTGTGAAGTAAACTTCTTGCCACTCGCTACTTGAAATCATTACTTGAACGACGTGATGCAAAGTTAGAAACGAGAAGAAACAAGCAGAGACAGAAAGAACGCCAACCAATAAATCTAGCACAGCAAGAAGCAAAAGCAATCAAGCGCACGTCTTTCAAGTAACGATACACCAACTGGCCCAACAAAATGTACTATTAAGCTTCACTGCTTCTACAGTGCGCCCTTTCCAGTCTGTTTCACCTTCTACTCAGGCTGAGGACTACGCACGCTTGATCACTTTTGCTTCTTGTCGTGCTAGGTTTATTGGTTGGCGTTCTTTCTGTCTCTTCTTGTTTCTTCTCGTTTCTAACTTTGTGTCACATCTTTCAAGTAACTTTCCCTGCCATTATAAATAAATATTTATGTACACAGCTTGTGTCATGCTGCTGACTCCATCATTGTCTAAGTGTGCCCTGTTTTCCTCACATTATGTAGCAACAAGCCAAGAACTACCTTCTCGATTTCACTTCTAGATTGGTCAAAAATGGCTCAACTGCCCATTTGTAGACATGGAAACAAATACCTACCATTTAATATGGGCTTGTCCAGACCTAAGGAAGAATGCTCCGATCTTTCACAGCAAGCTGTCCACTGCTTCAGTCCCTTGAATGGTCAGTTGTCTGTGCTGGGTACATGCACAAAAAACATTCCATCAGCTTCTGCAGAATAGAGGCCTTACAGTACGCAAGTAGTACATGCAAACATGATAGTTAAACATTGATATACCAAAATTTGACGTTGAATGATGAGCTCAGGATGCATTAAAGCAAGTATTAGTGGAGTAATGAATTTCTCAGACAAATGAAGCTATGGATTTTATGTCAAGCTTGCCCGCACTTGAGTACTAAAAAACTGATGAAAAACGCAGCTTGCAAAAAGTAATTTGCCTAGAAAACTCCATCAGCACTCTCATCACAATATTAAATAAATTAATGTGTGCTCTATGTGCACAATGGATTGTAATGAGTCAACCTTATGGCATTTCATCATGAATGTGAAGATTTCAAGACAACTCAAGATTTTGTAGAAGTGTAAGAACACCAGAGGGTACAGGAAAGATTGAACACTTATTTTTTCTGTCACCTCTGCGGCTCTTGCATGTTTTTCAAATCTTGGGTATGTTTTGCCAACATGCCCACATTTAAGCTCTTCAAAAAATCAACCTTGTTGCACTAAAGTCAATTCACACGCACACCTCGTCCTGTTCACTACAAGTGTGTTTAATTCAATGAGCCCTGAATTCACTACGCTTCTTTCGTCCTTTCATCGCTAGGGTCGCGTCAAGGCAGACTTGATGGCTTCGGGTAGCATGCGAGGGCTCATTGGTCAGCTACCAATGGCCACAAGTGGCACTAGCATGTAGTCTTTGGATTAACACATAGAGGTTCTGGGATAGATGAGACATCTACCGCTGCCGTAGCCACATTGGTGGAGCATCAGATGCACTACCCAGAGGTTTCAGATCCATTCCATGGCAACGGCAAGTGTCTCTTTCGTTTACTTTAATTCCTTTCAATTTGTCATATTTACCACACTACAGTTAGTTAAAAACTAAAATAATCTCCCCTATGCCTTCCTTGGCTTCATTAACTGTTCGCTTTGGCAGCTTGTGTCTAACAAGGACAACGAGGCCTTAATTCATTCCGCTTGTTTCGTCAGTCCAATTTCATAGTGCTTGGCATGCCACAAAATCAGTAACCGCACTGTCCAGAATTCTGTGATCAGATACCGTGTTGACATATCAGAAATGACATTCTCCAATTAACAAATGCATAATCTAATTCAGCACTGTAACCACTTTCCCTAAATGAACCTCTTGGTTGTGAATACTGCAAGTAAGACCCACCTTTTGGCTTCATGCTTGTTTGCAAAGCACAAAGGAAAGCGATAACTACAGTACCATACAATCAAGTAATGTTATTGATACACCATCACAGCCTAAACCATTTATGATAAGAAGCTTCTGCAATAGTGCTACTTCACTATTAAAAGAGCTGGTATAAGATAGAACATGTTTGGTTCATCAAAGACATGTAATGGCAGGACTAATTGACATCGTTTTTTCCCAGGCAAATAGAGCAACAAGCAAGGCATGCACTAGCTTAATAAACTTAACTGAACTGGCACACATTTCTGTCAATGATAACATATATATATATATATATATATATATATATATATATATATATATATATATATATATATATATATATATATGCTGTACTACTTCCAATTAAGCTTACAATTGAATATGCACACTTACTAGCACATAAAATGATTAGCACAAATGTACTGCCTTCCCTTATGTTTCCTGCACAACTAAATCAAAGGTCAAGAATATGGCTTGTGTATCTCTAGCCAGCCGCCCAGCTTACGTAAGACTGTCCTCGTCCCATATTTTCTTTCACTTATTTAGTAAACATGTCCAATAAGTACACAGCAAGACCAGTATAAGACATTTTTGTAAGGTACCGCACGTGGACACCACATGCTTAAACATAACCTGAAAATAAAGACTTGATACTTCACTATCGGCGCCTCGATTTCGGTATTCTATAGGCTATATTGCTGATGGGTTTTGGTGCCCCATATTGGGCTGTTCACTTCACTGTTTTGTATCTTTAACAGCTAAACAAACAGTCCTACGCCTCTGCATTTATTCTCCATTCTATAAATGAACGCGTTCCATCGTCGCAATTGTCGTGGAGGTGCGGGGTAATCTTACGTGAAAAGCAGTACGTTCAGAAACCTCACCTGTTGGCTAATTTCCCGATGGCGTAGATGAAAGCCGTTGCCGGGCCGTGGAGATGGTGACCGAGGCTGACACATGGTAGGCGGTGTCAA
The DNA here is from genome assembly GCA_030522465.1 of Rhipicephalus appendiculatus. NCBI lineage: Eukaryota > Metazoa > Arthropoda > Arachnida > Ixodida > Ixodidae > Rhipicephalus > Rhipicephalus appendiculatus. The sequence continues at coordinate 1,499,581 of JALIZH010032957.1, forward strand.
GCTGCACACAGACACGGGCAAGTCACTCCGGATGTTCGGCTGGCAGGCGTGCTGCTCGGCAGTTGGGTTGGTGGGCCATTCTGTAAATAAATGCGTTCCATCGTGAAATGGAAATTTTAGCCAACATTTTTTTTTCACTCCCCCCCCCCCCCCCCCCCCGCCCGCTCCTACTTTCTACTGCCACCTTTTCCATTGTCCTTGAATTTCTGGGAAACTAAATAATGAGACTAAATTTGGCGACTGCAGCCCGGCAGTCGAAGCGAGTTTGAAACCCCTGAACCAAGTGCTACGCGTACTGACCTTGCGCAGCCCCACCATAGAGTAATTATGCTATTTGTCATAGCTAAAGTGTGTGCAGCATGGCAGATGGCGACGCAACCAGAGATACCTACGCTTCTGAGCAACTTGACAAGCATTTTGTCTATCTGCGCCTCCATCTACTGCGTTGTACTTGATTTTCACGTTATTTACCGTGGCATTTTCCTCACAGAAATTGTACGGGGCGACCAGTAAACTAAAAATTCGAAACCAGGCCAATTTTTTAAAGGCGAGAGGCTACTGCACGATCAATTGCTTCACCCGTTGATCTCGCGATAATAATACTTGGGGTTTTACGCGCCAATACCACGATATGAAGCACGCCGCAGTGGAGGGCTCCGTAAATTTAGACTATCTGGTGTTCTTTAACGTGCTCTGTCATCGCACAGTACACGGCCTCTAACTTTTCCCTCCGTCGAAAAGCGTCCGCCACGGCCGGGATAAAGCCCGCGACCTTCACGTCAACAACCGAGCACTGTAACAGCTACACCACCGCGGCGGACGTGATCTCGCGAAGAACACATCCGAGGAAGAACGGCGCAACACAAGGCTTGAAACACAGCAACCACTAGAAGTGTAAAACAAACATCATAGAAAAACAAATATACTACCTGGAGCACAATCCATACTTGCCTATCAGACACCTGTTCTTGCAAATCATCGCTGCTGTGTGAACACGCCACCCGGGCTCCCTTACCTGCATGAGTGTCGCCACGCAATAAGGTCACATAGTTACGTAATTTGGCGACTTTCTTGAACTCACCTACGTATCCGCTGGGGCGACCGCTTGTGCTTTACAATCGCCGTCGTCGTCAGACAAGGCACTGGGTCGTGGACTGTATCAGTAGGTGCATCCAAGAAACGTGGTAAGCACGCCGATCACGCAGCACTGAGCGCGCAGACAAAGCTACGAGTCCGTTGAGGCTACGACCGCTACGACGAAGCACCAGAGGACACAAACACAAAATCTAGGCACACTTTTGGCCGCGCGTTCCATCCGGCACGCGATAGATCTCCAACCGACGACGAACAACGAAGATGACCACTGATAATATGCAGAAACACCACAAATACACAAGCGCGGGACAAACTTAACGCGGCAGCGCCGTCCGGACATTTTTCTTCTTTTTCATGCTGAACATAGTGAGTGTCCAAAGCGCCGGCTCAGCCGGCTCCCGCGTGGGCCTTTTGCGGCGAACTGCCGCGCCGTGCCGCTGCTGCACCGAACCCGTAGGCTTTCCGCGCTCGGGGAGCGCGCGGAATGGGAGGGGAGTCTGCTACGCGCTGTTGTTATTTGCGCTGAGTTTCCGCACAGGGCACTAGAAGTCTACTTAGCTTTAATAATTCGGTGGGGAATAGAACTTACCCATATTTAAGCGCTGTGTTAGCGCGGGGGGCAACAAAAGCTTGTAAAAACTCGTGTGTCAAGCGGCATCAGCGTGACCTAGTTCCAGTGATAGAGTTCGAGAACGTTGGTGCGTTCGTAAAAACGCGCAAAGTGAACAGGCACAAAGAAGAAACGAAAAGAAACTTTTACGCACGGCTAATCGGCCAATAGCATCAAGCATCCAAGAATTAAGAGTAATAAAAAAGATAAATTACACGCGCAGTCAGCTGAAATACTTACGCGCAGTGAACGCTTCATTACCACTACGAGTATTTTACTCATTGTCACCAGTGGTTTTTTAGCCATATGCACACCGCTTTATTCGACAATTCGTTAGCCTCCACCATAATATTACGAACTTATGAACAGAGCACATCGGGAGACGTAAAGGAAACAAAAAGTCACAGTTTCACCGCAAGGGTGAAGCAATGAATGCGATAGCAAAAAATTGTAATGTTATACGAAGTGAGGCTGGCAGCTAACTCTTTTTGGATCCGATCGCACGCAACTCTAGAAAACGTTTGTTTAAGAGAATTCTCTTCGCGTTGAAAGCGCAGCACGTAGAAGGGTACGCCGGCCCGGCCGCCGAGAAGGGGAGATGAGAAGGGGAGATAGAGCGCGCGCCCGCGCCCGCGCTCGTAAAATCGAACGTCGACCCCCCCCCCCCCCCGCCCGCTGTCGGCCGCCGAGAAGGGGAGATAACGCGCGCGCCCCCCGCTCGTAAAATCGAAGGTCGCTCGAGGGACCCCCCCCCCCCCCTCGCGTCTTTTCACGCTCACGAACGACGGGCGGGCCCGGTTATATATATACATATACATATACGGCAAATGACGCCGACGCCGACGCGGACGCCGACGGCGAAAACCAGCCGCGAGTGTCCATATAATTGCTATCGCAATAAAAGAAAGAGTAGAGACGGCCAAACGACCGCAATACTTTTGGCTTATTTTCACTTATCAGGTAGCGTACAACAAGGTTCACCGAGTGCAACGCTTGTGTCAAATTCCGACATTTGAATGAAAAGCAATGCCAAGTAAACTTACGTTATTTCCTAAGTGTGTGCATCAAAAGACGTATTATAGAAAATGCTGTACCAATATCCGGATATTAACAATAATAATAATTGTTGGGATTTAACGTCCCAAAACCACTATATGAAACATTAAAGTAACAAGTACCCGCAATCTTTCTCTAGAAGTTGAACAGCTGCCTGAACAAAAATGCAACATGCGATTAAACGTGTGTATATATATATATATATATATATATATATATATATATATATATATATATATATATATATATAGAGAGAGAGAGAGAGAGAGATAGATAGACAGATAGATAGATAGATAGATAGATAGATAGATAGATAGATAGATAGATAGATATACAAAAAAGGAAGCATACAAAATCCCCGCTTCACAACACACAAACGCGTTCTGTATGCGGTGAGTCGCTGCAGTATTATGCTGCAATGACGTAGTATTAAATATTGCCCAAATTACCGCAATGTTGGCTTTTGACGCTGCTTCCACCTCGGAGAAAGCCCGCGGGTCGTGCATGGCAGCGCCGCGGCGCGGAAGTTCACCGCGAAAGGCCCTCACTCCTTCCATGCATTCTCGCTGCGCTTTGGTTACTAACGTAGTTCCGCCCGCGTGGTTCTGGTTTGAAGTGATTGGATCACGCACGTTGCAATATATCCCCAGTCGATGACTGACAGCAGTAATAAACACACATATTATCAACAAACATTATAATTATACAAGCATGGAGCAAACTTATTTATCTTTCTTATTATTATTACTTTTTTTTTGCTAAACGTGGTTCCGCACGCAGTCATTGATTTAAAGTGATTGGCTCAAGTGCAGCGGGTGATTTGAACTGAGTTGCGGAGTGCAGCCTCCTCCTCGTGTTTTCTGTTCTCACTCTTCCCCCCCCCTCCTTCATCCTGCTCTTTCGCCACCCTGTTGACCCTGTCGGGCTGACCTGTGCGATGCTTCAAGACACGCTGAATCTCACCGGCTGTGACGATCATCTCCGTTCTGCCCTTGCCACCTTGCTCCGCTTCCGTCAAGACGTGAGCTTAGCCTAGTGGCTTTGAAACACGGAAAGAACACATGCACACAAAACATATTTATCTGAAGGAACGTAAATAGCGATGGGAGAGAACGAGAAGCACACCGGTACATATTTATCGTGAAATGTCAATCGCTACCCCCCTCCAACGTCCATATTTTTTCTCTGTATTAATAAGTCGTAGCGGGAGATACAAGTTTCATGAGAAAGGATCGCTCGAAAAGAGAGAACGGCGAACCTTTACAAACGAAACAAGGAGTTGCGAAGGTTGGTTGGTGAGGTTAGGTCGGGTGCATTTGTAGTTGGAGAAACGAACGGGTGCACTTACAAATATAGGCGTGCCCCTGCAGGGGGGTGGCGCAAAGCCAGCCCCATACGTTGGCATAATAGGGAGGGGGGGGGCACTGCGACGAACCTTCGCCCCCCTCCTCTTAAGGTGAACCCTGCGCACGCCTATGCTTACGAATATCACCTGTTTCGCTTGTTGGTACCTCTCAGTACTCCTTTATATTTTTGTAGCGTATACATTTAGCTAGATGTTCGAAGTCTCGTCGATGATGCGCGAGAAAATCTTGGTGTCATTTTATCTGACGCCCTTAAAAGCAGGCACAGTAGATTTCTTTTCGAGAATTCATTTTATCGCCTTTACGGGTAGTCAAACCGCATATATCGATTTCGCAAAAATACGTCAGTTGGTCACCCGAGGACACGCGGGAAAGTCCCTCCCCGTGAGGAAAAGACAGCCTCTTGTGAGGGAAAGCCGACTTCTTGGGCCGTTTCATGCTGTCCGATGTATTTGATGTATCAAATGCTCCGGCTAATTTTGTTCGATGTGGCTGTAGATCTTCATATTAATTGACGTTAAAGCATTGTCGTATTCGAAAACAGTGCTATCCAAATGATGATTCGATTTACCCGAGTTCTATAGATAGAGTTCTATAGATAGGAGGTTTTCTCTGTATTTACACCACTAGGTGGTCTTTGACAGACAGTCTCTTTATGAATGCCCTTTGCACAATGAAGAAAGGTTCAATGAGTCTAAGAGCTATATTTCCGCTTTGACACTTATGTCGGTCTCACTCAATCGCACTGTTCTTCAATCAACTACACACGAATATACGCTACTCTTTACCCTCCCTTCCTCTTTTTTTATCCTCCTCACCCTCACTTCACTTTCACACCCAGTTTTTATACTGTTCTATAAACGGCTATGCTATGGTTTACCACCCACTCCTTTCCCTAGTTGTCCCCCCTCACCTATGTTTCCCCCCTCGCTATAAGGTACTACGCACGGCTATGCTGTTTTACCCTCCCCTCATTCTTTCCCTCCCCTTCACCCTTACATCACTCCCCATCGCTTTCAGTTCTCTTTCCCCCCCTCGCTATACTGTACGACTCATAACGATGCCATGCTTTACCCTCCCTCTCTTTTCCTTTCTCCTCACATTCACGTCCCTTTCCCGAACCCTTTCTCTACTTTACTATGCTTGACATGTATGGTGCCTGCGTGACGACACACATGGCTATGCTGTGTTGTACCCCTCCCTTCTTCCTTTCCCTCCTCCTCACGATCACTTCCATTCTCCTTCCCTTGCTATACTGTACTACACACGGCTATGCTATGCTCTTCTCCTCGTCCTTTTCCTCCCCTCGCCCTAGCTTCTCCTCCTACCCTTTGCTATACTATACAACATACGACTATGCTATACAACGCTGGCTGTGTTATGCTTTACCCTCTCCCCTTCTCATTCCCATCCTCCTCACCCTAGCATCACTCCTCACCTTCGCTCCCCTTTACCGTACCCTTACTATAGCATACTACACATAACTATGTTATACACGGTATTTCCTGCGTGAATCCATACGTGGCTATGCTTTACATCACCCTCTCCCTTCCCCTTCTCCTTTTTTTCTCATTCTCACCCTCACTTCCCTTTCCCGCACCCTTTCTATACCACACTATATATGGCTGTGTTATGCTTTACTCTCACTGCTCTTTCTTGCCTTCATAATCATCCTCTCATAACTCACTCTTATCCTCACATTCTTTTCCCGCACGCTTTTTATACATGGCTATGCTATACACAATTTTGCATTCATGATGCCAAGCGACATGAGATCGCAGCATACGAGGACAGTACATTTCCTCCTCTCCCTCAAATCACTCCTCCTCAACCTCACTTCCCTCTCTCACCTCTTTGCTACACATGGCTATACTATACATGGCTATGGTATACATAGTTTTGCCTGCGTGACGCCAAGCGACACGAGACGACGACAGGATGCCATAACGACATCCCGGGCCTCTAAAGTGTTCTCCGCACTTATGAAAAACCATTAAAGGCACGCGGAGAAATTACTATATATACATAGAGCTACACACGCTGCCCACGCTTTCCACCAAAGAACTTTGTCTGAAAAGGTAGCCTGGTAACCACAGCCCTTTGGTTAGAAAATAACTTGAAGGGAAGCCACCACATTAATTAGAACTTAATTAAAACATTAATTAGAGAGGGAAGCCACCTTTTACACCTTTTGCAAGTGGCCCATTAAACACGAAAACACTTTCTGTATCTCAAAAAACGGGACATTTTTTTTCGTATTTAGGGCGGTTACTTGTATATTTCAATAAACAGACAGGCATCCTTCAAGATTACGTAGACTTTGTTTGTCGATTTCACGGACATTTTTAAGAGTATGGGCCTTTCGCTAATTCGCTGAAGGATGAATAATAACGTAGTGAGCACTTCAGAACTGCAACTGCAGTAGGCATTTTAGGGGAATTTGAAACAGCCAGTGTTTTGCGCACAGACATTCGTTTCCTTGCGGCGTGGTTGAGGTATCCACCAAAAATCGAAGCCAGCTAGCAATTGAGAATTCAAGGCGCACGGGACTCGACTACTCTATCGCGTTCTACTATTGGAGGCGGAGCTCAACCTTCCTCCAAGTTTCTCTCGAAGTGCGCGAAACGTGTGAAAAAAAAACGGACGGAAAAAAAAACTAGCGCAAGCACTGCACATATCAAGATTACTAAGAATGTGCCTGGTGTCTGATACTGGTTTGCCTGCTGTGGCTTCCTCATGCTAACTCCTTGAACATGCAGGGTGTTTCAGCGAACAATTTCGAAAGCTTCCGAAGGTACCTTTTTCGTTAAGGAGCAAGCTGTGATGTTCAGCGGACGTCAGCATGCAGCAGTGAGAAACATGCAAATGACATTAGTTAATTAAAGCTGTCTAATCAACATTTTTATCAGTTATGTTTGGCGGTTATTGAACATGGAAAGTTTTAGCCACGTAGATAACGATGCCGTATCAGTTTTCGAAGCAAATAATAATAATGACAATATCTGGCGTTTTGCGTCCCAGAACTATGACATGATTATGAGGGACGCCGTTGTGGAGGACTCCGGAAATTTTGACCATCGGGTGGACTTTATGTGCACTGAGGACACGGGCCTCTAGTATTTGCCTGTGTAGCGATGCATTGTAACCTAGAAATGGGTTGCACTCTCGAGAGCCTTCTAGTGGGTCATCTGCAAAAAGGACGCCGCTCGCGCTGAGAGTTCGTGCCTGGCCGTGGCTGTCGCCATTCCCCCGTTTCTCTGAGTTCCGGCAAATAAACGCCTTAACAATTGGTGGAGAGTGCTCTGCTCCCACTCGATGCCTGTGGAACTTCGATCTCATACCCTGACATCTACCATGCCCCAAGACGCTTCTCAACAAACGCCTCCCCCCATGCCGCCCACTTGTCCCGGTGTCCCACGCATCCGCGATCCACCGATCTTCACTGGCGCCGATAGCACCGATGTGGAGGACTGGCTGGCACTTTACGAGCGCGTGAGCATCCCCAACAAATGGAACGACGACGGAAAGTTGACAAACTTGGTATTCTACCTTGCGGGAGTAGCAAGTTTGTGGTATAACAACCACGCGTCTGATTTTGCGACTTGGTCCGATTTCAAGACCGCCGTCATCAACGTTTTCGGCCGCCCTGCCGTTCGCAAGCTGAAAGCCGAACAGCGCCTACGTGAACGTGCTCAGCAGGCCGGTGAATCATTCACCAGCTATATCGAAGATGTCCTCGACTTGTGTAAAAAAGCCAACGAAACCATGTCTGAGCCTGAGAAGATCCGCAACGTTATGAAGGGTATTGACGAAGCTGCCTTCACCATGCTGCTCGCCAAGAACCCTGCCACAGTGGCTGAGGTCATCACGCTGTGCCAGAGCTACGAGGAGCTCCGCCGGCAGCGTTCGATGACCCGTCGCTCCCCTTCACGAGGTGCGGAGCTTGCTGGATTGGTGGCCACCTCTGACCAGACGGCGTTGCTGACAGAGCTCAAGTCCTTCATCCGTGAGGAAATCGCACGGCAGTTCTCTCTCCTGGCCTTTGCCCACCCACCGGCCGTTCAACAATCGGCGACCACCCTTCTTCCTCCCCTCCGCCGAGCGATTGAACAAGAAATTTCGGAGGTCATGCCAGCGTACCACCAGCAATCTCCGGCTCCTGCGCCCCAGAGTTACGCTCAAGTTGTCGCCCGGCCGCCTCAAGTACTTCCGGCGGCCGCACCTCTGACTTACGCCGAAGCCGCCGCTCGACCTCCATCCACCGAAGCGGGTGTGCCGGCTACGTATGCTGACGTCGTCCCTAGGCCTCGACTTCAGCCCACCATCCAGCCATTCCAGCCGCAGTTCCATCCGTCAGCTCTTGCGACATGGGCGCGACCTACCCCGGCGAACCAATGGCGCACACCCGACAACCGGCCCATCTGCTTTGCATGTGGTTACGCTGGTCACGTTGCGCGTTATTGCTTTCGAGTGCAACCGCCTCCTGTCGCGTCACCTGCCGCTGGCCAACTGAGCCGTCCCTTTCAAGACTCACCCCAGTCTACGCCACCGACGTCTCGCCCAGCTTCATCCCTTCGTAGGTCCACGTCTCCACGACGTCGATCCCTGTCACCCATGCGGCCAAGTTCGGCCGCTCAAGAGCAGGAAAACTAGTCGTCGCAGTCCACGAGGCAAGGGCTGCGACGCTATCGAACTGTGAAAGCCCTCAGAGGAATCCACCGAATGTCATCGACGTGTTTGTGGACGGTTCTCGCGCGTCTGCCCTTATCGATACTGGAGCTGCCGTATCCGTTACGGACGCAAAACTTTGCCGCTTACTCCGAAAAATGATGACGCCACTTTCTGGGATGTCCCTCCGTACCGCTAGTTCGCAGAGTATTCACCCTAAAGCAGTGTGCACTGCTCGCGTCGTTATTCTGGAAGTTCTGTATGTCGTCGAGTTCATCATCATTACTGCATGCTCCCACGACGTCATCCTGGGATGGGATTTTCTCTCCCGCCACGACGCCGTCATTCATTGTGCCTCTGCCGAAATCGAACTCTCGCCGTTCTCACATTTGACGCCAGTAGACAGTCCCTCGGCACTGAGCAAGATCGTCGTCAAAGACGATACGACAGTGCCTCCAAGCTCGTCAACGGCTTTGTCGGTCTACTGCGCCGGTCTCTCCGACACAATTGCACTCCTTTCGCCATCTGACCGTGGTTGCAGTAGGAAAGGGTTGCTAATACCTTTCGCGACCGTGCAAGTAACTCAGGGCAACACCGCTATTTTTGTGACCAACCCATTCCCGTACATGGTTACGTTGGTTCGAGGGGAATGTCTCGGCAGAGTGGAACCCCTCGACGAAGCACAAGTCCTGGACGTACCCGATGACTCGCACTGTCCCAGTTCTCGTACCATCAGTGCTATTTCCGCGTCTGATCCGTCACCTGCTGACGTATTTGGTCCCTGCATTGCTGATAACCTTACGTCGGTCCAGCGTTCCCAGCTTCTGGGCCTGCTGCAAGAATTTCGTTCTTCTTTCGATGTCGGGCAAACTTCTCTTGGTCGCACGTCCGCTGTTACACATCGCATCGACACTGGCGCCCAGCCACCGTTACGGCAACGTCCATATCGCGTGTCGCCTGCCGAACGTCGGGTAATTAATGAGCAAGTAGAAGACATGCTCCGACGCGACGTAATTCGGCCCTCGGACAGCCCATGGGCGTCTCCTGTTGTTCTCGTTGCGAAGAAGGACGGTTCTGTGCGGTTCTGTGTGGACTACCGACGCCTCAACAAGATCACTCGTAAGGACGTGTATCCACTGCCGCGAATAGACGACGCGATTGACAGCCTGCAAGGATCAGAATTCTTTTCATCTCTCGATTTGCGCTCAGGGTACTGGCAAGTACCTATGGCTCAAGACGCTCGACCGAAGACCGCCTTTGTCACGCCCGACGGCTTGTACGAATTCAACGTCATGCCGTTTGGTCTGTGCAATGCGCCCGCCACCTTTCAGCGCATGATGGATACCGTTCTGCGGAACCTGAAATGGCACACGTGCCTGTGCTACCTCGACGACGTCGTCGTTTTCGCTCCGGACTTCTCCACGCATCTTCAGCGCCTGCGGCATGTTTTGACGCGCTTGAGTGACGCCGGTCTGCAACTGAACCTAAAGAAGTGCCGATTTGCAGCACGGCAGCTGACAATACTCGGCTACGTCGTGTCCAAGGACGGAATTCTCCCCGATCCAGCCAAGCTTCGGGCCGTGACCGAGTTCCCAAAGCCGACGTCCGTCAAGGAACTGCGCAGTTTCGTAGGACTGTGTTCCTACTTTCGGCGCTTCATTCGAAACTTCGCGACGATCATATCACCACTGACGAAGCTCCTTGGAAGTAACGGGCCCCTTAATTCGTGGTCATCCGAGTGCGACGACGCATTTGCCAAGCTCCGCCATTTGTTGACGTCCCCTCCCATACTACGCCACTACGACCCTACGGCCCCAACGGAGGTGCACACAGACGCCAGCGGGGTAGGCGTTGGCGCTGTCCTGGCGCAGCGCAAACCCGGATTCCCCGAATAGGTCGTGGCATACGCAAGCCGTACGCTCACGAAAGCCGAGACAAATTACACCGTCACGGAAAAAGAGTGCCTGGCGATCGTCTGGGCCCTTACAAAGTTTCGACCCTATTTGTATGGTCGCCCATTCGATGTCGTCACCGACCATCACGAACTATGCTGGCTGTCGTCTTTGAAGGATCCCTCAGGGCGTCTCGCTCGCTGGGCTCTTCGCCTGCAAGACTACGACATCCGCGTGCTGTACCGCAACGGACGCAAGCATGCTGACGCCGACGCCCTCTCGCGCTCCCCTCTGCCTGACGACAAAGCCCCCCTGCTCAGTATCTTCCATTGCTGTTTCTGTCATCGATGTTCACGTCATCGCTACCGAACAGCGCAAGGATAATTGGATCGCCCCGCTGATCGACTTGCTCTCTGATCCGTCCGCAACACCATCCACTCGCGCCTTGCGTCGTCAAGCTCACCATTTCGCCATACGTGACGGCCTGCTGCATCGACGCAATTACAACGCCGACGCCCGGCTGTGGCTACTCGTGATACCCCGCAGTCTGCGGTCGGAAATATGTGAGTCATTCCACTCTGATCCACAATGCGCGCACTCTGGGGTGTCCAAAACTTACCACCGCATTCGACAACGCTACTTCTGGCGAGGGATGTACCGCTACGTGCAGAAGTTCGTTCGCTCCTGCCTCGACTGCCAACGCCGCAAACCGTCAACACACGTGTCCCCAGCCGGTCTACAACCGTTACCTGGCCCCGACCGTCCGTTTGGGCGTGTGGGTATCGATTTGTATGGACCACTTCCTCTGACGTTGGCTGGTAACCGCTGGGCCATCGTCGCCGTAGACCATCTGATGCGATACGCCGAAACCGCCGCCCTCCCTGCGGCTACTGCGCGCGATGTTGCCTCCTTCCTGCTGCACCGATTCATACTGCGTCACGGTCCACCCCAGGAGCTTCTCAGCGATCGAGGCGGTGTCTTCCTGTCGGAAGTCGTCGAAGCCATCCTCACGGAGTGCCATTCTGTCCACCGCAAAACTGCTGCTTACCACCCGCAGACAAATGGCCTCACCGAACGCTTTAACCGCACCCTCGGTGACATGCTTTTGATGTACGTCGCCGCCGACCACACGAATTGGGATGCTATACTGCCCTTCGTCACCTACGCTTACAATAGCGCCCCTCAGAGCACTACTGGTTTTTCACCCTTCTTCTTACTATACGGACGGCACCCGTCGCACACCATCGACACGATACTCCCGTACACGCCGGACCCATCTGAGTGTGCCCCAATTTCTGACACAGCCAGGCTTGCTGAATAGTGTCGCGAGCTCGCCAAGACCTTCACGACGAATGAACAATAGCGGCAGAAGAGTATTCGTGATGGTTCCGCCACTTCTGAGCCCACGTTCCTCCCTGGAGCGCTCGTCTGGCTCTCGGTCCCTACCTCCGCAGCTGGCCTGTCTTCAAAACTACTGCCGAAATACGAAGGCCCCTACCGTGTCATTGAGCGCACATCTCCGGTCAACTACCTGATCGAACCCATCGAACAATCCTCGGACATGCGCCGTCGAGGGCGCGACATCATCAACGTGGAGTGCCTGAAGGCCTACTATAACCCGCTCATAGTCACAAGTTGTTAGGTCGCCCGGCGGCTCCCTTTTCGTCCCCGGGGTAATTGGAGCGATGCATTGGAACCTAGAAATGGGTTGCACTCTCGAGAGCCTTCTAGTGGGTCATCTGCAAAAAGGACGCCGCTCGCGCTGAGAGTTCGTGCCTGGCCGTGGCTCTCGCCATTCCCCAGTTTCTCTGAGTTCCGCCAAATAAACGCCTTAACACCTCCATCGAAATGGAACCGATGCGACCGGGAGTGAACGCGCGACCTCGAGCACCGTAACCGCTACACCACCCCGACGGACAATTTCCGAAGCAAAGTAAACGTTATTTTGTAAAGCGCTGCAGCCCGCGAATCTAAAATATTTTTTCCGCATAAAACCTAATCATGTCGCACACCTCAGCAGATGATGTATTTTAGTGTCTGCAGCCCCCAGTTCGAAATGTCAGTGGTGGTTGCCTGGCGCATAAAAGAGGCTAATCATCGCCCACTCCATGGTCGCCCGTTTTGGGAGTCCTGGTAGGCGTAGGCAGCAGTTTCGCTTCTTTTAAACGCAACGGTATTATGTCGATGTCCTCCAAGACTTCAGTGATATCGTTTCTGTCACGGAAGTGACGTCTATAAAGAGCACATAAACAGATTACAACGAAAAACTTCAAAAAGATTCTTGAGTCATACTGCCATACACGCTCCTCTCTATGTTTATGTTGCCGGCGTACTGCACGTGTAGATACTCTCTGGCGCAATCTGCGCCAGAATGAGATCATTCTAGATAGTTTTCGGATCATCTATTCGGCTTGAGCGGGCAAACGTGAACAGCTGAGTTTATTCTGGGACAAACTCGGCCACCAGCGATAACGCTCGAATGTTCGACGCCACGTGCATAAATGCCGACGCGCGTTGCCGCGGACCAGATTATCGACGGCCGACGTTCCGTACGCCGCTATCAGTGCCAGTGTGTACGGCTGTAGTCTGACTTTCAGTTTCCCGGCCACAAATTCGGCCAAATAAAGAGTTTATTCTTTGACACGCCGACTGTTGCCTTCGTCGACGTCACGACCACGCGACACCTGGTGGAGATGCTGTTCGTTCATGTTCCGGACGCCCCCGTCAAGCCATGAATCCAGCCAAGGTCGTCAAGAAGAGACCGACACCATCAAGTAGAGTCGAGCTAGCCGCAAACTACAAGGACTGCCACCTCAATTCGGACCACTGCCTGACAAACCAAGCTCCACGACGACAGACGACAGGCACCATGACGGCCTCTGGGTGTTATCTCAAGAAGTCGTCATGAATCAACTGGGGGAACCGCCGACTTTCTGCGGATCTCCCATGCGAAGACCCAGAAAGCTGCTTGAAAAAATACGACCGGGTTGCCCAATTCAATAACTGGTACTATGACGAGAAGCTTCGGCACGTATACTTCGCTCTTGAAGATGGATCCAGAACTTGGTAAGAGAACAGAGACGCCACCCTGGCGATCTGGGATCTATTTCGCGCCGCATTCCACGGAACCTTCACAAGTGTCGTTCTTAAAGAAAGGGCGGAAACAATTCTGGAAAGCCGCGTACAGCTCCCAAACGAGAATGTCGAGATGTATACACCGAAGAAATGACCCGCCTGTTCAGTCACGCCGACCCCGCCATGTCTGAGGAGTTTGGTTCCAAAAGCAGAGCAGGTGACCAGCGTTTTTGAAAACAGTAACGTTTATCGCAGGTAATAACAGGCTGTCGCCTTACAGAGCCTGCCAGCACGACAACGTCGGCTGGCGCGACTCTTTTAAGTATGGACCGGCATGGTCTTAAATAAGGTATGCGGGTGAGGTGACCTGCGCAAATCCATGAAGGTGGGGGAGGTGCCGGGTGCATCTCCAAGCCGGCGGGTCCTTCACTGATCGCCGATGTTTACCATGGGGTGCGGGGGGGAGGTCTGACAAAACAGCTGTCAAATGCCGTATTACTCAACGAGGCAGACAAACCGTTCGGCACTGTTTTGTGGGTGGGTGGGCTAACGCTGTCGGCCTTTGCCATTGGGCATCGTTTATCAAATGCTGATCGCCTAGAGCAGGAGTCGGAAACCTGCGGCCCGGGGCCGCATGTGGCCCACGAGACAATATTATGTGGCCCCAGGCCCGACGTCCGATCAGAACCCCCTTTCTCCTTGTAGCTTCCTATCTTAACCCATTAAGGACTGGTTTTTTTTTTTGGTCTTGTGAAAGAAGGTGTGATTTTTTATCGTATCTACATCTGCGTATATCACACTGCAAATTTCATTGTGAACGAGCTCTTAGTTTAACAAATATGGCCCGTGACCATATGGTCATGCTAGGCCCTTAGTCTACAGCAAAAATCACCAGTGATCAATTTTGTTTCAGGCCTTGACACATCGCGAAAAAAATTAGGGACTTGTTGGGCACTTATTGTAAAATGACGTGAAGCACGCAATGCACATGCCGACGTCGCATTTCTTTCATTGTGTGGTCACCGTGCTGTTGCAGTTCTCTCTAGCGCACCTGCGCCTTTTGCCGTTAGGCACAACTTCAACGAAGTGTACTGCGTGGTCATTCATAATGTGGACTACAAGGCGCAGGGTCCACAATCATCGGTGTTCTTCGACGTCCAGTTCCTTTTGGCTTGTTATCCCATCTCCTCAGGTAGCTTTGAGTGATTTGCGACCGGAATTCAAGTTGAGTGACGTTAGATCATGTGCTGCGCGTAAGGACCGCCCGTTGCTTACGGCTACGTCGCAACGGGTGACGTAACCATTTCCTGCGACGAATTGAAACTCGGTAGGCATCTACGTTCGCATTCATGTCGTCAGTGCCTCCCGTGAGACAGTTATATTGGGTAACGGCATTAGGGCGAGGCATTTGGACCTTCTGTGCGCTTGAAGATGACTTCGCGTCATGGCTTTTATCTCCTACATCTAAGCAGATATTTCGTGATCGATCGCCTTGTTCTTCATACTCCGCTCCATCTTCATCAGAGTCGAATCCACCGATGGGACGGCCGTCAGGAAGCTCCATTATAGCACCTGCTCTAAGCTGCCTACTAGTTAGGTTGTTTACGACTTAGGTCCACAGAACGCCAGGTGGTCGAAATCTCCGCAGCCCTCCACTACGGCGTCCGTCATGATCGTGTCGTGGTTTTAGGGGCGAAGCTCCTTAGGGTGTGGGTCGTTCCCTCCTCTGTAATAGTATGTTGTAGTAGCCACTTCTAGTTAGTTTTAAGAATTGCTCACTAGATGCCGTTGTGTGTATATGGCCTTGCAAATAATATCACTAGATGGTCTTAGTGGTTTTCGCATAGTTGACGATTAAAGAGGATAGATGGCGCTGTTATAATTGGGATCGTCGGGCCGACGCGGTACTTGGAGTCGAGCACCGGAGGTGGACTCCATCGTGATCAAGGGTGAGGTGAACTTCACCAGGGAGGAGGTAGTCAGCTCCACAGTGCTCTCGTGTGAGTCGCATGCAAAACCAGGGCAGCCGGTATCTGCGGAGCATGCGGCGGCTCCGGTACTCATGGCGGCACAACCCATAGGCAAGGACGCGTGGCTTTCACAACTCACAGCAGCGTTCTGTGGCGATGCATGCGGAGACGAGGCGTTGCGTCGAGCACTGGTGTGGACTTCGGCGTCTGAGTAGGTGGCATCGTCTTCCTCTGTCGTGGAACGCGAACTGGCGTTGTCGCTGAGGCTGGGAGCGCCCGGAAGACAAGTCGGCGACGCTTGTGCCGAGCTCACGATCGAACACCCAGGATCATGCAAAGACGTGACACGTGTTGTCACGTCTTTGCATGATCGAGTGGGCAATGTACGGGGGGGACTCGCGGTTACCCGAATGATCCCTCCGAGCTTCGCCCACTCACCATCATTCACTTCGTGGATATGCTCTGATTTTTTGGACGTTAAATCCCAGCAGTTATTATATAATATGCCTAGGTTGTCTACGAGATTACCAGAATACTTATTTGCGAAATCATCGTCTTAGTAAGTGGTAGCCTCCGATAGCTCAATGTAGATAGCCGACACATCTTTATCGTCCTCTTCGAGTATTCTGGCTATATCATTTAAAGTACACCTGCGCATGCAATGACTTGACAGACGAGTGTAGCGGAATCACTTTACGAGGAGTGTAAAACGAAGGAACGAGCACAATCAAAATACGGACCCCAAAGGCCTAGCGGGACCATATGGTAACACTTAAAACAACACGCTCGTTCGCGAGCAAGAGTTTGATTAATCTACTTCAAATTTTCACTGGAGATTGCATAGTGCACGTACTCTACAGGGACATTTGCATGACGCTATTGCAAAAAATAATACTATAAGGAAATCCACTTGCACGAAGGAGCTTTGCATGCGGACGCGCCGAACTGTTGAACCACTATTTTGCGCCTGTTTTAGCAGCTCCCCAATAAACATAGAAAACGTCTTTCACATGGTGTCTCTAAGGGGTACCCTAGGCTACACTGCCCCGATTTTGACGCGGTTTTTTAAACCTGTATAAATTGAAAGGCTTCGTCGGAGTTTGCGTGTCCATACGGTCACGCAAATCCCGACCACTGCCTGCCCTTGCCCTGCAGTGGGCGTAGTCAGGATGATGATGATGATGATGATGGTGATGATGGTCACGCTGGTACCTAATGGCTTAAGGCCGATATGAGATTTTGGACCTCACGTGGTGTTAGACGTCACTTCCAAAGGAACATCGCTTCCGTTTGGCATACTGCCCCAATTTCAGACTTAGCTAGAACTGCGCCAGAATATAGCCATAACTTAGGCAGTTTTGTACATTACTATCAGTACGCCGAATTTGTTTTTCTTAGCCTGTAAAGCCCTGCCCGCCCGCTCCGATATGGCGTGCGGCCTCCGGACTTGTCGGCTTCGTGCCATTTGGCCCTCCGGCTCAGAAGGTTGCCGACCCCTGGCCTAGAGCACCATGGCGGCACGTGAGCATTTTGAAGAAAAGTTAGTCTGCCGATTACTTTGTGGGATGCCGTGTCGATGAAAGGACGCATCCCAACATAAAACATAACGACTGTTTATTAGCGTAGTAGCAGCAGCGGGGCGAGCATACCCCCGCTGCGCTCAAACGGTTAGAGGAAGACTGATCATCTACCGAGCTTGGCAGCTTGGGTTTATAGCCCCCGTTGGTGACGTAAGCCTCCGGTGACACATGGGGTGGCGCAGTCCCTTATTGGAGGCCGCTGTCCCTTATCGGAGGCCCGTGTTGCAGCATGCTGTCGTGTCACGCCGGGCCAGCTAGTGACGAGGCGGAGGCTGCGCCGGTATGTGCGCAGTGTGTCGCCACATCACCCCCCCCCCCCCCCGCGCAGTGCAGAGCCCTCAGGGTCTGTAGAAATCTGGGAGGCGTACCAGGCGTCCAGAGCGTGTCGTTAAAGGAGCGGGCTGCGACGGCGATGGCCGTGGATAGATGCCTGTGGGAGGAGTGGCGCTGCCCGGTTCGTTCGCAGCGATGTATGCGGGTTGGAGCCGGTCAATCGAAACGCGGACGTTGTTCCCGTTCAGGCGCAGAGTGAAGTTCTTGTCGTCGCGCTGGACGACCAGGTAAGGTCCGCTGTAGGGTGGCTGGAAAGGCCTGCGGACGGTGTCGTCGCGGAGGAAGCGTGGGTACACGATGCTGGCTCCTTGAACACGAAAGGTGTAGGCTTGTAGTGGTGGGCTGCAGGTGACGGGCGTAAGGCGGCGATGGTGCGTCGGAGCTGGGCGACGAAGTTGGTGGGATCTGACGGCGTAGTGCTGGATGGCAGTGCAGAGAGAAATTCACCTGGAAGACGCAGTGGTTCCCCGTAGACGAGCTCTGCTGGTGTGGCGTGGATCGCCGGCTTGAAGGTGGCGCGAAGACCAAGGATGACGGCTGGAATGGCCTCGAGCCAGGTTGAGCCCAGGTGGCACATAATGGCTGCTTTGAACTGTCGGTGGAAACGCCCGATCATTCCGTTGGCGCAGGGGTGGTAACTGGTGGTCCGCAAGCGTTCAAAACCGATGGTCAGCCCGAGAAGCCTGAAGAGGTGCGACTCAAACTGTCGTCCTTGGTCGGTGGTTACGCGGCGGGGGGCGCCGAAGCGAGCAATGCAGCCGGTGAAGAAGGCTGAGGCGACGTCTTCCGCGGTGATTCCCTCGAGGGGCCATGCCTCGGGCCATCGAGTGTACCGGTCGATGGCGGTGAGGCAGTAGCGATAGGGTCCAGCCGGGGGAAAGGGTCCTATGATGTGCAGGTGGACGTGCTCGAACCGACGAGAGAGCTGAGGGAATGTTCCGAGTGGTGACGTGACGTGCCTGGTGACTTTAGCGCGTTGGCATTGAATGCAGGAGCGCGCCCAGGTGCGACAATCCTGCTGCATGGAGGGCCAGACATAGCGGTCAGCCACGAGGCGTGTAGAGGCGCGTATGCCTGGATGGCTGAGGTTGTGGAGCTGGTTGAAAAGACCACGGCGATGGGACAGGGGTACATAGGGCCTGCTTCGTCCTGTCGACATATCGCAACAGATTGTGGTTGTCGACCCTGGAATGGGGACTCGTAGCTGTGGTGAGGACCTGCCCTTGAGAAGTTCCTGTATGTCGGCGTCCGTAGTCTGAGCCTCGGCGAGGACGTCCACTGTTATCTGCACCGAGCTGATGGCTGCCACACGTGAAAGTGCGTCCGCAACCACATCGTCTTTCCCGCTAACGTGTTCGATGTCGGTGGCAAACTGGGCAATGAACGAGAGCTGGTTCTGTTGAACCGGCGGGAGTTTGTCCCGACGTTGAGAGAAGGCGTAGGTAAGAGGCTTGTGGTCGGTGGAAATAGTGCAGTGCTGCGCTTCGAGAACGTGGCGGAAGTGTTGAACTGCTTCGTATATGGCCAGAAGTTCTCTGTAATAAGCTGGCGAACTCGTCGGGGCAGTGGTCGTGGTTTCGTCGGTGGAACTGGCATTCGAAGTCTTCCGAGCTGAGAGTTTCCTGGAAATGAATGCCAAGGGGTGCCAGGTGTTGTCCACACATTGCATGAGAGCGGCGCCGACGGCGAAACCAGAGGCGTCCGTGAAGAGTCCCAAGGGAGCGTCAGGAATGGGATGGGAGAGAAGCGTGGCGGTGCAGAGAGCAGCCTTGCATTCCTCGAAAATTTTCACCAAAGTCGGTGTCCACGTGACGCGTTGGTTGCCTCGTAGACCAGCCAAGGCATCATGAAGGGTCGCCTGGTAGTCGGCGGCGTGCGGTAAGAAACGTCTATAAATGTTCAGCATACCGAGAAAACGGCGAAGGTCTTTAGCGGTGGTGGGTTGAGGGTACTTCTGCAAGTCAGAGATGCGTTCAGGCAAAGGTCGAGTTCCCTCTCACGAAGCTTCATGGCCGAGGAAATGGACGGTGGAAGCGCCGAGCGTGCTCTTCTGGACGTTGACGATGAGGGCGTGGTCGTCGAGGCGTTGGAGCAACAGACGAAGGTGCCTGTGGTGTTCGTCGGCGTCACGTGAAAAAACCAATATGTCGTCAAGATAGACCAAGCAGAAGTCGAGGCCGCGGATGACTTCGTCGATGAAGCGCTGAAACGTTTGTCCAGCGTTCCTCAGGCCAAAGCTCATGAAGGGAAACTCGAACAAGCCAAAGGGAGTGATGATTCCCGTCTTCGGGACGTCATCCGGATTCACGGGTATCTGTGTGTAGGCCTTCACCAGGTCTAGCACGGAGAATACGTGGCAGCCATGAATGCGATGAGCGAAGTCCTGTATGTGGTGGACGGGGTACGTGTCTGGGATGGTGCGCGCGTTGAGGGCACGGTAGTCCCCACAGGGCCGCCAGCCCTCGGTCTTCTTCGGAACAAGGTGGAGTGGCGAGACCCATGGACTGTCAGAGCGGCGGGCGATTCCTTCGCGGACCATGGCCTCGAACTCTGCTTTGGCTATGCGCATGCTGTCCGGGGCAAGGCGACGGGCGCGACAGAAAACCGGGGGGGCCTGAAGTAGTCCGGATGTAGTGCACGGTGGTGTGCTGCACTTTGCGTGGCAGTTCGCTGGTGCGCGTCAGTCCGGGAAATTCGGCAAAGATGGCGTGGTACGGCGAGTGATTGTCAACGCTGAGTACCTTGATGCTTGGCTGTTGTGCGGTCGTTCGCTGGCCTGGGGTGGAATGTCCCGTTGTCGCGTCGATGAGACGATCGTGGCGGCAGCCCGGCAGGAGGTTATAATGTGCCAAGAAATCCGAGCCGATTATTGGTTCAGCGACGTCGGCGATGACGAAATTCCAATGAAAGTCGCGGCGTAGGTTCCTGAGCTGGATGTGCAGGCGCAGCGAGCCGTACGTCTTGATTGTGGACTGGTTTGCCGCGCTGAGCTCGAAAGATGTGGGTGGGCAAGGACCTTGAAGATGAGATCGCGGGTAGCAGCAAATGTCGGAACCGCTGTCGACAAGGAAACGCTGCTTCGTGATTTGGTCGGTGACGAAGATGCGACGGCCTCCGGGTTGGCAGCTTGCGGCCGTCTCCACGAGCTGCTGTTGGCGTTTCTTGTTGGCGGAGCAGGGCGGTCGACATTGCCGGGCTTTGTCCCCGAAGCGTCGGTGGTAGTAACACTGGCCGTTGTTATCAGGCTGCCGCGATGAAGTGGCGTTACGGTCGCGGCTTTGCAAGTGGCGGCGCTGTTGCATCGGAAGACGTTCACCCAGGTGTTGTTGAATGGTGGTGAGCTGTCGATCGATGTCGTCGATGCGGCGCGCAAGCTCTGTGGTGTTCAGCGGTACGGCGACAGCCTGGATGGTGGACGACAACTGCGGCAAGAAGGCCTCGACGACGCGGTCAGCAATCTCCGCAAGTTCGTCAAGAGATAGCCTAACCTGAGCCTGCAGGATTGCCTGGGCGCGTGGCGGGAGTCGTTGGAGCCAAAGCGATCGCAGGAAAGAATCCTGCACTTGCGTGTTGCCCGCGAGAAAAATTGCATGTGGCGCAGAAGCTGCGAAGGTTTGCGCTCAGCAAGCTCTGCCGACTGAAGTTGTCGTAGCTTCTGTTCTTCCGAGAGCGACAGGCGGCAGATAAGTGCAGTCTTCAGGTGTTCATAGAGGTTGGCCGATGGTGGGTTGGCAAGGATATCCCGGATCTGGTTGGCATAACGTGCGTCCAGGTGGGCGACGACGTAATCGTAACGGGTCCGGTCTTGCGTCATGCGCGCCAGGGACAACTGGGCCTCGACCTGGGCAAACCGAACCTCGGGCGAGTCCACCCAAAACGGCGGAAGCTTGACAGCAACACGCCAGGAGGCAGCGTGCGGGATGCCTTCTGTAGGAGTTCTGACGTCCTCAGCGGAGCCGGCAGGCACGGCCTCGGTTGTGGAGGCGTTGAGAGAATGCTGCTGTTGCTGGGTTTGCAGCTCCTGTTGAAGCTGTTGCACTTGCTGGCGCAGAGCGGTGAGAGCTTCTGCGTCAGCCATGGCGGTGCGGTTAGTTCGGTTTCCGGGTCACCAGATGTGGGATGCCGTGTCGATGAAAGGACGCATCCCAACATAAAACATAACGACTGTTTATTAGCGTAGTAGCAGCAGCGGGGCGAGCATACCCCCACTGCACTCGAACGGTTAGAGGAAGAGTGATCATCTACCGAGCTTGGCAGCTTGGGTTTATAGCCCCCGTTGGTGACGTAAGCTTCCGGTGACGCTGCGGTGGCGCTGTCCCCTATCGGAGGCCGCTGTCCCTTATCGGAGGCGCGTGTTGCAGCATGCCGTCGTGTCACGCCGGGCCAGCTAGTGACGAGGCGGAGGCTCTGCCGGTTTGTGCGCAGTGTGTCGCCACATCTTCGTGAAGCAGTGACGGTACACTGAGCGACGTAAGAAAGTTTCATGTTGCACATTAGGCGTGGCTACAATAGGCGAAAAGAAACAGTGACTGCTAGCTGCTATAAAAATGATGTCACAAACTTGTCCACCAATACTTGTTATCGTTATCATCTGCCAGTCGTGCACTGCACTCGGAACACAGGCAATGCAATAGCGCCAGCCGGTGGAAAATTCTAGCTCTACTGTGATGCTGGCCCAAAACACAGATTCGCCCAGCGATAGTCGAGATATGCTGAAGTTCGTCTGTACCGAAAGCCACGCTCTACGCTGTTCGCCTTTCTTTTCATCGCGATAGTATATCTCCACGAGCCCTTAGCGAAATCCAGGCGCCCAGTAACTCAGTTCTGAGACCACGTCTGTTGCACTGCGCCTTCCTGTCATCAGAGCCTTGATAAACCAAGCAAATCAACATTCCTGACGCGGATGCCGGGAAAAGCCATGTAGCCATGTGAACTTTGCATGTGCTCCTCCGTCTCGCCGAGAAAGTACATTAATTCTTAAAACAGCGTATCATAGTAAATAAAGCCAATTCTCCGAGGGTCTTCAAACATCCAATATCAAAGGGCTTGTAGACAGGACTAGCAGCAGCAGCAAGTTCGGCTGACGGAAGGTCGGTGAAGAGCCGCACTGAAAGTCGCGTGCCGATTCGGCGAAGTCATGGCATATTCAAACGACGCGCCTAATCATAAAAGTGCACGACGTCACTTTCGTTCAGTGCACAAGCCGTTTCTGTGTGGAGGCTGCTCGTGCAGTGGGCGGCACAGCAGTCTCTGCCAAAAAGAAGCGCTTAAAGTCACGACGCGCGCGTGACGTAATTTCTTTCCCCGTTGCCATCCCTCAGTGCTTAGCCACGAGCGCACTCGTCGGGACGGGAGAAAGCAGTTACTGCGTGCAACTAATCCACGTAACTCCGCTCCTACTTGACGGACTACAAAAACTTCGCAACCTGGCTGACAATGACATTGAATCACTAGCCACCATAGGCGTGCGCACGAGGGGGGGCAGAGGGGGGCGGCCGCCCCCCCTAGTCACCTAAGAGAGGGGGGGCGCAAATTCTGCCCCATACATTGACTTAATAGGGAGGGGGGGGCGCTGCGATGAACCTTCGCCCCCTCCTGCCCCCCCCTGAAGGGGAACCCTGCGCACGCCTATGCTAGCCACCCACATGAATGAGGTTTGGGAGCAAGGGAGCGTCCCGCCAGAATGGAGGGCCACGGCCGTCATTCTCATTCCCAAAACGAACAAAGCCCTGGAGCTCGACTATCTACGACCCATCTCCCTCACGTCCTGTGTGGGTAAGGTCATGGAGCACGTCATTCTCCGCAGAGTCGCAAGTCATGCAGAGCAAAAGCACCTCTTCCCATTCAATCAAGTCGGGTTCAGGCCGGCTGTGGCCACACAGGACGTACTCCTCATGCTGCAGGAGACGCTACTTAGAGTCAGGAGCAACGACCTCAAAGCAATTCTAGCTCTCGATTTAGCGAAAGCTTTCAATACCGTAAACCACGCTCATATACTACGCAGAGATTCAGGAGGCAGGCTTAGGCCGCCGCTTCTTCGAATACGTCCGCTCTTTCCTGAAGGCCAGAACGGCCACACTTAAGGTTGGAGACCTCAAATGGCACACCTACAACCTAGGCCCGCGCGGCACCCCGCAAGGGTCGGTGCTCTCACCGTTTCTTTTCAATTTAGCCCTCAGACAACTTTCTCAAAAGCTGAAACACATCGAAGGCGTAGAACATGCGTTCTACGCCGACGATATTACTATTTGGCGCACTGGAGGCAGTGACGAAGAAATCGAAGCAAGCCTTCAGGAAGCAGTCAATACAGTAGAAAATTTTTAGGGGCGAAGCTCCTTAGGGTGTGGGTTGTTCCCTCCTCCGTACATAGTATGTAGCCATCTCTAGTTCGTGAAGTGCTCACTAGATGGCAGTAGATGGGGCTACCGCAGCATAGTTGACGAATTCAAATACGAGATGGCGCTGCGGTGCCGCAGTACGTGAATTGATCAATAGGTGGTGCGAAGGCGCTCGCTGCGTTGCAGATGCGTGTCACCGTGGTGGACGTGCTCTGCCTTACCGAGACGTGGAACTCAAGACCATTCATCAAAGTATACGTTCTCATCGTCGCTGCGTTGCAGATGCGTGCTCTAGTGTGATAGGAGAGCGCTCTCCCCCTCCTCCCTCGCTCTCTTCTCTCCTACGCTTCCCCCCCTCTCTCTCCTCTCCTACGCCCCCCCCTCTCGCTTCGCGACGCCGACGCAGGCAGCGTCTGCTAGCGAGTTTCTTGAATGAAAAAACCGACTGCTCGCGCTGTACAACCGTTCACTGACCATCTAACGTCGTTGATGATGTACTGGCCAGAATTCACGGAAGATTCACGGTTTACCGATGAACCTCCGGAGCTTCGCCCACTCATCATCATTCACTCCGTGGATATGCTGTGATTTTTTTAAAGCGCACAGGCCTCAGACTCTCGGCATCTAAGTCCGAGTTGCTGCTTCTGCCAACACAATACGACGCAACAACGGCGAACCAACCATACACCTCTCCACAACGGACGGCTCGGATATCCTGATAGTGTCGTCGGTTCGAATTCTGGGCGTTACCCTGCAGGAGAATGGCAAAAACGACTTAACAATCACACATCTCACCAAAAAAGCTGAGGCAGTCATTCACCTCACCCGACGCGTCGCTAACAGACACGCGGGACTCACAGAAGAGAGCTTACTACACATCTTTCACGCGTTCTTAATGTGCCATGTTCACTACATGGCCTGCGCTCACCCGTGGAGCAAATGCGATGAAACTAAAATAGACAACCTCATCCGAAAATGCACGAAACGAGTACTTGGTCTACCCATGACGACAAGCACGCAGCGCCTGCCAGCCCTTGGGTTACATAACACGTTCAAAGAAATCACAGAAGCCCAAAGAATGTCCCAGCTCATACACCTGTCCTCGACAACTGCGGGCTGGGAATTCCTCTCACACATAAGTCTTCCTATCCCAACTCAAGTCAACGATCCAACACCATTACCGCAACACCTTCGCGCTAAAATCACCGTACTACCCTTTCCCAGAAACATGCACCCGGTGCATAGTCGGACTCGAAGAAGGGCACGCGCTCAAGCCTTACTAAAAGCAGCACCCTACACGCTGCAGACGTGGCTTTTGTAGACGCCGCTAAATACGTAGACAAACCCTACTTTGAGGCTGCGGCGGTCGCCCCCGACGGGACAGCCCTCAATGCTCTTACCATACAAACAATGAACGCCTGCGAGGCCGAACAAGTGGCCATTGCCCTTGCTCTAGCCCTCCCTCAGCGCGACACAATATTTACGGACTCCAAACCCGCTGCACTGGCATACCGCCACGGTACACTATGCCAGGCGGCCTTAAGCGTTCTAGCATCCGCTCAAATAAATGCAGACGAGCACATCCACTGGTTCCCGGAGCATGAAGGCCTCAACGTACGTTCAACCAGGGGTCCCCAATGGTAATGACCTGGCCCATAACCTCGCGCGAGAGCTTACGCGCCACGCGGGGATGCGGGCCGGCTCACCGGCCGGGGACCCCAACACGCACCTGGAGCTACTCCTCTCCTATCACGAGATTCGCTCGCACTATAAGTTATCTAGAAAGGAATTCCCCTCACCTCACTCAACACTAAATAAAGCGCAACGAATAACGCTTATACTGCTCCAAACGCACAGTTACCCCAGCCCCTATATCTGCAGCAAATATTTCCCAGATATAAGGCCAGAATGCCCGAAATGTCAAGATCCGAAGTGCGACTTAAATCACATGCTGTGGCAGTGTCCCGCGCTAAACGCTTGCTTCGGGTCTCCTGCCACCTAGGACGACTGGATCAACCACCTCAGGAGCCCCGACAGGGCCCTTCAACACCAGGCCGTCCAGAAGGCCCAAAAGGTGGCTGGCGAGCTCCGACTCCCGAGTCCCCACATGGGCGGATCCACCGGGCTGGCCCCTGTAAGGGGTGCCCAGGCTCCTTGAGGACCTTCAATAAAGTTAATTCTCTCTCTCTCTCTGTATATCAAAAATCACGTCAAACTCAGTGAGAATTAAGCTCTCTCTCTCGCAAGGCTGACGGAGTTCGTGAGGCCTGCCTCCCCACTCCTGGACGAGTTGGTACGGCAGTGGTCAAGACGCTTGTTTGGGTATACCCCATCTCGGAGAGCACGCAATGTGCGCTCACTGTACATATTTCGTAAACAGGCAGCGCGTGTCGATCTTGGGCTTTCTTTATTGCGATAGCAATTATATGGACACTCTCAGCTGATGTTTGCCGTCGCCGTCATCTTCCCGTTATGTATATGCATATATATATATTCGAGGAAGCAGTTCAATCGTTCCGGTGGGAAATGAAGTCGAAAAAGAGGACGACAAACGTACGAAACGCAAATTTTACTAACGTTTCGGCAGGAGGGCCTGCCTTTTACTCTGACGAAGGCAGGCCCTCCTGCCGAAATGTTAGTAAAGTTTGCGTTTCGTACGTTTGTCGTCCTCTTTTTTCGACTATATATATATATATATATATATTATAATGTGAATACTGGGCTAAAAGCGGCAGTGGCGTCGGAACGGTAACTGCAAGAACTGGACGGGTGCGGGCAGCGTTGCAGCAGCAAAACAGGCCAGGCAGCTCCAGCTCGTGCCTCGCGCGAAACTGTCGATGCGGCTACAGCGCTGGGCCTTCCTCTTTACTACAATTCGTCCCCCCGTCGGAAAAGGAGCCATCCTGGCGACTCACGGGGAACATAGTACGAGCGGATCGTAATAGGGCTTCAGGCGCTGTACGTGGACGGTTTCACGGCCACGAAAGCGTTGGTCTGTTGATGGCGTAACTGGTTCGATGGTGTAGTTGACAGGTGACGTCTGCGCAACAACACGGTAGGGTCCCTGATATTTTGAAGCAAGCTTGGAGGAGAGGCCCGTAGGGGCAGCTGGAACCCAGAGCCACACTGGGGAGTCCGGAAGAAAGTGAGGGTACGGGTGGTCATCGTCATGTCGAGATTTCTATCGCCATTGGGTGACGGTTGTGAACGAGCGGGCGAGCTTACGGCATTCCTCGGCGCGGCGGGCAGCTTCAGAGATGGGCGTAGACTCGGAGGAATCGGGTCGGTGCGGCAAGATGGTATCGAGCGTTGTCGAAGGTTCTCTGCCATATAAGAGGAAAAATGGCGAAAAGCCTGTAGTCGCTTGTGGAGCCGTGTTGTAGGCGTACGTCACAAAGGGCAAAATTAGGTCCAAATCGGAGTGATCTGAGGCAACATACTTGGAGATCATGTCGCCAAGGGTACGGTTGAATCTTTCCGTCAACCCATTAGTTTGGGGATGGTAGGCGGTAGTAGTACGATGAACGACACGACACTCGGAAAGGAGTGCGTTCAACGACTTCGGAAAGAAAGACGCGTCCCCTATCGCTGAGAAGTTCACGTGGTGCGCCATGACGGAGAATGGAGTTCCGCAGGAGGAAAGATGATATGTCGCGGGCTGCGGCAGCAGGAAGAGCGGCTGTTTCCGCGTATCGCGTCAGGTGGTCGACTGCGACGACTACCCAGCGGTTTCCGGAAGCCGTGCATGGAAGGGGCCCATACAGGTCAATGCCAATGCGGTCGAAGGGTCTGGCCAGGCACGGGATTGGCTGGAGCGGATCAGAGGCGTGCTGAGGAGGAGCTTTGCGTCGTTGGCACTGGGAGCATGACCGAATGTACTTGCGCACAAAGGTGTACATGCCTCGCCAATAAAACCTGGAGGAAAGTCGGGCGTATGTTTTGAAGACGCCTGCGTGTGCGCACTGCGGGTCAGCGTGGAAGGCTGAGCATAATTGAGCACGAAGATGGCGGGGTATGACCAGTAACCATTTGCGGCCGTCAGACATGTAGTTCCGGCGATAAAGGAGGTCATCGCGGATCTCAAAGTGAGAAGCTTGACGGCGCAATGCTCGAGGAGCTGAAGGTAAAGTTGACGGGTCGGAACGGAATCTTAGAAGGGCGCTGATCCAGGCGTCCTTGAGTTGCTCAGACGCCATGTCGCAGCCGGCTGGGAACGAAAGTATTTCTTCCACGGCAGATAGGCAGGCAGCGCCTTCGGTTGACACAGGCGAGCGTGATAGGGCGTCGGCATCGTTGTGGCGGCGGCCAGACCTGTAGACAACACGCATGTCGAAGTCTTGCAGCCGCAAAGCCCAGCGAGCTAATCGGCCAGAGGGGTCCTTCAGCGTGGAGAGCCAACAAAGGGCATGGTGATCTGTAACTACGTCGAAGGGACGGCCATATAGGTAAGTTCTGAATTTACCAAGTGCCCAAATTATGGCCCGACATTCCTTCTCTGTAACAGAATAATTCTTCTCGGCCTTAGTTAGTGTACGGCTTGCGTATGCGACCACGTACTCGTGGAACCCAGATTTGCGCTGAGCGAGCACGGCGCCGAGTCCAACACCGCTGGCGTCGGTGCGAACATCAGTCGGAGCAGTAGGGTCGAAGTGACGCAGTATTGGTGGTGAGGTTAGCAGACAACGCAGCTCTTTGAAGGCATCGTCACAGGCGGGTGACCAAGCGTAAATTTTCGAGTCGCTCCGTAGGAGCCGATTCAAGGGAGCGCTGATGGTCGCGAAATTCCGAATGAAGCGGCGAAAATAGGAGCAGAGGCCAAGGAAGCTGCGCAGCTCTTTTAGAGACGTAGGTCGAGGAAAATCGGCGACTGCCCGAAGCTTGGCGGTGTCGGGAAGTATACCGTCTTTGGATACAACGTGGCCGAGGATGGTGAGCTTACTTGCGCCGAAGCGGCATTTCTTCAGGTTGAGCTGAAGGCCTGCGTCAGTGAGACACTGGAGTACTTCCTCTAGCCTGCAGAGATGCGTGGGAAAATCTGGTGAAAATATAACCACGTCATCTAAGTAGCACAGGCACGTTTTCCACTTAAGACCCCGCAAAAGGTTGTCCATCATCCGCTCGAATGTTGCGGGCGCGTTGCAAAGACCAAAAGGCATGACACGGAATTCGTAAACGCCATCAGGTGTGACGAAGGCCGTTTTAGGTCGGTCTTCAGGTGCCATGGGGACTTGCCAATAGCCGCTCCGCAAGTCTATAGAAGAGAAGAACTCCGCGCCTTGGAGGCTGTCAAGGGCATCGTCAATTCTCGGTAGAGGGTAAACGTCTTTTCGAGTTATTTTGTTAAGACGACGGTAATCAACACAGAAGCGAATCAACCCGTCCTTCTTCGTAACGAGAACGACTGGAGATGCCCAGGGGCTATTCGAAGGCTGGATGACGCCACGCTTGAGCATGTCAGCTACTTGGCCGTCGATAACGCGGCGCTCTGTCGCGGACACACGATAGGGTCTTTGTCGCAGTGGCGCATTAGTACCTGTGTCGATGCGATGACATACAGCTGACGTGCGGCCGAGAGAAGCATGCTGGGAGTCGAAGGAAGCACGGAACTTGTCCAGGAGGCGTAGAAGCTGGGCGCGTTGCGAAGCTGTTAACGTGTCGGCGATGGAGCTGCTCAGTACGTCAGGCGTAGTGGTCGGCTGCGAAGGGGTACAGGTCACTCCGGTGACTTCGTGTTCGGCGGAAGGACCAGTCGGCATGTCGATGATTCTAGAAGGGGCGAGACTGTCAACACGCCCGTTGCACTCGCCACGAAGCAGCGTTACAGGACACGACAACTGGTTCGAGACGAGCAGTTCTGCTGACGCCGTCATGAATTTCCAAAAGGGCATAAGGCAGCGGCGAACACTTGCGACGAACGAAAACGGCAGATGGCGTGAAAAGGGCGCTCGAGTCCGCGATAGCGTTGCAGGACACCGTGACAAGGGTAAAAGAGTGCGGCGGTACGGTAACGTCTTCCGCCACAAATAGCTTGTCCCCGGTTTCGACAGCGTCAAATAACGGCGAGTCGCAAAGCGCTTGAAATGCCACCTGAGCGCGAGAGCAGTCGATGACGGCCTTATTAGCGGAGAGAAAGTCCCATCCCAAAATGAGGTCATGGGAGCAGGAATCCAGCACTAGCAATTCGACGACGTAGAGGAGGCCGTCAATCACAAGGCGAGCGGTACAGGGAGCGGCCGGCGTGATGCGGTCTGCACTGGCTGTACGAAGCGATATGCGTGCTAGCGGCGTCGTAACTTTTTTGAGCAAGCGGCACAGTTTGGCACTGATAACTGAAACTGCGGCACCAGTGTTGACAAGGGCGAGTGCAGCGACGCCATCCACATATACGTCAATAACATTCGTCGGTGAAGGGAGAGGCCTTGGTCTTTTCGCGGGTGACGCAGTTCCTGCCTCTGGAACTGCGGCGATTAGTTTTCCTGCTCCGGCGATGGAGAACGACTACGCATCGGCGATAGCGAGCGGCGTCGAGGCGATTGCGAGCGGCGGTTAGCAGGAGGGCGGTGGTCGGTATAATAAGACATCTGGCCAGGGTTCCGAGGTGCGGAGAACGATGGCTGCGGCGATACATACGGGTCAGGTTCAAAGCTCTGGCGGTAGCTCGGCTGGTAGGGAGGCACGCGCCGACGGCAATATCGCACGACGTGGCCAGGCAGGCCACAGGCAAAACATATTGACCGGTTGTCGAGAGTGCGCCATTGTCCATTACTCTGGAGATACCTTGACTGATTGAACCGGGGAGTGGGTCGCAGTGGCACGGCTGATGGTGTCGACGCAAAGGTCTGAGGAGGTGGCCGTGCGGCAACGTCAGCATAGCTCAGAGGTGCAGTTACCTCGGCACAAACAACAGGGGTCGGCAACGGTGGAGTGTCGCGGGCAGATGGCAGAGCCGCGCAAACTTGCTCTTGGATGACCTGGCGAATGTTTGCTGGCAGAGGATGTTCGCTGCTGTCAACAGCCGGCAGGTTGGCCGGCTGTTGACAGCAGCGAAAGCTGACGAGCGACCTCAGCACGGATAAACTCCTTGATCTGGGATAGCAGAGACTGATGGTCCGGGGTGGTAGTCAGGCTCGAGATGGTGTCGTCCGAAACGTTAGGGCGTCGCGTGAGAAGACGCTGTCTTCGGAGCTCGTCGAAACTCTGACACAGCTCGATGAGTTCAGAGACAGTGGCAGGGTTCTTGGACAGCAGCATATGAAAGGCGTCATCGGAAATGCCCTTCATGATGTGGCGTACCTTGTCAGCTTCCGTCATCGTTGGGTTGACACGCCGGCACAGGTCGAGGATGTCCTCGATGTAGCTGGTGAATGTCTCACCACTTTGTTGGGACCGGCTTCGTAGTCGTTGTTCTGCCCGAAGTTTGCGCACACCAGGGCGTCCGAAAACAGCTGCGATGCTGGTCTTGAAGGTCGCCCAAGTGGGGATGTCGGCCTCGTGGTTTTTGTACCACATCTTGGCTACATCCGTTAAATAAAACATCACGGTACCGAGCTTCATGGGATCGTCCCATTTGTTGGTAGCGCTCGCTCGTTCATAGGATTCCAGCCAATCCTCAACGTCTTTCTCGTCGGTGCCGCTGAAGATCTCGGGCTCCCGCAGAAGCTGGGCACCGGGACACCTTGGCGGTGATGCGGGTGGTGGTGTCGAGACAGCGTCGTCAGGCATGACGGACGGAAGCGTTCGGCTACGCAATTCCAGGGCCGGGGAGAACCGCAGCAACCTCCACCAAAAATATAATGTGAATACTGGGCTAAAAGCGGCAGTGGCGTCGGAACGGTAACTGCAAGAACTGAACGGGTGCGCGCAGCGTTCCAGCAGCAAAACAGGCCAGGCAGCTCCAGCTCGTGCCTCGCGCGAAACTGTCGATGCGGCTGCAGCGCTGGGCGTTCCTCTTCACTACAATATATATATATATATATATATATATATATATATATATATATAATGCAAAAATAAAAATAAACCAGGAGAAAAAATTCCAAGGTCCCCGACCAGAGATTCGAATTAGCAACCCCTCGCTCCGCAGCGCGCTAAACCATTCAGCCACACGCCATGCATGCGCCAGAGTGCTAACGGCAAGCTAGTTATATACACCGTTTACCGCTGGTAATATGCAGACCTCGCAGGAGCTTGCGCGTGTTTTCCATCACGCAACGCTCCTACATTTTGTTTCAATTTGAAAACTGCCCTTGAGACGCGCACAAAAAATGGGCCCGTTTCTGTACCCGCTCGTGATGTGGAACGAAAAAAATTATACCATCTCCCGCTAAAGGGAACCATGTGTAGATGTGAAGCAGCGGGCGCTAACGCTTACACTGGCCGTGGCGTTGACGCTGGCGCTATCGCAGCGTTGCGCAGGAGAGAAAACTGAGGAGGCGCAAAGCACGCAGTGATGGAGCGGTGTTTCCTACTGGAACATGCCAATCGCTGCTAATGGGCAATGAAAGACAGAAGATTCCGACTGTACACAGAGACCCGCAGTGCGCTTTTAGTTAACGCGCACGCTGCGAATTTTTATTGTTCAACAACGCACAGGAGAAATCTCCCACCGGCACCACCTTGGAGGTCAAGATCCATTGCCGCGATGGACAGTGAACGGTTGTGCAGCGCGAGCAGTCGGTTTTTTCAACCAAGAAACTCGCTAGCAGACGCTGCCTGCGTCGGCGTCACGAGGCGAGAGAGGGGGGGAGCGTAGGAGAGGAGAGAGAGAGAGAGGGGGGGGGGGACGCGCATGCGCAGTGGGGTGTGGACGCTGTGGGCAGGGATGCCTAGAGGAGAGAGGGGGGAGCGTAGGAGAGGTGAGAGAGGGGGGGACGCGCATGCGCAGTGGGAGCCCAGGCAGGGATTCCTAGAGGAGAGAGGGGGGAGCATAGGAGGGGAGAGAGGAGGGGAGGCGCATGCGCAGTGAGGGTGTGGTTGCCGCGGGGAAGGATGCCTAGAGGAGAGAGAGGGGGAGGAGAGGTTTTTTTTTATTTTTATTTTTTTTAAAGGGTTTGCGCATGCGCAGTAAGGGAGGCCACGCCGCACACCACCACCGGATTAAGCTTCGCCATAAGATGCTTCACATCTAAAAAGAAAGTAGCAGTTGTTACGTGTACTAATACAACCGATGAGCGAAGCTTTTTAGAAATGGCACGCACGCGGCATTCGGCCCGCGCGGCGTTTCATTGTGCAGGCAACGGACCAACCACTGGGTGGTGGTCAAAAACATTTATTACAGAAACAAGGGAGGTACGCAGGGGCACCCCATAAGAGGACGGCGCCTATGACTAGTAGGTGGCGATCCCTAGTACGGGACCCCATTGGCGTCGGCTGCTGCCTGGGCACGTCGGACCAAGGCCTTCTGGGCCTGAAGGTTAGAGCAGCCAAGCAGGGTCGCCTCCCACTCCTCCCAGGTTGGGTTGGGGATAGGGGCTATAGCAGGGTTGCAGGGGCAGGCCCACACCATGTGGTAGATGTCCGAAGACTTCTGCCCACAGTGTGAGCAACTACCGGAAAAGGCGGGATCGAAGTGTTTGAGTGCTGCCGGGCACAGCATAGTGTTCGTGAAAGGTTGGAGTAAAAGCCGCTCCTCCGCTTTACTTAGGCCTTTGCATGGGCGTGGATACAGGATGTGGTCGGATTGATAACGGTGCACAATTTCGCGGAAAGAATACACTGGGATGAATTCGAGGTCGTCCTGATCGGGGGGAGGCGATTGGGAATGCCCGGTAAGAGAGCGCGCGGGCGGCGGCGTCGGCTGTTTCATTCCCTTCTAGTCCCGTGTGAGCAGGAGCCCAGACTATACGGCGGCGTGCGGGAATTCCCTGATAGTCACAATATTGCAACAGTCTATGGGCTAGGTACGCGACACAGCCGTTTACGATGTTTCGGCAGGCCCCTCGAGAGTCAGAGATGATGGTTTGCGATGTGGGGTGACAAGCTGCCAATGCAATGGCGACTTCCTCTGCGCGGATTATGTTCCTGGCTCGGAACGTGAGCCCATTAACTGTTTGGTTCTCGTGTACGACAGTGGCCAGTAGCGTAGCCAGAAATTTTTTTCGGGTGGGGGGGGGGGGGGGTTCAACCATACTTTATGCATGTTCGTGCGTGCGTTTGTATGTGTGCGTGCATATATACGCAAGCAAAACTGAAAAATTTCGGGGGGGGGGGGGGTTTGAACCCCCCCAACCCCCCCCCCCTTGGCTACGCCACTGACAGCGGCCGTATACCATCCCTCATGGTGTGGGCCGGAGGCGTTCACGTAGAACACGCCAGGTTTCGATACATAATGGCGGGCCAGGGCTTCCGCCTGCGCTAGGTGCCGGCCATTGTGGTCTTTTTTTCCCATATTGTTTGGAAGAGGGCGCACGTGGAGGGCGCATCTCCACTCGAACGGGAGTTGAACGTGATCTTCCGTGATGTTGATGTGTTGAATGCGTAAGCGGGCTAATAGGCGGCGACCCGCTACTGTCTGGGAGAGTCGAGTGTACTGATTTGTGAGGTGGGCCTCTCAAAGCTCCCGAAACGTTTTCACCATGCCCAGGCCTAGAAGTCGCTGGTTATAGGTGTTCACGGGGAGGTCGAGAGCCCGCTTTACAATTCTGCGACGAATGACTTCAAGTACATCCTCGTCTTGCTTCCGCAGATGGAGGTATGCGGTAGAATATAAGATTCTACTGGCTACAAATGCATGTGCCAGCCGCATGGCATCTCTGCAGCGTAACCCCCCGCGTTTGTTAGAGACTCAGTGGACCACGCGGCCCGCCTGGTCTCCCACCTTACGGAGTTCGGCCAATGTGGTGTCTGACCGTCTGTTTTGATTAATAAAGAGCCCCAGTACCCGGACTTCTTTTTGTTCAGGGATTGGACCTATCTCCAATGAGAGTTCAATTCTGGCCGCGCACTTTGGAGAGGGGCGTATGTGAACGAATTCTGATTTGGAGGGTGAGCATTGAAGGCTGCACTGACAGGCATAGCGGTCGACTATGCTCGCGGCTTGCTGCAGGTTCGCCTCAATGTCTCCGAGTGTGTCCTGCGTGGCCCAGATGGTGATGTCATCAACATACAACGGATGTTGTACACCGGGGACATCATCCAGTTGAGCCGGCAGATGCATCATGGCCAGATTGAATAATAAAGGAGACAGCACTGCACCTTGTGGTGTAACTCTACTTCCTAAAGAAAAAATGCCGTGTTCCTTGTTCTGTGTGCGGATGTAAGATTGTCTATCGGTTAAGAACTGCCGAATGTATTCGATCGCTTTTAAGCCGCAGCCTGTTTGTGAAAGGTGTATTACAATTACCTCATGGGTTACATTGTCAAATTCTCCCTTTAAGTCCAAGGCGAGTACGACTTTGTCGTTGTGAGGGCATTCGACAAGGTCTAGGATGTCCCGATTAGGTTGAAGCAGAATGTCCTGCGCGGATCTGCACGTGCGAAACCCGTGCATTGATGCTGCGAAAATATGTTGGTTATCCATGAAATCAGACAAACGATCCCGCACCATCGTCTCCATCAGTTGGCCCGTACATGAGGTGAAAGAAATGGGGCAAAGGTTGTCCGTGTTCACGGCCCTGCCAGGTTTTGGTATAAATGTGACCAGGGCAGTCTTCCATTGTATGGGGAGTGGCACCTCCCCTGACCAAACTGAGTTGATATAAGCTAATAGTGATTCCTAGGCCGGGTCGGGAAGGTTAGCTAACATTTTCACAGTAATCTTGTCTCGACCCGGAGCGGTGCCACGTTTTATTTTAGCCAGCGCCTTCCGCAGTTCGTAAAGCTGGAATGGGCGATCCAGTTCAACGTTCTCCGAACCTGCATAGGAGTAAACCGATCCGCGGTGGTCCTTTGTAGAGCACAGATATTTCTCCCTTAATTTGTGCGCCAGCTTAGTTGTATTGCCCTGAAAGCTATGGATTGCCATTTGTAGGTGTTTTTGAGTTTCGGTGTGGGTCTGCGTTGGGTCTATGAGCGCGCGAAATAGCCTCCAAGTATTCTTAATAATAATTGATGAGGTTTTACGTCCCAAAACCACCATACGATAATGAGAAACGCCCTCCAAGTATTCTTGCAGGACATTTGGCGCGCTGCCTTGTGGCATCTATTCACCCAGTTGGCGTCCGCGAGTTGGGCCGCATACTCGGCCGCCTTCTGGGTGACCTCGGCAATTCGAGCTTTAAGTTTATGGTCATGCTTTTCTCCGCGCCATCGGCGAACAAGGCGATGGCGTGCTTCCCAGAGGTGCAGGAGGCGGTTGTCCACGTCCGAGACCGCCTCTGAAAGCTGAATTTTGGTTTCAGTGGAGCGAAGGTTACTAAAAAATCCTTGGGACCATGTGTCATACACCCGCTCGAGTATTGATGTTGTGGTGTTATAATTTTGCCTAAATTTTGACCAGTTAGGGAGCCGGGCCTGTGATATGCCTTGTGCCAATGGTTTGGTCCGGATTGTGGTATTCAAGATGCAGTGGTCGCTACCGAGAGTTTATTCGGTGTTGATCCACTCTACACACTGAATGTTGCGGGTAAAGGTCAAATCTGGACACGTATCTCGTGTCACAGAGTTGCCTATCCGAGTTGGGTTGACTGGGTCGGTGTGAAGAGTGAAGCCCAGCGTTGACGCAATTTCCACCAGCTTGCGCCCACGCTTCTCTTCAAGATGGTACCCCCCATACACGACTGGGGGGCGTTAAAATCACCCCCCAATCAGGAGGGGGGTCCCTACCCGCAACTCTTAGCGCGCGGCTAAAGAGGTCCGAGAATGAAACATTCGGCAGTTTCGGAGTGCAGTATACGTTAAGGATATGTAACGATGGATCTGATTTGCGGATAGGAAGGAGAGTCACCATTACATATGAGTATTCAAGTTGGAGGTGAAGGTCGACCATGGTGGTAGTAGAATTCTTATGGACGCAAAGACATGACAAGGGGTCCTGTTGGAACGTCGTAAATTTTGTAAGGTGGTGACCTTTCCTGGCTCCTGAAGGGCCACCACCGCGGGCATTTGCGGAAAGCTTGAAATGTACAGCCGCAGGTTGGCTCGTTTAGTACGAGACCGGGGTCCCCGACAGTTCCACTGTGTTACTAGGGTAGGGGAAGCCAATTTGGACTTGGGAGGATTGCCTACATGGAGGGTGTCCCGCCATTCTCAGTATTCTTCTCTCTGGGGTTTAACGTCCCAAAACCACGATATGATTATGAGAGACGCCGTAGTGGAGGGCTCCGGAAATTTCGACCATCTGGTGTTCTTTAACGTGCACTGACATCGCACAGTACACGGGCCTCTACCATTTCGCCTCCATCGAAATGCGACCGCCTCGGCCGGGATCGAACCCGCGACCTTCGGGTCAGCAGCCGAGCACCCTAACCGCTATACCACCGCGGCGGACGCCATTCTCAGTATTAGGAATTACAATTGAGAGGGCCGTAGCTCCAGAGCCAGCTCCTTGGGCCTGTACTTCTATCTCCGAGAGGGAGCCACCATCCTTATCGTCATTGAGGATGATTTCGCGACGGGAAAATTTCCTTAGAGGCCAGATACATCCTTGATGCTACCCTTGCGCGCAGCGCGGGCAAGCATGTTGGGAAGGGTCTTCGCTACTTGAGCATTAACCTGAGCATTAAATTGATTAGTAATTTGAGACACGATCTGTGCAGCCAATGTGTTCATCATGGTGGCACATTTGGTTTCGAGGCGGGTCTCAAAAGCGGCCATGGAAAATTCCAGAGTCGTCGGCGGCACCGCCGCGCTCTCCATGGCTTCCGCATGCGAGGCAGGCTGGGGAGGGCGAATGCATTGCTTTTCAATGGCTTCAATTTTGGCTAGAAGCATCTCGTTTTGGGCACGGAGAGATACCACTAGATTGTGGAGCTCGTCGTCAGCCCTTGAGCGAAAAGGGGAGGGTGGAAGAGAAGGGAAGGAGGAGGCAGCCCACTCGTGCCGCTCACCTTTTTGCCATTTTTGACGATGGTTGCCCAGACGTCACCCGCGCCTTGCTTCTTGGGTTGCTGCTGCTGGGAGCGGCTCTGCTTCCCTTGGCCGTCCATGTGGGGGGCGGTGGTGGTGCTGCGCCTCGCTTCTCGGCGCCACTACAGGGTGGCGCTGGCGAAGAGTTGTCATAACTGTGCTGTGGTGAGTCATCACCGCTGCCAGAGCTGTGTGCCGGCTGACGTGTCGCTGACTTTCTCGCCGGGTTGTTCTTGCCGCCTTTTGGGGCGACCAACTTTGCGGCAGTGCGGTATTTCACCGCACAGCCCTTTGAATTCGTGGCGTGGCCACCACCACAAACTGCACATTTCGCGTTACACTCGTGAGGGGTCTGCACCCCCTCGACAAATGGCGCATGTTGTTTGCTCAGGCCACAACGATCTTGCTTTGGATTGGGGCATGTGTCCGCCCTGTGTCCCACGGTGCCACACACGCCGCAGGCCGGAATGGTCCGGAGGTGGGGCCGGACAGGGATGATCTCAGAGTTGTAGTGGACAGTGCGTAGCCTGACCTTCCCGGCGAAGGTGATTCGGGCTATGTTGGACTTCCCCAACTTACGAATATCGAGAATAGTGCCCTGCCTCCACTGAATACTATTCTGCAGGGTTTCATCGGTCTCATGGTTAGCTACGGAGACGGCGCCATAGCTGACATCCCCGTCATATTGTTTGAGATGTCCACGGAGGGCCACATCCCCTTGCGCCGTTTTGATGACGAAGTCCCCAAGAAGGCGGTCGGCCACGTAGGCGTTCTGGGTACTCGCGACAATAACATTCTGCACATGGAAGAGCACAAAGCTAAGGGCTGGAGCCAATTGCGCGCCAAGGT
This sequence comes from Rhipicephalus appendiculatus, assembly GCA_030522465.1. Classification (NCBI taxonomy): domain Eukaryota; kingdom Metazoa; phylum Arthropoda; class Arachnida; order Ixodida; family Ixodidae; genus Rhipicephalus; species Rhipicephalus appendiculatus. The sequence goes on from JALIZH010032957.1 coordinate 1,538,415, forward strand.
AAGTGCGCAAGGACAGGCCGAGCTCACCAGGTTGGAAAGTGGCTCCGAGTGCCAGGATGGTCCGGGGCTTTAGGACAACTACAAATCGTCCGGGTGGAATTTGTGAGGAGGCTTCTGCCTCCACGCTGGCTTGGCGTGCCCCTTTTCCTTGCGCGAGGTAGGAGCTTGTGGCTTGGATAGTGCTTGCCTGAAGCGGCCTGGGTGGTGGCCGCGGTGGTGGCCGCCGCGGTCATCTTGGCCTTTCATCGCTGGGAGCGGCTCTCCACAAGACGGAAAAAATTTTCGTTGCGGATGGGCTCCGCTGGTGCCAAATGTTGGTTCCCGGCCTGCGAAACGGTCGACCATGCCATTTGCTTTAGGTCGTAGCCGCGTTGAGATAAAGAGGCGTCGATTTTGGCAGGAGTGTAGACTTCCCCGCTGCTGGACGCCAGCTGAGCCACGGGACGCAACGTTGGCTCCACGAGGCGAGGCGATGAAGTCGGTCTAATTTGTTGATAAATCCGCCCACCTTGACAAATTAGATGTCTACGTGGTCCAGGTGACTTGCTGGGTCCAGAGGACACAAAACTGCTTGGGTGCGGCAGAAAGGTCCGTGGCTCAGTCTGCCGTAACATCCCCTATAATAATAACATCCCCTTTACTTTTCCTTGGCATCATTGTCTGTTAGTGCTCATTAATGCTGTGTTTAACAAAGCACACGAGCCCTTAAATTTATACTTCTTTCCTTCATGCATAGTGAGGATCTCGTTCTGGCAGACTTGATGCCTTCAGATGGTATGCAAGGGATTATTTGTCAGTTACCAGCTCGTAATAACATCACGTGCTACGTGACGCCAGCAGGCAAAAGAGTGTTGCTCACTCGCCGTAATGGCAACAGGCGGCGCTGACTGACGCTCCCACGTTTAAATACACATATATGCCCTATAAGGTGGACGGAGGGATGACCGCCAACGTAGCTCAGTGGTAGAGCAAAGCACGCGTTATCCGAAGGTCGCAGGTTCGGTCCCTGCCGGTGGCAAGTTATCTTTTCGTCCACTTTTCTTTCTTCACATTTACATTACATTTACTTCTAATAACATCCCCTAAAGTTCTCCTTGGCATCATTGTCTGTTAGTTCTCATTAACACTGTGTTTTACAAAGCAAACGAGCACTTAAATTTACACTTCTTTCCTTCATTCATAGTGAGGGTCTCGTTCTGGCAGACTTGATGCCTTCAGGTGGTATGCGAGAGATTATTAGTCAGTTGCCAGCTCGTAATACGATCACGTGCTACGTGACGCCGGCAGGCGAAAGAGTGTTCCACACTAGCCGTAATGGCAACAGGCGGCGCTGACTGACGCTCCCCTGTTTAAAGGAGTACTGATACAAATTTTAAAAATTTTCGGATTGTTGTTTTAAATAAAACTACTGGTGTCGAGAAACGTATAAAGAGTGTCGTAGTGCTTGGAAATGCATTGGATATATTTTAATACTGCTACCATAAAACAGCAATTTCTGTTTCGGTATCGAGGGGGAGGCTTCTCAGTGACGTTTCAGAGCAGTGTGACGTCACGGGAAGACAGCAACTGGCGACGTGCTAACGGCAAATCTGTCATCTGCTCGTGGTGCGCGTAAACAACGATGATTGAATTGCCGTCCAGTGACCCTGAGAGCGATTTCTGCGATTTAGGTTGCACGCAGGACGCAGAGCTCGCAAATTCAGGCACTGACTTGACTCGTTGGGATAATGTCCATTGCAGTGGGGCTGGTGTGCAGATGCTCAGCAACGAAAACTTTAAAATCAAAATAAAATACTTTATACGTGTTGCCGGGCTCCGCTGTGTGAAGAGCGTTGACACTGCATACCAAGGAAACGAAATATGTCTGTTTTGCAATCTTCCAAAATCGTGTCAGTACTCCTTTAAATGCACATATATACCCCATAAAGTGGATGGAAGGATGACCACCACCGTAGCTCAATGGTAGAGCATCGGACGCGTTATTCGAAGGTCGCAGGTTCGGTCCCTGCCGGTGGCAAGTTATCTTTTCGTCCACTTTTCTGTCTTCACATTTACATTACATTTATTTCTAATAACATCCCCTATAGTTTTCCTTGGCATCACTGTTTACTAGTTCCCAATAATATTCTGTCTCAGAATTACACCAAGAAAATAAACGTATAGTTTTTACATCTCAGTTAGAAAATACGGACGCCATTGTGGAACTAAATTCATCAGCGGTAGGATACGCGCGATTTGGCTCTTTAGCCTTCGCCTAATTGCCAAGTTGTCCGCGAGTATGAGAGCGTCGGGTTCTGCGTTTTCGACACTTGCGGCGCGTTGTTAAAACAGAAAGGCGTAACAACTGTGATAGTTCGTTTCTTCACTTCGTCCCCGTACTCTTTGCGCCATGACTGTCATTTTTACTACAAAAACTTCCCTCGTTTCGAAAGTATTCACAAAAATCTCCGGGGAGGTTTCCATGAGGTGTTTCATTGAGAGCCGAGAGCCAATCTATGCGCCGGCGTTATCCAACCTTGCATTCAAGACAGGCGCACCCGAAAGAGGGTGACTCCGTAACTCCTTGCACTAAACGTTCTTGCACTATTTAGTAAAACGCGCTTATAGAAAATAAAATGGACACTGTTAAAGACAGACTGGAGCAGCAGCGCGACTGCCTATGACTTCGGGTCCCAAACAGCGTTCGTTTTGTTTATTAGGGGCTGCAGTTTTTAAACCAAGAAATTATGGGTGGATGGCTTCTAAGCCCATTGATGGAAATAGAACACAGCGTTCTCTCGGAGCGTCTGGTATGATGACTTCAGCAATTCAGGAAGTTATTTTGAATAGAAACCAGCTTGAAACACGAAACACGGTTTATATCCAATTCGACGTGTACCAACTAGCCCAGTCCATCGCCTTTATATCAGGAAGTTCTGCACAGAGAATCCTCTGCGCATCAGAGACAAGGAGGATTATCAGCCAGGGTGCTTCTCATAGGCCACTTTGGCTCATTACATTTTGTGAACAGAGCAAATGAGTGCACACAGTATTGAAGTCATGTTTGCACTGGCCTAAGCGGTCCTCGATTAAAAATTTTTATTCAGACTGGGATCTGTGTTTGCTTTAATTTATTTTTAAATGACATCTTTTGAAGGAAAGAAACTGCCTACAGGGAAACGATTTTTCGCAAGAATGTTGGAAAGGCTTTTTAACGTGAAAGTGTTTTATGCCGGGGTCGACCAAGACTCTGGTGGCGTATTTCCGTCACGGATATGACGTTAATAAAATAGACGCCACCAAACGAGAAAGAAAAAAAAAACTCTAAGGAAAAAATTCCCCCCGCCCGGAATCGAACAGTTGGAAGGCTATCGAGCAGTTGGAAGGCTCCGTACAAACGCGCCCTATACCTCTCCCATTCTCTCTCGCACGGTACTCTCTGTTAGCGATCGGGGCGGTGCCGCCGTCTGTGAGCGGTGACACATACGGCATGACACATACTAGCACCGATAATCTGAGAACGATCCGTCAATGACACAGCTAAAGCATGGCGTCCCAGATTACGCGCCGACTCGCAATCTCGGAGGCCGTGGTTAAAGCGTCTCGATAGCAGCAAGAAACACTGGCCGCGCTAGCATCGGGGAGTCGCCCTAGACCACGGATGCCCTGTTATGTTGTTTGCCTTTCGCTTCGTGTTAGCGTGTGACGGCTAGATGGCGGAGTAGGGCAGCTTCCACATGCCGTAACGCCGTTTCGCCACCGATAACAAAGCTCCTGCAGTAAGCGCTGCAGAAAGGCAACGATGTCGACGGGCGAATGTCGGGCCTTGGAGGAGCGAGACACAGGCCAGCGGGATGTGGGATGCCTGCGCGCGTTCGCGGCTCAAGCTACGAACCTCTGCCTCCCGCGTTGAAGCGCAGTGTGGTACTCTACCCATGAGCACAGACGTAGGTTACCGTATTATTCGGGAGCGCACATCGTGCCATTTCTCTCCTTAATTGAGGACGCTTTGAAGAAGTGCATATCAAGTACCAGCATTTATTGTGTGCTTGTTGATGCAATCTATCTTTGCACGGGATTCACGATAAGCTGTGTCATGGTATACACTGTAAAAAATTTCCATAACCTTACAAAGAATATCTGCGTAACGACAAGGAAAATTTTTCTGTTTCAGGAAAACCGCAAAACTTTCCGCGACGTTACGGAAGCTGCTGTTGTTTCAAGTATAACAGAAATTCTACGCGTTATAATGCAGAGACTGTTTGTTTTTTCTCAAAACGGGCAGAAATCAGAAAATGAATACAGTGGCACCTCCTGGAAACTACGGAAAGGTGCTCCCGTTCATGCAGTGTAAAGTCCTTTGTGGTAAACATCAACATTCATGCATGCTCTTCATTCAGATTCATCCATGGTATTTCACTTTTTTTTTCTTACACTTTCAATCTCTTTTGATATGGACTTCTTTCTTTCCCGCAGGAGTTTATCGACACGTTTAACTCATGCGTATGCAGTGTTCTGATTAGTGGTGGCTGCATTAAAGCATTTTTAACATTTTTGTCGGGATGGTTGCATGAGGGAGTTACGTCAACTGCAATTTCATTGCGTTAGCCATTATATGGGCACTCTCGGCTGATTTTTGCCGTCGCCGTCCTGCCCCAGACATGCATATATATATATATATATATATATATATATATATATATATATATATATATATATATATATATATTATAAGAAAGGCACAAAGAAAAATAAATCAGAGTACGAAAATTCCAAGGCCCCCCTGCTGACCGGGGATTCGACCGACGAACTCCTCGCTCTGCAGTGCGCTGTGTTTGACCACTCAGCCACGCACCATGCATGAGCCGGCATAACAATGGCAGGCTATTTATATACACCATTCACCGCTGGAGGTATGCAGATCTCGGAGGAACTTCAGCATGTTTTTTATCACGCAACGCTCCTACACTCTCTTTAAATTTGAAAACTGCCCTTGAGGCTCGCACGAAAAAGGGGCCCCTTCCTGTGCCCACTCGTGATGTGGAACGAAAAAAAAAAAACACCGCGCACACCTAAGGTCCCTAGATAAAACAAGTTTTTATCTAGGGACCTTACGCACACCTTGCGTCAGACGCCACCGCGTGGCAGGAGACGCGGAGGGGTCATTCCGCGCACCGCACTTTAAAAGAAGATATATCTAAGAGCCTCGGCTTCTGCGTTGTCGAGACTTCCAGCGCGTTGCTCAAACACAAAGGCGTAACAACTGTGATAGTTGTTTGTTCACGCTTGTCCTGTGTATACCTGCGTGTCCTTTTCAAGCGTCTTTTTCCGTGCTACAGTGGGACGCTGCAACTATCAAGCTGCTAGTCGACCTTCGCGTGACATTCTAATTTCTTACTATCGCATTCATTGCTTCGCCCTTGCGGCGAAACTGTGACTTTTGTTGTTGTTGTTGCTGCTGTTTGACATTTTTCGGCTGTATTTTGAAGAGTGCAGTCTTGTGATGTGTTGCCTCATTTCTTGTGTATTTTTAAATATTTTGCCCCGTACTGTTCCCCTTATAGCATAACTGTTTGGGACGAGCGATTGCGTTGACAACACCCCCCACGGCCGTAAAGAACTGTGTGGGGCATAAAGATTGTAAGCTGAGCGAGTTCGTTTGGGTTCACGATGAATTTCGTGCAGAGCTCACGAGTAGGACGATGGACGGAAAAAGCAGCGCTTGTTTAGTGTGCTTCTTCCGTCCGTCGTCCTATTCGTGAGCGCTGCACGAGCTTCATCGTGAAAATCTACGGGACATCCTGGAGACGCAGGCGCGCTGTCGGTGCCGAACCGCGAGTTCCCGCTTCTTGCTTCCTTTTCTCTTGCGTTGATTTTCTCAGAACGCTTCTGTGGTCTCCCTTTCTCCCTGATACTCTCGCCACATCCGGAGCATTACGTGAACCTGCTCACAGAATAAAGAAAAGAATCAATACAAGTGAAAAAGAAAAAAAATACAGATCTCGGAGGGTGTGTTTTTGCAAGCTGCTCTGCAGAGGTGTGCGAACGGGGAGGGTGGGAAGGGGGGGGAGGGGGGGGCGCTCGCCGTAGTCACTTTAAAGGGGAGGGGGGGCGCAAAGTCTGCCCCATACCTCGACTTAGTAAGAGAGGGGGGCCGCTGTAATAACTAGTCCCGTCTCCCCCCCCCCCTAAGGGGAACCCTGCGCGCGCCTAGGCTACTCTGTTAACACAAATGATTAAATACGGCCTTTTTAGCAGCTGACATACTCTTTTACCACTCCAGCCCGAAATACGAACTCGCACCACAGAGGGTAAACAGGACCAAAGGACGTTATTTTTTCCTGATCGTCAAGCATTGGAGGTTATGGCAGGTGCTCTGCAGTAAGTATGGGAGTAACAATAAAAAAATAATGATGTGAGGCAGATAGGAGGCATTTAAACACGCCCATTTGGTCACGAACTAATAAGCGAAAAGAGCCATCAGCCATGGTCAAGATGACGATCAGCCTAAGCGTCTAATTCGCAAAAGTAATTTTTGCAGACAGATTTGAAATGACCCGCGCAGCGTCATCGCTCTACTTTTTTGTTCGGAGTAAGCGCGTGTTAGCGCCGCAGAGCCGCAGAGCCTCCCGAACCGCCCGAACTACTTGCGTGGCGGAGGAGCACGCCAGACGAGCGGCGTCGTCGCGTCGTTCCGTCAGTTCCGTTGCTTGCGGTAGCCATTTTGATCGGTGTTCGTCGATCAGCTACACTTTTGAAGCCGAGGACCTACGGTAAGTTATTCCGAATGACCTTTGTGTGTTGTTTGTCTCTGTGTGCGCGCGCGTGCTACTGAACTTTGCTAGCTACGTTTCAGTTACTGAAACGCTCGCTGCGGAGTCAGATCTATGATCGGCTGTTGTGAAGGCATGACAGCGCTGTGTGTGTCTGTGCGTGTTCTCTTTCCGCGTTCACTCGCGCTGCACAAGCTTAGCATGACATAAATACTTGTTTCCTCCGTGACAGTACGTGTTTGTAAACGTGTTTTGTTACGGGCCGTATTCGAAGAGAGTTGAGGAATGCGTAAAACTACTTGTTATGATCGTGTACGTGCGAAAATTATATGCAGTACGTGCGACGCTTATGTGCAGTTTGTATATCGATTGCCTCGGCAGATGTCTGAGAATCGCAATTTGAGATCATCAGCATCACAAATGCTGGATTCCTTTTGTGTGTGTATTTGGTGCCGTTAGCGCTCGGTGTTTTGTTCGCCTGGCGCGCAACACACGGCCGGAGAACTTATTGCATGCAGTGGAGACCGCGCATTTTCAGTAGCTTGCAATCACTCACGTACAGTGCGTGCGGTTCAATAATTTATCTCTCATTGAAAGTTCGCTATCGACAGTATCATATTTTTGTTCAGGGGAACATTTTTTTTCTTGTACTTGCGATGTGTACGACAAGGTGATCCCTAGCTGCAATTGGAAACTTCGGTTGCGAGAGTAGAGCAATCGCAAGGTCAAGGTGTCGACGCTCGGCTCGTCTAAGTTTCCCCTTCGCGTTGGCGCGCGTGGTTGTACAACGATCGAATGAGTGATAATGGGCGTCTGTTTGCTGCATGTCGCCTACTAAGCCGTTACTGTGCTAACGGCACGGCTAAATGTGATCGTGAGCGTCTGTCTCTCGGGGCCCGGGCCGCTCCTCGTGCAGGGACTGTGCGATCGCGATATCAGATTTTTGGAGATTGGAAGATTTTTTTTCTTCTAGTTGCGATGCGATAAGAGGCGGTGATCGCTAGCTGCAATTTGAAACTTCCGTTGTGAGAGCAAAGCGACCGAAAGGTCAAGGTGTCGACGGTCGGCTAGTCTTATTTTTCCCGCTGCGTGTGCGCGCGTGGTTGTAAGTACAACGATCAAATGAGTGATAATCGGCGTCTGTTTCTTGCATGCGACGCCTGTATGCGGCATGTCGCCCACTAAGCCGGCACGGCTAAATGTGATCGTGAGCGTCTGTCTCTGGGGGGCCCTCCTCGTGCAGGCACTGTACGATAGCAAGCTGGACCAAGTCGGCGAAACCTTCAAAATCATGTTTTAACGGTGAAGCTGTTTAAGGTCGCCGTAATTTGTCTGTCCGAAAGAGAATTGATCATTATCGTGAACGTGCATGCGGCTCTCGACATCCTCTTTGTCCTCTTTTGCTTCGCTCTCAGAACACATGCGCTGATTTATCTGGCGTGGCTTGCAATAAGCTTGATTGGTGAGAGAACGAGTGCAAAGAGAGAAATGCTTGGCGAAAAGAAAATTCTTTTCGAGGCGGGATTCAAACCTGCGTACCTTCGATCTGAAGGTGAGCGTCCTAACCACTCGGCTATCCAGGCACGCTAGCAGAGCATAGCATAGCCTTGTATAGCATAGTGTAGCAAGGAGGTAGGAAAGGGAAATGAGTGTGAGGATGAGGGGGAAAAAAGGAGAGGAGACAGTAAAGCACCGAATAGAAAAAATGAGAGAAAATCAGAGTGAGAGAAAGGAATAGAGTGAGAGATAGAGAAAAGGAAAGAGGAGGAGGAGAAAGCAAGCAAGAAATACAAAGATAGGGATGAAAGAGGATGAAAGATGGAGCCAGAAATAGGGAGGGAAATTGAATAAAAATAAACAGACAAAAAGACACAGTAAAGGAGGAAAGAAAATTTGCAAAACTTTGTCAAGCAGCAAAAACCAGGACTACGTAGGGGCCCATCATCTCCGCTGTCTACATTGCGACTTCAGTGAAAGCTACGCTAACTTTTTTTGTAAAAACTCTTCAGGTTAGAGTAGCAGCAAAAGCAATGCAATATGCACATGCAGTTGAATGCCGCATGTTCTGTGGCCACTACAATTCACAATGTGGTCTTGTGTTTCAGAAATCCCATAATATATTGCAGGTTGGCATACAGCTAAGTCGCTGCATTGGTGCTGAATTGGCGCTGAACAATGGCACCTCAGAACGAAGATGCAGATCCATAGCCAGATGTCAACTGCTCTACGGCTGTTCCCTTTTTCAGAAACAAAGGAATTGGTTGGTATGTTTTTACATAGCCTTCTTTTAATCTTTATGAAGCGGCGGCCAATTCTGGGAGCTAATTTACGGGTGACTGTGACTGTTTTGCTTTGTTTGAAGGAGTACGAAAAAGAAATGTGCAAGCTCAACTGCGTCTCTTTCTGGATAAGTGTATCATGCAAACTACTGTGTCACAGCATATGAAACTGCACAAACAAAATGTGCATAGAAGCATAAAAAAGTGTGCACAGCGTTTAAAAAGTGTTGTGGATGTGTTTAAAATTGTGTAGTTTGTCCTCAGTCACAATAATATTAATAAAGTTTGCTTAATTCAAATATATTTCATAATTAGAAAGCATAAAAATAAGAAGTTACCGTCACCAGTGCTTTGTTTGGCTCATTCATGGCTCTGCTTTTTGAATTATATATATATTATAGACGCCATTGCAGCTCGAGTGTATTGTGCCAGATTGGGAAGAAGAGTTAGGAAAGTATTCTGCTATGGTGCCTGGTAAATTGGTATCTCTTGCTTGATGTTTTAGATCTGTAGCACTTCGATTAAATCACAGTAAGCTCATTGCTTTTTTTTCCCGTTTCATTACATGTCCAGCTTTGTAGAATTCAGTTGTCTCAGCAGTTCTTTAACTATTTCTTTTAAGGACATCTGCACATAGTAGAGAAAGTGTTTCGCTTTGATCTGAAGCTAGTATTAGGCCATTTTCTTACATCTCAATAGCGTTAAGACATATAGCCGCTATATGAATACAGGAAAAAGCATTAGCAAGTTCACTAAAAGTTTTTGTACTTAACGTTTTGTGTATGAAGTTTTGCCTTTTGCCACTGTGACAGTACAATTCTTTGCATATTATGCAGTACAACTATTCAGTATTTATTCTGAACAGCTCTAAAATTATGAAATTTTGCTTATTCACCCTCTAAAATTTTTTGTAGGTCTGCCAAGACATAGCTTGAACGATTTCATGGGACATCCTTGTATGATGAAAAAGATTAGAAATGGAGTATTGAAAATTATAGCATGCTAATTGTGGATGCAAAAACAATTGTTTCCTTTTATCGTTGGCAGTATATGAGGGCTGGGCTGTATGTGCTTTTAAAAGATATAAAAGGAGTTGCAGATTTTGCACAGCCTCGTTGAATTTGCCCTTAGGCTTTCCAATAAATAACTCGATTGTATATTCGTTTGGTAGTAAATCACAGCTTGTAGAAAAATATTGTTAATGCAAAAAAATTAACGTGTTCACCATTAAAAAGCATAACGAAATGTGTTTTATCATGTGTAAACAGAAGATGATTGGAGATTGAACACAAGGAAAGCAATAAGGGTGTTAGCACTGTGATCGGTCCACTTACTGTGGATCTATGGTATAACATCACAAGTGCAGGAGGCACTGAATACAAATAGGTGTATATGCGTTTGCCATGGTTATCTTTCCGTCTTCCATCCATCCTATGCTACCCAAAGTCATTGTCGGCAAAATTAAATTTTTAATGCAGGAATTATTTCTTCTTTGAGCATAGAACACCATTTGTTTGCAGCATGAATTAGCAAAAGGGGCACAGGCTATGAAAATAGAGAAAACAATGTTGATAGCTGCGTTTTTTTATTGAATGGTGCAAATGAAGAAAAAAAAAGGAATGTGTAGAAAAAGACAGCTCACTGCCTTTAGAAGTCTTATATTTGTATTCCACATGATGCATCTGTCCTTTCAGCTGTGACAGCATCACACTTTGCCTTTTACTTGTGTGTGTGTCAGGCCTGTCGCTCCAAGTGTTGACCTTTACCACTTGTGGCAGAGAGTGGCACATCCTTCCAAGCACGGTATGAGTGTGGCATACAAACTTGAAGGTTTAAAATTCTCAAACAGCTTGAAGACTGCAGTTCAATGTACGATACTTCAGCCACTATGGCCATGAGTGGCACAGGCTAGCACTCCCAAAGTGAGGAGAGTTAACCTCGGCCCGCTAAATTGCAAACCTTTTTTTCGTACTGTGGATGCTATGAGTACAAATTTTTAAAGCATCCCTGAATGAAATGTTTTCTTTCAATATTGCAATGTGTTTCTTTTATGCAGGAGATGCTGTTGTGCCTGAGCTGAATTTTGGGGCGACATGATGTAAGGATGACTTGGCAGCTTAATTTTTTACACAGGTGAGTAAAGAAGTTTTCGAACTGCGAGTAAAAATGTTTTTATTGATTGTTGCTGTGAAACGTGTCAGAAAGAAAATATGATGTGAGAAACTGACAAATGCCAAGTGTTAACTGAATTTAAAAAGTGAAATTCTTTTTAGCAGCTGCTGTTAACTCAAAAACCACACTGCAGGCACCTTCAAAAAGTAGCATATTGCAAGCCGCAGCCTTACACCTTTAGCTAAACATAAACTCTGGGGAAAATGCAACTTTTTAAAGTAGATTTATGTCCCCTCTCTTACATTTTTCTTGAACCTATGCTGTATTCCAACCAAGTGGTCACCCAACTTTCCTAAGGTTGTATTTTGATGAACGGTTCTGGTTGTGTATGATTTGAAAAGTTTGAATAAAAGTTTACATTAGAAAGCAATTTACTGCACTTTCTAAGTCATATTGTATACGCTCTTTCCCTGGTGTTTGCACGTTATATAACTGCTTAGCCATTGCAGAACAGGCATATTCTTGAATGTACTTTTAATAGTAAAGTAGCAGGTATGTAGCGTTCTGAACAGGCAGGAGCAGGTATAAAAACATGGATGAAAGGAGAGCGCAGAAAAGTTCTATTGCACTCGTTGACCACATACTGATCTGTTATCATGACAAATATATATATTATCAAAATTCTGAGTGGGGTAGCCTCATATATGCAGGAAGAGTATTCACACACAAAAGCCAGGCTTGCAAAAAATACATCTGATTATAGTAGGCATATGCAAGAATGCTATTAACTTGTGAATTGATGAACAGGGAGATCCTTCCATTTTGCTACTTCGCGACCTTGAGTTATCTCCGGTCATTTTGGTGGCTGTCTTCATGCTAGTATTTGCTTCACAAAATCCCAGCACTCAGGCTCACAGCAGCACAGCTTACAATGTTTAAGTTGATCAACTGCTTGTTTTGTGGTTAGGAAGCCTCATTGTAACATTTGTTTGTATAGCCTGCATGTGATTTTCTTTTAACACTAGATAAATTAGTACTGATGTTTGTTATTGTATATAACATGTGCTCGTTTACTCGTATATTTCCATGGCAGCCAAGTGGCGCAGTGATGCTGAGGTTCAGCATTGAGTTTGGATAACTTGTTTTAACATCACAAAACTGATTCTGTGTGGTTAAAGCTACAGTATTCAGTCATTGGACAATCTCCTCGAATTTATGAGAAAATCTTGAAGTGAGGCACTGCAGGTGTCACATAACGCTCTTGCTTTCTGCACCTTAAGTATTTCTTTGACTGGTAGTATTCGTGCTTTACAATTGCATATGGGCAAAACTGACGGATGTTTGAGAATGTTTATTTTATGATTTGCTACTTTACTGAACATCCAGGTTCTCATAATCTTGCTTCGTTGTTTTTTACGATCGTAACAAAGACTTTAGCCCAATTATGGCTGTTTATAGGGCATGTACGCTAATGAATATTTCAGTTATTTATTTATTGATACCTCAAGGGTCTCGAGGGACATTACATGAGGGGTGGGCACCAGAAGTAAGAACAAGAGATAAAAGAAAGAAAAAATACAATAATTAACAACAAACAACAATAAGAAAATACGAAATATAAATACAAAAGGCGGCAATGAGAAAAAAAATCTATTTACAAAGGTAAGTCCAAAAACAGAAGTTCCATATATTAGGCCAAATGTTCGGTAGCCGATCGGAAGCGCGCTGCATCACGGACGAGTGCAACATCTCCTGGAAGGCCATTCCAGTCTCGGGCAGTTCGGACGAAGAACGACTGATGGAATGTAGTGGTGCGGGTACGGGGTGGAATTACTGCGTTCGGGTGGCCTGTTCGGGATGTACGATGAGTCAGTTGAATCAATCGGCTGTCACGAGGCATGGTGTGAAAGAATCTGTGGTAGAGGCATAGGCGTGAGATGCGACGACGAGAGGCAAGAGGTACTAGCTCCAGTTTAGACGTTAGAGACAAAACGCTTGTGTGACACGAGTACTCGGAAAGAATAAATCTAGCGGAACGGTTCTGAACCGATTGGAGGGCTTTAGTGAGATTAGATTGGTGGGGGGTCAAAGATAGCACAGGCATATTCAAGTTTAGGTCGCACGAGCGTTTTATAGGCAAGTAATCTTACGTGTGACTGTGCCATGAAAAGATTACGGCGAAGGTAACCAAGCATTTTGTTAGCAGAATTGATAATGTGGGTTATATGATCCGTCCAAGACAAATCTTGAGACAGGTGAAGTCCTAGGTACTTGAAGGAATGCACATTAGATGTAATGCAGTTATTAATCTTGTACACGGAGGGTGCATAGTTGGGTCGACGATGGAATGAAATGTTCACGGTCCTACTGGTGTTCAGTGATATGAGCCATGTGGTACACCAGTCTTGAATACGAAAGAGGTCTTCCTGAAGAGTACAAACATCGGATAGGTTATTGATAGGGCGGTACACGACGCAATCATCTGCAAAAAGACGTATTACAGAGGTTACAGTAGATGGCAGGTCGTTGATGTAGATTAGGAAGAGGAGCGGCCCAAGAACAGTGCCTTGGGGTACGCCAGACAGAACGGGCGAAGTGGATGATGTGTAGTTGTTAGCATATACGAACTGTTTCCGGTTGGATAAGAAACACTCAATCCAGTTGCGAACAAGCGGATGAATGTTTAGGCGTGATAATTTTAACAAAAGACGAGAATGAGGAACCTTGTCGAAGGCCTTTTCAAAATCTAAGAATAGAGCGTCGGTTGGAATGTTACTGTCTAAGTTTAAATGAATGTCATGAGTGAATAGAGCAAGTTGGAATTCGTATGAGTGATCTCTCCTGAAACCATGTTGATTGGGATGAAAGAAGTCCACCGAGGTAAGGAAATGAGCAACATGAGCGTAGATGACGTGTTCCATGATCTTGGAGCATATGCTGGTGAGAGAAATGGGACGGTAGTTACCAGGGGAAGACCGATCACCTTTTTTGAAGACTGGAATGACCTTCCCTATCCTCCAGTCGTTTGGCACTGTACCTGTGTCAAGTGAGTGCTGTAAAATGATACAGAGAATCCAACTGCACACATACTTCGTACTTTTTAGCACTTTCGCGTTGATTCCGTCTATACCACAGGATGACGAGCACTTCAGGGAGTCTATGACCTTAACAATGCCTTCTGCCCTGAATTCAATACCCTCCATTGGAGGAAAATTGAAATATGGAAAATGTGGTAATGCATCTGCACTTTCTTTTGTGAACACTGAACAAAATGCTAGATTCAAGGCATCGGGAACATCGGAATCGGCAATGGCTGCCCCCGTGTTATCACATAATGAAATGGAACTTTTATCATCAGGCTTAATCGCTTTCCAAAAACGCCGCGGGTTAGAATGCAACATATTTGGTATGGTAGTGGAATAATAGTCACGCTTCGCACGTGCTTTTAATGAGTTGTACTCTTTAGCGGCCTCATTATGTTTATGCCAGGCCGAAGGAGAACCAGTTCGTTTAGCAACTCGAAAAATAAATGAGCTGCAAACTGGTTGGTATCTTTCAGCGGTGAAACTATTTTTACATGGGTTAGGCAGCCTGAGAAGTTTCTTTTAACCTTATGTACATTTGTTTGTCCCAGCTACTACTATAGTGTGCTCTCTTTTTCTAGGGGAGCCTGATCACAAACCATGGAGAGAGGCTGTAAGAAGCTTGGATGCACTTCTTCAAGTTTTGGAGAGGAAGAGGAGGCAGCATTTGTGGCAGTGGGATCCGGTAACTAACTGTTTGTAAAATGAAGTTCTTGGGAGTACAGGAACGGTTTTTGTGTGGCGATTGTGATGGCTAGTGGTGGCTGTGGCATAGTCATGTTTCACTGAGAAGGTCAACAACACTTCCTGTGTTAGAGCCTTGAACTTTCTTTGAAACATTAATAACAATAGTTTGGTGTGTCCTAATAAGAATGAACACAACTTCCCTGTCATTATTCCCAATTTGATGAAATGTACTCTAGGCACAGGTTTCAGACCCATAAAAATGTTTTCAAAGTTTGTCATGAGCAGAAAAAAAAATATTTGTTCGCCTGAAGAAAACAAATTTTGACCTAAAATACTTTCCTGCCAATTTCAGAGTTTGAGAACAAGAAGCGCACCCTGCAGAAAAAAAAGAAAAAGAAACATTGAACGTCTTGGCCACAATATTTATTCCAATCAAAGAACCAGTGAAATTCAAAATTCTGGCGTATTTCGTTTCTCTTTTCTGTTGAACAGTGTTTGAGGGAAAAAAGCAACAGCATGGTGAATGGCATAAAATGCCCGATTTCAGAAATTTCTTGCTGTAGACATCTTAAGCTGATGATAATAAAACGCTGTACATATTGACTTTTATATTTGCACTTTCTTCTAATATAATTTTCTTGGTTTCCGCAGTTGCTTTTATTCTTCCAATTGTGCTAAACTTGTGTGGTTTACAAAAAAAAACGCTCAGGTTTGAAAATACTCTCTAAAAGACGATTTTAATTTTTTTTTCTTTTTAGGAATGTCTTATTCAAGTCCCGGACATTCTCTACCATTCTGTGTAAACAACAATGCATTATTCGAGTTGCTAACAAGATATAATGAATAAAATACGACCACCTCAGCCTAGCTGCCGTGCCATTGCTTATTCATGTGCTGCCAAGTCGATGCAAGTTGCTCAAAATAATTGCGTGTAATATACTCGGAAGGCGCTGTTCCTTAACAAAAATTATGTAGCCAGGTCGCATAGTGCAGCAGGCTCTGTCTTGTGATGAGCCACGTGGAACACTTGAGGCAATCCGTAGTGTTTGCCACTCAAGGCTGCAGGCGCTTGCATTACATCACTGCCGCTTCAGTTGCAGGTCAGCTTGGCTTCTGCGAGACCAAAGCTCAGCGGGCAAATGAGATAAGGCATTCATCACTGTGGATGGTAAAAACTGTTCATTGCCTACATTTATCTATATCATGCAATGAAAACTGCTAGTAGTGAGCAGTCAACGCCTCCATTGTTGCGGTATACTGTTTCGTCCTCTCTTTGGATAACCTAAAAATAATTGTTGCACTCATCAGCAGCAGATGGCACAGGAAGCAAGCCTGTGACTTCTATAGAAAGCCATCACACATGCTTATGCTGGTCAAACAGCTGAAGCTCGTGTTCTGGTTGTCGTGCGAGCAGATAAGATATTCAACACAAGCTGCACATTTATCACACTATTTTGCACCCTCCGACATAACAGCAGACGAAGAAATACGTGCGTGCTGAATGCGCTCGGCGCTAAGTTACTGACACAATTTTAGTTGCGTAATATTGACATTGTTGGCAATTCACAGCTTTTACTTTTGACAGTGATACATTATTCATCTCGGAGCATTGTTTTGATGCGTAAGCGAGCTTGTCTGCAATCTAGGTGGCGCTGATTGTCTGCTGATCTAGGTGGCGCAGAAAATTTTTGCGACTTTGCCAGATGGCTGATCAGATGACAAAGCTTGCTGCACCATGCAACCTGGCTGCGCATTCGTTGCTTTGGAATAGCTGTTTAGCTCTCTAGAACTAACTGACAATAATACCAAGGAAAGTATAGGGGATGTTATTTGTAGTAACTGTGATATAAATTTCAGGAAAGTAAAGTGGACAATAAGATAGCTTGCCGTTGCAAGGACCAAACCTGCTACTTGTATTAATTATGATGCAAATTTGAAGAAAGTAAAGCGGACGAAAAGACAACTTGCCACCATCAGGACTGAACATGCAACCTCACAACATCCCCTATATTTTCTTTGGCACGATTGTTAATTCTCATTACGATTGTGTCTACAAAAGCAAAAATGAGCCCGGAAAATTTCCATTCTTTTGCATCCAATTTGCAGCTAATACCTAATGGCGTAGCCACTAGGTTGAGTTGCTCACATTCGGTGCATTATACCTGGTTAGTAACCCAAATAATGGATGATTTTTTTTCCACAACAGTATACAGCATTCTCAACTTCAGTCATAGATATCTAAAAAAAAAAATTAAATGGCCTTTCGGACAAGAAAACAATGTTCAAACTACGATAGTTTAATAAACCAAATAAGTTTCAGCACAACTATGAAAACAACGGTGTACGCTAAAACCACAAAAATTATTTAAAATAAAGTGCAAATATGAATGTCGATGTGAACTGTGCGATATATGAGTGTCGATATGTATGTACGATATGTATTGTCCAGTTTAACTTGTCTACGGGAATAAATAAACCATGGCACCCACATTTCCATGGCGATGAAATGCTAGAGTCCCATGTACTCAGATTTAGGTGCACGTTGAGGAACACCAGGTGGTAGAAGTTTTATATCTTGTTTTTAGGATATAAAAGCACAAGAATTATTATTGCAGCAATAAAATCTGAAGTACGAGTATCTTTTTGCTGTTTACAATGCTTTTATTTTTTTCCTCTACTGCCTGTCGACAGAAAATGGAAATAATGTACTCATAAGATAGAATTTCACTTGTTCTTTGATACCTATATGTGACTAAGAAAATCACCGTTTTTTTTTTGCAAGGTGTGCTGAAAGTGCCGAAATTGTGAAATTGCGTCTCGGACGCCACTCATAAAAAGTGCTCCACGAACCTACTTCGTAACAGTGAGATAGTTTTTTTTATGGCGAGAATTTTTATGTGTGTATGTTGGGCAAACCAAATTTTTTCCGCACGACTAAGTTCAAAGTAATTGCACTCTAAAAACCTGCCACTGGAGTAAGCTTTATAAAAATCGGTAAGGATGGATGAGACCTCGTGGTTGTTCTTGTTGAACGCACAATTATTCTTTATCTCTTGGGTACCTTCAGTTTCTTATGTTTTGTCAGTTGAAGTGTTATCGGTTAGGAGGAGATGGATGGAAACAACTTTATTGAAAGTCCGGCGATCTTTAACCCGGGCTCAGGTCTCCCATGAGGGGACTTCGAGGCCTTGCCTCAACGCCGTCTCGCGGGCCCGCTGGACTGCCCATATTAATAAAACATTCTCTCATTGTGTGGGGTCGGTTCAACAAAAATTATCGTTATCGTTAATTCTGGAGTATGCTTGTGTTGATCTGTTTTCCACAATAACGTCAAAGGAAAAAACGCAGACCTCTATGATGTTCTGTTGTTGAACCATTTGCAATGTATTTAAGATTGAAGGCGTACTCTTGTGATTGAATTCTGCTCTATGCCTACATGTACTGTCAAAATTAATCCAGAACTCACCACTACAGTATGCCTCATCCTCGTGTCATTGTGGCACTTAAACCAAGAACCAACTTAATGTTGTTATATTATAGTGCAAAAGTCAAATACACTGCTTTTGACGTAGGAGTGGAGGAAGCAGTTTCTACTGTGGTATTTTTGGTTCCAGTTTTCTGAGCACAACACAGGTATCACTTATACACTTACTGGCTTTACGTTCAATGAAATAAAACTGGAGAAGTATCTTACCAGCTAATGGAACTAAATGACAGCTAACATGAGCATCCCTCACAGTATGTAGGCATAGGGTCAGTAGGGTTGGGACACTTTTCACAATATTTTTAGTTTTGTTGAACCTGAATGCAGAATGGTGTTTGATTAATTATAATACAAGTATAAACCAGCCGCAAAACTTCTGAGACGCACTCGTTTCTATGGCTCCTGCTTGGGCTGTAATAAATAGTTTGTGATGGCTAAAATCTGTCCCATTCCACCCGCCTCTGTGGGTGGAGTGGGACATCACTTGGGAAGAGTGGGACGTATGCAACAAAATAGTTCAAGTGTCTAGCGACCATTACAAGCGGATAGTTTGACATCAAGCAATAAAAAGGGTTGCTCAAATTTTGCTGCACCGATAGTTTTCGGCACTGGTAGCTATCATCACAATGTCGGTAATTGGTAAAGTCCCCATATCTTTGTTAGGAGGAAAGCAGAACTGAAAGCTCTTTGCTTTGTTTCGCAGGAACTGCGCACTGACGCTGACATGTTGTTACTGCTCTTGACTCTAGCCATGTAATTAACGCGAATTTTTTTTTTTACTAAAACTGACAAGACATCACCTTTTGTCACTTGAATATATTCATTAGGCTGATTGATTACAATTGTCATGTCAGCAATTATCAAAACCGGACATGTCGTTGTCAGACTCATCAAAGACAGTGGAAGGTGCGTTTTCTTGACTTGAAGAAGAGCAATCTTTAGGCAAACGCCTTTCTTTTTTTTTTGGATGGGCTCTGGCGGCAGTCTTGACTGTGTCACGGTTCTTTTTTTAATACTGTCGTGCTAACCTCTGTGAATTCTTCTTCAGTCGTATGGTTTCCCAATGTACATGTAATGACTTTTGTCTTACCTTTCTTTTTTCTTTTTGCGCTGTGTAACGCGGTGTGGCAATACGATACAGAGGAATGGGACAGTGTCCCGTTGCTCCCACAACTCGGCTGTCTCATTCCTCTCAAACTACGTTTCCCAAAGTAAGCAACGTTCAGCAGCTAAAATTCAGTCGTAATGCCTCAACTTTTTCTTTGAAAAAGTACATAGCTGATGTGTCTTTTGGAGAAAAATTGATATTAGAGTCCACAATGTGGTTGAAATATGAGCGTTAGAATTTAGATAGCAGAAGCTTACTTTTGAGACGTGAAATAGGCGACTTCCTGTTACAGAAAGCTCCATTCGCCAAAGATGCCCACCATTATATCCATGCAGTCGGTCTGTTAGCACCATTTCATGAGTCGTTGGCTAACGTCTTTGAAGTAACTGGAGGAGAGATAGACGCGCTGTCCCATTCCTCCAACTGTCTTAAACCTCCCAACTCTCCCCTATGAGTAGACATCTCATTCCTAACGAGCGCATGTTCACAGATCCTATAGTTGATGCATCTGCCTCCACACCTGATATATTACATGTCGCGTGATGAAGTGATTTGGTAATGGTGCCTACTCTGCAGCAAACAAAGCTCTAGTCTGCATCTTCTCAAAGGCATTCAGATTTCATCTCCACGGTTGGCGCTTATGCAAGGTTATTTAAGAGGTGTTGAAAAAACAGTGCATCACACCAACCTCCAGTCTGCTGTTTTGAGAAAAATAGATTTGGTGCAGAAAGGATGTGGACGAAGTGAAGACACGAACTGACAATCTGGAGTGCCAACTTCGTATGTTTATTAACAGAAACCATGCTCATTTATACATGCTGCCGAACAAGGTAATCCCATGACAGATGTAGTAACATGGATGAAACTAACAAATTATGAGCCAGTGATGTAAAAGAGTCGAAAGACATGCACCGGAAACTGCATTGGCCTGAGCTGTAAAATCATGCCAGCACACGAGAACACGTGTTCATCTCAGGATCAATCCATGTGATGGCAAAAGAGGCAGCGCACAACCTAAAGTTAACACGTCTACAAGCTATCTTTCAAGAACATCTTTTTTTGTCACTTAAATCTAGCAATGGAATGCTAACACTGTCCTTCATATTAGGAACCTACCTTTTTCATAGAAGCCTGTGCTTTTTATTAGGAACGACTCAGTTGTCTCTCTCTAAGAGTGGCTGCTTGCTCTCTTAGAACTGCAGTTTGGCCGAATTGTGATGCACAACCACAGTACTTGCCTGCCAAGTACCGGCCCATATTGCTGCTGACCGCCAAGTGGTGCTGTCTTGCACGATCATTGAAACAGGTGCCTGTGTTTGATATATACCCTACTGTTTTACTGTTTGACAGTGAACATTCTTAACTAATAAAAAAAGGAATAGCTTTTACGTGCCTCAATTCGGCTTCAATGAAGTCGTCAGAACTACCTTTTTATGCAACTAAATAATTAATAGGGTAATTACATTAGCAGACTGAAAGACACCCAATTTCCTCCCTCCATTATCACAGGTGTGTTCAAAAGCCTCTTGCAGAAGCTGAAACGTGGTAATAAAGTGCAGGAGCTAAAGGAATAAATGAGCACAAGCGTAATACCTTATGTTCACTGCCTCTCGCACACTATAAAGACAGTCGCAGCCAGATGCAGTGTGCGCATTGTGTTCTCCACTCCAAGCAAACTGGCTGGGATTTTCCCTTCGGTGGCGAATAAGCAGCCAGCTGCATGCTCCAAGAAGCACACTACGTGATACAGCAGATGTGTTACAATGTGGTCCTGAAAATTCACACAAACGGGCCAGTGTTCTAACGATCCTGCAGGAGAGCACCGCTTGGAGGTCAGCAGCAACATGGGAGTGCACTTGGCAGGCCATTGCAAGTGCTGTGGTTGTGCGTCATGCTTCAGCCGAACCACATTTATTATGAGGGCAAGCAGCTGCACTGAAAGGGAGACAATTGGGGCATTCCTAATAAAAAGGGGAGGCTGTCACTGCGTTAGCAAGCCACGACTAGACTGAAGTGACAAAGAAATGATGCTCTTGAAAGTTAGCTTGCAGACATGTCAAGTTTAGGCTGTGCACCGCCTCTTTTGCCTTTCACTCAGATTAATTATGTAATGGACATGTGTTATAGCGTGCTGGCATGATTTCGCAGCTCAGGTCAATGCAGTTTCTGGTGCGTGTTTGATGACTGGTTCATGATGATTTCTTAGTTCATCCTTGGGCTATATTTGTAAAAAGATTACCTTTGACAGCATGTATGAGTCAGCGTGGTTTCTTTCAATAAACATCTTGAAGGTGGCACCTGGGTTTTCCAGTTCGTGTCTTCACTTCGTGCCTTTCCCTTTTGTGTCATACGTATATTTCTCATGTAATGCACCAATTAGCTCAGCAAGAAGCCCTGTTGTACCATAATAAAATGTGCTGTACACTATGGTACGACACACCTTCAAGCTTCTTGTGCAGTGCTTTGTCAACAAGCTTCAATTTACCATTTTTTCTTTTAGAAATTATCCTCTTATTTTACCACGCACCAGAACTTTTAGAGGTCAATTAGTGGGCACAGTCTGTAATGAAACAATCTGAAAAATTCTTTTAGTAAAATGATACCTATTTATGACTGTTTTTTTTAAACCCTGCTGTTCTCCACGCTATGCTATTCTGGCTCACCGAGCACTTCTGTATTTAACACTTTTTTTCTTGCAAGATAGATTTATAGTCCCCAGCACTTGGTGGACTATATAGAATTTTCCTGTAGAAATAAGACAGGGTTGCAAGACATGCCCGACCAACCTTACCTGAAATAAACTGTAGTTGTGTATGGTTTGAAATGTTTTTTATTTAGTTCAGGATTATCAACTTTAAAAGATTTGCTCAATAGCATTGCTTTGTTTCTTAAATTGCAGGAACAAGCCCTGCTTACCCCATGTCTGGTGCGGAAGGACATATTGGCGCTTCACCTTGCAGACAAATTGTTTTTCATCCTTGTGCCCTTTTATGACTTATGAAGTCACAAGGTTATTCTTTAGGTATCTGCTACTGAACAAGTCTAAAATAAATCTTGGTGCTTGCAACATATTTGTGATGTGTTATTCCGGCAATTATCATTAATTGCTTTATTGTCTATGAGTACACTGAAAGAATGTCGTTTGTGGAGGCAATACGCACTGCATTCTTTCACAGCACAGATTCAGCATACGGGGTCTCACATTTTCTGATTACTGCAAAACACTGTAGTCTAACGGTTGGCTCGTAGGGTGCAGATTCACAGGACGGGGACTTCTGTTATTGATTTATTGGCACACCTTGCATTGCAACGGATGGGTCGTAGAGTACAGGTACAGGAGACGGGGTCATCTGTTATCGAATTATTGGGACACCTGTATTTTAACGGTTATACTCTAAGTGCAAGTATGGGTTACGAAATCTTCCGTTTCCCAATTACGATGGCACTTATATCTTGTTCGACGATTTGTACATAACGCCCTGTCCGTTGACGGAAAGAGCGTTTTTTATGTTGCGCAAAAGTGTTCGGTCACAAATTACCAGCAAATTTTGTCGTTAAGTAGGGCCATTTTTTTTTTTGCAGTGTACACTCTAAAAACTGCGCAGGGTATCGCAGGAGTAAAAAGACCGATTTACTCTTCAGAGTGTTCTTCTACTCTCGCAAAGCATCGGATGGAGTGCAAGCCTTGTTCACTCTCTGTGAAATGAGAGAGTGAAACTGCTTTATACTCTACATCGCTCTGAGAGAGTGGAATGCCCATATACTCTTTAGACATGAGAGAGTAAAACGCGGTTATACTCCTGCTGCTGATCTGTATATCGAAGTGCCGGCACATCACGAGTGATCACCACTTCTTAATAACCACACATATATGCAGTAAAAAGTATAATATTTGTTTGATGTGACGTTGGAGACGACAAATAAAAAGAACAGCGTTTCCATCGCCTCCCAGCGAATTTCAGCACAATTGAAGGCACTTGGAACTCTTATTATCCGCGTTTCTAGCTTGGGATTTGTGTAGTTAAATAAGCGAATATGACCTGATTGAATCGGTCACGATCGAAACTAAATTCAAGCGGTTATTTCATTATTCGTATATCAATAGGCATTCATGTTTTTCGCTACGAACGTCACACACGGAGCCTGCTGTCATACGCCTAATGTATACGGTACTGCTACCGTGAAGTATTATGGCTGTAGTCGCGGAACGTGAACAAGAATGACCGAAAATGTGTCCAAGGGGGGTGAAGAAAACCGAATTGTTCAGTTTGCAGTTGAGAAGTGCGATGTTTCCTACACAGAAATGACTAACCGCTTAGCGAGTCAGTGCGAATGACGTGCATATCTTCAGTAACGCTGATCTTTCTTTACTGCAAAACGTGTCAGATTGACGCTCCGATCTCGCGAAGCACTAAACAAACACATGAACTACAGCCCGTTTGGTTGTCGCACGCCCGAATACACTCAAATCTGCGCTTCTAAACAAGGAAATGAAAAGACAGATCACGGAAATTACTTACAACATGAAGAAATAAACGCTCTCACTCCATCTTTTAGCGTGGTGTAGTCTTTTTTTTAATAACGTGTCCGCTTCGCAATCAGATGAGCGTCTAACGGTCGTGGGTTCGAGTCTAACTCGCTCATGTATTTTTTTAACGTCTTTTTTTTGTCGTAGTGCTCGTTATTAGGCATCATTACGGTCTGCACTTGATGAAAATTCTTAAAAGCAATTCTAAAGCCCAATTTTGGCCCAAGAAATGCTATTTTTTTCCGTGCGATGTACTACTACTCCCTTGGGTGGGGTCATGCTACTCTGCTTCGGCCAGAGTTATGTTACTCTCTTGGGGTGGAGTACTTTGACCCTGTATGGGGGGCATTACAATACTCTGCCTCAAAAAGAGGTGATTTACTCTGGAAAAGAGAGTTAAATATGGGACAAGAAAATACTCTCCCAAAGAGAGTACCCAGCACTCTCTTAGTTCTTAGAGTGTAGGTTAACAACTTCAGCTACCACAACGGTTAAATCATGATCATGTGTGTTAGTAATCACGATGGAGATGTGCCACTAGGCCTCAACGTTGGTACATCCTCGTCAAACAATGCTATAGCTGCCAAACACCAACACACGTTTACAAACTCTCATAAACGCTACACAATAAGCAGCACTTGTGTGAAGACAGTTTTCACTTTCGTGTTATGCCGATTCCTATGACAGGGAGATCAGTCATGTTTTTTTCCATATTTTAGAAATATTTCACCCTTCCGTGTGAAATAGGAAACATGCCAAGGCGCATCTAATCAGCAAACTTATTTTGTTTGGGTCATGCCTGCCTTTTGTGTGTGTGTGTGTGTGTGTGCGTGTGTGAACAGCACAAAGAAACCATGGATGTCTTTCACAGTGATGGGTAAGGGTGCAGGAGAAATTTTCGACACAACATTTCGACTTCGCATTAAATTTGACGGTGAAATCTGAAAATATTGCGTTAGAAAATAATGGGAAGACCGCGGCGCCACCTTTAAATATTCTTTCTGGCGCGCTCGGAGCATTTTTGGGGAATAAAACCTCCGGTTTTTACGAAATTTGTATGTGCGCACATAACATATAAAAAAGCAGACAAAAAATATCGATAGCACATGCACGTACGATGTCTTGTGGAATCACCTATCTGCAACAGAAAATGGTTCATGTACTTCTGGAAGCTAACTTAAAAGCGAGTGAATGCGATTGATAGTTAGAAACAGCGCGAAGCAGACACGGACAAGAATACACACACTACCAGCACTGACTGCCAACTGCTGTGTTTATTGCAGTGAAAGCTGTTGTGAGATCAAAAGAAGGGCCGTTTCTAGCGCCTTAGTTGTCCGCCGCCGTCGTCGCCGGTGTCCGTAACCACTGTCACACGAAATACGGAAAAAAAAACTTCCCCATCTCCCGCTAAAGGGAACCATGTGTGGATGCGAAGCAGTGGGGAGATGGTTAAGCTTGAGCGGGAGAAACGTCACCGCTCCCGTTTCGCGGCAGCTGCCCGAGCACTCATCGCGGCGCTGCGCAGGAGAGAGAATGAGGCACGCGCGCTCCGTCATTTTCATTCCGCGGAACTACCGTGGCGCCCCCCAGCGAAGTATGCAGTTGTCGCACCACCTGTCGTGCGCGCCGCTCCGTAGAGTAGAGGATTCCTAGAGGAGATAAAGGGGGGGAGCGTAGGAGAGGAGAGAGAGAGGGGGTGTGGGACGAGGGTCGCGGGAAGGAGGGACGGATATAGTCCCCGCAAGCACATGCAAGCAAGATCAAGGAATGGAGCCAACGTGGGTGACAGACACCACCGGTAGTGCGCGTTATTCTTTGCTTGCACCCACCACCTACCTAGCCATTGCTAAGCAGCCACACTGTAAGGCAAAATTACCTGAAAGAGGACTAATGGAGCCCAATAGGCGCGCACGATAAACGGATAGACCGTTGAAGGAGTAACCACAGAGGGATGCGTGCCGTGCGCAAACCAGTTAGTCTCCGAAGGGATGAACCACGCGGGAGATGCACGCCGTGTGCAGGGATACGTCACGTGTGCAAACCGTTGTCAAGGGAACTAACCGTTCTCCTCGCTCTTAAGTCAGTGTTCCCACTTGTTTTCATGGAGGTGCGTTGGCGTTGTATCGCGCTCGGAATGTTCGACATTCTAGGAACTACGCCGCGGTGCCTTAGATATACACCTATGCGTTGGTGAGCGCGTGGTGCTGCTTTTACGTTTCGCCGCACCCATGAAGTCTGGAGCTGGTCCAAACACGCCGCGACGCCGCGCTGTATTTCTCCGGTCATGGTGCTACGTGGCCGTGAAAATACAGCGCGACGTAGCAACGGCAATGCGTGGCCACCGACTGGGAATGGCGGCCGAGAAGACAAGGCCTAGCGGATCCATGATTTCAATCTGACTCTGGGCAGAAATCGGGGCTGGATTCTTTCTCAAGTAAGTCATCATACTTTATTCTGCCGTACCTGTCGCGTGCGTGAAGCGCATCGCGCTTGTTGGCAACGGGCTCGATTGTGATATCGCGCGCACGAAATTTACCGCGAAGGTGGGCTTGGGCGTCAGCTCGCCTGTGCTTTGTGCTTGCCTGCAATTTGGCCGCCATTGCTGTCACGCGCCTGGACGCTCGCTCATCGAGTGTTCGCCGTGGTGATGAGCTGCGGTTGCCGTCAACGAACTCGCTTGTATGTCGCGCACTTGACGTGCACCCGCGGCAGGCGGGGGCTTTAGCTAGCCGACTTATGCTGTGCTTCCGCCATTACCGTTGCCTTCCCCGTCAGTCGGTCGCAAGCAGCTCAGCGCCGCGTTCACTTGCTCGAGCTGTACGACGCCGCTTGCACAGATCTCGCCGACTTGTTGGCTGCACGGTGGTTCACGGTGCCTCGCGTGGTGGCTGCGGCTGCCGCACTTGAGCTGTTGCGCTATGTGGCTCGAAATGCGTGTGATGATGTATGACATCACGGTGAAATGATTTGCAAGCCATATTGTCACGTGGTCGTGACGTCGACGAAGGCAACAGTCGGCGAGTTAAAGAAGAAACTCTCTATTTTGGCCGAACTTGTGGCCGGGAAAATGAAGGTCAGACTACAGCAATAAACGCTGGCACTGAGAGCGGCGAACAGAGCGTCGGCCGTCGATAATCTGAACATCGTTGGAGCGCGCCGGCTTTTATGCATCACGCGTCGAACATTCTAGCCTTATCACTGGTCATCGCGCAAGCTCAGGAATAATCTCGAGTGGTCGCGTCTTGCGCGCAATCTTAACAAAACGATCTACAATAATCGCGAAGGTTCTAGAACAATAAGGCGCGGTTTCAGCTGAGCTTTGCTGACGGTCTTTGTGGGCGAAAACCGAATACAACAAAAGTGAAAATAAGAATAGCGCGTGGCAATGCCCCCCCTCTGAAAAGGCATCGTCCCGATGCTTAAAACAGAACACGGGGGAAAATGCATGCAACAATAAAGAAAGACAGTTCAATAATTAAGCAATAAGTGCAGTCCTCTGGTTTGCTAACGCGCGTAATACGGCTTGAGGCGCACGACATGGACGACTTCAGGTCGCGCACGGCGCCGTTGAGAGTTCGTTATGCCGTCCGGGACGACCTCGTAGTCCAGAGCACCGAGACGTCGAAGCACCTTGTACGGCCCGAAGTATCGCCGAAGGAGTTTTTCACTAAGTCCACGTCGGCGTATCGGTGTCCACACCCAAACGCGGTCGCCGGGCTGGTATTCCACGAAGCGTCGTCGAAGATTGTAACGGCGGCTGTCGGTCGTCTGCTGATTCTTGATCCGCAGGCGGGCGAGCTGTCGTGCTTCTTCGGCGCGCTGTAGGTAGGTGGTCACGTCGATGTTTTCCTCATCGGTGACGTTCGGTAACATGGCGTCGAGCGTCGTTGCCGGGCTCCGTCCGTAGACCAACTTGTATGGCGTCATCTGCGTCGTTTCTTGCACGGCCGTGTTGTATGCGAAGGTCACGTACGGAAGGATGGCGTCCCACGTCTTGTGTTCGACGTCGACGTACATGGCCAGCATGTCGGCGATGGTCTTATTTAGACGCTCGGTCAGGCCGTTGGTCTGTGGGTGGTAGGCGGTGGTCCGGCGGTGACTTGTTTGGCTGTACCTTAGGATCGCCTGAGTTAGGTCCGCGGTAAAGGCCGTACCTCTGTCGGTAATGAGGACATCTGGGGCGCCATGACGCAGTACGATGTTCTCGACGAAGAACTTTGCTACCTCGGCGGCACTGCCCTTGGGCAGGGCCCTTGTCTCGGCGTAGCGGGTGAGGTAGTCAGTAGCTACGACGATCCACTTGTTTCCGGAATTCGACGTCGGGAACGGCCCCAGTAAGTCCATGCCGATTTGCTGGAACGGCCGGCGAGGTGGCTCGATGGGTTGCAGAAGTCCAGCTGGCCTAGTCGGTGGTGTCTTCCGTCGCTGACAATCTCGGCAAGTCCTCACGTAGTGGGTGACCTCGGCAGTGAGGCGAGGCCAGTAGTACTTTTCTTGTATCCTTGCCAGCGTACGGGAAAACCCAAGGTGTCCAGACGTCGGGTCGTCATGCAAAGCATGCGGAACTTCTAGTCGTAATGCCGAAGGTACTACGAGGAGGCAGTCGGCCCGAAGTGGCGAGAAGTTTTTCTTTAGCAGAACGCCGTTGCGCATGAAAAACGACTCCAGTCCTCGTCTGAATACCTTTGGAGCCACGGTGGCTTTGCCCTCGAGGTATTCCATAAGGCCCTTGAGTTCCGGATCGGCGCGCGGTCGTTCGGCGAAGTCGTCGGCACTTATGGTTCCCAAGAAGAAGTCATCCTCCTGGTCATCCAGCGGCGGCGGGTCGACGGGGGGCGCGAGACAAGCAGTCGGCGTCAGAGTGTTTTCGTCCGGACTTGTAAACGACGGTAACGTCGAATTCTTGAAGTCTCAGACTCCATCTTGCGAGACGACCGGAAGGGTCCTTCAGGTTAGCTAGCCAACACAAGGCGTGGTGGTCGCTCACAACTTTGAAGGGCCTGCCGTAGAGGTAGCGGCGAAACTTTGACGTTGCCCAGATGATGGCAAGGCACTCCTTTTCTGTTGTGGAATAGTTGGCTTCCGCCTTGATAGCGACCGGCTAGCATAACTGATAACCCTTTCCACGCCGGCAGTTCTCTGGACAAGAACAGCGCCGAGTCCTACGCTGCTTGCGTCGGTGTGTATTTCCGTGTCGGCGTGTTCGTCGAAATGCGCAATTATTGGAGGCGTCTGCAGGCGTCGTTTCAATTCTTGAAATGCTTCGACTTGCGCCGCTCCTCACGTGAATTCCACGTCGTTTTTCGTGAGCTGAGTTAGTGGCTCGGCGATGCGTGAAAATTCCTTGACGAAGCGTCTATAATAGGCGCACAAGCCGAGAAATCGGCGAACGGCCTTCATGTCGGTGGGTGGCGGGAAGGCAGCGATTGCAGCTGTTTTTCGTGGGTCGGGGCAAACTCCAGACTTGCTGATGACGTGACCCGAAGAACAGAAGTTCCTCGTATGCAAAGCGGCACTTTTCTGGCTTCAGGGTGAGTCCGGAGGCCTCGATTGCCTGAAGTACAGCTTCTAGGCGTCGGAGATGTTCGTCGAAGTTTGAAGAAAACACAACGACGTCATCCAAGTACACAAGGCAGGTCTGCCACTTCAAGCCGGCCAGTACAGTGTCCATAACACGCTGGAACGTCGCAGGTGCCGAGCAAAGACCGAAGGGCATGACTTTGAACTCGAAGAGGCCATCTGGTGTGATAAAGGCAGTCTTCTCTCGGTCTCTCTCGTCGACCTTGAGGTCCATCGACGAAAAATACTTCGCGTTGTGGAGTCGGTCCAGGGCGTCGTCGATACGTGGGAGAGGATACACGTCCTTCTTCGTGATTTTGTTCAGGCGGCGATAATCGACGCAGAAACGGAGGGTTCCGTCCTTCTTCTTCACTAACACCACGGGTGACGCCCAAGGACTCTTTGAAGGCTGGATGATGTCGTCGCGTAGCATTTCGTCGACTTGCTGCTTTACGGCCTCGCGTTCTCGCGTTGAAACGCGGTACGGGCTCTGGCGGAGTGGTCTCGCATTTTCCTCTGTTATGATGCGATGTTTTGCGACTGGGGTCTGTCGAATTCGTGACGACGACGAGAACGAGAAGCAGTCCTTGAATCGCAAGAGCAGACTTTTGAGCTGGTCTTGATTGTGCTTCGGGAGGCTCGGGTTGACGTCGAAATCTGGTTCGGTACCTCGATTCGTCGAAACAGGTTCGGCAGCATCGAAGAGGGCGAAAGCATCGCTGGCGGCCACGCATTCTTCGATGTAGGCGACCGTCGTACCAATGTTGAGGTGCCTAGTTTCGTGGCTGAAGTTTGTCAGCACTACCTTTGCTTTACCGTCACGCAGCTCGGCTATACCTCTTGCGACGCAAATTTGGCGGTTCAGGAGTAGGTGCTGATCGCCCTCGATGACGCCTTCAAGGTTCGCAGGGTTTTCGGTGCCGACGGAAATAATGACGCTGGAGAGTGGCGGAACGGTCACCTGCTCTTCTATCACATTCAGTGCATAGTTCCCTGGCGTCGCGAGGGGTGGGAGCGCTTTGTCTGAGGTTACTGTTATCGACTCAGACCTTAGGTCGATGACGGCGCCGTGGTCACTTAGGAAGTCCATTCCAAGTATCACATCCCTGGAGCAGTTTTGTAAGATTACAAAGCTCGCAGAATAAGTCCGGTTACTGACGGTGACTCTTGCCGTGCAGACTCCAATAGGCTTTATCAGGTGGCCTCCAGCTGTCCGGATTTCGGGTCCACTCCAAGCGGTCTTTACTTTCTTCAGCTTGGCGGCGAATGGCCCACTGACGACGGAATAGTCGGCACCAGTGTCGACGAGAGCGGTGACGTTGTGACCGTCGATGAGAACGTCGAGGTCGCTAGTCCGTCGCCTTGCGTTGCGGTTAGCGCGCGGTGTCGGATCACGGCTGCGTCAATTTGTTGCGCTGCTTCCACCATGCTGCGTCGTCAGGTCTAGCTCGGTCCGCGAGGTTTCGTCGGCAGGGCTCTGTCTGCTTCGCGTCGTGTTCAGCAGGTTTCGTCGCGTCGTCGTCGTTGGCGTCGGCGGAGGATCTTCGGTAGTTCGACGTACAGCAACCGCACCTCCATCGGTTGCTGCCCTTAGTTTTCCGGGTAAGGGCTGGGAGATCGGCCCCGAGCCGGACTGGTGTACTGCCTGCGATGCGGTAAGGTGTAGCGGCCTGGCGACGGCGAGCGGGAAGGTTGTCGGGGTGTCCACTGCGCTCCTGTGAGGTAGTCGGCGATGTCACGAGGTCGTTCGCCCGGCTGCGGACGCGGCGCGTTTACGGCGAAACCACGCAGTCCCATCTCCCGGTACTGGCAGCGGCGGTACGTGTGCCCGGCTTCACCGCAGTGGTAGCATAGCGGGCGGTGGTCAGGGGCGCGCCAAACGTCGGTCTTCCTCGGAGGGTAGCGCTGGCTGGCAGGTGGGCGGTATGGCGCCGGTGGTGGCGGGGGCGGTGTCAGGCGGCGGTACTGCGGCGGCGCGGTGTCTTGACGTGGGCGTGGAGCGGGAGCGTAGCGTCGGGCCGCAGCAGCGTAGCTCATGGCTTGCGGCTGAGGCTGTTGCGGTTCAGGGGCACCCAACGACTGCTGGATTTCCTCTCGAACAACGTCTGCGATGGAGGAAACTTGAGGCTGGGATGACGGGAACATGCGGCGAAGCTCCTCGCGCACTACGGCCCTTATGGTCTCGCGCAGGTCCACTGAGCAGAGGGATTGAATGTCGGCGTAGCCTGGCGTCGAGCGGCGATTGAATTGCCGGGTGCGCATCTCCAGTGTCTGCTCGATTGTGGTTGCCTCTGTCAGGAATTCATGAACGGTCTTGGGTGGGTTCCTCATCAGTCCCGCGAAGAGCTCGTGCTTGACCCCTCGCATGAGGAAACGGACCTTCTTCTCCTCGGTCATGTCAGGGCCAGTGTGTCGGAAAAGTCGGGTCATCTCCTCGGTGAAGATTGTCACGTTTTCGTTCGGGAGCTGGATCCGTGTTTCTAGTAAAGCGGCGGCCCTTTCTTTGCGTACGACGCTTGCGAACGCTGCCAGGAAGCTGGTCCGGAAGACGTCCCAGGTTGTCAAGGTAGACTCCCTGTTCTCATACCAGGTCCTGGCGCTGTCTTCCAACGCGAAGTACACAAAGCGCAACTTGTCGTTGACGTCCCAGTTGTTGACGGCCGCAGTGCTCTCGTACGACTCGAGCCACGTTTCTGGGTCTTCACATGATGATCCCCGAAAGATTGGCGGCTCCCTTGGCGGCTGCATTACGATCGCGGAAGGTGGCGCAGGGGCTGTCATCGTTGCCGCAGTCGTGGTCATGGTCTTGGTCGTGCGAGTCTTGACGGGTAGTGGGCCGTGCTCCGGTTGTAGACCTTGCTGCCTACGGCTGCTTCGACTTTCCGGGTTGTCCTTTCTGTCGTCTTTCCTCACGGGTTGGGCTTGGGTCAGTACCTCGCGGGGGCGTCCGGAGCATGGACGAAGCAGCACCTCCACCAGATGTCACGTGGTCGTGACGTCGACGAAGGCAACAGTCGGCGAGTTAAAGAAGAAACTCTTTATTTTGGCCGAACTTGTGGCCGGGAAAATGAAGGTCAGACTACAGCAATAAACGCTGGCACTGAGAGCGGCGAACAGAGCGTCGGCCGTCGATAATCTGAACATCGTTGGAGCGCGCCGGCTTTTATGCATCACGCGTCGAACATTCTAGCCTTATCACTGGTCATCGCGCAAGCTCAGGAATAATCTCGAGTGGTCGCGTCTTGCGCGCAATCTTAACAAAACGATCTACAATAATCGCGAAGGTTCTAGAACAATAAGGCGCGGTTTGAGCTGAGCTTTGCTGACGGTCTTTGTGGGCGAAAACCGAATACAACAAAAGTGAAAATAAGAATAGCGCGTGGCAATATTTTAGACGTGTGTTTTTATTTCGCCTTGCACGTATTTGCCTTGTGCGTGTATCTTCATCCTCTCTGTCACGTGTGGCTGACTATTTGCAATCTTTTTGTGTAGCCGTTGTCCACAACGCGCAGAAGGCTGTGTGCGCTGGTGCGTGGAATGCATTCATCTATCGCTTCCGTTGGAACAGCTTCTCAAAGACGACTGTACGAGATATGGCAACGTGGCTGGACCTGGATTTCACATCTGGCAGTGAATTCACTGATAGAATGCAGACATTTTATGTGTATATAAAAAAATAAAACATTTCATTGTCTCACTTTTGTCTTACGCTGTTGCATTGACTGCGAAAGCAGTGATACACGCATCAGTAAATATCTTTCCGCGTGTTCTTTTCCGCCATTTGTTGCTCACTGCGGAGAAAAACACGAGAAACAAGTATAAAGTCTTGCGGAGAGTAACTGTGGAAAATTATTCCTGGGGATAAAAAGTTCATCCCACTGGATTATTTGAGTGGACCAACCGTTAGGCCGGTGAGGTGCAACTGTGAGGACTAACGGTTGCCCGCTAAGGTGCCAATGTGAGCACTAACTGTTATCCATTGAGGTGATCTGTGCACTGTATAAAATGTATGTTAAATAACATAAAATTTACAGAAAACAGCAGGAAGGGGAACATGGAATCTTGTGATGAAAAAATCCGTAAACAGGGCTTGTGTGCTCGAGCCGACGTTTCGACAAGTGGACTTGTCTTCTTCAAGGCTAGAACTGATTCAAGGCAGAACTCAAGGCTAGAACCCTGTAAACAATCAGTTCTAGCCTTGAAGAAGACAAGTCCACTTGTCGAAACGTCGGCTCGAGCACAGAAGCCCTGTTTACGGATTTTTTCATAAAATTTACAGGTATTTTTTGCTTTACCTACATGAAATTTCTTGGATTCGGCAAAAATGGATACTCTGTTTTTGAAATGATGTAGGGTAAGGCGGGGCAAAATGAGACACGGGGCAAAACGCGACATTTTGGCTTTGCCGACCTCTATAGCTAATACAGAAAGCACTTTTCTTTGTTTCTATATTTCAGCGAGAGGTGCTGGTAGTTGTCCAACTTTTTATGTGTAAAGGTTGATGATTGCTCACAGAGTTCGCGTAGGAAAAATTACACGGCTGGCGTCAGTGTGTTCGTGACCCGTCAAAAAGGGGCGAAATTCTTCTCGGCCAAATTTTCGGATCCGTGCATGCAGCTACTATGGCGTCAGTACAACAACGTAAGTATATTTATATTGTTACTATATACTACTAGCTACATACCACCAAAATTTCAGTTCATTTGGTTCGCGGGGCTAAAGCGGAAATTTTTTTTGAATTTGGGCATGTGAGGGGGGGCAGAACGCGACAAAAAGGCATTGAATTGCATTAGAGAGTGTCTCATTAAGTGAACCATTTACTTGCACTCATTATATATTATATTTTATTGTTTAGGAAGGTTCGGACGCACAAGATATTATCATATAAAGCTTCCTGGGAGGAAAACGACGTGAAAAAGCACTGACTGCTGTTCAGGACACACCCACTCCATTCGTGCTGCATCGAGATTTTTCCGCGTTCCCAAGGATGCTCTCAAGAGGCGAACGCAAATTTAAGATCTCCAAGTCAAGCCGTTCACAAACACGTCTCGCCATCGAGTTTTCCTTCAATACCAAATTTGTGCTAGAAAATTCGAATCTAGCACAGTTTTAAATTCATCGCCTCATGAAGCCCGGCTGACGAAGCTGAAAGCCACGAAACGCCCGTGCAGTTCTGCACCAAAACGGCAAAAGGAGGCGAAGAAGATGCGTCAGATTATATTTAGCGTCCAATCGTTGAATAATCCAATGAAGTGCAAGCTTTCAACAAAATACAACAATAGCACAAAGAAAGACTGGTGGTGTTTAACCTGCAAGGAGTTTTGGAGCAAAACAGCACCGGATTCTGTCTGGATTCAATGCGTGGAGTGCAAGGACTGGGGTCATGAAGGCTGCGTGAGGGCCCACGGAGTTAAATTTCGAGTGCTTCTACTGCAAAAACTGAAGGGTTAAATTTTTTTTCACGCTGTCTCGTTTTGCCCCTTCGCAGGTTGGGGCAAAATGAGACATCTGGTGCATTTTTTATTTCTTTTTAAAATAAACTTTTGAACAGTGGCAACATGGTCATATTTATGTAGCGCGCATATCCTTGTACCCAAAGGAAAGTGTCTGCATTGTCGTTTAAGGGTAAAGAGTGAAATAAAAATAAATATTCACCATTTTCAAATTTTTGTCTCATTTTGCCCCACCTTACCCTAATTTGTCAGTTCAACCCTGTAAACAAATAGTTTCTGTAAATATCAGAGCCTCTTCGTAATAAATACCAAACATTGTTAGATTTTACCTCTCTTTCACAGAAAAGTTATGTTAGAGCTCTCAAGACCTTGGCCATCACATCAATTCGCCTAAAAGTTTGTTATCGTGCTTCATCCGCTGCAAAAGTGCGACTCTTGTTAAAATAAAAGACTTCTCTAGAGCAAAGCGTGAAGCCGACATTGACCATCTTGCAAATTAGTAAAATTCAGACTTCGAGAAATATTAATGCCAAACTCGACAAATACCAGATGCATGTCGGCGGTCGTGTTATGTGCATTCTGTTGAGAGCTACATGATAACGAACGCTGAGAAGGAAATGAAAGGTGTTGCGCCTATGCCGCACTACACTCAATTTGCAGGGAATGCCGCAAAGCATTGCGGATTCCGGACGCCATTGAGAACAAAGCGTGCACTACTTTATTATTTGAACTTGGTACTAGGAAGAGAAATTTTCTATAAAATAACAGAAAAAATGTGTGCAAATAGAAAAAGCCTGTTTTCTGGGAACAAATTAGAAACGAAAAATCTCTGTAGAAAAGCAGAAAAGTAATAACAGAGAATGTACGCAAAACTACAGAAAACTACCAATACAGAAAACAGACAAGAACAGAACTGTTATGTCTCTAAATTTGCCGTGCATTTTGTTTTTCTCACAGGATTTTTTTTACAGTGTGGGGACTAACGGTTGCCCGATAAGGTGTAAATGGGAGGACTAACTGTTAGTACCTTGACGTGATCTGTGAGGACTAATTGTTAGACCCGGTG
This sequence comes from Rhipicephalus appendiculatus, assembly GCA_030522465.1. Classification (NCBI taxonomy): domain Eukaryota; kingdom Metazoa; phylum Arthropoda; class Arachnida; order Ixodida; family Ixodidae; genus Rhipicephalus; species Rhipicephalus appendiculatus. Next base: position 1,574,526 of record JALIZH010032957.1, read on the forward strand.
CCGTTAGTCCTTAAAGGGACTAATGGTTGTGGCAGCCCCGCTAGTCCCCGAAAGGACGAACGACATACCCTATTAACACCCTTTTGCCTTAGAGTGCACTCCGTGCTCTCGGCCATGACTCTGGTGGCTGTGGTGGTGGTTGACGGCCTTAATGTACTACAGTGTTCTGGTTCGCATAGTGGGTGCTTCCCTACTTCATGAAAGTTACCGGACGCGGGCCGCGGGAGGGACGCTGGAGGGATGGACGGACAAAGCACCGAGCATAAGATGCTTCACATCTAACAAAACCGCCAGGCCTGCGCGGAACGCGCAGCACAGTCACAGCGAAAGCTGGAGGAGCTGCCTTTCTAGAGCCTTTTTTAAACACTCTAGGGGCAACTACTACAAGCTCACTTGCATGGTGCCCTTACACCATAAATCATCATAATTTTTTGTGTAGTGGGGAAGCGTCTACTATGCATTATTCGTCATTCTTCGGTAAAGCGCGGTACCCGCTACACACTTGTAACGCATTATGTGCACGTTGTTGATGCTGTGGCTAACGACGATGAAGAATTATGCCTGAGGCTTTTTTCATAGGCTGGGGCATTCAACGACCCACTCGTTACAGAATTCGCATTGTGTGACGCCTCGTTGTTACTTTAGTGTTTTAAACGCTTCACAAGACACGTTAACGCGATTCCTTACCCGACATGCAGCCTGCATAGGATCAGTTTGCAACGCAGTTTCAAGCATCGGCGTTGCTCAGTGGTAGAGTGCTGGGATGCCACGCAGAGGGCCCGCGTTCGATTCCCATTCTGTGAAAGGTATTTTTTATTTATTTCGTTTTTCCTTATTTCGAGCGATAGTTGTTACGGACACCGGCGGCGGCAGACAACTATGGCGCCAAATCGGCCCTTGTAGTGATCTCATAACTGCTTTCGCTCTGAAAGAAAATAATAATCCAGGCTGGAACGGGGCTCGAACCTGGGTCGTCTCCATGGCAGCCCAGCGTTCTTCCACAGAGCCATGTAGATGCTCGACACTCCTTCGCGAAAAGACACTGTGCAGCGTCATGTAGGGAGGGAACTATGTTAACATGTGTAATATAGCGTGGTAGAAGACTAAAGTGACATCCAGGTGCCACACAATGCGAATGGCGGGAGCAGGCGTCACAAAATACGAATTGCGTAACGAAAGGGTCTTTGTATGCTTCTAACCCATTACAAAGGGCTCAGCCATAATTATTCATCTAATCAACCACAGCATCAACAAAGTGCACATAATGCTTTGCATATGCGTAGCGGGTACCTTGCTTCTCCGCAAATGAAATTGGCCAAAAAAACTTCAGTTGAATGTCAGCGCTGTGTGTGTGTTTGCGTGTTCCTCTCCGTCCGCGTCCAGTCGCGCTGTAGAAACTTAGCATTCTCCGCAAAATGACGAATAACGGTGTAGTGGATGCTTTCGAACTTGACAGACATGATTTATGGTGTAATGGGTACTCAGCTCAGCAAGCGTACTTTTATAAGCAGCCCCAAGATACTTTATAATGGGTTCTCGAAATGCCGGTCTTCTAGTTTTCGTTGTGACCGCGCTGCGCTTTCCGCGCAGCCCTGGCTTTTTTTCTTTTTATTGCGATAGCAATTATATGGCACTCTCGGCGGATTTTCGCCGTCGCCGTAATCTCCCAGATATGTATGTGTTTATATATATACATATATATATATATATATATATATATATATATATATATATATATATATATGTATATATATATATATAAACGCACAAAGAAAAATAAATCAGAAGAAAAAGATTCCGACACACCCGACTGAGGATTCAAACAAGCGACCCCCCCTCGCTCCACAGGGCGCTGCCTTAGACAACTATACCACGCGACATGCTTGCGCCCGCATGCTAACGGCAGGCTATCTATTACACCATTTACCGCTAGCTCTACGCAGATCTCAGAGGAGCTTGAGCGTGTTTTCAATCACGCAACGCTCCTACCTTTTCTTTCAATTTGAAAACTGCCCTTGAGGAGCCCACAAAAAGTGGCCTCTTCCTGTGCCCACCCGTGACGTGGAAAGAAAAAAAGATCGCCGGGAACACCTTGCGTCAGACGCCACAACGTGGCAGGAGACGCAGAGGGGTGACTTCACGAGACGCGGTTTAAAATGAAAAGAAAAAACAGTCACAGTTTCACGACAAGGGCGAAGCAATGAATGCATAGCAAGAAATTGTAATGTTATACGGAGTGAGGCTGGCAGCTAACTCTTTTGGATCCGATCTCACGCAACTCTAGAAAACGCTGGTTTGAGAGAATACGGCCGCTCCAGGACACTCTTCACACCTCATTCTTTTCGCGTTGACAGCGCAGCACGTACAAGGGCACACCGGCCGCCCGCTGTCGGCTGCCGAGATAGGGAGATAACGCGCGCGCCAGTGACGACCGCGCTCGTAAAATCGAAGGTCACTCGAGGCAAACCCCCCCCCTCCCCTACCTCGCGTCTTTTCACGCTCGCGAACGACGGGCGGGGCCGGTCGGTCGAACAGTTGGGGGGATCTTACCGCATGCGCCTCGGAGCGACGGAGATGGGCCGGCTCGTTTGTTCTCCGCTTCAGCCGCGTTCATCGCTCCCGCTCGCGCGCTATTACCCAGTGGTAGAACGTACGATGCGCAGGGGGCTCTTATCAATTTGGACTTCATACGCAACATGACGGCAACGGCGACGGCAAAAACCCGTCGAGACTGTCCATATAATTGCTATCGCAATAATAAGAGCGTCGAGTTACGCATTGTCGACACTTGCAACGCGTTCCTCAAACAGAAAGACGTAACACTGTGACAGTTGTTAGTTCACGCTTGTCTTTTGTATACCTGCGCGTTGTTGTCGAGCGTCCGTCTTTGTGATTCAGCGGCGCGCTACAAGTATCGAGCTGCTTGTCGTTCTTCATATGACATTCCAATTTCTTGCTATCGCATTCACTGCTTCGCCGTTGCGGCGAAACCATGGCTTTTATTTTTTGGTAAAAAACGCGCAAATAGACATTGAAACACAAAGCTCGGGGGAAGGGAACGTATCAAAACTGCTAGCGGCGCGTGCGCCCAGCGTGATATTATCGTTTAGTCATAAGAGATTAGTTGGGGAGATAGCATCTGTTCGACTAATTGAGGGCGCGCTAACACCTGCTTCGTCTTTACACTTCATCGCGAAAGCCTCGTACACGGCACACGCAGTCTGCTCTTTGTATATGCGCAGAACCCGGGTCTCTCGAAAACGTGGTAGGCAGTCACACTTAGCACAGTGGATAGCCAAATCGCTACCGCTTCTTGCCTTGAGGTTGTTGGCGTGTTCCCGCAGACGGTCGTTCAGACAACGGCCCGTCTGCCCTACCTAGGGACTCCCACATGATGTCGGGATCTGGTACACCACTTCGCACTTGCTAGGGACATAGTTCTTCGTGCGCTTTTTTACACAATGCTTGCTGGCTTGATTCTTCTCATTCACCTCCTTGTAAAGGAAGCTGAGTTTGCTGGGACCGAGAATACCACATGAACCCCCGCTCACCCATCACCCTTCCTGATGCAGTAGGACACATTGTGCACATACGGGAAAACCGCTATCTTAGGCTTTTGAAGGCTTGGCCGGGTGCGTTCCCTCGTAGACCTTTCTTCTCGCAAAAAAAGCTGCAGTAAACGAAGACAGACGTCTCCCCGGGTAGTCACTCTGCTTCACACATTCAAGATGTCTTTGCTGAAGTGTTTATTCGCCTCTCCGCGAATTTTACCCATAGGATTTTCCGCGCGCTCGCACGCGTACAGCACACGGCCGAAACTTGCACGACTTACACTGAAGACGTCGTCGACCTTTGTATGCTAGCCAACGCCACCATGATCGAAGCTGACAAGATTGAGCCCATTCTAAACGGCGTCGATGATGGCGTATTCTAGATGCTTGTGGCGAGGAATCCCAATACCGTTTCTGAAGTCGTAACCTCATGCCAGAGCTATGATATCTGGCAAACCGTGCGGCCCATCCACTCGGTAAATGTGGTCGTACAGCGAAGCTGTCGATTCGCGGTGATTCCTCTGGTGGCATTCCTTGCAGTGGTCCTTGCTGCTCGCAGAGGTGGTGGCAACCATTCGTTGCCGTGTCGCCTCAGCTTCGAGAGCCAGCAGTTCGGAGTTGGCTCCCCACGGGCGAATCGCCTTAGGTTCGCTAGGTCGCAACGCTGCGTCTCCGGCACGGTGACGTCTATAGGCACGAGTCTATACGATCGGCTATGGAAATCACATTTTGTTCGCAAATTGCGCGCGTCAATTTGACTGATCACGTAATCGGCCGCTACATTTTAAATGCGTACGAGATCACACCCGGTGCGCACTGCGAGATGCATGAATGACCACCTCAGGGAACACCAAATTATGATGTCCACATCGGTGGCTACCTAACAGCGCAAAGCTCTGGGTGAAAAAAAATGTAAAACCTTCTTCAACCAATGCGAGATAACGCGTTATGGAGATGAAGGTGCACGTATAATTTACGGAACCTCGTTTCTTAGGATGGTGAATTTAACCTCAGCCATGATGAAAACCCATCTGAATGTTCTCTTGAAACCTAACTTGGGTGTTAGCGAATGTTGTCCGCAGGTGGCGATAGTGGTGTTGTCTACTCGTAGCCTGAAGAGGGAATGCACTGGGTCATGGCACTCGCCTACAACCGGCCGCACCACCCTCACCTCAGCGCAGATGTCTACGAGTAGACATCGGATACATTTGCGGGCCGCATTGCCGTGCTTCCGGTGATACCATGAAAGCATGTGTTGCGGCTGCTCTGCACTACGCTGGTTCTCCGCACGCGTACTACCACGCTGCATGGCCTATGTCGTGTCACCGTGTCACCTTGTTGGCACTTACACGAACACCGGCATATGTTTTCAACGCCGCGATGGGGCGCAAAGCCTCACTAACTTAACGATTTCGTCGAGCTGGGGAAGTTCCTTGTCGGCACTCTGCGCGAGAACCATACGCACATTCCTTGGGACCCTTTCCCGAAAAATCTCCCTAAGGTACCCGTTGTCAACGTCAGTGGGCGTCGAACCCAGTAGCTGTTGCACATGGCGCAACAGCTGGCCGGTCAACGAGCTCACAGCTGGGCAAAAGCTGTCGAAGTCGCCGAGGTTCTACTGGTGTGAGGCGACTAATCAGCTCTTGTTGCATTGCCATGAACGCGTCCATTGCTGGTGGAGCCATGAGCAGGTCCCGTACTTCGGTCGCTGTTGCAGGCGACGTGATAAACAGAGGGAGGGGCGCAATAATACGGCACACAAAGAAAAAGAAGGACACGGGATGACGCACACCACGAAAACGGCTGACGACAACGTGGTGGTACTTTGCTCCGAAGTTATGCGTCGGGCGGCGAATGGAGCTTTCACCTGCCGAAACCAGAGTTCTGGGTCGGCTGTCCACAACCGGGTTAGCTTAACGTCGACGGTAGAGATGGCTGCTGCGTCGGCTATAGTCTCCATAGCGTCGACGCCCAGGATTGCCGCTAAGCTTTGTCCGGATCACCACTTTCGGGCCGCGTGTACGCGCAGACGTTCACTCCACAGCGTGAGTCTCGAATAATCACTGACTTTTGTTTCCTTTCACCACTGGTGTAGCGGTTGTGACCGGTTTTGGATGGATAGGTGGGTGGATGCTACGAGCGCGCCTTTTATAACGGGGCGGTAAAAGTTTTGCCAGCAGGCTCAAAAAATAATAATAAAAAAAAATTTACGTTGCCCTAATGCCTTGTCTACTTCGATTGAATCGATCTCACTATAGAAAAAAAAACTAATTATCGGCCCAGTGCCCTCCCCATTACGCCAGAATGTCCTTATTCCCTCACTATGTATTTTTCTCCTTCGTCTCTAGTTTTCTGCTACCAATACTAGTAACCGTCTCTTATTTCTATCGCGGGCGTGTTCAGCTTTCCATTGTTGTCCTTAAACCCCAAGGCTTCATGCACGCTCGTGCCCAAACGTACACCTGAGTGGATATCTTCACATTCAATCGGAACATGCTCCGTCGTTTCCTTAGCTCTGCCATAGCATGTGCATTGTTATTCTTCTCCACTGAATGTCGCTTTATAACTACGCGTCCTAAGACAGCCCGACCTCACTTCGAACAGTAAAGCGCATCCCTTTATATCATAAAATGGCTCCTTCCTTATTTTGTTGTGCCCTTTCGGTAGTTACTCAAAGCTGGGTTTTTTTTCCCTCTCTCTTCTTTTTTTTTCTTTACAGCGGAAGCTGTTTTCAGGTCACAACGCCAGTGGCAGTGAGGTAGTTGTGCGCCGCCACCGCCGCCGCCGGTGTTCGTAACCAGTATCTCGCGAAATAGAAAAAAAATGAAACAAGAAAAAAATTTCTACGAACGTAGGCCACTCTTAATGACCATCATCATCAACAAAACATGAGCACCCCTAGCAGCGGGAAGGTTCCATGCCCTTAACCTTGCTTTTCAAGACCAGTCGATGGCGTCAACCTGGGCGACAGGTACCACCAGTGGTGCGTGTTATTCTTTCCTTCCACCCACCACTTACCAAGCCATGGGTAAGCCGCCACTGTGTGCTCTCAGCCATGGCTCTGGTGACAGTGGGGCTCTTCGATTTTCAACTTCTGGCTACCAGCGAGCTGCCAGAGCCAGCCAGAGCGCGCTCGTTTTTCTCGGGTTGCACCCCCCCTCCCCACTTCCCCTGCGGCGCACTTCCGGTTGGCGTTCGTTTTTCTTGGGTTGGACGGTTCTCGCGACCCGCGGGGAGCCCGAGGGTCGCCAGAAGCGTCCAGGACCCAGCGAGTCGTCAGAACCATCCAGGACAATTTAGTCGTGGAAGCTCTCTGGACGGTTTCGGGCTGGCAGAGGCCGAAAAGAGACGATACGCGCTCGCCGCCATCTTTGTGAGGACTCGACGGATTGAAATGCGGGCGCTTGGGGACTGCGCCTTCGCTTGTCATTACGCGTGGCGTTATCTTCTAAAGCCTGTTCCGCTGTGCGAGATGGGGCGATGACGAGTGGCGGCGAGCATTCGACGCTACTGTTCATCGCTTTTGTTATGTTTGCCGTGAAGCGTCCTTCCGTGAACAACGCGGCAAACTGTTGCCTGATAACTGCGTCGTGCACATGTCCCAAAAGTTATGTGCACGTTCGTACGCGCGCATGGAGACAACTTTGGAGTTTATTTTTTAGATGCGAAGCAGCTTATGGCGGAGTTCAATCCGGTGGTGGTGGTGTGCGGCTTGACCACCCTTACTGCACATGCGCCTACTCTCCCACTCTCCTCCTTTACTCAGGGGTTCGGTCACCTTCTCTCCTCCTCCCCCGCGCTGCAACCGCTGCAGCCGCGCACTCTATTCCTTTACGCAGGCGTTTACGCAGGCGTTCGGTCACCTTCTCTTCTCTCCTCCCCCCGCGCTGCAGCCTGTAAACCCACTCCCTCGTCTCCCTCCCCCATTTCATATGAGTGCGTGCGCTCGCTCGAGGAAGTCTCGCTTGAATCGTGCGGTCGCTCCGTCGGTTCCCCGTCGCTGCAGTCGTCTCGAAAGCCCTCGCTACCCTCGCCACAGACTCGCGTTGTCTCTCTGTAGCGGAAGCGGTAGCTCGACGCTGAACTTGGCTTCGATGGCCGAGGGAACCAAAACGGAAACTTGGTGTGCACCCCGAATGGTGCTTCGCATAGCCTATTGGTCCCTTTAGTGGAAGATGGTGTAATTTTTCGTTGTAGTATTCGTTTGCGGTACCGTGCCTACCTTCTGTGCACTTAGCGAAGACGACTGTGGTCGAAGTAGCTATTTCGCTCCTCCATTGTATATTTGCGTGCGTGAACCTCTTCAGAACTTAACTATTCGGTCTTCGATGGTGGTAGAATGCCCTGATTGAATAATGAGATCGCGACAGTTGTTTTTAAGTGTGTGATGCTCGTTGGTAGAGAACGGGGTGTGAGCGTAGTTCGATCTACGGGCCAGTATATGAAGTATGGTACTATGTTACGCGACAACGCGTCTGCGTGGGGGGAAAAATAAGACAGAGATATATTCAAAGATGTATACATCCTTTCGTTGCATATTTCATCATCGGCTTTTTCTTTTTTGACTTGTTAGTAATAATGCCGCGCAATATGTACGGTTATCACCCAGTAGCTGAAATGAAAGCTGAGCTACGTGAGATTTCGGAAGTGCCACTTAGGACTGAAAGAGACCCAGGCAACATATGCCAAAACGGGTCTAAAACGCGGCAAGTAGAAGGTCATTTCAGATATGACGAGCACTCGTGGTACCGATACCGCCGCATGTCTGAAGTTACGACAGAACGCAAGTTGGTCAACGCGTGTGTGCGAGGTAGTACGTGATAGCTGAGCAGGTATAACCTCGAGCTATTTTTGGGACGCGATCACTTTCGCGTGATTTTGCGTCATGTTGCGCAGTGACTGTTACATGTACTAAGGAGACGTGAGTTTGTAAAGCCGTTATAGCGGCGCGGCAGCTCACCTTCCATCGTTCTCGAGGCCCAGTGCGCCAGCTGGCTGTTTTGTTCGTGAACGGGGCGAGTTGTGCGTGATCTTGCGAGCGTACGAGGTCATACCCCAAATGCGTATGCTCGAGGATACTATTTCAGCTCTTCGGCAAACCTAGCCACCAGTGTTGCGGAGTTGCCACTCCGGAATTGGAATGACTCCGGAATCATTCCACATTTTCGCGACCCCGGAATGAAATGGAGACAACGCTCGGAGGAATGGAATGGAAATGGAATTAAGCGCCTTTTGCACGGAATGGAATGGGAATGGAATTACGTCTTTTTCAGAAAATACAGCACGTTTTCGTTCACGCGCTGTTTTTCAAACTTCAGACATTAGTAAGTCGGAGCCTCGATTTTAACAATAAAGCAGTATTTTTAAAATGGCTTGGCTGATTAAAAGCATGGTACATTTATAAGGAATGAACCGACTGCAATTCTGTCTTTGTCCGCCTCGGTGGAACAGTGGTTACGGTACTCGGCTGTTGACCCAAGGTCGCGGGTTCGATTCCGGCCGTGGCGGCCGCATTTCGATGGAGGCGAAATGGTAGAGGTCCGTGTACTGTGCGATGTCAGTGCACGTTAAAGAACACCAGATGGTCAAAATTACCGGAGCCCTCTACTACGGCGTCTCTCATAATCATATCGTGGTTTTGGGACGTAGAATCCCAGATATTATTGTTAAAATTCTGTCGTTATATAGATTGTATTGCTCGAAGTTTGTCTCCATTCTTCGCGTAACCGCGGTTCTATGCCGTTGGTATCTGTCGTGCGGAACTACGGCGGCGGCATGCCCCTCATAACGCCTTGTGATTTTTTTTTCCCTCGGAATCTCGGGGGGTTTTGTTCCGCATTAACCAAATCTTAGTTTTCTCCATATTCACAAGCGCTCCAGACGCGTGGCAAAACTGCTTAGTCTTCTTGAACACTACTTTTGTCGGCATGAAAATACGCTATGTCGTCATTTTAGCATTCCCACATTTAAGCTCAAACAACATTAAAACATCACCATTCGTTCAAACATGCTGACCAAGCAAATACTATAGGTATCGGAAGAACTGCCCCTATGGGAATTAGTAGGGTGGTTGTACTGCACGAGATATGTCACCAAGGTACTATCCCTCGACCTTGGTGATGTGTTTTGCGTACTTTTGCAGTTCTTAATGCAGCTGACGACATCAGCTTGATGGGGCGTTCATTCTTAACTCGATAAAACTATCAAGATGTCTTTTCTACGTTGAGGAATTACAAGAATGGAATTGAAGTGCCCGGCCATTCCGGGAGTGGGAATGAGCTAAGTTTTTTCATTCCGAGGAATTGAAAGGAATGGAATTGCAGCAAGTTCTAATTCCCCGGAATGGAATTGGAATGGAATGGAGACGGCCATTCCGCAACACTGCTAGCCACATATTTCCAAGCGGGCAATGCAGAACAAAACCAACGCGCACGCGATGCAATGTTTCGTGTGCTGCCATGGCGGTAGCGTTTCTTTACATTTACGCTGGCTGTCCCAGCGTTCGATTTTGCAATCTTCGTGCAGCTTCGTATTGTCTTGGGTTCCCCACAAACGTGACCACGACGCTGTTTCCTGTCCCGACCGGAACTAGCTAAATGACCCTCTGGCTAGCTCTGGCTGCCAGAGAGCTGCCAGAGGTCTGAAAACCGAAGATCCCCAGTGATGGTGTTTGGGCCCTTACATATATTATAGCGAAAGCTGCTATGAGATCACAAGAAGAGCCGATTTTGGCGCTGTAGTTGCCTGTTACCGGCGCTGATGCCGCCGGTGTCCATAATCAATCTTGCGCGAAATAAGGAGACATGAAGTTACGAAAAATTTGCTAGAAACGGATGGGATTTGAACACGGGCCCTCTGCGTGGCCATCAAATAATCTACCACGGAGCGACGCTGGCACTTAAAACTCCTTCGCAAAAAACCCGCCATACAATGTCATGTCGGGCAAGCAATCGTGTTAACATGTGTAATATTGCTTCGTGGTGGATTTATATAACAATCAGGCGTCACACAATGTGAATTTCGCTACGAGTAGGTCGTTGATTACTTCCAACACATAACAAAACGCTCAGCCATAATTCTTCTAGTCCTCAGCCACAGTACAAAGTGCACGTAACACCTAAAAGATGTGCAGCGGGTACAACGCTTCTCCGCAGAATGACGGATGATGGCATAGTAGCTAGATGCTTGCCTACTTCACGAAAGTTTTGATTGTGTATTGCATGGCGGGTATCTTGCATGTGTACTTCTACTTGTCGCCCCAAGAGAGTCCACAACGGGCTGTAGAAAGGCCGCTCCTCCAGCTTTCGCTGTCACTGTGCTGTGTGTTCCGCGCAGGCCTGGCGATTTTTTTTCATCACTGCCTTCCAGTAGGTCCACTCCACCTCTTTTGACTTTTCACTTAACGCTCTCTGTTGCCATATCGCTTACCCTACCAGTCGTATATTTGCTGGTGAGTGTCCTAGTTTTTTTCTAGTCTGTGAGTCAGAACTCTTCCTATACCAACAACAGAACAGCTTTTCTGCCCATCTACTCAGTTTCACATTGCTTAGCCTCTCTTCGAACCTTATTTTGCTCTCAGCTTCCCTTCCCTCAAAACTTCTCCACCCCATAACGCCCTTTACAGCCTCATTTGTGGTCTTCAAGTGAGCGCCTAACACGAGGCATCCTACACTCCTTTGATTCACATCCATTCCTGATTGCACATCTGACTTCGTGTGCACCACTTCCCAAATATAAGCCCCGGAACCATTACACCTTTCCACAGACTTTGAAGCACCTCGTACATCTTGTAACCATGTAACGCTTTGCGCTTCATTATTGCAGCATTCCGCTTTCCCTTTGCTGCCAAGGCTTGTTTCCTGTACTTCACCCTCGATCATTTAGCAATACTTTGAGGTACTTGTATTTGCTTACGCTCGGTATCTCTTGGTCCTGTATGGACATAGCCTCATCGTTGAGATCACTCAATACCATCAATCCACATTTTGTTACACGAAATCCTTACCCCAGAGCTTCCCCTTCCCTTCCACATATATCCGACAGCCGCAGTATGTCATTTGGACTGTCCGCAAAGCAGACAATATTGGCCACATAAAATAAACCTGAAGCTTCTGCTCAATCATCACGCCGCCCTGTTTGTATGACAGATTAAAACCAACGATGCTACCTTCTAGCGCTTTTTTCATCCTCACCATGTACGACATAAATAACAGCGGGGACAACGGGCATCCCTGGCTTAGCTCCTTGCTGATATCAACGTTATTTATGGTACTTATTCCCTCCCATTCTATGCAAACTGTATTTTATCGGCATATCTTCCTCAAAAGCTGTGCACAGTCGTCGCCTATGCCCATTCTTTTCAATATATCGCACAAAATTTCCTTATTAACGATGTGAGCCGCCGCAATCATATCTAGAAAGGCCGTATGCGGGGGGCCTGTTTTCGCTTTTAGGTATCTCTGTACTCTGAGTAGGAAGGAACAGGTTATTGTCTAACCGCCAGCTGGTTCGAAATTCATTCTGAAGTTCTTCCAAAATATCGTTGCCTTCTGCCCACGTTTCTATTTTACAGCGAAAGCTGTCTCATGGCGAAACGAAAAACCGTTCGCCACGAGAAACGCTAAACGTCTCATTGGCTGCTCCGTCGGTTACGTCGTTCTCTACGTCGCATCCAAGCGAGCGCGCCATTGGGAGTGCCGTCAGCGACGTCGTTCATCTCTTCGCTTCGCAGCCGTGCCACCGAGCCCACGCGCAGCAGTTTCAACGGAGTGGCTTTGAAGAGAGAAAAATGAAGAAAACAATCACCGCATCTCTTCGAAGTGAATGATGATGAGTGCGCAAAGCAGTGGGATCTTTCGCCGTAACCGTAAATCACCCGTGACATGGCCCACTCAGGCATGTAAATGAGTGACCAAACGGTGTACAGTTATATACAGTGCTTATTGGTCATAAATGCTATATCGTGTTGAGTTGTGGATTTCGTTTTGCCTTCATTATTACTGCTTTGTGATCCGTGAAATGTAGAACCAATGGTTCTTCTATCGGATCTAGCCTGAGTTGTCAAATACGAGGTCTATGCACGTTCCCCTGGTGGTTGTTGGTTGTTTCCAGTCATACGAAATGCATGTAGGGCATATCGAGACGTCATATACTGCACAAGGCAGTCGTTGTCCGTCATGTCAACGTTGACTGTTTTGCCGCCTCTTGCCGAGCTCTCGACACCGGGGTAGCATATTGTTGTCAGCGTTGCCACTGAGCCGCCGCTTCCCGCACCCTCAGCTCCGAGTCCACATGGCGTTTTTGTTGTTTTGCTGCCGCTTCCCACACCTTACGTTCGTTTTCATCCATGGCAGAAAGAAAATGGGCCATGGTCGTCATCGTCATCGGGTACCTTGCATGTTCTAACGCGCTAATTCTTCATCCTCATCAGTGTCTTCGTCATCGTCATGGCGTATAGTGGGTACCTTGCATGTGTCGCGCATGTGCTCACGTGCTTATTCTTCATCATTATCATCGTCATGGAGTATAGTGGGTACAACGGACAACGGTCAAGCCTAGCCCCTAAGGTGCTTCGCCCCTTAAAGTGCAGCGCCGTCTCTTCTAAGTGGATTTCACCGCAACAGCGCTGCACATGGATGGGGAGTGGGAGAGAAATTAATATAGAAGAGAAGGGAAAGAGAAATAATGGGAAAGCACGTAACTCGGACCCGTGAGCACACGCGTCCCCTCTCAGCCAAGGAAAGCCGCCAAGCAGATCGACATGCAAAGGAGGGACGTAAACAAACATCACGTGACGGGCTCACGGGCGCGTGAAGAGTTCGGCGTCGCAGGAAGCTTGAACTTCCAACTTCCACATGGGGAGGGCGCGGATCGTGCGAACGCCCGAACAGCAGATAACTTTCCCAGAACAGTGCGGACAGCTGATCCGTGAGAGAATTCATGTTTGCCTGACCGATGTAGCAGTCTGGACACAAGAACAGGCCCGGGTGGCAAAGCGCAAGCAGGAACTGCGCACCGAGTATCCGGCAACATTCCGAGGCGAACGCAAGCGACAACGGTCAGCCGAGGAAGCGGTGTTGTAGGCAGAGCAGCGTCAAGGAAGCAATGACGGAAGCGCGTTGGCTGGGGCTGACGCCCACTTTCGGCGGGAGTTCTCGAGCGGCTTCGGCTGCAACGTCTGCAATCTCCTGTGGCCGCAAGTTTCAGCTTCGCTGGTTAACCATCTCTGCGGAGTGCCTGGGCAGTTATTTTTTTTTAATTTTACTGCCTGCATCGCCAGCCTGTATAGTACCGGTGTCAGGCCCGTAGCCAGAAATTTTTTTTCGGGGGGGGGGGGGGGGGTCCCACCTGTTGAAAACCTTGAAAACCACCTATTTTTATTTCTTTTTCTTGGCAAAACACCCCCCCCTTCATCCGAATTTCGGAGGGGGGGGCGGACTCTAGCGCCCCCCCCCCCTGGCTACGGGCCTGACCGATGTAATGGTTAGCGTTTTATGTGAGAGAATGTTATATTGTTCTGCCTTGCCTTTATAAATTCAGCTCATTCCATTTTTTCACCAAATGTCCGGTATTTACCTCTTCTGTAAGCATTTTTTATGGCTTTCAACAATGCTCCCTTAGTGTTATGTCCAAGTTCGTTAATGAGGGTACCGGCAACCTCATCTAAACGCGGCGCAGTGTGCTTTGAAATTTTTCCTTGGAATCAGAGCAGCGACATGAGGAGCTACTAGCGGCTTGAAGCCACACGTCTACCTCGTCGTCATTTGCTGCAGCAGTCGACGGTCCCCTCCTGCATGCATAGGTCGGCAAAAATTGTGGAACTCACTGACTCACTCAAGGGAAAAATTGGCAGATCCCAAGTACCATGGGGATCGATGTTATGCGAATCATGCGGAGGCAAGGTGACTGGGTTGTAATTTTTTTTATTCAGAGCAACGTTACGAAATGGCGCTAAAGATATGTGCAAATGCTGTACGCACAGACATGTGTTGAACAGGCGCATATGTTTCATATAACCAGTTTTTTACAGTTGCGTAACGATGCCAACGGAAACATGGGTATTACCAACATAAGCTGATATGTAGCTCTTGTGCTTGCGAGGATGAGAGGATGAGAGCCGTGGATAGTGCTTCGTGGACCAAGTACAGTGTATGGCACTGAAGTATACAATGCACGTTAACCCGACATGAATCCTGCTTCCAGCTGATATGTAGCTCTTGCGCTTGCGAGGATGGTAGCCGTGGATTGTGCTTCGTGGACTAACTACAGCGTATGGCGCTTAAGTATACAATGTACGTTAACCCGACATGACGCCTGCTTCATAGGCGTGCATACGTAATGTTTATAAAATTAGATAGCTAGCATTGCAACCACAATTGATGTTTCACCAATATTACGCCTGCATAGGTTTTTTTTAACGCGACAGCGTTAAAGAGCTCGTTTCGCAGAAATTCCGACGGAAACATGGGTATTACCAACATAAGCTGATATGTAGCTCTTGTGCTTGCGAGGATGATAGCCGTGGATAGTGCTTCATGGACCAACTACAGTGTATGGCGCTTAAGTATACAATGCACGTTAACCCGACATGACGCCTGCTTCCAGCTGATATGTAGCTCTTGTGCTTGCGAGGATGGTAGCCGTGGATAGTGCTTCGTGGACCAACTACAGCGTATGGCGCTTAAGTATACAATGTACGTTAACCCGACATGACGCCTTCTTCACAGGCGTACATACGTAATGTTTATAAAATTAGATAGCTAGCACTGCAACCACAATTGATGTTTCACCAACATTACGCCTGCATAGGTTTTTTTTAACGCGACAGCGTTAAAGAGCTCGTTTCGCAGAAATTCCGCCGTCGGTGTCGGCGTCGGCGTCGTTGGTTGTGAGCGAAAAATGATCATCTTGTCCGTGACCGAAAAATCGAGAAAGATGCAAAAAAAACGTGGTTGATCCCTCCGTCATAGGAATCGGTATAACACGAAAGTGAAACGTGTCCTTACAGAAGTAGTTAAATGTTTACTGTACATTGATATAAGATACCTTGCACAACGTCTATTAGTCTTTGACAGTTAGGGCACCGTTTAACGTGGATGCATTCACGTTGACGCGTGGTGGTACATCTGTATGCGGATGACTAATGTCCATGATCACTGACTAAACATGCCCTTGTCATAGATGCTTGGAGTAGCTGTACGGTTAGCGCGGAATTAGAGAAACGGTGTGACAGCCAGAACAGCGCCCCTGATTGGACGCCGAACTTGGGCTAAGGTGGCCTACTCGCGGCATGTTAAGAGTTATATTAAACAACGCTGCCAGACCAGAGGGAAAGGGAACGCGCGTCTGTCTTCCCCGTTGGCTGGCTGCAATTTTTCGCGGGGTCAGATAGGAACGCGGAGTTACAGCCACGCCAAGCACTCGCGCGTCGTAGAGCTAATTTTGGTATGGACGGATGCTACGAGCGAGGACGACGCTAGGGGTAAGGTCGCCACCTGGCAGTGTGTTAATGCGTCGACTAAATTGTACTTCTCATATTCGAAAGGCGCCGAATGGGACGAACGCGTAGAAACGATGCTTTGAAAGAATCAATCGTGCATTTCACGGTCATAATGCATTACTACACTTTAGCAAGAGCACTGTGACAGGATAGTGGCAGATATAAAAGGCTTATTTTAAAGTCTACAGAGTATGTGACCATCGCACAGTGGATAGCGTGCCCGGCATTTCTCGTCGCGGACCAAGAGATCGTAAGTTCGACTCCCGTTGAGAGAACTTCTTGTCTTCTGATCACGCGTATTTTTCGACGTGATTTCCGTGACGGAAATACGTCACTCAAATCTTGGTGAACCCCGGAATAAAAAACTTTCGTGTTAATAAAATAAATAGTAAAAAGCCGGCACATCCCACCCACTGTGGGAATTGATGTAATGCGAAGCAACCAGGAAGGAGCAAATCATACTTTACATAATTTGCATGTCATGTTTTACATGTTACGACCGGTCATTTGTGTTCGTCATACAGTCACGTCGTGATATACCAATTTTGGTGTATGTCAAGCTAGCGAACTGGTCGCAAGCGCACCAAGAGCGTGGCATGTAAATGGGATTGCAGATGACATGCATGCCAAGATTTTCATGTTACCACCTGCCAATTATGTTCGTTATATAGTCATGTCACTCAATACCAAATTTGGTGTATATCAAGCTAACGAAACGGCCGCGAGCGCGCCATGAGCGTGGAATGCAAGTCATGTCGCTCATGACATATTATGATTTCCATATTACCACTAGTCATTTATGTTGGTCATACAGTCATGTCACTCAATACCAAATTTGGTGTATCTCAAGCTAACGAAACGGCCGCGAGCACGCCATGAGCGTGGCATGCAAGTCATGTCGCACATGACAAGTCATGATTTCCATATTACCACTTGTCATTTGTGTCCGTCATACAGTCATGTCACTCAATACCACATTTGGTGTATATCAAGCTAACGAAACGGCCGCGAGCGCGCCATGAGTGTGGAATGCAAGTCATGTCGCTCATGACATGTCATGATTTCCATATTACCACTAGTCATTTATGTTCATCATACAGTCATCTCACTCAATACCAAATTTGGTGTATCTGAAGCTAACGAAACGGCCGCGAGCACGCCATGAGCGTGGCATATGCAAGTCATGTCGCACATGACAAGTCATGATTTCCATATTACCACTTGTCATTTATGTTCGTCACACAGTCATGTCACTCAATACCAAATTTGGTGTATATCAAGCTAACAAAACGGCCGCGAGCGCGCCATGAGTGTGGAATGCAAGTCATGTCGCTCATGACATGTCATGATTTCCATATTACCACTAGTCATTTATGTTCATCATACAGTCGTCTCACTCAATACCAAATTTGGTGTATCTCAAGCTAACGAAACGGCCGCGAGCACGCCATGAGCGTGGCATGCATGTCTCACATGACAAGTCATTATTTCCATATTACCACTTGTCATTTATGTTCGTCATACAGTCATGTCACTCAACACCAAATTTGGTGTATATCAAGCTAACAAAACGGCCGCGAGCGCGCCATGAGCGTGGAGTGCAAGTCATGTCGCTCATGACATATGATTTCCATATTACCACTAGTCATTTATGTTCGTCATACAGTCATGTCACTCAATACCAAATTTGGCGTATCTCAAGCTAACGAAACGGCCGCGAGCACGCCATGAGCGTGGCATGCAAGTCATGTCGCACATGACAAGTCATGATTTCCATATTACTACTTGTCATTTGTGTTCGTCATACAGTCATGTCACTCAATACCACATTTGGTGTATCTCAAGCTAACGAAAGGGCCGCGAGCGCGCCATGAGTGTGGAATGCAAGTCATGTCGCTCATGACATATCATGATTTCCATATTACCACTAGTCATTTATGTTCATCATACAGTCATCTCACTCAATACCAAATTTGGTGTATCTCAAGCTAACGAAACGGCCGCGAGCACGCCATGAGCATGGCATACAAGTCATGTCGCACATGACAAGTCATGATTTCCGTATTACCACTTGTCATTTATGTTCGTCATACAGTCATGTCACTCAATACCAAATTTGGTGTATATCAAGCTAACGAAACGGCCGTCAGCGCGCTATGAGCGTGGAATGCGAGTCATGTCGCTCATGAAGTCATGATTTCCATATTACCACTTGTCATTTATTTTCGTCATACAGTCACGTCACTCAATCCCAAATTTGGCGTATATCAAGCTAACAAAACGGCCGCGAGCGCGCCATGAGCGTGGCATGTAAATCATACTTTTCATGACAAGTTAGTCATGATTTTCATCATATGACCAGCCATTTATGTTCGTCATACAGTCATGTTATGTCATACGAAATTTGATATAAATCCCATTAACGATACGGCCAGGAGGGCACAAAGTCGTAGGGGGGCTAGATAGATAGATAGATAGATAAGCTGAAAGTCGCCGAAGTTCGCTAAGAAATGCTTCGTATTTAAAATTTCCGGGTCTGAGTGAGGATCGAACCCGGGCCGTCTGCGTGGCAAGCAGGTGTTCTACCACACAGCCACGCCTCTGCTTGGAAATACAGTGAAAATAACTTGCTTTGCTTGGAATTGCAGTGAAAATAACTTTTATGCTTCGCAAACGCAAGCGTCCTTTATATAGGCGTCGCAAAATAACATGTCATATCCCAGGAATATTGCGTGGTACAATCGTACATTGCCATCGGGCGTCAGAATATGTGACTATCAACGATTTCGTAGTTTAAAGCGGGCCACCTACTACAAACGGCACGCACCTTACTGCGCCTATTTCCATAACACCACGTAGTGGGTGCATTGCAAGTACGCATTAAGTGGTTGAAGTAGGCACTTGGGACAGGATATCGCTATCGCGTTCAACTCTTAAAAGCGAAGATTAAGGGTCCTCCAAATTTTTCTAAAGCCGTTCCGAGACCTGGCGTGGCTCTGTCGTAGAATACTTGATTGCCACGCAGATAGCTTGGGTTCGATTCCTGCTGGGACCCTGATATTTATTATTTGCATTCATCGGGTAAACGCTGCCGACGTCAGTTTTTCTTAACGCTCTCGCATTTAAATTACTCATGTCTGTCCTCGCCGTTCATAGGTAGATATAAATTGCCAAACACCTGTGGCGCATACCCCCCACACCGCGGCACGTGGTATACGGGCATATGCAACACGTGTCTACAGGAAAAGGTTTGACGACATACGCGACAGGACTTCCACGTTATTCATGTCATGACCAGCCAGACATATTCGTCAGCACCTCGTACGCTGCCATACGAATTTTGGTCTACCTCAAGTTAAGGAGGCGATCACGAGAGCACCCAGACGTAGGCGGCTAGATAGATAGATAGATAGATACGTAGATAGAAACGCAAAAGTGCCTACAGTACGCAAAGAAATGCTCTTGCGCTTTGGACTCACTTAGACACAGACTCAGCAAAATTTTACTGAGCCGGACTCACTCGGACTCACACTCACGGAAATTCTTTTCCGCCGGACTCATTCGGACTCATACTCACCAAAATATTACTCACTCGCACTCACTCAGACTCACGGCTCGCTCTGAGTCTGAGTGAGTCCGAGTGAGTAAAAAAAATTACACCATCTCCGTCTAACGGGAACCATGTGTAGATGTGAAGCAGCGGGCGCTAACGCTTGCACTGGCGGCGGCGTTGACGCTGGCGCTCATCGCAGCGTTGCGCAGGAGAGAAAACTGGGGAGGCGCAAAGCAGGCAGTGATGGAGCAGTTTTTCCTACTAGAACATGCCAATCGCTGCTAATGGGCAATGAGAGACAGAAGACTCCGACTGGACACAGAGACCCGCACTCCGCTTTTAGTTAACGCGCACGCTGCGAATTTTTATTGTTCAACAACGCACAGGAGAAATCTCCCACCGGCACCACCTTGGAGGTCAAGATCCATTGCTATATATACGGGATGGCCAGTGAACGGTTGTGCAGCGCGAGCAGTCGGTTTTTTCAACCAAGAAACTCGCTAGCAGACGCTGCCTGCGTCGGCGTCGCGAGGCGAGAGAGGGAGGACCGTAGGAGAGGAGAGAGAGGGGGTGACACGCATGCGCAGTGGGAGTGTGAACGCCGTGGGCAGGGATGCGTAGAGGAGAGAGGGGGGGAGCGTAGGAGAGGAGAGAGAGGGGGGACGCGCATGCGCAGGGGGGAGTTAGACGCCGCGGGCAGGGATGGAGAGAGGGGGGGAGTGTAAGAGGGGAGAGAGGAAGGGAGGCGCATGCGCAGTGTGGGTGTGGTTGCCGCGGGGAGGGATGCCTAGAGGAGAGAGAGGGGGGAGAGGAGGTTTTTATTTTTACTTTTTTAACTGTTTGCGCATGCGCAGTAAGGGTGGGCACGCGGCACACCACCACCGCCACCACCACCGGATTAAGCTTCGCCATAAGATGCTTCACATCTAAAACGCCGGCACCAAGCTGCTACCCCGGCGTAGCAGCTTGGTGTCGGCGTTGCCGCTTTCCTGCTGCCTCGCGAGCTCTCGCCTCCAGAGTAGCTTGTTGTCTGCATCGATGTTGCCTTCCACGGGCAAGAGCGCGTTCAGGTTCGTTTTCACTGTTGTCAGAAAGAGAATGTCTGGTCTGGAACGTGCTTATTCTGCATCGTCCTCAGCTACAGCACAAACAAAGTGCACATAATGCCTTAGAGATGCGTAGCGGGTACTTCGCTTATCAGCAGAATGGGTCATAGTGGGTGCTTCCCCACTTCATGAGTTACGGTGGGCGTATAGTGGATACCTTGCATACCTTGAGGGACAACAGACAGCGGACAAGCCAAGACCCTCACGTGCTTCGCTCCGAATATATCTTGCGCGTTGGACTCTCTCGGACTCAGACTCACCAAAATTTCCCTTAGCCGGACTCACTCCCACAAAAATTTTCTTCCACCGCGCTCAGTCGGACTCAAACTCACCAAGATGTTACTCACCCGGACTCACTCAGACTCACGGCTCGATCTGAGTCTGAGTGAGTCCGTGTGAGTCGACTGAGTGAGTTCGCCGACCTCTGCCTCCATGTCATGCCTTTGAAATGTACCACACGAGCGTTCTGTGACGGCGGTGGTAATGCTTAGAGCCACAAAAGAAATAGCATGAAGGAACGAATCTGACTCACATACGATAACGGAGAGAAACAGCACATCTACCCCGTCTCCACGGAAACAGCCGCGTCGCGCGCTCAGACGTACCTATGACACAAGCAGTCGTACCGTTCTGGTGGCCACTCACAACGATAACTTCCCGAACCAAGGCGGACCAGTGCTTCCCATTCAGGAGCAAGCGTGTGCACCGGCATTAAAAAAATAATAGAGGATGCGTTGGCTGGACCATGCATTCATAGTTATTGCCCCGGTGTCATGGATTTAACGGCAATGCTGCTATGAACCCCTTATTCACTGCGCTGAGATATCTCACCAGCATAAAAAAAACCGGCAGATCCCACGCACTGTGGGAATCGATGTAATGCGAAGCAGCCAGCAAGGTGGAAATGATGATGTACATAAGATGAATCTGATGATTTATATTTAGGACCTGTCATTTATGTTCGTCACTCAGTCACGTCATGCAATACCATTTCTGGTGAATATCAAGCTAGCGAACTGGACGCAAGCGCACCATGAGCGTGGCATGTAAATGACGTTGTAGATAACATGCATGCCAAGATTTTCATGTGACCACCTGCCACTTATGTTCGTTATAAAGTCACGTCCCGCAGTACCAGTTTTGGTGTATATCAAGCTAGCGAAACGGCCGCGAGCGCGCCATGAGCAAGGCATGCAAGTCATGTAACTCATGCCATGTCATGATTTTTCGTCTTACAGTGAAGTCCCGCAATACTAAATTTGACGTATATCAAGCCAGCGCAACGGCCTCGAGCGTACCATGAGCGTGGCATTCAAGTCATGTCACTCATGACATGTCATGATTTCCATATTACCACGTGTCATTTATGTTCGTCATACAGTCACGTCATGCAATACAAAATTTGGTATATATCAAGCTAGCGAAACGGCCGCGAGCGTGGCAAGAGCGTGGCATGCAAGTCATGTTGCATATGACATGTCATGATTTCCATTTTACCACTTGCCATTTGTGTTCGCCATCAGTTACGTCATGCAATACCAAATTTGATGTATATCAAGCTAGCGAAACGGCCGCAAGAGTGCAATGAGCCTGGCCTGCGAGTCATGCTGTGCCTGATATGTCATGATTTTTTAGTACCACTTCTCATCTATGTTTTTCATACAGTCACGTCATGCAATACTAAAATTGGTGTATATCGAGCTAGCGAAACGGCCGTCAGCGCAGCATGAGCGTGTCATGGAAATCGTGTTGTACATGCCATGCATGTCACGGTTTTCATATTACCACCTGTTGTTTATACTGGTCATGCTGAAATGTCTCCCCATACCAATTTCTGGATATATCCTGTTATGGAAACGGCCGCAGGAGCACCACGGCCATGACATGTAATCATACTGTTCATGACATGGTAGTCATGATTTTCGTGATATGACCAGTCATTCATGTTCGTCATAGAGTCACGTTATACCATACCAATTTTGGTATAAATCCCATTAACGATAAGATCTGGAGAGCACAATGTCGTAGGCGGCTAGATAGATGGATAGATAGATAGATAGATAGATAGATAGATAGATAGATAGATAGATAGATAGATAGATAGATAGATAGATAGATAGATAGATAGATAGATAGATAGATAGATACGCTCAAAGTCGCCGAAGTTCGCTAAGAAATGCTTCACATTTAAAAAAAGATGAAGTGCCATCGCTCCGGCCAACACAAGGAAATAGATTACAGACATAAGAGATTAAATTTCTCAATATTATGAAATCAGTAAAATTACGCTCGTGTAGCCCGCTCCTGGGAGGCGCTATTTTGAGTTCCGCGAGCACTGAGGATGTGGGGTAATTAAGTCGTACCTGGACCATTCTGACAGCAGAGTGTTCCGGAGTGCGGCTCGGTTTTGCCAGGCACCGGGTGCCGAGAGGAAAAGAAAGGCGGTGTCCACGTTTCCACGCTGGCAGTCGGATATCACGGACCACGCTGATCTCGCCTCTTCGACCAAGTTGTCAGCTACGCTGCCTGCTACAATCGTCGACTGGTTCACCTGGTATTCTCTGACAAGCACACGCGCCCTCAGCGGACCTGTCCAGGTCTCGGGTGGCCAGAAGAGAACGTTCCAGACGCCTACGAGCAAGAGCGCTATGCACGCCACTGTCAATATGCCCAGCACGAGGCTAAAGAGGCGACCAGCGAGCGTGCGCATATCTGTGACTCCTGATGGCGATGATTATGAACACATGGCACGTACCCACAAAGGGGCAATGGATAAAGAACAAAGTTTCAAGACACGTATGTAACTACAAGTTCTTCAGCTGGCCGAACAAACGTATCTTTTAGAGAACGGTTTAAAGTTCTAATCGCAGGCTTTACCACAATACAGTGCTGATGATGATTATGCTGATCAATCACATGGCGGATGAGCCAAGACTTGCATAGCTGTATCTTTTTTATTGCCATGCAAATATTGCACAATTTGTCGCAGCCACACCCTTCACAAGGCATCTGTCATGGCGACACGAGCTGCGCTCTGGTGATGCGCGTGGCCCACTCGCTCGCTTCAAAGGAGCAGCTCACGCACTGCCGAGGGGAGTCGGTGGCGTTCAGGTGTGAGGCGGCAGGGACCTGTGTGCGGCTGGTGCGTGTGCGTCACGGTGATGGTTAATGCGGGCGCTCCTGAATTACGTGTTGTTTCTATTTATTAATTTACCTATTTTAGATGCGAAGCATCTTATGCTCGGGGCTCAGTCCGTCCCTCCCGCGTCCCGCGTCCCCCGTCCCGCGTCCGGCCACTTTCATGAAGTAGGGAAGCACCCGCTATGCGAACCAGAACACTGTAGTAATATGAAGGCCGTCAACCCTAACATAGTCATGAGAGTCATGGCCGAGAGCACAGAGAGGCTGCTTAGCAATGGCTAGGCAGGTGGTGTCTGTCGCCCAGGTTGACCCCGTTCCTTAATCTTGCTTGCATGTGTTTGGAGGGGGGCTTAGTCCGTCCCTCCTTCCCGCGTCCCACACCACCACAGCGCATGCGCGTCCCCTCCCCCTCTCTCTCCTACGCTCACCCCCTTTCTCTCCTCTAGGAATCGTCTACTCTGCGGAGCGGCGCCCGCGTCCCACAGCTCATGCGCGTCCCCTCCCCTGTGCTCTCCTACGCTCACCCCCCTTCCTCTACTCTAGGAATCATCCACTGTACGGAGCGGCGCACGCGCGTCCTCTCCCCCCTCTCTCCTGTAGGAATACTCTAATCTACGGAGCGGCTCACGCGTCCCACAGCGCATGCACGTCCCCCCCCCGTCCTTTTCTCTAGGAATCCTCTACGGAGCGGCGCGGACGACAGGTGGTATGACAGCTGCATACTCCTCTGGGGGGCGCCACGGTAGTTCCGCAGTATGAAAATGACGGAGCGCGCGCGCCTCATTCTCTCTCCTGCGCAGCGCCGCGATGAGCGCCCGGACCACTGCCGTGAAATGAGAGCGGCGACGTTCCTCCCGCTGAAGCTAATTATCTCCCCGCTGCTTCGCATCCACGCACGGTTTCCTTTAGCGGGAAATGAGGAATTTTTTTATTCATTCATTCATTTACACATGCTGTAGCGCAAAGTGTGCTATGGCAGGAGTGGGTATACAAAGATAAGCAGAATTTTAACTAACAGCAATGAAAATTATGCACACAGGTAAAATAATACAGATGTGTGATTACACGAGGCCCAAAAGTGCACAAACATGCGATGAATATGAATGAAAATAGAACAAACAATGCAATTCAAAAGCTAACACCAATGGCGAATAGAAGAAGGTATGTTACAGATGCATGTCATGGATGTCGGCTACAAAATTCGGCGATGGGAATGAACGAGCAGAACCAGATAACGAATTCGTCTTCAATAGAACGGAAGAAAAACTGAACTTGAACATGTTAGTTCGAGCATAGTAAGGAGTCAAGTTTAAGTTGTGATAGCTTCTGGTCGTTGACTGAGGTGCGAAGTTTATGTAGTCTTTGTCATTTCATAGTTTCAGTGACGACGTCACGACGCTACGGAAGAATTTTAATGACTCTATTCGGCGGTGCGAAGAGAGTGAAGTAAGGTTCTGTGACGAAAGAGCATAAGAGGGTGAGAAGTAATAATAATAATATGTGGGGTTTTACGCCCCAAAACCAAGATGTGATTATGAGGGACGCCGTAGTGGAGGGCTCCGGAAATTTTCACCATCTGGTGTTCTTTAACGTGAACTGACATCGCACAGTACAGGGGCCTCTACCATTTCGCCTCCATCGAAATGCGACCGCCGCGGCCGGGTACGAACCCGTGACTTTGCGGGTCATCAGTTGAGCACCGTAGCCAGTGATCCACCGAGGCGGACTGAGAGGGTGAGTCACGGTCATAATGATGACATATGTATCTTACCGCTTTTTCTGGATTGCTTCTAGCTTGTTTATCTCGCAAAGCTTACACGGGTTCCCAACGACAAATGTGTAGCCAACCGCGCGACGAATTAGCAATTTAAAGACGAGAAGATAAGTTTCCATCAGAGATTGATATAGAGTGCGGCGTATATCACCCCGTTTTTTTAATGTTCTGTTACATATATAGTCAATCTGTTTGGGCCATGACATATTATGTGTAAAAATGATGCCGAGATACTTATACTCAAAAACCCTTTTTACAGCATGGTTATTGAAAGAGTAATGAAAAACAGAAGAATATTTATCACAAAAAGACACGGTTTTCTTAACGTTAATGTTCATTTCCCAGGTTTTGCACCATTTGCAAAACCCAGCAAATGGCTTCTGCAAGTGGTGGTGGTCACTGTGTGTTTTAATGACTTCATAAAGAACGCATCGCCATAAAAACGAATGGAAATGGAGGTGCAAAAAGGCAATTCATTGATGTAAATAAGAAAAAATAGAGGCCAAAAAACGGACCATTGGGGCACTCCGGATCAATAGCAGCAGAGTTGGTTGACCTGTAAGAAACGAACTGAGAGGGGGATGACAAAAAGCTAAATATCCAGTTAACCAATTGAGGATTGTTTTATTTGACATCGAGTTTAGAAAGAAGTTTACAACGCAATACTGTATCAAACGCCTTTGAGAAGTCTATAAATATAGCGTCAACCTGGTTCCCAAGATCAGGGTTCAGGAAAATATTATGCGTGAATTCAACTGAGTTGTGGTACTGTAACCATGCTTAAATCTATGCTGCCTGTGAGATAGTAGTTGATACGATTCTAAGAAGAGCATAACGTGTATATGTTCTAACATCTTGCATGACTGAGAAGTCAATGATATCGTTCTATATATTGCCACGCGCGTTACTTACTATCACTTTTGCTGTATGCGGTTTTCGCCGACAAATGCTGTCAGCAATGCTCAGCGCAGACCGCGCCTCGTTGTTCTAGAAGCTTCGTGATTATTGTAGATCGTTTTGTTAAGATTGCGCGCAAGACGCGAACACTCAAGCTTATTCCAGAGCTTGCGCGACAACCAGTGATAAGGCTCGAATATTCGATGACGCATGTATAACTGCCGACGCGCTTCAGCGCTAGTCAGTTCATCGACGGCTGACGCTCCGTTCGCCGCTATCAGTGCCATTGTGTATTGCTGTAATCTGACTTTCCGTTTACCGGCCACAAGTTCGGCCAAATAAACCGTTTCATCTTGGACATACCGACTGCCGCCTTCGTCAAAGTCACGAGCACGTGACACTATAATTCATTATAGACTGCTTGTTACCAGATTTGTAAAGGGGGAGCACCTTTGCTATCTTCCACGAGAATGTAACAGTGGCAGACGATGGAGATGTATTGAATGTGACCATCAGATACCTGGATAACCACAGGGAGTAGCGAACTAAGAATACGTAGATAGAGAGGTTTATTTACAGAAAGGCTGAGAGGTCGGCTTGAGCGATAGAATGCTCTAGCCTGCGACTCTACGCCGGGGGAAGGGAAAGGGGAGGGAAAAGAATAATGAATGACAATGGGGATGTAAGGAGGTGATTATATACAGTCCTGTCAAGCTGCGCAGTGCTATAGCCGCGCATCCAATCCAGTTGCATGTAGGAAGGCTATGACCGCTTTTACGACCATGGTTGCACTGCCAGCGTCAGGCCATGGGCCCAGCGCAACCTCATCAGTTAAGGACCTATTACAATATCGTTCGGTAGAAGAAACAAGTTTTTGTCAATCACGTGCGTATGTTGGGCATCTGTAAAATATGTGCTCAAGTGTTTCCGGCACTTGACAGTAATCACAATCGGGACCGGTGTCACTGCACCCGATCAGATGTGTGTACGTACCTATCGAAAAATCTCGTATGAAATTATACGTGTTGCGTATATATTCTTACGGGCTCGTATAGACCGGTACGCGGCTGCGTATAGATTAGTACGGGCTCGTATAGACCGGTACGCGGCTGCGTATAGATTGGTACGGGCTCGTATAGACCGGTACGTGTCACCTGCCCGTTGGTACGTCCCATCAACTCGTATGTATAGATACGTGCCGTCACTTATCGAACAATATGTGCTTCATGCTAAACATGTGACACAAACCATATGTGCCCCTGCAGCAACGTTTGGCTTCAAGTTTTTGATATGTGAACTTGAACAAATCTGGCAAATTCAATAATGCATACCTGTGGTACAAATTTCTGTGTACGTGTTGCACAACTTTAGATAATCATTTGAGTATCCAAACATTTACAAAGATGTCATGGT
The DNA here is from genome assembly GCA_030522465.1 of Rhipicephalus appendiculatus. NCBI lineage: Eukaryota > Metazoa > Arthropoda > Arachnida > Ixodida > Ixodidae > Rhipicephalus > Rhipicephalus appendiculatus. Next base: position 1,602,460 of record JALIZH010032957.1, read on the forward strand.
AAGATTTTATGAGAAATTTAATAGCTAATTTCAAAGTAAAATATTCCATAAGTGTATCATTCTTATTCCGCACTAGGATCGAAAGCATGACAGCATGACACCGAGTCAACGCACAATCAAACAATTTTAATAGCACAACTTTTTAAACACACAAGACAGAACCGGCAAAAGAATAACACAGTGTGGGCAGGGGACACTAAATTTGTGTGAACAATAGTATAAATACCTTAAGATAACAAAGTACATTTTTCATGACACACTTGCATTACCAACACAAAATTAAATATTACTGCTGTGTGTGAATGTCTGAAAACAAAAATAGGTGCTGCATATAAACAAAAATCAAACAAAACATGACGTGTAAATGCGAAAGCATGTGACGTTTCGTCCAAGACGATCAAAAACCTGATCATTTGATGCTGCAATAATCAACCACCTTTTCAAAATGTGAAAATTCACATTACCTGCGCAGAGAAAGCTTGCCTCCATAGAAAAAACAGAGGAGCAGAAGCTGCGATATTGCAAAAACATGAAAGGGAATTAATACAAGCGTATTTATATACGATTAGAAGCACACAATGCGGAAGCATAGTTCTCAATAAAAGGTACTACTGAACACCATCTTTATGGTGCAATGAGTATTGGAACAAATATTTCAAAGGTCATTTGTTACCAGTATTTTGTTGAAGGCAATAGTGGCATGGATCAGTAACACACTTTTGTACATGCTTCTCGTAGTGACTGAGCCTATTTTAAAGAAGTCATGACATATTGCACTCCAGATGGGAATAAACTTCTAAATCAGCAACTGCCTATATTGCACCATTTCAAAGAGTGCCACGGTCTTGATAACATCAACAAATTGCCTTTTCATGAAAACCTAGCGTGACCGTCACGACATCTGAAGGATCAGTCTCGTTCAATGAGGTTGGGCACTTTACAAACAAATTTCTCTTCATCACTGAATGATAGCAAAATACACGGCTTTGCAACACAGCTGAGTTTGAGAGCTACAAGTGGGTACTGTAACGAAAAAAAGCATGGCATTATGTGACCTGGCATGCCAACTTCAGATTCCTCAGAAACAACTTTTCGGCAAAGCAAAAGTATGTCACCATTGCTTACAGAGCTCTCGTCTATAACTTCGAAAATTCTCTTAATAATGAAAAACTCACCATCTTCCGACTCAAAAAGGCTGCTATCACTTTTACAGCTTCTTTTGTACTCCCTGCTGTGAAATATTGTTCCCCGATACAAAAATCTAAAATGTTCTTGCAGACGAGGAACATGATTCAGGGCTAGCTCGAGACACTCCCTCTCCGCAGGTGAAACCACTGACACTGCTTTGGATGCACCAAACATGCAAGCTCCTTGAACATGCCGAGCTTTTTCTATATTTGGGTAATGCAGGAAATCATGACACAACTGCTTTGTCTTGAGCGGTATTACAGCCGAAGAAAGGAGCAGTTTCAATTCTTGGGAAAGAATTACACGCTCCAGGATTTGTTCAGGCACACCATTTGCTGCAGTCACTAGTTTAACAATCTGGCCATTCCCATTCTCAAACCCAAATGCAGAATGACCCCACAATGGACCAAAGCTACGGGCAGCCCGTGCTAAGTGCAAGAGTTGATGCACATTGAATGTCATGCACCGTTCACCATACAAAGCTGCCGCTCGCCTGACGAACCGTCGAAGAAGGTTATCTGAAATAAACAGAAATGCCAATTTTTAAGTGCAATACAGTACACTGCTTCTTCTAAACTGACAGCACTGTTCATTAAAACTAAACTCTGTATGCCCTGTAATTTTTATACACTTAACCCTCTATTGCATGAATTACGAGAAAATCATATGATAAATTATTTGACCATTTTTTATCATTAACTACATGAAGAAGAACATGCGCAAAAATTTTCAGATTTATTGTGACTGTATTAATAAAGATAGAGGTTTGTGCCAAATATGGCACACTATGCAAGTGGGCGAGAAAAATTGCTGCCATGCCTGAAAAACAAAATCTCACTGATTGTGGTCTTTTTAGCGCGATTTGTGGAATAAAGCAAAGCAATTGCTTCCTGTGTACAGGCATAATTGAACATTTTGGTTAGTGCATCTGACTGCCGACATCTACGTGCAATATGGCCGCTTACACGTTTGCCTGTTCGCATGGTGCCGCCTTGCTATACTTTCCTCCCCGAATTACCAACCACGGACTTGTGGTTGCGAGCGTCAGTTGCCGACAAATCGTAAAAGCTAAATATCGCCGTGCACTGGTTAGACCTCACATAATATTTCCATGCACCCACGCCAATAATGTAACAAAATATTGCGAGGTACTGTTGCTGGCACTCGAGACTTTCGTGAAGCATCTCAAAACCTACCACCACAACTGAAATCTGGCAATACAGAGCTGTGCTGCATGATCTCAGAGGCTTCCTTTTTGTTAGTATATGCATTGTGCAACAAAACCATAGGTCGGCACTTTAAGGGAGTACTCACTGGAACTCGCTCACCACAATTTTTTGAGCCTTCGCACTCACTCACGTTCACACTCACGTCCACTCACACTCATGAGTACTCACTCACGTTCACACTCACCTCCACTCACACTCACGAGTACTCACTCACGTTCACACTCACCTCCACTCACACTCCCGAGTACTCACTCACGTTCACACTCACGTCCACTCACACTCATGAGTACTCACTCATACTCAACTCACCACGTTCAAATGAGTGTGAGTGAGCGTGAGTTGAGTGCACTCATGAGTGAGTGTGCCGAGCTCCATAGGTAGGCACTTTAAGGGAGTACTCACTCAAACTCACTCACCACAATTTTTTTCAGCCTTCGCACTGACTCACCTTCACACTCACGTTTACTCACACTCATGAGTACTCACTCACGTTCACACTCACGACCACTCACACTCATGACTTCTCACTCACGTTCACACTCACGTCCACTCACACGCATGAGTACTCACTCATAATCAACTCACCACGTTCAAATGAGTGTGAGTGAGTGTGAGTTGAGTGCACTCATGAGTGAGTGTGCCGAGCTATGAACAACACAGATGGCATCATATTGCACATTTCATCACTCACGGGCATACTGTGCCAAATATGGCACATACCGATTTCCCACTTTATACCGTAGTGGGCAACTGAATTGAGAAGAGCCTTAATGATGATGAATTTTCAAAGCCACGAGATATGCCAAAATAATTTTTTCTTGCTTCTGCAACGAGAAAAGGGCTGCAAGAAAAATATAGCAGTCACTGTCGTTCGTGATCAGAGCTTGCACCTGCACTGTGAAATCGATTTCATGTCTAGATTTCATAATGCTCTTGGGATGGCAGTGCTTTTTTTTATATTTAGTGCACATAACTATAAGGATTACTCTAACTGTGGCACATTCTCCACTGGTCCTCTTGCACCTGCTATAAAAAATGTTAATCGGTATGTGCCAAATATGGGACGCCATGCAATAGAGGGTTAACGACAATTGCCCCATGTTCTTCAATGTCTTGCATTTTTGTTGCAATTCAAGAACAATCGGGCATAGTATTGAAACTTCAGCGGGCTTTGAAATACTGAAAAGACATTGAATGCACAAGAGGCCCAACTGCAGCAGCCATCACGGCACCACATATTTGTGTTCCACAAAGTACAAAGGATGTACATTACGGATATACACCAAGCAAACGACCAAACTTCTTTGCCATGCTGAAATCAGCATGCCCGACGAGAAAAAACTGGGGTGAAGCAGGAGCTTTCTGCGGGACTGGCGAGGAAGCCACCTAGGATGGTCGAGGAATTTCTCTCAAAAACAATTGAAAAGACACTAGAAATGTGCACCCAACAATTCAACTGCTGCTCGACCGAAAGCTGTGCATATTTTCAAGGACTTCACTCTGATTACCTGTGTGAGACCATCGGAACAACTGCGCAGGAGGAGCTGTGAAAATAGCATCAATTTTCGCAGCCACAAGTGGATTCAGTTGTTGACATCGTGTGCCAGGAAATTCAGCAATCCTTCCAAGTTCTTGAACCATGCAGCACAAGCCACAAGTAAAAACTATGCTGCTAGTTCACCGTAATGTTCCTTTTCTACTCCCCCGTCAGAACGCTGCACCACCGCAATTCTGTTGCTGGCCACAGCTCCCGCTGCCGACGCTGTACCGCCCTCCTCGAAAAAGACTGGTGTCAAGCTCCCACTGTGGGGAAGCTGGCCACACTTACCAGTACAGTGATGGGACTACGTGGTCTCGCGATCAGTGCACTCTGTCCGCAGCGTGGCAACCAGTCACGTGACAGCACTGACTAACTCTTAGCATCCAAGTGGAGACTTTGTCGAGTGTCGCGTTCACCATCACCAGGACATTGCCTCTGTCCCGGGGCCAACCATGCACAAGCCCAAACCAGGAACGATCACTTAAGTTGCATCCAGAAAACAAAGCAGCAGCCAATGGAGGTGCGGTTTCTGTTTTATCACAATACCGAAGATACTCTGGCACCAACAACGATGCCACCACGAAACTTTCAGAACATGCCGCCAACCCAACATAGGCCTTTAAACGAGACTTCGCTGATGGAGAAAAACCTAATGATGCCATGTAGCAGCTGCGGAACAAGTCCACAAACTCAACGTCGTGATTCGATGCCCCAAGTAAACCGAAATGGAAGATAACGATAGCAATCTCAACGTTCTTACTCACAACCCAAAGTGCCCGATGTATAGACCAGAGCGCGCCTATCTCGCACCCAGCTGCCTAGGCTCCCGGCGGCATGCTCTCGCACCGAGACGCCTTGTTGTTCAGAACTGCCAAGGCGTGTATCCGCTGCGCCAGGTTAACACGGCAAGCGGCAACTCTGCGACTTTAAAAAGCGAGAAAGCGCCTGTTCACGCTGCTCCCGCTTACAAGAAGTCGTCTGGGCACCACTGCACCGTCTTTGGATGCGAAAACAATCAGCGCAAGAGGAAGACGTTACTCAGCACTGTCTGTGAAGATCGCAAGACGACACGGAAATCATGCCAGTGCAGTGTTTTCAGATTGCAAAGATTTTCATCCACAACGAAAAATGCCGAGCTCCGCTGCCAGTGGATAATTATAATCAACACGAAAAACTACACGAGCCCAGTAAAAGTGTACGGGTAAGTGCACTTACTGCGTGTATTCAAGCGCGACGCCAGCTATTTCGCTTTACAGCAGTAATCTGCGTGCGTATGCCTGTAGTATGCAGCACCAAATCATTGCCAAACTCCGTCCCAGGGTACATGCCATTAATAGGAGATATTACGACTCACGCGTGCACACACACTGTGTACATTTCGTAAAAATGTAGTGGCGCACAATCGCGATGCAAAGAAACGTGAACAGCAGAAAGCGTGTCTTTCGACTCAGTCGAACTGCGATATGCCTTTAGGGTCGCTAGGCAAATATGTGCTTTAAGCCGGCGTCACCATAGCACTATAAAATCTTGCTCTGGCTGGCACTTTGGAACCGCGTGTGCGTTCCAAGTTCTAGGTTTGACTCGCAAATGATAAGCACATTCGGTGCATGAGCACAAGCAGGCGCAGGATGCTGGCGCTACGGTGACGCCGGCTGAAAGCACAAGCTTTGTCTAGCGACAGTCAAGGCATGTCGCAGTTCGACAGAGTTGAAAGCCACGCTTCCCCCTGTTCGCGTTTCTTTTCACTGCGACAGTACGTACCTAAAGTTGCTTCCGCTGTCTGCAATGCACATACTGTAGACATTCGGGACTGACGAGGAAGGTCTTCTCGACGTTTTACAAGAAAACAGCACAAATTTCCAGGAGAGGAAAAGCGCGAAACATGTTTACAGCTGGACTCAAGTTGGAATTTTCGCGTTTGATTTGTGGAGCGTCTGCTAACCTGGCAGTTCAATTCTTGTTTCACCGCTCTTGCTACAGATGGCGCGACGTGCTGCCTAAATATGGCGGCACACACTGAACTCGCTGTGTTCTGGTGTTGCTGCGCGGTAGACAACAGACAAGCGGACAGGGACAATGTGACCGCTTTGGCTGACTTTGGGCCATACAAGGTACAGTAGACTCTCAGTAAACGGAAATCTGTTAACCGGAACTGCTGCTTAAATGGAACAAATGCTTATGACAAGATTGGTTTTGTTCTTGCATTCTGCACCCCTGGTCATCTCTCAGTAAACGAAACTCCTGTTAAACAGAACATATTTTTCTGGTCCCTTCAGGTTCCGTTTAATGAGAGTCTACTGTACTTCCAACACCTTGGCATACTGGACTATGAGGTTATACCCGCCAGCATTACTAGCTCTCAGGGGCACCGCACATGGCCCAAAATTGGGCACTAACACTACCACACATGAAGAACTGCGGAGCTTTGTTTCGACATGACTTTTGCTCATTTCCTTTTTATTTTCTGTACGTGCATATTCTGTTTTCAGCATGGGAAAGATGCCTTTTAAAAGAGAGGCATTGTCATGCATGCTTAATTCTTTATTTTATATGATCAAGTTTCACCCGCAAAAACTGTTAGCACCACTTTAGCACACGCAGTGCCACAATGTGTGCGAAGCTTATTCTAAACTATTTATTCTAAAAGTCTGGGCGTGCAAACACAGACACAAGAAAGAAGTCAAGACACTACAAATGCCATTCTGACTTCTTTTTTGTGTGCGTGTTTGCATGCCCAAACTTTTAGAATAAATAGTCACCAACGGAAATCTACCCTTAAACAATGCAGAATCCACCCTTAAACAATGCAGTTTTTTAATAACAAAGTACAAAAATCCTGAGAAAACCACTTGATTTAGATACAAAAAGCTTTTCCTCACCTGCTTGGGTAATGGCAGGAGATGAAAGTTGCTCTTGGAGGAGAAGGAAAATGGCCTCGCTCAGAAGTGCAAAGTGCTTCCTGAAGGATGATGGCAAGGTACTTCGGCAGCATGGTAGGCAATAAAAGAGGAGCCAATTTCGCCACTCATGGGCCTTCCAGAAGTGCCTCTCCTGGATTGAGCGAGGTAGGCGTGTGATGTGATGTGGCGGTTGAATGCTCTTGAGGCGCCGGTTCAGGAAGGTCAGTGTACTTGGTCGTCCTGCAAGGCCATTGCATACAGTTTGCATGCGCATTTTTGGCAGGAAGGTCTCCAAATCAGTGGCCGTCTTATTTTTAGGTGCTATACGTATGACCGCAACAAGAAACACACCACTTTCCAAAGTATTGGATTCTCAAATTAATCTGAAGATGCGCAAAGGTTGCCAAGTCAGAATGACAGAAGAGCTAGCTGGCTGGGATAAAAGTGAACACACTGACATGATGGCAGTGACCACTGACCAGTGTTCACAGCAGTTGAGTCATTTATGTGTTACGCACATGAAAGAATATATATGTCAGTACTACTGCTGAAAAGTTGAAGCGATGTTTTGAGCAGTTGCAGTCACAAACATGTTCACTTTACTTCACTTCAGCTGCGATTGCTTAGTCTCAAAACAGGATGCGTGAAGTACCCCCATTTTTTTGCGCACTGGAACACGAGCTGTTAGACACATCTCGTACTACATGAAATATTGCGAAAATGTTCCAACATTCAAAGACTGCTGCTCTAGATCACCTGCTCTCAGGGATAATGCAGCACACCAACATTAGTGTTATTTTCCATGTGTAAACATTTATAACTTGCTTCAATTTTCATTGCAGAAAGTTGTTCAGGCTGGGAGTGCCTCCTCTAGCATCTGTGCGGAAAACCTTCAGTCGTAGTCTCTCGAATGCACTTAAAACAATCCACGAAGTGCTAAAGCTTCACAAGGGAACAGCAAAAAGGATGCACGAGCTTTACATTTCAGAGCGACTGTAACACTGAGCCACAGCACAGTTGCAGACTCCAGATTATTTTAACCACTACAAACTTTTAAATGACCTAAATCCAATCAGGTATATGGAAGTTTTCACATTGCACTGCCATTATATAATAGCCCCTGTAACCTGGAATTAAACTTGTGCCCTCATGCTTAACAGCACAACATCTATATCCATTAAACAACTATGGTAAGTAAAAAAAAAACAGTACCGACTATGAGAACTACCACACACACACACAACTGCTTATATTTATTTATTTATTTATTTATTTATTTATTTATTTATTTATTTATTTATCAATACTGTTGGCCGATGGCCGTTACAGGGTGGTTGCGTTACAAGATATGAAAAAGAAAAAAAGTGCAGTCGCGGTCGAGGACAGACCCAAGGTACAATACACACAAAAGGTACAATGCAGTAGTACACGTAATAGAGTAGGTACAATGCAAGCAAGAGCTATATACATAAGTAGATCATAGTGTAATCAATTTTGCCGCGACCGCTGGATGAAACAGTTATTATACACCAAGAAACGAGAGTTTTCTTTAGGTAAATTGATTCCGTAAGATAAAAGCTATGTGTCTAGAGTCTAAGTGAAAAGTTTAGTTATACCAGCTTCAAACTTGCTCACATTCTCTACTGTCAGTAGTTCATGTGGCAGTGAGTTCCACTCCTCTATTGTTCTGGGGAAAAACGAATATTTATGTACATCTATTCGTGCTGAAATTGGTAGAATATGTGCTTGGTGGCTGCCTCTGACTGTTCGAGCCACTCGCTGTTTTATATACTTTTGGGCATTGAAATTAAACCAGTTACGCTGAATCAGATACAGAATTTTCGACTATATAGCCTATATAGCCATTATACTATATAGACTATATAGCCATTACTAACTAGTGCATGCCATTATCACTGACATTCCGAACTGAAATACAGTTTGAATGCTCTTTAAGCACCTAAACACGCAATAGAGCATAGCTGCAATTGCGATTGTTTGTGCAAACCACAGAAAAAAACACAGTTCATATCACAGCATAAGTATGAGATAAGAAAGAAATATAAAAAAAATTGAAGTTTAAAGGCAGAGCAATGGGTGGAACAAGCCTCTATAGCTTGCAAGACAATGAGGTTAGCGTGTATGAGTGCACGCTGTTCACTGAAAGCTTAATACTTTCGTTATTTCCTTGATCAAACTCTCATGCAAGGTAAAATATGCATTAGAAAGTAAAGCTGGAAGTGAATAAGAGCAAGCCGAACTTCTGGACATGTAGTGCTGTGCAAAGTTCTAGTCCCCATCCATGTAGCATCAAAAAAACTTGCGAAAGTCGGTGCTCTCACTTCTTAAATGTATCTTACTGTAATGAGAAAGGCATTTCGATAAAAAGGAAACCAAGGAGTAGACAGTGAACTGCCAAATTATAAAGTGTTTAATGGCAGCCTGAGAAACACAGAAAAATTGACTGCATCTGCTGAAGGTGCTCATTTTTCTGTACATTTCTCAAGCAGTTGGTACCTCTTATACTCACTGTAAAATGTGCAATGTTCTTAGCATGAAAAAGCCGAAGAAACAACATAAATTACATCCATAAGATGTACTGGGAAGGCAAATGTCACATATAATTTTAAAACGAGCTGTAAAAAAATGAAGAGCTGCTTTTTACATTGCACATTACAAAACACTAACAAAATTGCAGAACTACTTCAAACAGCTAAGCCACAAGTGCATTTTGCTTTTGTAATGTTTCACAACTAATGGAAATGCCTCAACAAGGCCCACAGAATGGCTAAGTGCTTACATCTACTTGGTGCAATCACCCAAGTCCTCAAAAAGATGGCGGCACGCACTCTACCAGGATGGCATCTGGGAACTTCCAGCATAAAAATTTAAAATTGCAAGACCGTAACCACCCTGGCTGGTTTTCGCAGCTAGAACTATCGAGCCTAGAAACAAAAAACAAAAAAAAGAGAACAAGCCTGTGCAGAACATTCGACAAAGCCACAGCGTAAGCTGTTAGTGACCATCTAAGAAGGCGTGGCAAGCAGTTAATAGTTCAATGTGCATGTACTTATCAATATACAGTCTAGTAAGCTTTTTTTATCTCGAAAGTGTGTAATGATTAACTAAAGCAATTTCGACTAAATGACTGGTTTTCTTCAGACGCGTTGAAAAGTTGCCTGCAGCAAAATTCTGTGTTCAACGATTCTGGCAGCTTCCTGCACAGTACTAATGACATTAAACATCATGTTTCTGTTCAGGACACGTGACCCTGAGTTGATGAGGTGCAAAATAGACTCCCTTTAACGTCAAATTATGCTGGCAAAATAGTGAGAACCGCAACGTGGCACAGCATAGGCTAGTGTGCACCCAGTTACACAGGCTAGCATGCGACGCTTAAAGTAGCGATGCTTATGCACCTTTGCCAATCATCGCACATATAACCACTTCCAGTGCTGGTGCACTTTGTAGTGCGTATAACACTGTTTTAAGAAAAATGCATGTCTGGTTTGTTGCGAAGTGGTTGCTTGTGTTGGCTGGTGCTCTAGCAGTCTGCTTATACCGCGAAGGGAAAAATATCAGGCACCCATTAAGTCACTATACAGAGCAAATACGCTTCATACACATGTAACTTCTGAAAACCAAGAAGCTGGCAAAACAATAAAATACTGACCTATGTAGAAATTTTCGTGACTGCGGGATGAATCGAACCAATAATCCGTGAACTGCCTCGTAACCCCTAGCAGCACACAATGCATGTACTCCGCAGTGAAGCACTCCACAAGGTCGAGGTACTGCAAAGGCCAGAAGGCTGATGGCCCCTTCAATCCATTGACTGGGGTTTGCAGCTCCACAGCAAGTTTCATGTCCCTACGTACACCTCCGGTGGTCCTCTCTGGTGCAGGCATATCAGGGTTAATGTAGAGACGGCGTCCTGAGATGAGGATAGACGACACACTTAGATTGCACATTTATTGCACTATTAAAGTCTACCTAGAGACTGAAAACAAATGAGAGAAAAAAGCGCTTAGACGACCAGTAAGCCAAGGAGGCTGCAAAGACGAGTCATTGTCAAAGCTGTTGGAAATAAAACAGCAATAGTTTGACTACACATTACATCGGTAACCTTTCTAACTCATATATAATGGTACAGAAACATAAAAGGATCTTTAAAGGGGTGGTGCCATCAAATTTTGAGGCTATAACAAGCCTGTTGTGGCTCTCCTCTGAATGAAAGGACACTCCACACGAAAGGTCGGACACAGCAAACGTTTAGAATATATTTTAATTCACTTCCAAAGTGTACCTAAATGCTCATTCTCCCAATCGAGACCCATCGCTAGCGCATCAAAACTGACATAGCTCTATAGGAAAGACAACGAAAGTTTTGTGACGTCACACCAGATCTGTAGTGACGCGAGTGACCTCCGGACCTCTGCCACCTCCGCAACGTGCGTACCGGCAAAGCATCGGTTACTGGCCATCGCAACTGTCGGCGCATTTGTTTTGCTGGTACTTGTGTGGCACGTGTGCGCGAGAGTAGACGATACTCAGCACGACGTGCGTCACAGCCTTGTATGGTCCCGTGACCAAGCCTACTACACTTTTACGTCACTGCCCAACTTGGTGCCCAGAAACCGAAACTGAAAGTTGTCCACATAAATAAGGCGACATTAACTTATTTAGCGAGGATACACTATTCTTGGTGCGTGTATCATGCTTCCTGGAGCTATAAGAAACGCTTGCAGCAAAGAACGCGCAAGCCACAAATTTGGTGGCACCACCCCTTTAAGCCTGGCACATCAAGACACGCAGCAAGCTGGACATTAACGAGCAAAATGATGTAGCGTCTATGAGATTTCAACGATGTACCAAAGATATGATAGCACAAACCACTAAGTGCGATATTGTGTAAGTCAGTAGTGCTTCTACAGAGAGGCACACGCACTTTTGAGCTACTTTTGCAAACACGTATTTCTTGTTTGAAGCTCTAATTAAATATGTGCATTCTTCCCTTCATAACCAATATGGAAATGAACAAACTACACAAAAAAAGACCTATTAGAAAATAAGACAGTGCGGCAGTCTCATTACTATGTGTAGGTACTTTAGTGTACATTGTACAGAACACTACAACAACAGCGTAAACAAATCAGTCAGCCGCGGAGTACTTATAAATAATCACTTCTCTTAAAAGCATGAAAAGTGGCATGCCACATGGTTGAACATCAAACTTAAAAAACATCAAACTTCAAACTTAAAAGTTTCGCAAGTTTGCTACATACTTCTCACATCGCACATTTCTCGGTATGTCTGCCAATGCAACAGCTTTATAGTACAAGACTGACATATTACCATATTACCATAATGGTAAGCACGAATGTCGTTAACAATAAATGTTACGGCAACAAACTTACCATCTTCCAATGTTCCACATGCTAGGCACCATGGACAACCGAAGAGGCCATTGAATTGGGTCTGGTTTCCAACAGCAGCTCTGGCAGGGGCATCGACGCAGACGCAGGCCAGATATGCTTTGGACACCAGGTCTATGACACCATGTTGCCACACGATCTCTCCAATCTCCTGCACTGCTGTCACAAACTTTCCCATGAATAGCGCCATATCGGGGTGTTTTCGCCCAAACCACAAGCCAGCGAGGAAGGTGTTGGCATTTCGATGGGGCTGTGGAAGCTCGTTGATGGACAGCTGAATAGGCCAGATGGACGCATTAGTGGACTTGAACAGCGGACTGCCATCTGTATTCACTGTTAATGTGAGGTCACTCCACTTCACAAGCCCCGTTTCACGGAGTTCTTTACAGGTCCCCCCCCGTTCGAAATGTCTGTCGTGATTGAAGTCCCCGAATTTCGCTCATCTCTGAGCTTTACTAAGCTGCTGAAAAGTAGCTCCTTTTGTTCTTGCGATCATGTGCTGCAATTGTTCCTTAAGATCCATAATCGCAAAGAAGCACCCTTTCTTCTTTACTTCCGTTACACTGCGTGTTGTATGGCATACAGAACAGGAAAGGCTCTGGTTTGGACAAATTTCCAGTAGAGACATGCACACTTCGCAGTAGTAATGCTGTTGGACTATTTTGTCAATTTTGGGTGCCCAAAGCTTCCGAAACAGGTATTTCGACCGTGGTAGACCAGACTGCTGATGCCCAAGCAAAGCATTAACAAGCTTCAACAAGTCGTCAACAGCTGACCAAGTGAGCCCGTGAGCCACAACAAACGACATAATCAATAAGATTGCCTCAGCCAGTGTCGTTGAGGAACAGGGCAGTGTTTTCTGACCAAAGTCGCGGATGCATCGAGCTAGCAGCTCCGTGTCATCAAAATGCGGCACAGGCTCACTGGCGCTGACACTTTCTGCTTCATCGGCACAGTCACTGTCCTCACTGCTGCAGGCAGTCTCGCTATGGGCGTCCAGAAATAACGACTGCGCATCAGCTAGTGAGTCGCCAATTCCGTCGCCAGATTCACTCACGGCATCCGCGGCGTCGAAGTGGTGTGGTAGGCCATCGTCATCACCAGCGCTGGAAGCTCCTGCGCTCGTCTCCTGCTGGGTATCTGCGTCCAACTCGGCCGTGTCTGAGTTGCCTGCAGCGTCGTCGGATGGAGAGTCAGTCGAAGGCTGTGCCGTAGATGTGCTCGGCATAGAGGTCCGCCGTTGATTGTACCAAAACGTCGAGCGCGGAACAAAAAAGGGCTCGTCCTCATCCACCAATTAGAGCTTGCGGCGCTTCCGCTCATTCTGCTGGCTCATCGTGATGGTATGACCGAAAAGCGTCTCTAAGAGTGCGGCTCAGTAGCTGAACTGAAATTCATCACCAACACCTACACACGAGGACACGAGTGGTGAGCAGGTCGGCACAGGGCACGCTTATATATGTTCTGTAGTGGCAAAGTGCTTAAATCGTGTGAGTTGCGAAACCACGAAGCTCCCCATGGGCCCCATGTATCCAAATCTAAACTCGCCTTTGGCCAAAATTGCCAAGTTTGTTGATTTTGCGTCATCTGCTGACAAAAAATAAAGTCAACCTTGTTGACGTGAATATCATGGAGAGAAAAATGCTTTAATAAGTGCTCATAGATGGCGCGACAACTTTTAAGTTCTCAAAAATTAAGCGTGGGCGTGTTTGGGTTTTAGAACGCAGTTACGCAACTGTTCGGATGGATAAGCTGAGTGGAGCAGGTTGCCAGCGTAGCAACGAGGTGGCTACTGGGCTGTAAGTAAGCAAACGGGCCGCCAGTAACGAGTTTTCTTTTTTTAATACATGCTTGAAATTTACAGAAAATGACAGATTCTGTTACTGCATAAATCAGTATAAGGGCCGGCATAAAGGTCTGTATACTTAATCCACAAAATAAATCTGCGAGTAAGTCTAGGACAACGACTGTTTCGCGTCGTCTGCTAGGTGAGGTTCGGTGTTCGCCAGCCAAATGAATAATAGCCACAAGATAGGTTAAATATTTGATACGCGGATGCACTAACACAGCTGAACTTTTCTTCGCTGCCTAAGCATTCACTCTGCCAGCGCATAAATACGTTGACCGGGTGTTTTTGAATTACGTGCGCAACTTCGCATCCTTCGGAATGCACATTATTTTCGAAAAATACGTATCATGCATGCAGCAGAAAAACTGTTTTAGGTCGTCGCCCAGGTTATCCAATGGCCCAGATGACCTTGGCTTGTTTCGGGCCTCTTCAACAGAAGAAATATATAACCACATAGCGTGCCAGCTCGGTCGATGATGTTTTAGACAACGATTTCGGAAATGAAGTTCTATAAACGTCGGCTTTAATTAGCGACCAAGCATACGCATTGTGTTCCCTGCATTCGATTAGAGCGTGCGTCGCACATTGAACGTAAACGTGTGCGTGCACCACTCCATGTGAAACACACAGGGCAGTGAAACTCGCTAACAATATATATTCAAGCCCACAATTCATCCACATTATATTTCAGAGTAATTATATTTTCCGTTAGGTGAAAACACTGTCGAGCCCCAAAACACGCCAAATAATTCATTTATTGAGTTATTCAACACCCATGCACTGCTGCATGGTTTAATATCACATACAAAATAGAAAAAGGGAAGTGGAACAGCTGATCGTCTCCTATGTATTGTCATCTCTTGGAATTCACACAGCGATCGAGCTACGCATCTCGACATTATCAGAGCGCACGGAACGAATAAAGACACGCAGCGCTGAGCAGGCAGCCACAGAATAAGTGACACGAGACGGCTGGGTTCCGCCTGACCGCATTGAAAGGGCCGATGTACTATAGTTCGCGAAGTTTAAGGTCTTTGTTTGTCTTCCTCGTTCCGTGCGCTGTGAAAACATCGAATTATGCTGCACCAACTAGCCCAACGCTCAACCTACGTACCAATATTTTCTTGTTACATTCATTAGTCATGCCTGTCATTTGACACAAAACTCAATGGATCGATGTTTTTTGAACAATTAAAAGAGGGGAGGGGCAGCCCCCCCCCCCCTCCATTTTGTAAGGAGGGGCCGGGGCCCCCCCTCGGCAGGTCAACTGAAGCACTGCGGCATCCCTTCGGCAATTAAGCGCTGGAGATTTCATTTTTTTTGTATTAGCGCTTTGTGCAAAGGAATTGTAGCACATTAATTTTTAAATAATGATTTAATCGCAATTATTTGGTTGATGGGGCGTCAGCAAAAAACAACATGAAAGAGGTGTCGTAGTGCTGAATTCAATTCCCCGAGATACTGCACAACGTGGGTCACCGACGTCTTCGACTGAGCTTCATAACACAACACACTTTTTCACGGGGTATTAGTTCGTTGTCAGTGCAGTGACTAAGCTAATTAATGCGTATCTTTGTACCTGTATACATCCCAAGTTATTTTTTTAATTATTTCCAAAATGCCCATTTTTTTTGTAGTTGACTGGATCGGCACATTGAGCAAATATTCGAAGTACTCTGAATGATATATTTATTTGTGTAAAATTCACAAGCATTTGTTCCATTCTCGGGTCAACCATATCAGAGCCCCTTCCTGCGGTGAAGGGAGACTTGCATGGTTACGCTGCATGGCGCATCTGCAATGTTACGCATTGCAAGCGCTTGGAAGCACGTGGTTTTCAATTGCCAACACGTGTCATACATATAGGTACATACTAGACAACAGCGATTCCCTCGATCAATACGGTCTTGATATATATAATGTACATGTTCACGAGTGTGCGTGCGAGTGTGTGTGTGTGTGTGCATGTGTTAAACGTGATTGTTGTATCTGGTACCCATGCCACGTGCAAAAAACGTTTCTCGATCTAGCAACATGTGGCATTCAAAAATAATAATAATAACTTCGGCAGATCCCAGGATGCGGGAATCGGTTTCATATGCGAAGCACTGAGCGAGTATATCTTTCTGAGCTGCTTCCCCCCCCCCCCCCTCTAAATCAAGCTTTACGAGGTTAATCGACGTGTTTTCGTAAATGGAGTAGTTAGTGGCCTGTGCGAATCGTGCGCTTACCAGGCACGCCGACTTCACTGATGTTTAAAGAGCAACAATTATCGTCTGACGTAACGTCAGCATGCCTACATATCGTCCTGATATATGTACAATGCGTTCACTATGTAGTGTGCGTGTTTAATCGTAATGGCTGAGTGGTACCCATTCCGTGCTGCAAACGAAAAAAAAGGTGTCTCGATGTTGCGACACGTGGCATTAAAAAAAGATACGGTCCTCATATATATATATATATATATATATATACAATGTACGTGTTCACTAGTGTGTGTGCGTGTGTTTAACCGTAAATGTTGCGTGTGGTACCAATGCCACGTGCAAAAAAAAAACGATCTCGCAACACGTGGCATTCAAAAATAATCATAATAATAACTTCGGCAAATCCCCCCCTTACAAAAATACTTGTAGCCTGTCTGCAGAAATTCTACAGACCCTGAGTCACCCGTGATGCGGAATGTGTGAAGACAAGTGACAAACTTTCTGTCACCCCCCCAGTCACCTCTGAGTAGGCAATTGGTACACCCATTCTGCAGAAAGTCTGCAGAGCGCAGGATGCAGCATGCCTGCAGAATGTCTGCGGAACATCTACAGAAATTCTGTAGCATTTCTGCAGAAAATCCGCAACGTTTTGTCGCGGGTGAACAAAAAGTAATAGCGACCATTTTCATTATCACTAACAGTCAAGGGACATGCAGCATCGAAGGGTAGAATACCGTTAAACACCCATCAACACGTGCCCACAACATACACGCAACAACAGCCAAGTAAATACCAAACACATAGACCACTCGCGCTTCACAACCTAACACCGACCATCCGGTACATATAGCCATGTTATCTTGACCGGCCATTCGGTGCCGGTAGGAAAATTCCTATGCTTCAAAATTTTACATTTACACGTTCACAGAATACGTGTCAAATTATGGTGGACGTGAGGCAGCCATAAAACACACATATCTTTTAATCTACACCTGCAAAATGTGCAAGGCTACTTTAATTAGTGACTTTTAATTATCAGCTGGTACGCTGTCGCATACGGCTGCAGAAAAGCTGCTGCCTTTCTGCAGAAAATCTGCAGACTAGGTCTACATGGGGGGTGACTGGTGGGTGACTGGTGGGTGACTGGAGGGTGACTGAAAGGTGAAACCCATTTAATCTTTATTATCGATTGTGTCATGGTCCAACATATATAGATATATACGCATATAGCATATATATCCACACACACACGCACAGGGCACACATTATTTAATAGACAAGCCTGTCAGCCGTCTGCTCGGTGTCTGCAGAAAATCTGCGGACTAGGTCTGTATGGGGGGTGACTGGTGGGTGACTGATGGGTGACTGAAAGGTGAAACCCATTTAATCATTGTTATCAAATGTGTCATGGTCTAGAATATATAGATACATACGTATAGGTTATATACATCCACACGCACGCACTCTGGACGCACATTATCAGGAAAGTCTGCTTGCCGTCTGCTCGGCGTCTGCAGAAAATCTGCCGACTAGGTCTGTTTGGGGGGTGACTGATGGGTGACTGAAAGGTGAAACCCAATTAATAATTGTTATCAAATGTGTCATAGTCCAGAATATATAGATACATACGTATATGCTATATACATCCGCACGCACGCACTCTGGACGCATATTATCAGAAAAGTCTGCTTGCCGTCTGCTCGACGTCAGCAGAAAATCTGCAGACCAGGTCTACAGAAAGGTCGAGTCTGCAAGAAGGTGACTGGGGTGACTGGTAGGTGACTCGTGGGTGACAGAAAGGTCAAACCCATTTTTGTAAGGGCCAGGATGCGGGAATCGGTTTCATGCGAAGCAGTAATCGAGTATATCTTTCTGAGCTGCTTTTTTCCCCCTCTAAATCAAGCTTTACGAGGATAATTGACGTGTTTTCGTAAATGGAGTAGTTAGTTGCCTGTGCAAATCGTGCGCTTACCAGGCACGCCGACTTCACTGATGTTTAAAGAGCAACAATTATCGTCTGACGTAACGTCAGCACGCCTACATATCGTCCTGATATATGTACAATGTGTTCACTATGTAGTGTGCGTGTTTAATCGTAATGGCTGAGTGGTACCCATTCCGTGCTGCAAACGAAAAAAAAAGGTGTCTCGATGTTGCGACACGTGGCATTAAAAAAAGATACGGTCCTCATATATATATATATATATATATATATATATATATATATATATATATATATATATATATATATATGTATATATATATATATATATATATATATATACACACAATGTACGTGTTCACTAGTGTGTGTGCGTGTGTTTAACCGTAAATGTTGCGTGTGGTACCAATGCCACGTGCAAAAAAAAAACGATCTCGCAACACGTGGCATTCAAAAATAATCATAATAATAACTTCGGCAAATCCCAGGATGCGGGAATCGGTTTTATGCGAAGCAGTAATCGAGTATATCTTTCTGAGCTGCTTTTTTTCCCCTCTAAATCAAGCTTTACGAGGATAATTGACGTGTTTTCGTAAATGGAGTAGTTAGTTGCCTGTGCAAATCGTGCGCTTACCAGGCACGCCGACTTCACTGATGTTTAAAGAGCAACAATTATCGTCTGACGTAACGTCAGCACGCCTATCGTCCTGATCTATATAATGTGTTCGCAATATAGTGTGCGTGTTTAATCGCAATTGCTGTGTGGTACCCATGAAACACGTTCCAAGATCGAGTCACGTCTTTTTCCGTATAGTGCTGCTCGTTGCGAGGATTCTTGCAGTAGTGCAACATATATCTGGCGAGGCGAGTGTCTGACAGCCGCAAATATTGTCATTAGCGAAACAGACACGGAAACGAAAGCGAAATAGTAAAGATTAGGTAATCAATCCACGGTCATCAAGTTGCCACCAGGGGGGCCACCCTACCATGTAGCTACTACAGGTACAAGGGGGGAACCCATGGAGTAACTCTATGAACTTCAACAGAGAAAGAAAGCACGTGATACATCAGTTTAAAAGATGGCCACCTCCCGGAGGCCGTACAGTTCAGCGGTTCTGGTGTTATTTGTGCAGTGCGCTTGCATCTTGGACCATCAGAATCAAAATGACCACTTCGGGTACGCCGACCTATGCCTATGTGAAGTATCACGACGGCGCCAAAGCGATAGTACATATATCACTTATCAAACAGTTCGCTCCTTCTTCGGTGGACGAACTGTCAAAAAGAAAAATGGTGTACTGGTTCACCAAAACGAGCCAGCGGGCGAAGTATGACGATGAAGACTTCTATATGGCCGATATTGCGGAGCTTGGCGGTAAGTAATTTTCATAAGGGTTGTACTACTCTTTACTTCGACGTTTTGTGCATGCTGAAATGTCGCGATTTCTCTCCGTCCCCGTCGACGTAGTACCCGTCGAAATTGCTCCTTACCCGTCGAAATTGCCCGCTGTGTTTTGGTTGCGACGTGCGACGATGAAACATGTGCAGAGCCGCGGATTACTGAATCTGGTACGTCTCTCTATACACGTGTCATATGCAACACGTGAATAGAGAAAATATAAGCTGGATCTTTACATTGCATTCCTCTATTCGTATGCATTGTTTCCTACTTGACAAATGATGCAAGTTTCCATCTGGCTCAGCTTGCTGCTACGCGCGAATGCATTGCAAATTCACAGATACTGCATGTATACCTTTACGCGATGTTTATTCGAACGCACTGCAAGTTGCCAATGCTTGGCGAAATGATTATCGGAGGTGTGCGATTTTCCTTTGTAGTGGAACATGCATTTCTTTATTTTCTTGTGTTAGATTTGTGTGCCGGCACATGTATACTTCTTGTAAGCTCTTATGCCTCGCTTTTACGCACGTTGCGACTTGTAAATAGCATTAGTACTAGGTGCTTTTTCCGAAAGGACGTGGCCTTCGAATATTGCCACAGCCTTTTGAATTATGTTCTTTAAAATTACTACAGGTTTGCAGCGTACTAGAACAGCCGCTTAACCATTTCAAGCACTTTGTACACATTGGCGTACACAAGTTGTTTTTGCTAGTAATGTAGACTAGTTGCAAAGAGAAAGCGTTTCGATGAACCGACCTTCCTGCGTGATAAATTTGTCATTTAATTGCATTTTGCAGTGTATTGTTGCATGTGATCACATTGTTTAAATTACTAGTTCGACGAATTGTTCGACGCGCCGATTTCCTCGAGCCACGCCGAAAGTAAAACTTTTTCTTTGCCCGCAATTCATATAACCGCAAACAAAATCATGCTGTATTTTTACCCTGGCATTTTTCTATTTATATTGAATGACTTCAGGACATACACACACAAATATATACATATATTCTCTTATGTTAAAATATGAAACGAGTGCGAAGTATTTTGGCAGATCCCACGCCTTGAGGGAATCTATTTCATATGAAGGGTTTGGCTAGTGATTGTCGATGCTGAATTTTCGGGCTTTGAGATGAGCGTTACGATGTAGATCCACGTGTGTAGTAATTGTAAGCACATCATGGGATTACCAGGAACGTCAACTACACGGGCATGAGAGGGTAACTTATGGTCTGGCATAGCGTCAGCCTTCATGGAGCAGTGACGTCAGTTTCATCAAAATGAAGTGCACTTTATGGTGCGATGATGTGCATTTCGTGCGTAATTTTCGTTTGCGTAATCCTGCGGGGTCAAGCAATGCTTGAACACAGCTTGATGAATCATGGGAATACAAATGGAGCGTTTGTTAGGCTTCTATAGAAGTAGAGCAAACACTCGAACCAAAATTCTTGTTAACTTAACGTGATGCCTGTATCATAGGAGTACACAGATAATGTTCATTGCTTTGTTATAAAATTGAATAGCCAGCACTGCAACTATAATTGACGTTGCACCGACATTATGCCTGTACAGGGTCTTTTTCCAAAGCTTTCAAGGCCTGGCGTGTGTCTATGGTAGAATACCTGACTAGCACGCAGAATGTTCGGGTTCGATTCTTGCTGGGGTCCTGTCCTGATTTTCATTCTTTGCATTCGTCAGGTCAAGACTACCGATATGTGCTTTTCTTAATGCTCTCATTTATATCGTCAGTGTTCTCACCCGTTCCTGGACAGACATAAACTGTCTATAACTTGTGGCGCATACCACGGCCTGTGGTGTGCGGTAATGTGCCACACGTGTCTGGAGGAGAGGGTTTGACGATGTATGCGACAGGATTTTCATGTTATGCATGTTTTGACCAGACAGCCGTATTTCCCGAACCCACTTACCTCGCCCCCCATACCAATTTTGGTCTACAGCAAGCTAAGGCGGCAATCACGAGAGCACCCAGGCGTAGGCTGCCAGATAGATAGATAGATACGTAGGTAGAAACGCTCGGAGTACAAAGTACCTTCGGTTTGCTAAGAAATGCTTTACATTTAGTAAATTGTTTAGCTGACATTATAAAAAATTCATCTGCTGTGCCAGTATGCATATGTCTGACATGTTTCAGAAGTTTGTCATGCTTTCGTTCTTGATCCTGTTTTTGTTCTCTTTACTGTGCTGCAGTAACAAAAGGAGACCTCATCCAAAGGCTGGCGCGAAGGAAAATCCCTATTCCAGATTTTATTTTTGACGGCGATGCATATGAAGCTCCTGGTTCGGTGGCACATGTATGTACAATTACAATATCTACTGTTTGTGTAAGTCATGATAATTGTGATATGCACGCCATTGCCCACAATCGGGTAAACTTGGAAGGGCACAGTTTTTAGCCTGGCATCCAACAATGTTATTTGCTATATTTTATGAAACAATCAATCAAGCTGCAAAAAGTTTCTGTCAATAGAACTTATCATTTAACATTATTCTTCAGTTCATGGGCTTGCAGCAGCAGCACTCTGAGAGTAAATTCTCCGAGTAAACATATTTGGCAGTGTATGTGTTCAATGCATTTGTTGTTTCACACTGCTTGTTCACAACATGAGACTATGAGTGAGTGAATGTTGTAAGCGTTAATGTAGTGACTAAGGGGAGCTTTCATTAACTTTTTCCTTCCTGTGTGCCTGAGGTTGTGCACTGGTACTCTATCACTATGATTAATTGCAAACACTGCACGTCATCATATTCCTTAGTGAACAGAAAGCCTGGAAGCTTCTCATTATGTGTTCATCCATGCCACGTCATCGTCTCAGCATCTCTTTCCTGTTGATGCATGTTTCCTGATGCATTGATGCGACAAATGTTTTGGTGCTGTCACTATGTTCTTCAGCAGTGCTTTGAGTCTCCTTTGCCTACAGTAAGAAGCAAATGTCCCTCCAAAGATATTCACCCGTGTTATGTCATCTGCGTCCCATCTAAAGTCTGTTTCAATTTAAAGAATCTCTGCAACACTTGTTTTAGCTCAGCCAAAAAACTGCTGAATTGGTAGTTGATGCTCCTGAACGGGTATGCACGCATTGTAGCGTTGCGTGTGGTCTAGAATTTACTATTAAATGTGGAAATTTGCCAGTAATATCTCTCTTCCCTCTGCAAGTGATGCCATAATCCAAAATTGCTGTGTCATAAACACAAAGTTCATTGCCATTGGCTGATTTTAGCATCTTGAGCTACGTAGTTACTGCAGCCGCTGAGGAATTTCACGGCATGCCCACGCACACCTTTCGGATCGCACTGAAAGTGGGTCATGTGTTCCAAGAAAAAAAGAGTGCTCAAGGTCATGACGTGTGCTGGCCCCTTGTCATCCCCTGTGTGGCTTTCAGCATGCTCACTGGTGAAAGGAGAGAGAGAAAGCGCTTAAAGTGTGCGAGAAATCCCTGTAACTCTGCTCATGCTTGACAGATTCTAAAAATATTTGCGTAGTAGACACTCTTAATGAATTCGTTCGATAATTACTTGGCTAAGTGTTGCAGGGCCCCTTTAAGACCAAGGCATGGCTACAGATGACCAAAGAATGGCAGCTGATTGCCTCCGCGTGCAAGGAGTCCTGCTCATGCACTCTGCAATGTTTTCTAAAGGCAGGGTCACCAGCCCTCTGGCTGATGATGCCAGTCCCATTTGTACAGACTTGTGTGCATTTGCCTTTGAGGAGGCAATGTTGTAGACTTCTAAAAGTTGTACCCATCTGTACTTGGTGTTTACTTGTAACGCATTGAAGTAGAGCAGTGGATTCACGACAGTAAAATAATTTGGCTTTTAGAGCATCCTGCATTGTTAACTCGCTGCCGGTGCTCAAGCTATTGTGTCATCCGTGCAAGTAAACTCGGACCACATTGATGGCTTGGCATTGCATCTGTACGCCTAGCAGTGTAGAGATCGAAGCAGAGGAGAATTAAAAGAATCCGTACTGGCTGAGTTACTGCACTGCATGCTCTAGAGAGGTAGAGGTGAGTCATGATGATGATAGTTTTAGCGAATGCGTAATGACATAGCGAAAAGCATGACAACTTTGCTGTAAAAAATAGGCAGGCCTCGTCTTGTGAATCTGATGTGCTCTCCTGGCTTGCATTTGGTAGAATACAGGGAAAGCATGCTGCTTGCTGACACTCGTTGAGAAAAGCAGGAGTGTCTCTGCTAAGAACTAGGTACGAATTTGACACAAAAGAACAGATCTGGTAAAAACAATGCTTTCTGCCGTTGTCTTATGTGCTCATTCTTGTCATGGATTACAGCCCGCTTCAAATGGCAGACCTTAGGATAAAAAAAAATTACTAGCTCAATTTCTTCCTTCAATCTAATGATGGTGTTAAGGCCCCTGGCCCCTAGCTGGTTTTTGCAAGTGAACAGCAGACTTGGTTTGAAAAGTTGACATCTAGCAAAATATTATTGCATGTCTTAGCAACCATGAAACAGTTACAGGTATGCTGTGTTGTCATTCTGATAGCTGCCAACTGCACTTCCTTGCAGTGCACGTTGCAAGCTGTCTCTTCTCTAGCACTGCTCATGTCGGAGTGCCACGAAGCAAAAATATTTGTGCTTTATGGTATTCTTTTTCTATAGAGTTCAGAACTTTCAAAAGAGAAATATAAATACGGCATCATTATTTTTTTAATTTCTTTGAGACGTCTTCTCTTTTATCCCAGGTGCCTTCTGCGAAAAAGGCTGCCCAATGCGCGAAGGCTGCGCATCGGCGCAAAATGGTAAAAATGATATCGCAACATGGCACCAGCTCCGATGACGACGCCGATGACGACGCCAATGATGACATGGTGCCAAAAAAATTGCTCATCGAAGAGCAAAAGAAAAACGAAGCGCTCATTCGCAAACTGACACGTCTCAGAAGAGAGAAGGACGAGCTGCAGGCACGGCATGATCGCCTGGAAGATGACCTCCTCAACAGACTCGGTGAGTGTTACGTTAGAATTTTTGAAAATGTGTTGAGTGACATGCATCACTACTCATAAGTCTACCATAAAAAAGAATAGGCATGCGAACCTGAAGATTGCAGCTTGCTTTTACCTATTTGGTTTGAAAGAAAAAAAAAGCACACAGCTTATTAGTTATATTTTAGTTTTTGCAGCCTTGCTTTGAATAGTAAGAGTCTGATGGCCCGACTTAATTGTAAACCATTTTTTTTAATGGTTTTGATATTTGCTTTGCACAATTTTGCATAGACCATGGCAGGAATAAATTTGTAGACTCTCCATGTAGCCTAAAGGCTCGTTGAATAAGCTCCTTTTCAGCTGTAATCTCCTTCAAATCTAGCTTTGCTATCTTAGGTGTTCTACAGGGGCCATTGCACTGAGAACATGGTCATTTAAAGCATGTGTGAACTTTCACATCCGACTTTTGTTGCTCACAGTGTGTGGCTGCTGTTCACCTTGCATGGCCGGTCACTTTTTCATCCAGGCCTTTTGCTTCTACTTTAGCATAGGAACTTGTTCTTCATATCTATTATGTGGAATTCAAAAGTACACTCCACAGTCTTATGTTTACTCTATGGTGTGCAATTTTTCTGCAACCTTCAAGCTGTTTAGTGTTCTGCGGTGGCTTGCAAATTCAGTTTCGAGAAAAGCACGGATTGTTTGCATAGGTGCTCATCTTCAAGACACTTTTGTGCCAAACTAGAAGAAAAATTTGCCCAACATTTCCTGGTGTCCACTATGTATCCAGTCAACTTTGTAAATCATTGCCAGCTTCCTTACACTCAATGCAGTCAAAATAAAATTTATCTTCTTGTATCAAGGACAAAAAAAAAGGAGTGACAAAAAAACTGACACTGTAGGCTGTCACACCATCACCTGAGAAAAACTAGACATGATGCTGAATTGTAACGATTATAGTATTGTCAGGGGAAATTAGTGTAACTGCATGTGGGCAGTTGCATATCTGCCCAAGAGAAAAATTGGTGTTTCTGAAGTTCTCTTAGAGTGTTTGTTTTCGACGGTGGCTTAGTGGCTAAGGCGTTCCATTTCTCACCAGGATGCAGGCTCAACTGCAGTGTGTTTTAAATGTCGAGCAGCACACAAATACCTGTGTACTTGCGATTAAGGCACCAGTTCAGTACTTAGGCAGTCTACATTAATCCTTATCGCCTTACTAAACTTTCTATAGCAGAACCCCGTTGTTGTGTCCCTCAGTGCTATGTTTTCCCAGCTGTTAAGTCATTTTCGAATGGTCCCTGCATGCCTGCCACAGCCCTGCTGTTATTTCGCAGCTGTGGGACCGTTCCCGCACGATGCGTCGCGAAGTGTGCTCCGAGCCGGCTGAGCGGCCTCGGAAGAGAGCGGCGATGTTTACTTTCACATGGCTTGTTCGTGCTGCCAGGAACTGGACGAACTACACGAGAGAAGACACACAAACACACAGGGTGAAGCACGTACGAACAACTGTTTATTTTTCGTGCCACACTTCCTTATGTATGACCTAGAAAAAGAAAAAGAAAGGAAAGACAATCAATAAAGCACGCAGAACAAAGTGGAAACGTCGCCTTCTACGTCGAACACATGCCAGTCAAAATCTAAGTTATCATACCTGATTTCAAGAAGTATATTTCTCTTTGAGAAAGGAGGATAGAAGGTGCGCTAACGCAACCTTAACTTGTGTGAATAAAATAAGCCTCTCTTATTTCTCTTCCTGTTTGATCGGCTGCTCGCTTCATTACTTCTGTGCCTGAAAAAGATGGCTTACACTTACACGCGGCGCAGTGCGCAGCCAAGTTACCGGGGTGTGTCAACAATGAACATGCGTAGTTGTGTTCTTTAAGCCGAAGATAAAGACAACAGCCTGTCTGGCCGATGTATTTCTTGTCACAAGAGAGTGGGATGCCGTACACAACGAGAAATATTTATTGTCTTGTGACCATAGGTCAGCGAACTCACTCATGAGTCGACTCACTCGGACTCACTCAGACTCGGATCAAGCTGTGAGTCTGAGTGAGTCCGGGTGAGTAATATTTTGGTGAGTTTGAGTCCGAGTGAGTCCGGTTGAAGAAATTTTTCGTGAGTGTGAGTCCAAGTGAGTTCGGCTCAGGAAACTTTTGGTGAGTCTGAGTCCGAGTGAGTCCAAAGCACAAGATATATTTCTTGAGTGAGTCCGAGTGAGTTACACCTTTTGCCGACCTATGCTTGTGACAAGAAATATTTCTTGCCTCGTGACAAGAAATACATCGGCCAGACAGGCCGTTGTCTTAATGTTCGGCTTAAAGAACACAACTACGCATGTCCATTGTTGACACACCCCGGTAACTTGGCTGCGCACTGCGCCACATGTAAGTGTAAGCCATCTTTTTCGGGCACAGAAGTAATGAAGCGAGCAGCCGATCAAACAGAAAGAGAAATAATAGGCTTATTTTATTCACACAAGTGAAGGTTGCGTTAGTACACCTTCTATCCTCCTTTCTCAAAAAGAAATATGCTTCTTGAAATCGGGTATGATAACTTAGATTTTGACTGGCATGCGTTTGACGTAGAAGGTGACGTTTCCACTTTGTTCTTCGTGCTTTATTGATTGTCTTTCCTTTCTTTTTCTTTTTCTGGGTCATCCATAAGGAAGTGTGTGGCACGAAAAATAAACAGTTGTTAGTACGCGCTTCATCCTGTGTGTGTGTGTCTTCTCTCGTGTAGTTCGTCCAGTTCCTGGCAGCGCAAACAAGCCATGTGTCCGCACCAACTAGCCCCCCATTGCAGCTTATTTACTTTCACTTTCTTGAGGCGTTTGACTGTCTACTATGAGCCACAGTGGTCCGACACCATGTCTCAGTGCTGCATTGTCACTCTGAAAAGCCGGCACATCCGGGGACAATTTTGTGAAGGTGATTGCCAGAGGTGATTGCTTACGAGGTGTCAGCCGTGGTTGCACTTGATTTATTAAAACAATGTGAGAAGAAGCGTATTTATTCATGCACGCACATATAAATGCATTTGTTGGTAGTTCAGCACTTGGTCCCGTCGGTTCTTTCTGTGTCCTCGTTTTTTTGCGCTGTTTCCTATTAATGAAGCCATACCAACAAGCTCGAACCCTCACCCTTTTAAATATGACACTGCAGGTGCTCGAAAAGATTTGCGTGCTGAGTGGGTATAAGTAAGCGCTGTAGGCAACACTGCGAAACAGATTTTTTTTTCATTTTACCTGTTTCTTGGTTATTGCGTCTGGGGGGGGGGGGTTACTGTACTGTGTAGTTTTGGCATGTGGGAACCAAGAATATTTTATTATTTTCTCCTGATTTGTTAAATGGTTTCCCTTTGTTAGTGGTCTTGGTCAAAAAGAAATGGCATGTAAGCGCAAAAAATAACATGTATGTTGAAGCAACAATTTGTTTTATTTCTTTTCAGAATCCTTGCTTTCAAAACACTGATGTGAGGGTTGCAAGGTATGTTCAGTGTTTTTTATGTGAATAGCCTCACGAGTGTTTTTGTCACCCTTTGCCAACATTATTGTGGGACACGTTTCACCAGTGGTCAAAGGGATACGTTATTAATTTTTGAGCATTTGAGTGCCTTCCTTGCAACTTTAATTTTTAAGGCCATGAATGTCGTGCAGTAAAATACCAAACAACTATATCCGTGCTCTGATGCAAATGAGTTTGCTGTCAGGTCATCTGCTCCCGTCATGTTTACTTCATGTCCGTCCTATTCAGGAGAATCGTGCGCCTGCAAGTTTTGCACGTAGAAGTGCTGCTCCAAGAGAGGACACCTGGGAAACTGACTGCATCAGTCCGGGCACATCAGTTGGAGCACATCAGTTAGAGGTACAACATCATCTAAGAACATTAACATTGCATGGTGTGCTGTGTGTGTTTGTAAGTCTTGAAATGCACTGAAGCATCAGTATGACCAACATGGATTCATTAGCATGAAAGTGAATGACTAAAGAAATTGTGAATACTTGTAGAACTCCAGAATTATGGTTTTGTTACACACCTTTCTTATAAGTCGCTGTCGAAAAGAGATGCAGTTACTTGCTATAATGGCAGTAACTACAGTCTTTGTTTGGTCGTGCCTTAAGGCATTTGTACAGTTTTAATGCGATCTTTGTTAGAGGGCATATTTAGTTGAAATTCCTTTGTCAATATTGGCAACTCTTATCGGGAGTGAAAAATAGCAATAGATGCAGAGAATAAAACCACATGTTTGAGCTGTAATCAAACTTGGGCATTCTGTATGGCAATCAGCTTTTGTACCACACACACGTCAGTGCTCGAAACTACAAGGAAAGAGCCTGTTTAAGGCATCGTGCGAGGTGAGGAGTGGGGTTAATGGATGTAATATTGCGTGGCAGGAGTGTAGAATGGCACCACCATGAAAAATGTACAGGTGATAGTGCTCTGTGGACAGGTTGAAGTCTGTCTCCTACTGCCTCATACGAAGCTGGTTGTACCTTATTGGGTTATTTTCTTTCAGAGTGACTTTACCCTGCATGGACCAGAACCGTACCAGGCTCTTTGCATTAAAGTAGCGCTCTTAATTTTTTCCAACTTCTATTTGCTTAGCAATATATATTGCCAGAGCAGATGGCTCGTACATAGCATGGCATGTAGCACCCAAAATGCACCTCGAAACGCTCCCATTAGCTTCCCCCATACTGATGCTCATCATGTTTCAAAATGAACCATATTTCTCGCACCATGTCTTGACTGTCCAGTGACTTCCATTCACTACTTGGGGTCTTTTTTTTTGCTTATCTTCTTTTATTCTTTCTTTAACAGCAGCAGATTAAGTTATACCATGTTATGAAGTATTCATTTTGTTTATACAGTAATGGTTAATTTTTTTTGCGTGTATGCTTCATTAGGACACTGCTTGTTTAGAAAATGAGTTATGCTGTCATGTATGAGCTGTCTGCTGTGCTATGTACATGCTTAGGGGTGCAAAAACAGAGCATTTGGTTTCGGGAAAAACGTACACTCCCGGCTGTCATGTACCCGTAACAATAGGTGCATTTGCAAAACAGAATGACTGTCCAAAATTTACTCGGGATACGGTCAATATTTCCACCATATTAGCAGATAATGTTTCTTCTATTTCTACTAGCATCTGCGACAAGTGAACTACCAGAAGTAGGTGAAGTATGACATGGCTGCGCAGACATCTGATGCATTCCAGCAACCTGTTGCCAATTTTCTTCCTTTTCCTAGCTTTTGCAGATGTGACCTTTGGGATGCTAACGAATGACAACAATCAAGAAACACGCTTATTTGCAGTGCGCTCGGCTACACAGTTAAATCTCGTAGTTGTGGCCAAAGCTGCATCCCCATTGGAGATGGCCTTTGGAGATTTGTCACACGTGTACAAGATACACCATTGCTTAATACGTGTAAATTATCCTTCGCTTGTAAACATAACAGTCCACACAGTTGTGCTGTGTTAATGAAAGCAATAGTAGATGCTAGAAATTTACAGTGCTGATGCTGCTGTCTTTTATGTAGTAGTTGAACCACGTGATGACTCATTGTTTTTGTGGAGCGGCATGCATTGGTAGTTTGCTTTTTGCGTATGGTTCAGGCATGTTACTTGTGTTAGTTTCATGCAGGAGCTTTGTCGCTTGTCATTTATAAGCAATAGGATCTCGGCTAGGCTGGTCCAGAAGCTCCTAGATAGGGACTCGATCAGTGCAGGCGTGAGCACTTTGTTTTGGTCTGTGCTTATCTACTTGGTGCATCAAGGCATTGAACTGCATGAAATATACTGGCATATCTTATTTTCCCGAACCTTGCAGGTTACGTTGAGTATATAGCTTTGGTGCCATATGTACACATTTTTTCTTCAAGGCCTTCATTCACAAAGCACACGCTGTAATGATTGATCACATATGCCATTGTGAAACAGGAACAACCTGCCTGCATTTGTTGATGTAGCATTGAGCGCAGCATATTTACAACTCCATGGTAGCAAATCTGTAGAAAATTGGGCCTTGAGTGGAATTTATTATTGCTGAAGTACGCCGCACAAAATAAGCAGAGATAAGGGAGGATATGAAAGAAGCTGTCTAGCTGCCAGCAACATTCATCTATTGTGCTTGTACACATATATACAGTACGCTCATTGATGGAACCTGAAAGGGCCACGAAAATATGTTCCATTTAACAGGAGTTCCATTTACTGAGAGATGCACTAGGGTGCAGAATAGAAGTATTAAACCAATCTTGTCAGAAATTTAAGCAGCAGTTCAGTTTAAGAGATTTCCATGTACTGACAGTCTGCTGTACTATTACTATTAAAAAAATTGGGGCGGTCCAGAGAGGAGGGTAATTCAGGAGAGTATTCTGCTTAAACTTCTGAGTGCGTGCTTTAGTCAAGAGAAAAAAAAAGAAACAAATGGTAACCATCAATCTAAAATGCAATAGATTAGCAATGGAAATTGCTAAACTGTGTCAATATTGGCAACTCTTATCGGGAGTGAAAAATAGCAATAGATGCAGAGAATAAAACCACAAGGCTGATTGAAGGAGTGCTGATGCAGGCTGCACCTTTACACATCATGTCCGAAACTTCTCTAAGCACTCGTGGTGTTGGTTCTTTATCGGTGCAGAAGCAATGTGTCTTAAAACGCTGGAAGTATGCTGTGGATGGACCGATTGCTCTTGCATCACGTGTTCCAAACTGTTAGTTCTTCTTTGTCTGGTATGTTTAACAGTTGGCAGTGAATAATTAATGCGCTCATGTCGCAAATGTATATTGTTCTGAACTAGAATGCTTTGTCCGCTACTGAACTCGATGATGAAAGTATTGTTGACATTTGCAGGAGTCTGACATTGCGCCACCAGTGGCACCAGCGCCACCAGTGGCACCAGCACCACCAGTGGCACCAGCACCACCAGCGGCACCAGCACCACCAGCGGCACCAGCACCACCAGCGGCACCACCAGCACCACCAGCGGCACCAGCACCACCAGCGGATCCAGCACCACCAGCACCAGAAGCAGCAGTATTTGCTGAAGTTCACGACAAGGTTAGCTGTTCATATTATTGTACGAGAGCTACTCTAGGCACACTCAAAAAGCAAATTTTCTGTCAGTGAGATGGTCCAAATACAGCATTCTCTCGCATTCCATGGGCGATATATATGCTGTGAAATCGGTTGGAACTGTGTGTGTGTTGTCTATATGTTTGGAAGTGGGGTCAGGCTGCCCAGGCAGAAGAGCCAGGGTAGGGGCCAGTTGGTTGTACATGGTGTAAACTTTTGTGCGCTACAAGTAAACAAAATCGACGACGAAAATGGCACGGGACAACACTGCCATTTTCGTCGTCGATTTTGTTTACTTGTAGCGCACAAAGTTTACACTGCCCAGGCAGTGTGAAAGGGTTGCATGTGAAGCATGTCTGTCTAGCCAGCTCAGCTTGTGGCAGTCAAGCCATTTCTCTTCGCTGCACAGACAAAAGGGTAGCACATACAGTTTATCCTGCAAGTAACATCTGCAATGTTTCTGGAGTTTGTGCTATTTGAGATGGTTATTAACTTCATGTCGCTGTCTCCGCTTGCATAACCTCAAAGAAGCAAGAAGCCGCTTGATGCATTTGCTCACATCTCTTCTGCGTGTTGGCCTGTGCGTACTGACACTGTTGTGAGTGTGCACTGCAATATGTAGGACCAATAAAAATATCTACCACTTTATAGCTGCTAGGTTCATTGTTGTTGTTAGTGCTTTTTGGGAAAAAGTGACATGTTCTTCTAAGTAAGCACCTGTGCGTGTACTATGCTGCCTGTTCTGTACAAGTATATGCTGGTACTTGCTACCTGCTTCTATACAGGTATGGTTAGTTGCTGTTGCGTTGTAGGAGAGAACAAGTAAACGTTGAGACACAAACAAAAGTGACCTGTGCAGGCACAACATAAGTACACTCATTTTTGAGGGTTTTATAGATTTAATATGGTACATACACCTGAAACATGTTTTGTAGCTTACATTTATTTCATTATAGTTAAGTTAATGAGAGCACATGCCTCAGGCAAGACGAGCAATATAACCTCATTTTTTTTCTTTGCCGTGCCTCAGCTGAAACATTGTTCTTTTCTACATGCTTCGCACACACAGCTTAAAATATACTTGGTCTGGAATTTACGAAACATGCACGAACCTTGGTGAATGGCTTAATAGTTGTGAAACTGCATGTTTCTGCTGCTGTATCCTTTGTTTTGTACTTATGACTTCTTTTATTGCAGGTGCACCTGGGCAATGGTGTCTGGGTGGACAAAGAAAGGTGGGACCTGCTGCTGGGCCGTGACCGGGACTCCCTGTTCTGCAAAGAACTTGCAAAGCTGGTGTGGGGAGTCCCGGCACTCCGAGGTCGGAGCGTGACAGGGGCTCCTTGCCGGCGCTTCCTCAAGGAGGGAAATGCTGTTGAGAAGCCGGCATTGAGCCCTCATAAATTGGAAGCTGTTGGTAGTAAGTATCTTTCACATTCATTTAAGTTTGCTTTTTGATGTTCTAAGCAGTTCATTCATTACACTGACAAAATTAATTTTGCAGATGCATTTGATGCTTTTCTGTCAAAAAACGGCGCAACTACACAAGAACTCAAGCCTAGACGCGGCAAATTAAACCGTTATCTTGCCGACATGCTGCGGGACATCAAGTGATGAAAGTATTGTTGACATTTAAGGTGTACATATATGTACACCTTAAATTCTTTGTATATATGTAAATAAAATGAATGTTTTCAAGACCATACACACTGTCTCTGCACATTCTGTTCAATGCAAGCACCCATTCTCCAGTTTGTATCTATTGCACTACTAGCTTTAGAGACCATGGCAGGTATGTGCCAGCCACTGTAGGACAGTTGAACGCAGCAAATGATTTTTACAAAGGTCTATTGTAAATAGACCTTTGTATATCATCATATGACCGCTTATATGTATAAAGAACTCGAACTGAACATAGTAGCAATTAAGGCCATCGTGGGCACCTTTATACTTGTATTTAGGTGAATGTTTAACATCCTCGGGCTCTCAAAATTAATCTGTAGCCCTACACTAGAGCATGCCTCATAATTGACCAGTGGCAGCTTGGGCTCATTAAACTGCAGGAATTATTTTATTGTCCAAATTGATACACACTGCGCACCTCAGAACAGGACTTGATCTGCAGGTTCTGGATGGTATATGAAGCCCTAATTTAGTAAGCCAGTGCACACAATGTCCTCGTGTAGCAGTGCAGCCTGCGTATCTGCATAAGAGGAGGGGAGGCGGCACAAGGCTCGTATGCATACGAGTGGACGCAAGGCACGTATCGATACGGCACAAGGCTCGTATGCATACGCAAGGCACGTATCGATACGGCCCGGCCCGCATCTGCGTATGCGATATACGTGCTCGTATCTCAATACGAGGTATACGCAGCTGCGTATCCAATAATCTCGTATGATACGCATTGCGTATCACACGTATGTACGAGATTTTTCGATAGGTGTCTTGTGAAGGCCACACCTAGACGAATCCGATGAATCATACTTGCTATGTGTCGTTTTAATTGAGGAGGCATGCGGAACTTCATATCCGGGTCCCATTTGTGCACTCACCGATGTCGTCGCTCCAGTTTGGTCCAGTGCTCAAGTGTGAAATTGCTCATTACGCACCGAAGCAGGGCGTTCGTGTCTGGTCGTGAAAACGCAATGAGCACTTCAGGAGCACTGTTTTAGGTGCTTTTAGCTTCAGCGTCTGCCTCTTCATTTCCCAGCACGGCGCAGTGCGCAGGAATCCACTGGAAGGTGAGAGGTGGCCATTTGCAGAAGCAACGTGAATAAGCTCTGCAATTTCTATAGCTAAAATATAATACGGACCTTGCCTCATGGTGCAATGAATGGCTTGCAAAGCAGGTTTGGCACCACAGAATATCGTCCACGCACGAAGTTGCTCTCCAGAAATGAACCTTATCGCCTCCCGGATAGCGACAAGCTCTGCGGCAGTTGATGTGGTTTTGTGGTCTGCTTTGAACCTTCGAGCGATATGCAGTGCTGGGATCACAAAGGCTGCAGCAGAGGCATACAGCGCGGCAGATCCATCGGTGCACACGTGCACAGTACCGCTGTAGGTTGTAAAAATGTGATGTAAGGTCAATTGTTTGAGGCCAATTGATGACATCAGGGACTTCTTCGTAATACCAGGAATCGTAAGACTAACAGGCGGTGTAGGCAGGACCCACGGAGGAGTTCCAGGAACAATCGGCGGAGAAAACCTTGATGGTATTACATTCTCACGCCGTGATAACGCTTTTGAAAAACTGCAGTATGGGTGGGTGGCAGAGAGTGTTGATAGGGGATGCTGCCTGTGATGGGTCAACAAGCGAAGATGCACTCGAAGTGGCTCGCAGAGCATGTGCACACTGATGGGATAAGCCCGAGCTTCTGCAATAGTTCCATTCGTTGACGCGCAGCGCGGTAGGCCCAAGCATCTTCGCAATCCTTGAGCTTGAATGCTCTCTAGCGTGTTCACACAGCTAGGTCTCATGTTTGAGAGCACCGGCATGGTGCATCGTATGTAACCTACAAATAGAGTATTGTACAACTAAAGAAGTGACGATTCTGACGGGCCCCATCTTGCTCCTGCCACAGTACGAAGAAAAACTAGAACAAAGCTCTTCAGTTTTGATTTAACCCATTAGGGCCCACTGTACTTTAAAAAGTACACTTCCTTCTTCGGGCATAGAAAATACAAAACAGAATATTCTGATCTTGTTCATTAGAATTTCTGATGCCAAATATTGCAGCAAGATAATCATAATTTGGAATATTGACTCTGTTATGTTTTGTCTATTTTATGAGTCGTCAAACTTTAGGAAAATGAGAGCCTGTTAAACGTACGTGGTCAGTACTACTTTTTCTAAATTAATTTGAAGTATTACATTTTATATGTTGAAAAAACTGACTGCTTCTGCTTCAGGAAGAGCAATTCAATCCCTGCAAAGCGCGAGAAGCCTATGGAGTGCATAGTTTTGCTGTGAGGAGTAATCAAAAGTTGCTGTACTTTATTTAGTACACTGGGACTTCGTGGGAGCGTACATGTAACTCTTGTTGTACATTGCATCATTGATTCAACAGGCTTTTTTTTGTTATGAATGCCGTTTTTTCGGTTATCTCAGACTCATGAGGCTGCGAAAGATGTCGTTGTGAATATACGAGAGCCTCTTGATGTTTTATTTGGCGATTCTGACCCTAACATGGGAACTTAGGAGGAGGAGGGGAATGACGACGGTACGAATGGATGCTCTCTGCTAACGATAAAAAAAAACACGGAACGAAAGGAACATGGGTAAGATAACTTCTGTTTTGACTCAGGAAGCAGCTTTGTTTCGAAAACGGCAAGGACAACAGCATAATGGCAACGCTGACGAAAGACTACACAGTTGAGTCACTATGCTCTGTATCGGGGTGGCCATTGACTGAAAAGAAAAAAAAATGTAGTGCCACTCTCCTCCTCCTTCATCGCAGTAACAATGCCATGAGGAGGTTTGAGCTCTACGATCAAGATGCGAATCACTAGAGAATTTTCATCCCTGAGAAAAAGTGGCACCAGCCCCTATTTACCCAGATGATTGAAATAGCCGCAGGCAAAGCATAAAGGGTCTGCTTCCACATTGTAGGTTTTAGCAGACCCTCTACGCGTTGACTGTTGTCCTTTAGTAGCATAATAGCAAAACACTGACGGTGCCTCGTTGTACCCAAGAGAAGTATCAAAGCTCTCCAGATTTCACTGTGCTTGCTATGACTCTCTATCCATACGGACATTTTCACAAGAAGCTGGTAAAACAGTTGAATTCTGTCAAAATACATCGAAATGGTGCGGCGAAAAGCGTGACGTTACGCTTTCCCTAAAGCACTGGTCCTTGATTAAGTTGCATGGGCCAAGATAACTTTGTTATTCGTTTCGCAAGGGCCCAGCGTACTCGTCATTCTTGCATCAAGTCACCTTGCCCGTTGCTACCTCGAAGGCCCAGCGTACTTTTTAAAGTACAGTATCATAACTCCTGAAGAAACACACGGAAGGCAGCAATGGCAGCTGTTTTCCGTGGGTCGGGCCGAACTCCAGCCTTGCCATTCGCGTAGCCCAATAACAAGATTTCCTCGCAGGCAAAGGGGCACTTTTCTGGCTTCAGGTTGAGCCCGGAACTCTTGATTGCTTGAAGTACACCTTCAAGGCGCCGGAGGTGTTCGTCGAAGTTTGAAGACAACACAACGACGTCCTCAAGTACACAACACAAGGCTGCTACTACAAGGCGGCCAGCACTGTATCCATACCGCGTTGGAAAGTCGCAGGTACTGAGCAAAGACCGAAGGGCATGACCTTGAACTCGAACAGGAGGTGTGGTGTTCTTCTTAGTCTTTCTCGGCCTTCTCGTTGACTTCGATTTGCCAGTAGCCGGTCTTGTGGTCCATCACGAAAGAGTACTTTGCGTTGTGGAGTCAATCAAGAGCGTCGTCTATTCTTGGGGGAGGGTACACGTCCTTCTTTTGTAACTTTGTTCACGCGGCGATAATCGACGCAGAAGCGTAGGGTTCCGTTCTTCTTTCTCACGAACACCACGAACGACGCCCACGGACACTTTGAAGGCTGGATGGTGTCGAAGCGTAGCATTTCGTCGACTTGTTTCTTTATGGCCTCCCGTTCTCGCGTCGAAACTCTGTACGGGCTCTGAAGGAGTCGGCTGGCACTTTCCTCTGTTATGAGGTGATGTTTTGCGACTGGGGTCTGTCGAACTCTTCACGACGAAGAAAAGCGTCCCTGTATTGCAGGATCCATAAAACTTGCTGCTGGGCGAGTTGGTTCATACTTGGAAGGAAATTATGGCTGCCCCACTAAAAAACAGAGGGACACAGAAGACACGGACGAGCGCGACACAACATGATCTGTCGGAGCCCGACACTGACGGAAGTCCTTCTTGAGTACAGTCCTTGGCAAGGCATCAACACCCTCAAAGGGGCACCGGACGTGTTGATCCTGAGGTGCTCTATTGGCAACACGCCTATTAAACGCCAATTACTCATGAGACGGGAACGACTGGTTCAAGGCTAAACTTTGGCCCCTTCTTGAGCAGACTGTAGACGTTATCCGGGAGTTCCACGTCTTCTCCTAGCACCAAAGCCTGAGACACCCCTCTTTCCTTGTCCTCTTTTATGTTCAGCCGGCTGAAAACGTTGGCCAGGTAGAAACCCCACCAAAATTCGACCAAAGGAGCACTAAAGGTCCTTAATGAACGGAGCTTCACTTCTGCTTTCCAGGGAGGGTCACTACGGCAGCATAGAACCCGTAAGCAGTCCTGAAGAAGCCTAATCTGCCTCCAGAGTTCAGCACGTAGTATCCGACACACACGTCTTGCATGTCCCGGAGACAGCCACGTGAAACCGAAAAGCCCAAGAACTTCAGCAGGTACCAGTCCTTTCCGTAAACAAAACGCGAGAAATCTTGCGCGGCAGGTTGCCGTGACAATCTGGCTCACCAAAAGGTGAGCGTTTGTCATTGCGCTCGTCCGTGTCTTCTGTGTCGTGTTTTTTAGTGCGCAGCCATAATTTCCTTCCAAGTATTGCACGGAGCAGGGTTCGGAGCTGTTCTTGTTTAGGCGTCAGAAGGCTCGGATTGACGTCGAAAGTTCTTTGAAGAGTTTCGTTCGTCTGAGTCGATTGGGAAGAGTCGTTGAGGGCGAAAGCACTGGTGATTTCATCAATTTCTTCGATGAAGACGATCGTCGTGCCTGTGTTCACGTGATTGTACTCGTTACTGAAATTTGTGAGCAGCACTGCTGCTTTCCCTGCCCGCAGCTCGGCCATTCCTCTTGCGACGCAAATCTCGCGGTTAGTCAACTGGGGCTGGTCACCTTCGACTTTGCCTTCCAGGTATGCCGATTTCTGAGCGTCGATAAAAAGATGACACTGGGTCAAGGAGGAATGGTGACCTGGTCTTCTAACACATTTAAGGCGTGCTTTCTGGGCGGCGGGTGCGGCGGTAGTGCTTTTTGTGCGAATAGCGTTATCGACTTGGATCTCAGGTTGATTACTGCATAATGAAGGCCTAAGAAGTCCATACCAAGGATGACGTCTCTCGAGCAACACTGTAGGACTCCGAAACTTGCGGGATAAATCCGGTTGTCAATGGAGACTTTCGCTGTGCAGATTTCTGCCGGCGTTATAAGGTGACCTCCAGCTGTCCGGATTTGAGGGCCTTCCCAGGCGGGTTGGGCTTTCTTCTATTTGTTGGCGAACGGTCCACTGATTACAGGATCGTCGGCTCCGGTGTCGACGAGAGCTGTTACGCTGTGGTCGTCGGTAAGAACGTCGAGGTCGCTAGTTCGTCGTCTCGCGTTGCAGTTAGGTCATCGCGTCGGGTCAGGGCTGCATCGGTTTGTTGAGCTACTTCCATTTTGCGTCGTCCGCTCTTCCTCGGTCCGCGAAGTTTTATAGGTAGGGCTCTGTCCGCTTCGCGTCGTGTTCCCCAGATTTCGTCGTGGCATCGTCGCCGCCGGCGGCGGAGAATCTTCATTGCGTCGTCGTACAGCAACCGTACCTCTTCGGTAGCTGCCCTTAGGTTTCCGGATACGGGCTAAGCGACCAGCCCCTGGTTGGGTTAGTGCACTGCCGGCGTTGCGGTGACTGGTAGCGGCCGGGCGACGGTGAACGGGATGGTCGTCATTGTTGCCACGATGCTCCGGTAATGCAGTCGGCGACGTCGCCAACTCCGCTGTGGACACGGCGCATTGACGGCGAAACCACGTAGTCCCATCTGTCGGTAGTGGCAGCGGCGGTAGGTGTGGCCGGCGTCCCCGCAATGGTAGCAGAGCGTGCGGTTGTCAGGGGCGCGCCAAGCGTCGGTTTTTCTTTGTGCGTAGCGCCGGCCGACAGGAGGACGGTAAGGTGTCAGTGGTGGTTGCAGCGGCGGCGGCGTCTGGTGATGGAACTGCGGCGCGGTGGCATCTTGGTGTGGGCGTGGAGAGGGGATGTGACGGCGAGCAGCAGCAGCGTAGGTCATGGCTTGGGGCTGCGGTGATGGCAGCTCTGGAACACTCAGTGAGTGTTGAATTTCCTGTCGTACAACGTCCGCATAGACGTCACTTGAGGCTGCGGAGAAAGTGCGAGCTTTCTCAGCTCTTCTCGCACGATGGCTCGGATCATTTCGCGCAACTCGTTGGAGTCAAGGGCATGAACAGCGCCGCTGTCTTCAATTCAGCGGCGATTGTACTGTCCGGTGCGCATTTGCAGCGTCTTCTCGATCGTCACCTCCAACAGGAATTCCTGGACGGCCTTGGGTGCATTCCTCATCAGCCCAGCGAAGGGCACCCACTTAACTCCTTGCATAAGAAGGCGAACATTATTGTACACGGGCATGACAAGGTCTGCAAGACAGACAGCCTGTTGGAGGGAAACAGCGCGAAAGACGAAAGACCAGGCAGAGAAAGACACAAACCAACAGCGCTGACTTACACCTAAAGTTTAATTGTCAAACCACGCATTATATACCTGCGCAGTTGAAAACGAAAAGAAGAAACAAAATATGACAAGTCGAAGATAAAGGAACTATCAGCAACATCACCGAAAAGCATGCTCATTGCGCGTACAGTCATTCTGATACAAAGCAACCTCCTTTTCTGACAAAGCAACTGAAGTCCTGCCCACGCATGCGTCACCCAGCCTAGCTATTTCCAGGGCCTCCAGTACTTCACGTGTAAGCTGGTGCCGATGACGCTTCACAACCGCACACATACCCAGGCATTCTGGACATCGCTTTTAGTTCGCTGTTTTTCACACCACGTGGCGTACAGACCTTCAACTTTCAAAATTGGCGCAATGACGCCTGAAGCGCGGCGGACAAAACGACAATACACGTAAAAAAAGGCAGCACGATATCGACTATCGCCACCGAGAGCGAACCGTGATCGCTATGCATCTTTGAACTAGCAGCGCAAGAAACGAGGACACAAGAAAAGTACAACACACCAACAGCGCCTTCTCACAACTAACTTTATCGAAAAGAACGCATAGTATTTAACCCATGACCAAGTACCACGTGCTCATACATCATTGATAGCCAAACAAAGGAAAAAGAAAAAAAAAAGAAAAAAATACACAGGAAAAATTGATCACATGCGCGCTTTTTTTCTGTGATAAACCGATTGAGGAAAGAAATTTCATTGTCATGCAGTGATATTGAAGGCATGCTTACACATTGATTGCCTTTTTTGTTAATATGATGAGCTTCAACAATTTCTCTGGTAGTCTGATTTTGATGCCTGAAAATACACTTAGTGTCACGAAAATTAGGGGTACATCCATGATCTGCACAGTGTCGGGCAACGTGCGAGTACACGTTGCTTTCCAAAGATCGCTTGTGTTCCGACAACCTTACGTTCAGGCAACGACCAGTTTGCCCTATATAGACATGACCGCAGGAAAAAGGAACCTCGTATACAATTCCCATTGTGCATGGCACGAACGGAGACGCATGCTTTACAGTACAGCCTCTTTTCGTCACACCTGAACTTTTTTCCGCCAGTTTCCTTTCAACTATACCACAAATGCGATTCATTTTTTGAGGAGCCGAGAAAACAACATTTATCTTATACCGACCAGCTACATTTTTTAGCGCGTGGGACAGCTTGTGCACATATGGAATTACAACGAATTTTTCTTTATCAACAGACTTCGAATTATCTATGGTGGGCGTTCCTACTTTTATGCGTTTTAGGAGCTTCTGCACGTTTACTCTGATAGCGCTTTCCGGAAAACCTGCCAATCTTAGACGCTCGATTTGTCTCGTGCAGCTTTCGCCGGTTTTATGAAAACAAGATTTGAACAAGGACGAAAATAGTAATGAAAAACCTATGCCATGTTTCACGACTTTTGAATGAGCGGATTTAAAGTTTAGAACTGGTTTCTCGGATCTTGGACTGTAAATCCAACAAACATGATTGTCGGTTAGTCTAAGCTTCACATCCAACGTGAAGTGTCGGGCAACGTGTACTCGCACGTTGCCCGACACTGTGCAGATCATGGATGTACCCCTAATTTTCGTGACACTAAGTGTATTTTCAGGCATCAAAATCAGACTACCAGAGAAATTGTTGAAGCTCATCATATTAACAAAAAAGGCAATCAATGTGTAAGCATGCCTTCAATATCACTGCATGACAATGAAATTTCTTTCCTCAATCGGTTTATCACATAGAAAAAAAGCGCGCATGTGATCAATTTTTTCCTGTGTATTTTTTTCTTTTTTTCTTTTTCCTTTGTTTGGCTATCAATGATGTATGAGCACGTGGTACTTGGTCATGGGTTAAATACTATGCGTTCTTTTCGATAAAGTTAGTTGTGAGAAGGCGCTGTTGGTGTGTTGTACTTTTCTTGTGTCCTCGTTTCTTGCGCTGCTAGTTCAAAGATGCATAACCAATTCCAACTTGCCCAAATGTCAATTCTTCTGCCGTGATCGCTAACTGATAAACGCAAGGCGTACGACAAGCGGTCGGCTGGCTGCTCGATCGTGAATCGGCAGTTACTTTGCAATGAATGCTTGCACACAAGTCGCTTGGCTTTGCTTAATAAACACTTATATCGATATGGCGCGCTGCCCATCATCTCGTCCTTTTCAAGATATTTCATCCGAAAGTACAGTCTTCGGCCCCCCACGGGTTTCTCGAAGAAAGTTGGACATCCTTTCGTCGCTGACGTTTTCGTAATCTAAGAAAGCTAATTTTAAGAAAATAATACCAGCCTATGAAATGGTGATGACGGTTTCAGAATATGCAGAGAACGACTTGACATCTGTAATAATCGTTGGTGTCGCTTTACAAGTGATTTTTTTTTTGCACTATAGTGTGAAGGCAACAGGCCGTGCCACATGCACTGCCAGTGACAATCTTTTTCAGAGCTCCATGATAGTAATAATGATATCTGGGGTTTAACGTCCAAAAAGCACCATATCCCTCTATTGCATGGCGTCCCATATTTGGCACATACCGATTAACATTTTTTATAGCGGGCGCAAGATGGCCAGTGGAGAATGTGACACAGTTAGAGTATTCCTTAGAGTTACGTGCACTAAATATAAAAAAAGCGCTGCCATCCCTAGAGCAGTATGAAATCTAGGCATGAAATAGATTTCACGGTGCACGTGCAAACTCGGATCATGAACAATAGTGACTGCTATATTTTTTCTCGCAACCATTTTCTCGTTGCAGAAGCAAGAAAAAATTATTTTGGCATATCTCGTGGCTTTGAAAATTCATGCTCATTAAAGCTCTTCTCAATTCCGTTTTCCACT
Source organism: Rhipicephalus appendiculatus (assembly GCA_030522465.1). Lineage (NCBI taxonomy): Eukaryota > Metazoa > Arthropoda > Arachnida > Ixodida > Ixodidae > Rhipicephalus > Rhipicephalus appendiculatus. The sequence continues at coordinate 1,645,468 of JALIZH010032957.1, forward strand.
ACGGTATATAGTCGGAAATCGGTATGTGCCATATTTGGCACAGTATGCATGGGAGTGATGAAATGTGCAGTATGATGCCATCTATGTTTTGTTGCACAGTGCAAATACAAACGAAAAGAAATCTTCTGAGATCATGCAGCACAGCTAGTTTTTGCCAGATTTCAGTTGTGGCGGTAGGTTTTGAGATGCTTCACGAAAATATCGAGTGTCAGCAGCAGTACCTGGCAATTTTTTGTTATATTATTGGCGTGGGTGCACGAAAAAATTATGTGAAGTCTAACCAGAGCACGGCGATACTTAGCTTTTACGATTTGTCGACAACTGACGCTCACAACCACAAGTCAGCGGTTGGAAATTCGGGCAGCAAAGTACAGCAAGGCGGCACCATGCGAAGAACCAAACGCGTAAGCGGCCATCTTGCACGTAGATGTCGGCAGTCAGATGCACTAACCAAAATGTTCAATTATGCCTGAACACAGGAAGCAATTGCTTTGCTTTATTCCACAAATCAAGCTAAAAAGACCGCAATCAGTGAGATTTTGTTTTTCAGCCATGGCAGCAAGTTTGCTCGCCCACGTGCATAGTGTGCCATATTTGGCACAAACCTTTATCTTCATTAATACAGTCGCAATAAATCTGAAAAGTTTTGTACATGTTATTCTTCATGTAGTTAATGATAAAAAATGATCAAATAATTTTTCAATTGATTTTTCCATAATTCTTGCAATAGAGGGATATGATTATGAGACGCCGTAGTGGAGGGCTCCGGAAATTTAGACCACCTGGGGTTCTTTAACGTGCACCTAAATCTAAGCACACGGGCCTCAAGCATTTTCGCCTCCATCGAAAATGCGGCCGCCGCAGCCGGGATTCGATCCCGCGACCTGCGGGTCAGCAGTCGAGCACCATAACCACTAGAACACGGCGGCGGGTTTTTCAGAGCTCAAGAAGAAGCAGAAATAAAGGCCGAAATTGATTACAGGGACGATATTGTACAATGACCTTCTGAAGTTGAGCATTTTTAAATAAGATGCCTTAGTTTTAAAAGACGCTCTTTACGTTTCTAGACCACATAATAAAAGACGTCCGAAATAATGTATTTCATTATTTACATGGCATGCTATAGATCAAATCTTCTCCTCTTTGCTTACTGTTCGTGAAAGCGTAATGCAACCAATTATATTCAGGTATGCGACCACCCACCGCGGTGGTGTAGCAATTACAGTGCTCGGGCTCTGCCCAAAAGCCGTGTGTTCGATCCCGGCAGCGGCGGTCGCATTTCAATGGAGGCGAAATGCTAGAGGCTCGTACACTTTGCGATGTCAGTGCACGTTAAAGAACACCAGATGGTCGAAATTTCCGGAGTCCTCCACAATGGCGTCCCTCAGAATCATATCGTGGTTTTGGGACGTAAAACACCCGATGATATTTGGGTGTGCACGACCATAAAACCCACCTCTTTGTTTCGCTGGCTATGCGTCTGCACAACGGCATCAGGTGTTGGTTTGAGACCCGGCTATTTCGGCCCGTTTTATTTAGAACGAGGAACGCGTACAAGCGAGTTTGAAGTTAGCGCTCGTCTGGTTTCCTTGCTGTTACTTGTGTCATTGTTTCTTTGCTCGTCTTGCTCAAGAAGAGCGTGCTTAGGTTTTTACATGGTAATGTTTCTGAAAAGGTCATTCGCCGGTACCCATTTAATACTTGCATGATGCGCTTATTGATGAGTCTTTAAAGCAACCACTCATTGTAGAATTCAAATGTTTGACGCTGGTGCGATTCTACGCTTCTGCCACGGAATATCACATGCGTTAAGGGTGCTCCTCACACCACATGACGTTATTATAGGTTTTTCTTTTCGAAACAGCTTCAAGCACCGGCGTGGTCGTAATGTAGAAGACCAGTTTTCTATTCAGAAGTCCAGAATTCGATTTCCGCTCGAGCCGAATGTTCATATTGTTTTTTTTTTATTTGCAATCTACCTGGAATTTTCGCCCGCGGGCAACGCTTATTTTTGCTCACAACAAAAGACGCCGACACCAGCACTGACACCGAATGTTCTGCAAAACAAGCTCTTTAACACTATCAGGTTAAAACATATCGCTCTTTTGTGGAATAATTAGCCACCAATGAAATCGCACGTTGCTTCAAAAACGCGTGGTTGGTGTAATATCTATTGGCCTCGAGGAGTTACGGAGTCGCCCTCTATCGGGCGCGCCTCGATTGCGTGCTAGGCAGGATACCGCCGCACGCTCCCCATAAGATTTGCTGTCGGCGCTCTGCAAAACACCTCGCGGAAGCGCTCCAGGACGTTTCTGTGCGTACTTTCGAAACGAAATATGTTTTTTACTGTTGAAATAATAATTTTCGACGAAAAGAAAGCACAACCTAGTTTACAGTCGCTGTCTCCGCAGAAAACGGAGCGCCCGCTTCCCGCGGTCACCGCGATGGAGACCCCTGAACCGGCTTCTTGCGTGAAATGTAGTCAGCCACTGAGTCCAAACTTTGTGAAATATTTTGTTAGAGTAGACGCCTGTATACCTAAATGGAGCATAACCGAAAGAAGCCTCGAGCCAGTGATCGCACGGTTTCGCGGCGACCGGCGGAGCTTTTGCATGTATGAGCGTCTGCATGTATATGTTCGTACTGATGGTTTCGCTTTCGCTACGAGCGTGTTTTGGCGCCGTGGCGTGAACTTTAGGACGCAAAGTATGAGAATTTGTGAGTACACAAGAACCATTGTTGCGCGGGCGCTATCAGAGCAGTTAATTTAATTTTTTTTTGTTACAACTACGACTTCGGCGCGCCTATGGCAACTTGTGATGTCCCGTCCCGACGACTCAGCGCTTTTTTTTTCAGTCAAAATTAATTTATGTTTCAATGCCATTTGACATGTTGCCTCGAACTGCATATTCGCAATGCCCACGAACTATAGGTGGCGCGCTGTACGATTCAAGATGGCGCCCGATGGAGGGTCAATCCGTTTGTTAGCATAGAAACAGATAGGACGTGCGTACGTACGGCCCGTGCCACTTTCACCAGATGAAGTCATGAGCTGCACTGAAATTGATATGAGACCGAAATGCTTTCTCAAACCGTGGAAGCTCGCCACCTAATTATTTGCCGCGGTGTGAAAGGTTATATTTAAGCTCCGTTACCGTGCATAAGCGATGCTGTGCGATATCCTGTGCGTGCTGCAGAAAACTTCATGAACTAGAATTGACGTGTGACCTGAACGGCACTCCGAGATACTGTGTACCGAGCCTGCCTGACGGATTTGCCGCAGTGGTAGGCCGCTAGCGAGTAGCGTCATCGCTGCTGCACGGGACCGAATGTTTAACGTGGCGATGGTTTGCAAACATACGCCGTCGTCATCACTTGCGCAGTCAGGAACGCGGAGTTGCTTCTTCAACGGAACACAGGCATTTAACATCCTATTTAGTAGCGCTTGTATCACAGCCATGCTCAGACTCAAGCCGTGCGCAATTCACTGCACTCGGATGCTGCAGGTTCGATCAGCACGATCGAAACATGAATATCGAAAAGAACACGCACGTATGCTTTTCGCAACGACGAATTCTTCGACGTTGCGAAAATGCGTCGAACAACTATGCCGATCGGAAGGTACCGGTGAAGTACAGGAGAAGTGAGCCGATAGGCGTGGATTGTGGCCGTGACTGCACGTTTCATCGCTCTAACCATTTCGCTTCCCTGTTCCGAACTCGAGTGTTCTGGCGGAATGCGGCGCTCGATAATATCCTCAATAATTGCGCTACGTGCAATGTACAAGAAAAACTACGTTTTTATTTTGATCTCGCTGAAGGATACTATATACGCGTATGCATTAAATACAATCAAAGTGACTTACGAGCGTGAAAAAACATTAGCGCGCGAGGGGACGTGAAGTGCAACTCGCTCCTCGTGAGTTAGCAGCTGATCGTTCATCGTCGCTGTCACACACCTTCACACACACACACACGCTTTCACAGCCTTCTCCGTCCAGCGAAAAATCCTCGTCGTCAAGGTGGTTCCTCTTAACATCATTGCTGAAAGCAATCTGAAGAATTTCCTCCGCCGAACGACTTCGATTAGCCCTCGTCACAACGTTATCTGGGCGCGCAGAACTTGTTGCTCTCACACCGGTCAACAAACAAATCGCTTGCAGAGTGCTGCCATCTATCAACATAAGTACAAAAACAAGCGGCGCAGCGCTGGCCAATTTGAGATTACTCAGTTATACATGGCTAGCTCGCGCGACTTCCCGCCTACAATGTTATAAATTCATGCACTACAAAAGCACTGACGAATGCTATATGCAAGTAAAACAAGGTGAGTTTCAACTGAGAAGGTCAGACGACAGTGTTTAACTAACCTACGTGGCTACACAAAACCTCGCGAAGCTGATATTTGTACGATGTGGGTCATCGTTGAACGCGCGAGTTGGCACGTATTTTCACGAAAACTTCGCGTCTCGAAAGGACGAGTCAGATTTATCGTGTCACGGAGGGCCCGGTTTGTTCACTGAAGCAGGAAACATGCAAACTCGTAGTGTTTCTTTCCTGCTAACACAGCCGAACAAGTGCGCTACTGCGTAGGGCTGCCATGGTGTCGTCTACTGATCATCCATGAGAGGACGCTCCTAAATTCCGCTAGGGGCGCGACAGTCTATGGGCATTGCGAATAGATAGGTCTTCTAAGAGCGCAATCGCCGCTGCTCCTGTTATTTCAGTGTGTTGGTTTCGTTTGGTGGTCACAAAAAGCGTGAGAAAATGCGATGCCGTTTTTAATATGCTGCTTAATTATCGTTCCCTTTGCATTCCACTGAACTTGCCGCTCTCTGCGATAAACAAATTCATAGACCAAAGCTTCACCACTTCGAGATTGCTGATGGAAGGAGAAGTGGTCTACGAGGCCATGTAGTAGCATACAACGCCAAGGAAACGAATGAAAATACAGTGACGTTCGCCGCACTTGTTCTGCAAACGTCGGTGGGAACAAAAAAGAAAAAAAAACCGACCGACTTGAACTTGATACAGCGGTGAAAGAAAGAGAAGTTATTGCAGCAACCTGCAGCTGCAAAGCAGGGTAACAACAACACGTAAAGAGTGAAATGCAAAATTTTAATGCCCAGCATAATTTGGCGAGTTGCCCAGCAATTAGGGGAGTATGTCGAGTCTAACGCCAACAGCGCGGCGTCTTTTCCACATAAATAAATAAAGCTTCAAAAAATGCATGGGGTTGGATAGGCGCAACTTGAGTTTGAGAGTGGCACAAGTAAATTCGGGCTTTTAAACACGTAGCGTTTGCGTCATGAGAATGCACGATTGACTGAAAGAATATTATTGCCAACTTAAATGCAGCCCACATCAGCCGCAGCATTTGGCTCACTCGTATGTAGTACACCCACCAGCAAACATCGAGTATAGGTTATGAACGTGAAAGCCTTCGATGCCGTATCAAAAGCGAAGGTTGACCGTCGGCATCCCGCCTGGTCGGCGTCGGCACGACTAATGCAAAAACATCGTCATCACGTGATGACGACACCATATGTCGTCATCATGACGTCACAGATTGCCCAAATTTGTGAAGACGTCATGACGCCGCCATGACGCCACATAACGTGATGTCACATGATGACATCACGTTATGTGTCGTGGCCGCTTTGCACGACATGGTCGCTTTGCACAGCACGGGTTCATGATCGGTGGGCCGATCACGGAGGCAGTGCAAAACCTCTTTAGGAGCACGAAGTTTCTCGGAGCGGGGCGAGGAAAATCAATACATTGACTGACAAGAAGAAGAAGAAGAAGGTGGCTTTCGCCTTCCGGACATCTGAATGGAATGCGCAAGGAACCTAGCGAGTTTTTAAATCCAACGTACCTAAACAATCACTCAATATCTGCAGCCCATATTGTAGACGCTGAGCACGGGGCCGACGATCAAGAAGTCGCACACAAACGTTCTGAGATGGTATTGCACGATGCAAAAGGCAACGCCTTTTCCATCCTGCGGTAGATAAGCACCATTAGCCGGCGGGAAGCGCGTGCGGACGACCGTCGCAGTGCGCACTTTCTGCTACTCAACATCACAGCCCCGACGCAGTAGCGAAAATCGTCGTCGCGGCAGTGCTTGTTGAACACATGACTCGTAGCCGATCGCTGCTTGCCCGTTCTTAGCACCACAACCCACTCTTCACGCAGTTTCTTGACGCACGGGCACCGATGGAGGCTTATACCGGACTTCGTTGCGTACGTCCGGCACTACGGCACCGAGCCGTAAGAGCAGCATGTTCATCGCGTTCGGAGGCAGCCATTTCTGTTACAATGGGTTAAGTTGGGTTCAAAATGTGAGAAAACCTCCGTATTCGTACCGACCGCAGCGCAGGTGGAGCTTGAAACTCATTTACAAAGCACGCGGCAGCACTCCGCAAGCAGCCGACGCGGCCGCCGAGACAGCGTGATCCTGCCAAGCACGTCACGCCGGCGGTGGCGCCGGCGTTTCCAGTGGTGGCCCTCGAGGCCAATAGTGTATACCATGCCTCGTTCACATTAGTGACGCCTCTAGTAAGACAAGCGCTCACTTTTTTCAGAGAAAATTTGTGGTTGACAAAATAATGGCAATAATAATAATAATAATAATAATAATAATAATAATAATAATACTAATAATAAAATTAGTAATAATATGTCACTCATATAAATTATTGTCATTATTGCTGTTGTTGTAAAGGTGTTTATTGAACGCTGGCGTAGGGGTTGGCCGGTAGCTTGATCAACGGCTCAAATCAATGGACCTTGAGAGCGAGCGAGCGGCGCGCTCTCGAGCAATGCTCAGTAAACACAAACTTGCGATGTTACTGGAGAGGGTCAGCCACTTATTATTATTATTAAATGCGAAGCATTTCTTAGCGAACTTCGGCGACTTTGAGCGTATCTATCTATCTAGCTATCTATCTAGCCGCCTACGACTTTGTGCTCTCCTGGCCGTATCGTTAATGGTATTTATACCAAATTTGGTATGTCATAACATGACTGTATGACGAACATAAATGGCTGGTCATATCATGAAAATTATGACTAACTTGTCATGAAAAGTATGATTTACATGCCACGCTCATGGAGCGTTCGCAGCCGTTTCGTTAGCTTGATATACAGCGAATTTGGGATTGAGTGACGTGACTGTATGACGAACATAAATGACAGGTGGTAATATGCAAATAATGACGTGCATGTCATGAACAACATGATTTGATTTACATGCCACGCTCATGACGCGCTCGCGGCCGTTTCGTTAGCTTGATATCCACCAAATTTGGGATTGAGTGATGTGACTGTATGACGATCATAAATGACAAGTGGCAGTATGGAAATCATGACATGTCATGAGCGACATGACTTGCATGCCACGCTCATGGCGTGCTCGCGGCCGTTTCGTTAGCTTGAGATATACCAAATTTGGTATTGTGTGACATGACTGTATGACGAACATAAATGACAAGTGGCAATATGGAAACCATGACATGTCATGAGCGACATGACTTGCATGCCACGCTCATGGCGTGCTCGCGGCCGTTTCGTTAGCTTGAGATACACGAAATTTGGTATTGAGTGACATGACCGTATGAGGAACATAAATGACAAGTGGCAATATGGAAATCATGACATGTCATGAGCGACATGACTTGCATTCCACGCTCATGGCGCGCTCGCGGCCGTTTCGTTAGCTTGATATACACCAAATTTGAGATTGAGTGACGTGACCGTATGACGAACATAAATGACAAGTCGTAATATGCAAATCATGACTTTTCATGTGCGACATGACTTGCATGCCACGCTCATGGCGTGCTCGCGGCCGTTTCGTTAGCTTGAGATACACCAAATTTGGTATTGAGTGACATGACTGTATCATGAACATAAATCACAGGTCCTAACATGTAAAACATGACATGCAAATTATGTAAAGCATGATTTGCTCCTTCCTGGCGGCTTCGCATTAGATCGATTCCCACAGTGCGTGGAATCTGCCGGCTTTTATTATTATTATTATTAACTTCGGCGAGTTTGAGCGTATCTAGCAATCTATCTATCTATCTATCTAGCCGCCTACGACTTTGTGCTCTCCTGGCCGTATCGTTAATGGGATTTATACCAAATTTGGTATGGCATACAAGACCGTATGACGAACATAAACGGCTGGTCATATCATGAAAATCATGACTGACTTGTCATGAAAAGTATGATTTACATGCCACGCTCATGGACCGCTCGCGACCGTTTCGTTAGCTCGATATACACCAAATTTGGGATTGAGCGACGGACTGTATGACGAACATAAATGAGAGGTGGCAATATGGAAATCATGACTTCTCATGTGCGACATGACTTGCATGCCACGCTCATGGCGTGCTCGCGGCCGTTTCGTTAGCTTGAGGTACACCAAATTTGGTATTGAGTGACATGACTGTATGACGAACATAAATGGCAAGTGGTAATATGAAAATCATGACATGTCATGAGCGACATGACTCGCATTCCATGCTCATGGCGCGCTCGCAGCCGTTTCGTGAGCTTGATATACACCCTATTTAGTATTGAGTGACATGACTGTATAATGAACATAAGTGGCAGCTGGTAACATGAAAATCTTGGCATGCATGTCATCTACAACGCCATTTGCATGCCACGCTCTTGGTGCGCTTGCGTCCAGTTCGCTAGCTGGGTATACACCAAAATTGGTATTGTGCGACGTGACTGTATGACGAACATAAATGATAGGTCCTAACATGTAAAACATGCTATGCAAATTATGTAAAGCATGATCCGCTCCTTCCTGGCTGCTTCGCATTACATCGATTCCTTCAGTGCGTGGGATCTGCCTCCTTTTATTATTATTATTATTATTATTATTATTATTATTATTATTATTATTATTATTATTATTATTATTATTATTAACCAGTGAACCACTATCTTGCTTTGAAAAAGTCAGTACTTGTCTTTTCGGAGGCGTCACTGATGTGAACGAGGCATGGTATACTATAGATATTACACCAAGCACACGTGTTTGGAGGAGCGTGTGATTTCGCTGGTGGCTAAGCATTCCACAAAAGAGCGATCTGTTCTAACCTCGTAGCGTTAAACAGCTCGTTTTGCAGAAAATCCGGTGTCGGCGCTGGTGTCGGCGTCGTTCGTTATGAGCGAAAAATAAGCGTCGCCAGTGGGCGAAAATTCAATATGGATGCAAATAAATAAACAATATGAATATTCGACTCGAGCAGAAATTGAGCCCAGGACTTCTGCGTGGAAAACAGGGGTTCTATAACACAGCCACGCCGGTGCTTGAAACTGTATAAAAACAAACCTATAATGATGTCATGCAGTGTGAGGAGCACCCTTAACACATGTAATATTCCGTGGCGGAAGCTAGAATCGCACCAGCGTCAGACATTTGAATTGCCCAATGAGTTGGTTGCTTTAAAGACCAACCAATTTCCACGTGGACAGGTATAAGTAATCATCATTATCAGCAACAGCATCAACAAAGTGTGCAGCTGCGCATTTGCGCTTGTAGCCTTACTGACCCCAAAAGAAAGAATTATGGCACAGCGGGCATTTTGCATGCTGTACTCACAGTAGACATTGTAGGATAGTTTGAAACAGTAAATTTTACCCGCACAGACGTGCTATTCTTTGCGGCAGGGTCGATGTGCTGGTGATTGAGAAGGTAATGCGAATGGGGCTCGATTGCGCGTTCTCCTCTTCAAGGTGAAATTGAAGCGCCCTTAACGTTCTTTAAATTAATCGCGTGCTATAAAGAAGCTCGTTGATAGGTGTACGCCAGTATGAGGAAATTTTACTCACATTTTATTCATATCGTGTGGGTGACGTGTTCTGCCCAAGGCATGTGTTCTCCTCTAGAAATTCCGCATTTCATCATTAATTAACTAGCTGTAGTTCTACGTGATTTAGCTGAACAAGGCACCATCTCGGCTGTCTTTTTCCGCGATGAAAACAATACTACCTTTGTTTGAATATGAATGAGAATTGACAGACAATGATGTCAATTAAAGTATAGGGGATGTTAATTGTAGTAATTGTAATGTAAACATTAAGAAAGAAAAGTGGACGAAAAGATAACTTGCCGCTAGCAGGGACCGAACCTGCGACCGTCGGATAACGCGTCCGGTGCTCCACTAACTGATTTACAGCGGCGGTCATCCTCCCGTCCATATTTATAGGGTATACAGGGTCTGCCCCAAAAGCTTCCCGGAATTTTTTGGCTAGTTGGCAGCGCCACCTGGCGGGGTGGCACTTCAGGTGCAAAAGTGAGTGGGGGGATACAATCTCCAAAACGAGTCAGGTTTCGGTCAACGGCGGACAGTTGTTGAGGCGGGTCAAGCCATCGCGAAGAAGTATCTACTGCACCGTCGCCGAGAGAAAAAAATGGACGAGTTTTTGGAGCAGTGTCATGCAATCACGTTTTGTGTGAAACCGGAATTAATAAAGAGCAGAGACACTCGAAACGCTTCAGAAATCCTACGGTGAGGCCGCGATGACACAAAGGCGTACTTTTATGTGCAACAAGAGGTTCTCGGGAAGTCTGGAGTCTGTCAACGACGACGACCACTCTAGACGCCCATCAAAATCACAAACGGACAACTCGGTGCAGAAAGCGGGTCAAGTAAGGACCGGCGATTAAGTGTTCGAATGATCGAGTGTGGAATTACCAAAACAATCGTTCATCGTGTTTTGATGAAGGATGGGAAAAGTCTGCGCGAAGATGGTCCTGACGAGTGAGATGGAGGAGGACTCGCACCGAGCTCCAGGCCAAAATGGATGTGGCAACGCTGCTCCAGCCACTGTACGGCCTCGATCTGGTGCCACCAGCCATTTTTTTTTGTCCCGAATGATTAAACGAACCCTGCGAGAAACTATTCATGGGACGCTGAAGACGGTAAAAGCATCTTCGACGACCTCCCTGAAGGAGGTTCTCGACTTCTCGTTGACGGCCTCCAGGGCGCCTTCAATGATTGGGTGAAGCGTTGGCAACGGTGCATTAAACCAGGGGGAGAGTACTTCAAAAAGTTCTGAAAAGGTTGTAAACTGATATTGTATAAATTATTTATAAAATAAAATTCCGGGAACTTTTGGGACAGACCCTGTATATGTGAATTTAAACCTGGGAGTCGACGCCGCTAACAGCCATGACGGCGAGTATGGAACACTCTTTTACTGCCTGGTGGTGTCACGAAGCACTTGACCTTATTACGAGCTGGCAGCTGACCAATACTTCCTCGTATACTACCTGAAGGCATCAAGTCTGACAGAACGGGACCCTCGCTATGAGTGAAGGAAAGAAATGGAAATTTAAGGGCTCGTTTTGCTGTGCTAGACAGAATATTAATGAGAAATAACAGACAATGATGCCAAGGAAAGTATAGGGATGGTAATAGCAGTAATTGTAATGGAAATATGAAGAAAGAAAAGTGGACGAAAAGATAACTAGCCGTTGGCAGGGACCGAGCCTGCGACCTTTGCATGTCGCGTCTGATGCTCTACCAACTGAGCTACAGCGGCGGTCCACTTTAATGGGTATATATATATATGTGTGTATATATATATATATATATATATATATATATATATATATATATATATATATATATATATATATATATATATATATATATATATATATATATATATATATATATATATATACAGATGACGAAGATGTACCAGTGATGATGATATATAAACAGAATGAAGAACCATTCTCCCATATCTTCTCAGGTTCTTCATTCTCTTTATATATCATCATCACTGGTACATCTTCGTCATCTGTACACACACATATATATATATATATATATATATATATATATGACGAAGATGTACCAGTGATGATGATATATAAAGAGAATGAAGAACCATTCACTTGTCGCGCTCGCACTAATTCCCTCGCGCGGTGGAAGCGGCCGCCTGGACGCCTGAGAGTATTACGACATGCATCGCGCATAAGGCTTTAAACGAGATACATGCACTATCTCTGTCCCACGGCAATGGTGATCAGATGGAGTGCTAATAGGAGAAACACGGTAATTAACACAGGATGTCTGTTCGACGACCGTGTACGGCCCAATTAAGCGACTGATGAATTATTCGAATAAGCCGGGGACGCGCAGTGGAGTCCATAAAAGAACTTCGTCTCCAGGGGAAAAAGTCACAACACGGCGAGATGAGTCGTAGCGAGACTTTCGAGCGTCCTGGGAGAGGTCGGTGTTAACGCGGGCCAGGTGACGGCAGTGTGCGAGGCGATATAGAAACTGTTCAGAGAAAGGAGCTGCTGAGGGTTCAGGAGCCGAAAGGAACGAGACGTCCAGAGTGAAACTCGGTGAGCGGCCATGGACGAGGTAAAATGGAGAAAAGCCGGCAGTGCGTTGTGTAGCCGTATTGTAAGCGAATGTCACGAAGGGCAGGATTGCATCCCAGTTCGTATGGTCGGGGTGGATGCACATGGCGATTATGTCCGAGAGGGTCCGATGAAAGCGTTCTGTCAATCCGTTGGTCTGCGGATGGTAACTAGATGTTGTCTTGTGGATAGTGTTGCAGGACTGCAGAACTTGGTCAACAATAGCAGAGAGAAAGACTTTGCCGCGATCGCTGAGGAGAACGCGAGGGGCTCCATGGCGTAAAAAGATGTTGCGCAGAAAGAAATCGGCGACTTCAGTGGCAGTCCCAGATTTCAGAGAAGCCGTTTCTGCGTAGCAGGTAAGGTGGTCTACGGCCGTGACAATCCAACCATTCCCATTCGATGTTAGAGGAAGAGGGCCGTAGAAGTCTATTCCGACGACTTCAAAAGGCAAGACGGGACAAGGAATAGGTTGCATGAAACCAGCAGGAGCAGTCGTGGGCCGCTTTCGCCGTTGGCAGTGGACACACGAGGCGACGTACTTGGCAACGGCTGAAGAGAGGCCAGGCCAGGAGCAGCGACTTTGTATTTTGTCGCAAGTTTTGTGATGGCCTAGATGACCGGCAGTTGGATCATCGTGAAAAGCTTGCAGAACTTCACGTCGCAGAGAACGTGGTATGACGGGTACCCACTTGTTTCCATCTATGTGGTAAACATAGCGATATAATGCACCACCATGAAGCTTAAATTGTCTCAGTTGTCGACGGAGTCGGGCGTCTGGAGGAGGAGAAGAGCCGTTCAGGCGTTCAACAATAGTTCGGCAGTATGGGTCGACACGTTGGTGTGAAACGAGGATGGATGGGGTGCCGGAGGATAGCCAACTTAGCGCTGCGATTGGAAAGGCGGTGTCGTTTTGGAGTGGCGATGGTGAGTTATCTTCGCTGGGCAGAGGGCAGCGTGACTGAGCATCAGCGTCTTGGTGCTTCTTCCCAGGCCTATAGGCGACATCGAAATCGTACTCCTGCAAGCGAAGCACCCAGCGGCCAAGGCGACCCGATAAGGTTTTCAGCGACGAAAGCCAGCACAGTGCGTTATGGTCGGTAACGTCTGTAAAGTGGCGGCCGTGGAGATATGGGAGAAATTTTTGCACTGCCCAAACAACAGCAAGACATTCTTGCTCCGTGATGGTGTAGTTCGTCTCTGCAGCGGTAAGAACACGACTAGCGTAAGCAATGACGCGTTCCCGCGAGATTTTGTCACGCTGCAAGAGCACCGCACCTAGACCATGACTGCTAGCGTCAGTGTGAAGGATGGTGGGTGCGTCGGGGTCGAAGTGGCACAGTACCGGATCGGATGTAAGGGCTTGCTTCAACGCCGTGAATGCACTTTCGCAGTCTTCGGACCAAACGAGGAGTTGATGGAGCGGAGACGCAAGTTCTGCGAAGCCGCGTATGAAACGCCGGAAGTAAGAAGCTAACCCAAGAAAGCTGCGCAAGTCTTTTTGACGTTGTGGAAGGGGAAAGTCGAGGACGGCGGCAAGCTTCTCAGGGTCCGCCCGAATCCCTTCTTTGCTGACTAAGTGGCCGAGAACCTTGATTGTCTTGCTTGCGAAGGTATGCAAGGCATGCGAGGACTTCGTCAAGACGTCGCAGATGTTGGGAGAACGTGGATGAAAACACTGCTATGTCGTCGAGATAGCAGAGACATGTTTTCCATTTCAGACCGCGCAATACGCTGTCTATCATGCGTTCGAAGGTAGCGGGCGCCTTACAAAGTCCAAAAGGCATCGCATTAAACTCGTACAGCCCATCTGGCGTTGAAAAAGCTGTCTTCTTTTTGTCAGACTCCGTCATTGGTATTTGCCAGTAGCCTGACCTGAGGTCAAGGCTAGAAAAATACTCGGCGCCATGTAACGAATCGAGTGCTTCGTCGATCCGCGGCAGAAGATAAACATCTTTGCAGGTTATTTTGTTTAGCGTGCGGTAATCGACGCAGAAACGAACTGTTCCATCTTTCTTTTGGACTAGAACAGGGACTCGAGGAAGGACGTTATGTTATTGCGTCGTAGCATGTCTGAGACGTTTTCCTCGATGATCTTGCGTACCGCCAGAGACACGCGATATGGGCGCCGGTGTATAATACGAGAGCCGTCAGTCTGAATGCTGTGGGTGGTCGAAAAACTGAATTGCGAAAAACTGAAGGATATATACATGTACTAACGCCCCTTCACGTTTCTCCTAATGATCACAAACGTAGTCCAGCAGTGATTTGCCGAGAGTTATTCATCTGGATATCTTCCTCATGCGTTTTGTTTTATTTTCTTGCTTCTGCCGGTGAACGCGTTGGCAATAACAGCATCCAGGTGTAGTCGGACTCCAGTGATGTTGACGTCTTTTATACGAAGGAGCCTCGCAGCGATTCTGCGTCGGATTTCACATGTGTTCAGCCGCTGTCCCTCAGAGAACTATGGGGCTTCGATGGTTTTGATCTCATGGTACATTTCTTCTCAGTTGTATACACTCCCACCTGCTCTTCGTATGCGTGCCGATATTCCAGGGCCGGATTGAGTGGCCCTGCACGGCCCTGCTCTCATTGCTCTGCCGCGACTCTCTTCAAAGCAAAGCGCCTCTGCTCGAGTTCTCCAAAACAAAAATGCCATTAATAAAAACGAAAAATTAAATAGGCGTGCACACAAACAGTATTTGGCAATCAGACGCCTCGCATACAGTCGACGAAAACGACGCTTCGCTTTCCGTCGGTTGGAGCCAGGCCTCACACGCAGAAAGAGCTGCTGCCGCCGCGAGAGCACTGGGGATCATTGCAGACTTACTGAAATGCAATCCTGCTTCCATGCTGAGATCATCTTCGCTGCGAGGTTCAAAGTCTGCAACCACATCTATTGCGACAATCACGAAAGCCGCGGCGTCACTGCACCGCGGCCAAGCAGCGCGCCCAATTGCAAGCGTGGTGACGTGTGATGGCGCTTTCTAATTCGCCGACAGCGATCAGATTCGTGACGACATCGCTTCAGCACTGAGTCTGGGGCGAGAGTAATCGAGTAAGAGATATTCGGTCTCCACTTTATCTCCACTAATAACTTATCTTTTCACACCCTACCAATACTGCATGCATCCTTCAATGCCCCTGCTCATTCCACCTCAACTTCATTCATTCTTCTCCTGAGCGTACCTTTAAGGTCCCTAACTGACTGTGCGTATCGGAAGCCCAAGCAGGAGAGTTACACTAGAAAATATGTACGCTCATGTTTTACCCACTACCTCGGGGGAGAAGGCAGTCCCGAACATCGACTTCACTGTCGGCTTCAGTGAGGCGGTAAGCTACAAGAACATTTCATTTTCTGCTAGTAGAGCTCAAGATTTTGCGTTTGACGTCTCATGTAAACGGGTTATGGTGGCTACATGAGATTGTACTAGCGTCATCTGGTCGATATAGACTCCGGATGGGGCACAAAACACACACACACACACACACACACACACACACACACACACACACACACACACACACACACACACACACACACACACACACACACACACACACACACAAAAAGACTAATGTTTCAAATGGCTAACATTTCCATTTGAAATAACTTTCCCCTGTCTCATATATGGGTCATTTCTGAAGGCGATTTGGCACCGGGATTCCAACAACCTAAATCTACCTCCAAAATGACTAATATCTGGACGACAATTCTGAAATATAGAGCTGTGTTTCACGGTTATGTATCAACACATGTTGACCGCAGGGGTTCATGCTCAAGACAAGTGATGTCTGTGTAGCTCATAATCACACTTACTAGGAGAAAAAAAACGTGCGATGAGGAACAGTCACGTGCGGGCTGCGGTTCACTGGTAAGAGGTCCGCAGGCCGCGTGTTTGAGACCCCTGGTTACAGTGTACTATACCCTGCTCTAGAGTGTAGCCGACGGCGAAAATGTGTGACCGGGAGAGAGATAGCTCCTTTCGTAATGCACTTGTGCCATGTTATATGTCAAATATAAAGAACGCGTTTTTTTTTCTGACAACCACTGTTCACGATCGCTTCGTAAAAGGCAATAATATATGCGACAAGTTTGCAGGAAGGAATTTTTGAACGCATCATTAGCATTGATATATAAAAAAAGGCATAGTATGCAGATTTGATGTAGGCAATAAATAATTTGGAACAATTTTCATGGTGATGTAGCCTACACGATAAGAACCGTTTACATGCCTGCTTCGTCGTTCTGTTTTTTGTGGCTGTATGCAATTTACGAACTTCGCATATTTCGTGTAAAGCGAGACGACAGCAGGTGACGGGTGAGGGCCATTTCTTCTTTCACATTTTTTCTAACCTTGTGAACCTCTGGTGTGTTGTAATTTGTACGATGCGTGGACGTGCAAGACGGCTTTAGTCCACTGCAGTGAACAATGAATCAAGAAATTGCTCATTCGCTTGCCTAAACAGCCAGCCAGATGGATATTTTGCACAAATAATAATAATAATAATAATAATAATAATAATAATAATCATAATAATAATAGTAATAATCACTATCATTACAGTCGTGATGGGCGCGGAAATATATTTGCCATGGGCGCCGTCCTATCTAGTTACGCCACTGGCGACGACGATGACGCTGCCATCACGGCAAAGCACATGCAAGGTAACCATTATACGCCATGACGATGACGCTGATGACGATGAAGAATAAGCGCGTTGCAGACCACACATTCTTTTTCTGCCATGGACGAAAACGATCGTGAACGCGGTCTCGCCCGCGAAAGGCAATGCGGCAACGCCGACAACAAGCTGCTACTCGATTGTATATACTGTGCACACGCGTTGTCACCAATTTACATGCGCGAGTGGGCAATCTCACGGGTGACTTACGGTAAGTACGATCCCCAGTGCTTCGCCCACTCGGCATGATTAACTTCGTGGAAATGCGAGATCTTGCATAAACTCCAGCGCCTGGGCATTGTAGAGAGGAGTGGGGCACATGAGCGCGACAATAACAATACTACTGATGTTTCAGTGAACACTTTCAAAGATATTTAAAGGGACTGTCTACACCCTCATTACACATGCGCGTCCCCTCCCCCTCTCTCTCTCCTCTCCTACGCTCCCCCCGCTCTCTCGCCTCAGTCAGCGTCTGCTAGCGAGTTTCTTGATTGAAAAAACCGGCAGATCCCACGCACTGTGGGAATCCATGTAATGCGAAGAAGCCAGCAAGGAGAAAATCATGCTGTACATAATATCCATGTCATGATATACATGTTAGGACCTCTCATTTATGTTCGTCATACAGTCACGTCGCGATATGCCAATTTTGGTGTATGTCAAGCTAGCGAACTGGACGCAAGCGCACCATGAGCGTAGCATGTAAATGGCATTGTAGATGACATGCATGCCAAGATATTCATGTTACCACCTGTCACTTATGTTCGCTATACAGTCACGTCCCGCAATACCAGTTTTGGTGAATATCAAGCTAGCGAAACGGTCATGAGCGCGACATGCAAGTCATGTTGCACATGACGTAGTCATGATTTCCCTATCACCACTTATCCTTCATGTTCGTCACACAGTCACGTATGTGGCGCAATACCATATTTGGTGTATATCAAGTTAGCGAAACGGCCACGAGAGTGCCATGAGCGTTGCATGCAAGTCATGTTGCACATGACATGTCATGATTTCCATATTACCACTTGTCATTTATTCTCGTCATACAATGACGTAGCTCAAAAGGACACTTTGCACACTCTAAAGTCTGTTCGGCGAAAGCTTGTGGCCATACGACTGACTATGCCATGTCTCTTTTTTTACACTCTCAGTGGGATGGCACACAAACGGAATGTGTGCGTGTTTTCTTTTTTAATATTTTTTACTCGAATCGCAGCGAGACGCGAGACCAATCTGCATCCGTTTCGCTTGCGTTCCTATTCTGGTGCTTTGCGCATCGTGCAGACGTCATCCGCGTTCCAGCGTTTAAATTGACGGACACTTTGTAAATTCCAAAGCGTGTTCCTCGAACGCCTGTGCCACACTGAGACGGGGGTCGGTCATAACGGAACGCAATGCGCGCGTCTCCCTCCTTGCATGATTAGACACTCTGGGCACAGCGACGCTACGCAAGCAAAGGGCGTGCGCTGTAGAGTCAAACGCGACCGGCGTCCACCTGGCACCGTGCCAGGTCATAGCCGGAGGGACGGACGGACGGACGTAAGCATGAGACATTAAAGGCTTTCGCCTTAAAAATTTGGTGTATATCATGCTAGCGAAACGGCCCCGACAGTGTCATGAGCGTGGCATGCAAGTCATGTTTGACATGAGATGTCATGATTTCCATATTACCATTTGTCATTTATGCTCGTCATACGTTCACGTTCCTCAAAAACCAAATTTTATGTATATAAAGCTAGCGAAACGGCCCCGAGAATGTCATCAGCATGGTATGCAAGTCATGTTGCACATGACATGTCATCATTTCCATATTACCACTTGTCATTTATGCTTGTCATACAATCACACAGCTCAATACCAAATTTGGTGTATATCAAGCTAGCGAAACGGCCACGAGAGTGTCATAAGCGTGGCATGCAAGTCATGTTGCACATGACATATCATCATTTCCTTATTACCACTGGTCATTTATGCTCGTCGTACAATTACGTAGCAAGATGCCAAATTTGGTGTATATCAAGCTAGCGAAACGGCCGTTAGCGCACCATGAGCATGGCATGTAAATCATGTTGTACATGACATGAAGGTCATGATTTTCATATTAGAACCTGTAATTTATGTTGGTCATGCAGAAATGTCTCATCGTAAAAATTTTTGGATATACCAAGTTAAAAAAACGGCCTCAGGAGCACTATGACTCTGGCGTGTAAATCATACTTTTCATGACAAGTTATTCATGGTTTTCATGAAATGACCTGCGATTCATGTTCGTCATACAGTCATGTTATGCCATACGAATTTTGGTATAAATCCCATGTACGATAAGGCCAGGAGAGCACAAAGTCGTAGGCGGCTAGATAGATAGATAGATAGATAGATAGATAGATAGATAGATAGATAGATAGATAGATAGATAGATAGATAGATAGATAGATAGATAGATAGATAGATAGATAGATACGCTCAAAGTCGCCGAAGTTCGCTAAGAAATGCTTCGCATTTAAAAAAACTTCCCCATCTCCCGCTAAAGGGAACCATGTGTGGATGCGAAGCAGCGGGGAGATGGTTAGCTTGAGCGGGAGAAACGTCGCCGCTCCCGTTTCACGGCAGCGGCCCGGGCGTTCATCGCGGCGCTGCACAGGAGAGAGAATGAAGCGCGCGCGCTCCGTCTTTTCATACCGCTCAACTACCGTGGCGCCCCCCAGCCGAGCATGCAGCTGTCGCACCACCTGTCGTGCGCGCCGCTCCATAGAGCAGAGTATTCCTAGAGGAGAAAAAGGGGGGAACCGTAGGAGAGGAGAGAAAGGGGAAGGGACACGCAAGCGCTGTGGGGGGTGTGGGACGCGGGCGCCGCTCCATGGAGTAGAGGATTCCTAAAGGAGAGAACGGAAGCGACCGTAGTAGAGGAGACAGAGGGGGGAGGGGACGCGCATGCGCTGTGGGACGCGGGCGCCGCTCCGTAGAGTTGAAGATTCCTAGCTAGAGGAGAGTACGGGGGGAGGGGGGAACCGTAGGAGAGGAGAGAGAGAGGGAGGGGACGCACATGCGCTATGGGGGGCGTCGGACGCGGGAAGCAGGCGCCGCTCCGTAGAGTGGAGGACTCCTAGAGGAGAGAAAGGGAGGAGCGTAGGAGGGGAGAGAGAGGGGGGTGTGGGACGCGAGACGCGGGAAGGAGGGACGGACAAAACGCCCGCAAGAACATGAAACCAAGATCAAGGAATGGAGTCAACGTGGGTGACAGACACCACCGGCAGTGCGTACGTGTTATTCTTTGCTTGCACCCAGCACCTGCCTAGCCATTGCAAAGCAGCCACTCCGCTCTCGGCGATGACTCTGGTGACTGTGGTGGTGGTTGACGACCTTATTTTACTACAGTGTTCTGGTTCGCATAGTGAGTGCGTCCCTACTTATGAAAGTGACCGGACGCGGGACGTGGGAGGGAGGACAAAGCATAACATGCTTCGCATCTAAAAACCGACTGCTCGCGCTGCACAACCGTTCACTGGCCACCCCGTATATATAGGCACTGGATCTTGACCTGCAAGGTAGTGCCGGTGGGAGATTTCTCCTGTGCCTTGTTGAACAACAAAAATTCGCAGCGTGCGCGTTAACTACAAGCGGACTGCGGGACTCTGTGTCCAATCGGAGTCTTCTGTCTCTCATTGCCCATTAGCAGCGATTGGCATGTTTTAGTAGGACACACTGGTCCACCACAGCGTGCTTTGCGCCTCCCCAGGTTTCGCTCCTGCGCGTCGCCGCAATGAGCGCCAGCGTCAACGCCGCCGCCAGTGTAAGCGTTAGGGTCCGCTGCTTCGCATCTATACTCCGTTTCACGAGCTGTTGGCAGTGCAGCCAAAGGTAGAGTTCTCTCGTCCAATCAGGGCTGTGTGAGCACAGCAAATAGTCCCTCAACTATCGTAGCAATCCAGCATTATTTTGCACACTACAAACGCATATAGTGACAGTTTGGTTACGATTGATGTTTTAAAGCGTCTAATGTGTTTTAAGAATTCGTTAAATTAATAGAAAAAGCCCGCATGGACGCGCATGAGCGGAGGCCTGTTGTGAGGTGGTGATGCGCCGCCTTTCGGAAACATGGCGTCGCCCGAGTGGGTTGTGTCTCTGCAAGATATCCTCAAGCAGTGCCGCCAGTTAGCCATCCTTCGAATGTGCGCGGTTTTCCCAAGCTGGCGGAGCAAATAGCTTTAAACGATCTTGAAGGGCTTCGCGTCGAATGCGGGGACAGTGCCACTATGGATTTACTTGTCAAGAGGACCGCGAAACTCACCCAGGTGAGCGAGCGAACGCTCTATTGGTGGAAATCACAGAAGGAGAACGCAGGCACAGTCTCACTACCGAAGGAGCGTTCTTGTGGGAAAGTCTGTGACCGCAAGAAAGAAATTGGATGATTTTGACCTCAGCGTCTTGCGAAGAGTGGTGCATGGCTTCTTTGAGAAAGGTGAAATTCCAACTACCGCCAAGGTGGTGCAGCGTTTCAAAGAGGACGAGACGCTACCGGCCGTGTCCACGACGACGATGCAGAGGATGCTGAAAAAGCTTCGCCTTAAGTACAAGAAACGCTCTCGGAACGCTCTCCTCATAGAAGCGACGCACATTGTGCATAGTCGGCTACTTGCGCCAAATACCGGAGCTGCGACGCCAGGGCAGGCCAATTTTATTCGCCGACGAAACGTGGACGGCACTGTCTAGTCTGCGCACGGAGCCCGTCGATCAGGTTTGTCGACTGGACTTCGAAACCCCAGTGGCAAAGGAGGCCGACTAATTGCAACGCACTGCGGTAGCGAAAGTAATTTCGTCGAAGGCACAGCGGAAGTCTTCCGAGCTAAAAAAAGCTCAGGTGACTAAGACGAGAAAATGAAAGGGGATCACTATGAAAAGTGGTTCTCCCAGAAGCTGCTTCCACTACTACCACCTGGCAGCGTTATAGTCATGGATAACGCGCCATATCATTCTGTAAAGCAGGAAAAAGTTCCGCGCATGAGTAGCCCCAAAAAGGACATACAGGCGTGGCTTTCTGAAAAAAGGTGTGGCATGGAGCAGTGACATGGTGAAGGCAGAGCTCATCAAGCATGTCGAGAACGTACACGCAAGTGGAGACCGATACCGTGTGGACTGCATAGATGAGGCTGCTCCACATCTCGTTGTGCGCCTGCCTCCCTACCACTGCCAGCTGAACCCTATAGAACTTATAAGACGTTTGTTAAGACGTTTATCGGCGGGCAGTCGGCGACGATGCACGACAGTGACAGTCAAGGCGGGGACCGACTCTCAGCAAGAGCTGCTCTTTTTCTTCGGAGAGGGCGATCCACTAGAAGGCGCTGGAGAAGACGACCCACAAGTTCCAAAGCTTCGCTACAATTACCCCGGGTACGAAAAGGGAGCCTCCTGGCGACCTAACAGCTGTTTACTATGAGCGGGTCATGGTAGACCTTGAGGCGCTCCACGTTGACAATGTCGCGCCCTCGACGGCGCATGTCCGAAGATGGTTCGATGGGTTCGATCAGGTAGTTTACAGGGGAAGTGCGTTCGACGACACGGTAGGGGCCTTCGTATTTGGGCAGTAGTTTTGAAGAGAGGCCAGTTGCAGTGGTAGGGATCGAGAGCCATACGAGCGCACCAGGGAGGAACGTGGGCGCAGAAGTGCTGGTGTAAGCGCGAATGCTCTTCTGACGCTCTTGATCATGTGTAGTAAAGGTCGTTGCAAGCTCTCGACACTCTTCAGCAAGCCTGGATGTGTCAGAAATAGGCGCACACTCAGATGGATCCGGCTTGTATGGAAGTATCGTGTCGATGGTGTGCGACGAGTGCCTTCCATATAATAAGAAGAAAGGTGAAAAACCAGTAGTGCTCTGAGGGGCGGTATTATAGGCGTAGGTGACGAACGGCAGAATGGCATCCCAATTTGTGTGATCGGCGGTGACGTACATGGAGACCATGTCGCCGAGCGTACGGTTGAAGCGTTCGGTGAGGCCATTCGTCTGCGGGTGGTAAGCAACAGTTTTGCGGTGAACAACGTTGCACTCTTTGAGGATAGCTTAGACTACTTCGGACAGGAAAACACGGCCTCGATCACTGAGCAGTTCCTGGGGTGGACCGTGACGCAGCATGATTCGTTGGAGCAGGAAGGAGGCCACATCGCACGCCGTAGCCGCGGGGAAGGCGGCGGTTTCGGCGTATCGCGTGAGGTGGTCTACAGCGACGATGGCCCCGAGGTTACCAGCCGACACTAGCGGAAGTGGCCCATACAAATCTATACCAACGCGCCCCGACGGCTGGCCAGGGCAAGGCAGAGGTTGCAGACCTGCCGGCGACAGGTGCGTTGAAGTTTTGCGGCGCTGACAATCTATGCTGGAGCGAACGAATTTCTGCACGTAGCGGTACATTCCTCGCCAAAAGTACCGTTGGCGAATGCGGTGGTAAGTCTTCGATACCCCGGAGTGCGCACATTTCGGATCAGAGTGGAACGACTCGCATTGTCAGAGCGCAGACTGCGGGGTATGACTAGTAGCCACTGGCGGCCGTCACTGTTGTAATTGCGTCGGTGGAGGAGGTCGTCGCGAACGGCGAAATGGTGGGCTTGACGACGCAACGCGGGAGTGGATGGTGTTGCCGACAGATCAGTCAGAAAGTCTATCAGTGAGGCAATCCATTGTTCCTTGCGCTGTTCGGTAGCGGTAGTATGCAGGTCGATGGAAGAAACGGTAAGGTGACACGCTGAGCTGTGGGCATTGTCGTCAGGCAAGGGAGAGCACGACCGGGCGTCGGCTTCAGCATGCTGGCGTCCGTTGCGGTACAGCACGCGCATGTCGTAGTCTTGCAGGCGAAGTGCCCAACGGGCGAGATGGCCTGAGGGATCCTTCAATGACGACAACCAGCACAGTGAGTGATGGTCGGTGACGACATCAAATGGACGACCATACAAATAAGGTCGGAACTTCGTAAGGGGCCAGATGGTTGCCCGGCAGTCTTTCTCCGTGACGACGTAATTGGTCTCTTGTAAGCGTACGGCTTGCATACGCCACGACATATTCCGGGAACCCTGGTTTGCGCTGCGCAAGGACAGCGCCGAAGCCAACACCACTGGCGTCCGTATGTACCTCTGTAGGGGCCGTAGGGTCGTAGCGGGGCGTAGTATGGGAGGCGACGTCAAGAAACGACGGAGCGTTGCGAAAGCGTCGTCGCACTTTGACGACCACGAATGGAGAGGCCCGTTACTTCCGAGGAGCTTCGTCATCGGCGATATGATAGTCGCGAAGTTTCGAATGAATCGCCGAAAGTAGGAACACAGGCCTACGAAACTGCGCAGTTCCTTGACGGACGTCAGCTTAGGGAACTCGGTCACTGCCCGAAGCTTGGCTGGATCGGGGAGAATTCCGTCCTTGGACACGACGTAGCCGAGTATTGTCAGCTGCCGTGCTGCAAATCGGCACTTCTTTTGGTTCAGTTGCAGACCGGCGTCACTCAAGCGCGTCAAAACATTCCGCAGGCGTTGAAGATGCGTGGAGAAGTCCGGAGCGAAAACGATGACGTCGTCGAGATAGCACAGGCACGTGTGCCATTTCAGGTTGCGCAGAACGGTATCCATCATGCGCTCAAAGGTGGCGGGCGCATTGCACAGCCCAAACGGCATGACGTTGAATTCGTACGAGCCGCCGGGCGTGACAAAGGCGGTCTTCGGTCGAGCGTCTTCATCCATAGGTACTTGCCAGTACCCTGAGCGCAAATCGAGAGATGAAAAGAATTCTGCTCCTTGCAGGCTGTCAATCGCGTCGTCTATTCGCGGTAGTGGATACACGTCCTTACGAGTGGTCTTGTTGAGGCGTCGGTAGTTCACACAGAACTGCACAGAACCGTCCTTCTTCGCAACGAGAACGACAGGAGACGCCCAGGGGCTGTTAGAGGGTCGAATAACATCGCGTCGAGGCATGTCGTCGACTTGCTCGTTGATTACACGGCGTTCTGTGGGATATACGCGACATGGACGTTGCCGCAGTGGTGGTTGGGCACCTGTGTCGATGCGATGCGTCACGGCGGACGTGCGGCCGAGTGAAGGTTGAGCAACATCGAAAGAAGAGCGAAATTCTTCCGACAGACCCAGAAGCTGGGAACGCTGCACCGGCGTAAAGTTGTCGGGAATGGAGGAACCAAATACATCAGCGGATGATGAAGCAGATGTGCGTGTCGTAGGGTTCATCCATAACTTGTGCGTCTTCGATGGGTTCCACGCTGCCGAGACATTCCCCTCGCACTAACGTAACACTGTACGGGGATGAGTTCGTAACAAAAATAGAGGTGCTGCCGTGAGTGACTTGAACGGTCGCGAAAGGAACCAGCAAGCCTTTCTTCATGAAAACACGGTCAGATGGCGAGAGGAGTGCAACGGTGTCGGAAAGACTGGCGCAGTAGACCGACACCGCCGTTAACGAGTTTGCAGGCACTTCGGTGCCGTCTTTGACGAGTACCTTGCTTGCAGCCGATGGACTGTCGGCCGGCGTCTAATCAGCGAATGGTGAGAGCTCTATTTCAGCTGGTGCGCAATGAATCACGGCGTCGTGGCGTGAGAGAAAATCCCATCCTAGGATGACGTCGTGAGAGCATGCAGGACTTATGATCAATTCGACGGCGTACATCGCGTCCTGAATCATGAGGCGGGCTGTACACACCGCTGTAGGGTGAATGCTTTGGGCGCTGGCTGTTTTCCTGGTCGCGTGCGGGCGGACGTGGCCGCATCGGCGACAGTGAGCGACGTCGTGGAGACTGTGAACGGCGTGTAGATGGTGCGGGGCCGGACGTCGGTGACATAGGCGGCGGTTGGTCATAATAAGGGCTGCTCGATTCGCTGGGAAGGGTGGATGCGACCCGAGGCTGCTGCACGCGATTGCAATAGCGTGCGACATGACCGGCGCGCCGCAGGCAAAGCAGATGGGGCGGTTGTCGGAAGTGCGCCATCGGTTCGCGGGTCCCATCCATGTCGCAGAACGCGATGGACGAGGCGGCTGCTGATATGACTGCATGGTGGGCGGCAGTCGGGGCGCGTCGACGACGTCGGCGTATGTATGCGGCACAGTTGCGTCGAAGCCTGGGGTCTGGCGACGGCTTTAGTCTAAGTAAGCGGGCCAGCCACAGGATTCGGGGGGGGGGGGTGGCCTGGCTACAACTTGTGCGTAGCTTAGTGGCGCAGGTACTGGAGGCGGCTGGTGGTATTCAGGCATGACCTCCGCGATTTCCTGCTGAATCGCTCAGCGGAGGGGAGGCAGAAGTGTAGTTGACGGCTGTTCGACATGTTGCGGTGGAGCGAAAGCCAGAAAAGAGACCTGGCGGGCGATTTCCACACGCATGAACGACTTGATTTCGGCGAGCAAGGTGGTGTGGTCAGAAACGGCCGACAAACCCGCGAGGTCAACGTCACGCGACGGCGGTCGACGGGTCATCAAGCGCTGCCGGCGCAGCTCCTCGTAACTTTGGCACAGCGTAAGGACCTCTGCCACAGTGCGAGGGTTCTTGGCCAGGAGCATGGTGAATGAAGGTATCGTCGGCGATGCCTTTGAGAACATGCGTGATTCTGTCCGACTCCGACATGCTCGCGTCCACTTTCCTGCACAAGTCGAGGATGTCCTCGATGTAGCTGGTGAAGGACTCGCTGGACTGATGTGCTCGTTCACGCAAACGCTGTTCAGCTTGTAGCTTAGGAACGGCAGGACGGCCGAACACGTCGACGACGGTGGTCTTAAAAGCGGACGAAGTCGGGAAATCGGATGCGTGGTTGTTGTACCACATGCCGGCCACACCCGCGAGGTAAAAAACCAGATTGCTGAGTTTGCCTGTCTCGTCCCATTTATTGGGGACGCTCACACGTTCGTAAATGGCGAGCCAGTCCTCGACGTCAGTGCCATCCGCGCCGGTGAAGACAGGAGGGTCGCGGATGCGGGGGACACCGGGACATGGCGTCGGCGCAGAAGGAAGCGTTTGCTTAGCGGCGTCTTGGGGCATGGTAGATGGCACGGTACGGGATCGAAGCTCCAAGGGCATCGAATGCGGACCGAAGTTGTTTTAAGGGCACAGCACTCTCCACCAAATTGTTAAGACGTTTATTGGCGGGCACTCGGCGACGACGCACGACTGCGACAGTCAAGGCCGGGACCGACTCTCAGCACGAGCTGCTCTTTTTCTTCGAAGAGGGTGACCCACTAGAAGGCGCTGGAGAGGACGACCCACCAGTTCCAAACTTCGCTACATGTTTAAGATTCAAGACGTTGATACTCTGCTATGGCAAGGAATCAAGCAAGTGGCCGCTGAGAAGTGGAAAAGATATGTGGAGCATGTTATCGTTCAAGAAAATGTGATGAGAAAGCTGGACCACTGCATCGATTATGTTGTTGACAGTAATCCAGCAGTGGTAATCAGCCTGGAGGACGAAACAATGAGTAGTTGAGATTCATGTTATGGGGACCATGACATTTGAACTCTTCAACGGGCTCACGTCAATCATTACATGTATGCGCACAGGTCGGGATCATTGAGTAGCATCGCAGCGTGAGTAGCCAGAATGAAAACACACAGCTCTCTACCATTATGTTTCAAAATAAACCTTCGCGTTAATTGAGTCAGTGACTGAAGTGCATATTCTTATATACGTTGCATAAACAATTAAAAAAAACTCGGACGTGAAAAGAACTCAAAGGAACTGGTGGCTACCCAGGTAGCACACATGGTCTAGAAAACGTTTTTTTAGGGATAAATGGGATAAAACGGATTCTAAACCATTTTCGACGTTTTAAAAACGTCACAGAAAAGCCGTTTTATATCTTTTTTTGGTAACTTGTTGTAAAGAAATATTTCAAGACGTTTGTCTGATTCTAAACCATTTTCAACGTTTTAAAAACGTCACGCAAAAGCCGTTTTATATCTGTTTTTGGTAACGTCTTGTAAAGAGATATTTCAAGACGTTTGACTGATTCTAAACCATTCTCGACATTTTAAAAACGTCACAAAAAATCCGTATTATATCTGTTCGTCGTCACGGCTGCAACGTCTTGTAAAGAGATATTTCAACACGTTTAAAAACGTCACGGAAAAGCCGTATTATATCTGTTTTTGATTACGGCTGCAACGACTTGCACAGAGGTATTTCAAGACGGTTGTCTGATTCTAAACCATTTTCGACGTTTTAAAAACGTCACAGAAAAGACGTTTAGAAAACGCACTTTATAAGACGTTTTCTCGCCGAGCAGCAGAGCGCGCGCCATTTGGTCGCTGCATGCACGGGCATGTCAACCACCGAGAACTGAAATTTGAACTCGAGCCTGCGCAAGCCATTTCTCATTGGGCTAAAGAAAGTAATGCGCAAAAGGATAAAGGGGAGTGGTGTCGACATTGCATCAACATTTATGAAGGCTTCAAAGTTCATTAACCAGTAAACTTTAAGTTATTTACTCAGCGACAGCGGTCTAACTTCCTCGCGAAAGTCTGAGCACAGACTGTATCCATCCACGCGACTATTGCTTCTGCAATGTCAGTTAAGTTCGTCGATTTCGCGTGTGCTCTCGCGCTCGCCGGTCGAGCCCTTTGTTGCTTTGTTTCGTGCTTGTGTCGTGATTCATGGATGTTATGAACGCAGCTGTGAGGAAACTATACTTCGCTGCGTGTGAAACTTGTGGACCCGAATTCAAGTATGTCTCTGTGCAGCGACTGATCGTGACGGTTAGGCTTAGTCCCGTAAGATTCCCGGCGGAAGAATGCACTCATCAGCTTGCGCGCGGGACGCCATCGCACCTTCATTTCTTCCATGCTCGATAGACGGATGTGGTTAGGTGATGTGCGATTAGTTTTCTTTGGATTTGCGGATTCTCTAAACCACGGACTTCTGTTGTTTTTGAAGGTAGGTTGATTTTTATTTAGAATAGAAAATTGAGCGAGTTGGTATTGATTCATAAATGTCGAAAGAAGCGAACACAGAATGTGGTATAAAACACATGTCCAAGTTTGTTGATTGTGACGTAGGAATCGTGTATCAGATACCATTGTCGTGCGGTAGTTCTTACATTGGACAGAGTGGAAGGTGCCTGAATGTTCGTTTGGGTGAACACAAGCGTTCATTAACACAAGATACGCATTACCATTTAGCAGACCATTGTCGGGAGTGCGGGTGTACCCCACACTTTACTGATACCAAGGTTCTGTCCAGGCATAAAAAGCAGCTTGCCCGAGAAATCACAGAGGCCTTCCACATTAGAAGAAGCTATGAAAGATGCGTTAGCCAGCCATCGATAAAGCTTTGGGATAGGGAATACGAGTTTTTGGTCAGCACATGCGGCAACGCGACAAAAAACTCCTGTGCGCATGTTATGTTGTGGGGTGGCAGCCAGGGATGTTCTTTTTGTTTTTCGGTTGGAGCGCAAATCATGTGACTCGATGATTCCTTTTTGTTTACCTTTTTCGTGTTTTTCGGAATAAAAATTCAGTTGTGAGTCAGCGCATGTCTCGTGCACTTCTTCCGTCCGTCGTCTTTTTTGTGAGCGCTGCACAATCCTAACCATCATTTTTATTTCATTTGACCACATTATATGGGAACCATGACAAATTAAAAAGCGCGTTGCCAATATTGCATCACTGGTTGCATGGGCGACGTGTTTCATTAATTACCTGTGCACGGAATTTGTTCAGCATATGCGATAAAAGCTGTCCTAACGTAAATTCAGGCCATGGTTTCCGTTCACGTTCGAACGAACAGGAGCGGAAACTGTATCTATATATGTTAGCCTAACTTCAGTAAAATGACTATGTTTTCTCTTGGCCGTTTGATGAGGTAGTTTCAGAATATAGATTAGGTTAAGTGTAATAGGCAGTTTCAGAATAGGGTACGCAAAGATAGCGTTGGTTGGGCACGTATGCTACTTGCGCCACTTAACCTGAGTGCGCAAGATGATGGCGTACGACGCGTGCGCAGTAGCCACAATAGGGTACGCAAAGATAGCGGGATTGTTGTGTACGTAGCGTATAACGCATGCGCAGTGGCAACGAACGCTAACGAAATGCTTTGTGCACCGAATTCTAAAACTGCATAGAACTTACGCCATGTGCCATCCGCTTTATTGTGTCACAGAAGTTTGTGGATAAGAGAATATTTTCAGCGACAGCGTACTAGTTCATGGTTTCTTCCCCAGTACTACCTTTGCGTAACGACAGCCTGGGCGCGCTTTTCTGTTAGTTGCGAATCTCTAAGGGCATGATCAGAGTCAAAGACGGGTTTCACGGGGAGGAGTTAACCATTTTTTCTCAATGCTCTGATATCTCAGTGCTGCCTTCACTATCTCGATGCGCTTTCGGACTTGTGATTTATATGTTTTCCCTTCAGTGTTAACCTCCTCCTTCCTCTGATAAGCTGGCACTTCTTGGCAGAACCAAAAGATATATCATGCCCACTCTCTCTCGCCGGACGGTGTTATCGAGTTTTCAACTTTTCACACTGTCCTATTTTAGGAATTATAGCATATAATGAAATTATCTTTTCTCCTATTTATTGCAGGTGGCACTCGCACTAGATGTTTAGAAACAAAGGCTACACCAACTAAATAATGACTTTCTTCTTTTTGAGGGGTGACCGGCAGGTTTTCGTATGAATAAAAATGGATGTTGAGAGCAAATTGGTTTTGTTGTGCTCCTTGTTGTATGGTGCTGTAATTGACAGCGTTCATATTTTCTGCTAGCCATGGTACATTTCAGGTTAACTAGTGTGCTCTTTAAGGATGTAAGACAATAATTCCTGTTTTAAGTTTTGGTCGCTGCATGCCGAAGTCTGAAACCGTTACTTATTTAATGGACGCAGCTTGAAACATGAATGCTGCATCCACAAATATTTTATAACTAACGTCTAAGATGACACCTCGTGTTTAGAACGTTTAGTCTTACTTCTGTAATGATGCCAGGGTTCTTCGTCAACACTTTTTGAGCCAGACAACTTCCAACAGAGTCGTGTTGTAAGAAAGTTCCTAAAAGTTACATTTCGTGAACAATACACCTTCAGCAACAGTGATTTTGCAAGCCCTTTACGTTCTTTTTTTAATACGTATTCTTGGCTGGATGGGCCAAATATTATTTTGCGGTTTTGTTTTCTTATTAGTGTTTTCAACACATTTGAGTCGATTTCCACTTGCTATGGTCTTAAGGAGCTCTACTGAACGATTGTTTTCGAATGAAAAGAGACATACACCAGGTGCTTGATGCATGCCTCCTTTCCTGCTTACAATGCTGTGTTGTCTGTGGCTCGGTGTAGCGTCTTTAACTCATTCAGCTATCGGACTTGTGTGGCAGATTCATCAATGTGCGATAACAGCAACTGTGTAGAGACTGTGTAGAGCGTTGAGGAAACTTTCAACATGGCGGCTGTCTTCGTCAGGGCCCTGACGGAAGCTAGACCACTTGCCGAATCGTCGGCTTCAGCGACATCACCTTTCCGACGATTCCCCTCCATCCTAGTGTTTTATTCAGTAGAGCTAATTGATACAACGCTTACATATTGCAGAATGGCTGTACCAGGTCCTAAGTTTTCTCATATTGCATTGTTAGTTGTTTGACAACAATTTTGCTAATGATGAATCGTGCAACAAAAAGTTGTCTTCTTGAAGGTTGGATACCATATAGCTGCAGCTTATCTACTGTGATATT
The DNA here is from genome assembly GCA_030522465.1 of Rhipicephalus appendiculatus. Classification (NCBI taxonomy): domain Eukaryota; kingdom Metazoa; phylum Arthropoda; class Arachnida; order Ixodida; family Ixodidae; genus Rhipicephalus; species Rhipicephalus appendiculatus. Next base: position 1,677,256 of record JALIZH010032957.1, read on the forward strand.
TTGTGTTCTTTTGCCGCTTCTGTATGATATCTAGTCGCATGCTGTATCTGATTTTGTGGTTTTTACGTTTCTATTGTGTACAGGAATCATTGCTGTTTTACGTAATGAATATACGACATCACCACTTTTGTCTGTGAATCTACTGAACTCACTCTTCTAATAGTAATTACAGAATCAAGTAACTGTAATTACTTTAACAGAGAGGGCTTGCTATAAACGCGCACTAAATCCACGTACAAAAACAAAACAGCAAAAAGAAAAGAGCTTTTGCATGACGTTTTAAAAACGTCTAGAAAACGTCTTTTCAAAGACAATGCGACGGGACAGGAATGGGATAGTTTAAGACCTTTTAAAAACGTTTTCTCTCAGAGTGGGATTTTTTGTGACGTTTTAAAACGTTTTCTAGCAGAATGGGATTTTTCGTGACGTGTTTAAAACGTTTTCTAGCAGAATGGGATTTTTCGTGATGTTTTTAAAACGTTTTCTAGCAGTATGCGATTTCTCATGACGTTTTTAGGAACGTTTTCTAGATGGTCTTAAAAACGGATTCTAGCCAGACATCAGACGAGATATAAAACGTTTTCTAGACCTCTGGCTTCTTTTCCGTGACGTTTTCTAAACGTTTATATGGTCTCGGATAAACATTTAGAAAACGTCAATTGTCCGTTTTGTGCTACCTGGGTATAAATATAAATAGAAAAATTCGAGCCAGTTTCTTTAGAACGGTGGGCGTCCCGTCCGAAAATAAACAAAAGAGAGAGAATAAAACATTTATTTGGTGTCCTTCGCGAGAAGTTCGGTGAGTGGGATCCTTAGTCCGGGATCCCATTGGCGCGGGCCGCTGTCCTCGCACGTTTCACGGGGGCCTCTTGGGTCTTCGGATCCGAGCTGGACAGAGCTGCCTCCCACCCTATAACGTTGTCTTGTGTCCTGGGTTGCAAACAGATCAAAATGGTGCCAAGCGCCACCTGCTACAAAAATAAAAAGGTAATTAATATAGTACCACTAATTCCACACAGACGGAGCCACCTGTTCATTTCACGGAAGCGAGGTGCGCGTAGGAATACAATTATCTAGTGCGCTCTGTCATGATTGGCTGAGGGCGCCCGTAGCTTCCACAACGCTGCCAACAGACTGTGGAACGGATACACATGGTTCCCTTTACCGGGAGATGGTGTAATTTTTTGCTTTTTTTGCTCATGCGTTCAGAGACGCCCGGTTGTGCTGCCGGCGGCGCGTTCGCCGGCAGTGCAGCTAAAATCTACTCTCTGCCGGCAGCGCCGGCAGAGAGTAGATGGGCAGAGAAGCTGTTTATTGACACACACTGGAGAAAAAGAACTATGAGGCTCATTAGTAAATATACGGCTGACAGTGTAAGTGGTATGGCAACAAATTGCGTTAAATGAAAAATCAGAGAGGCGGAGAGGATTTCCTGGATGGCCGCGATGGAGAAAAAACCGGCTCTGAGTAACTGCCAAAAGGGCAGAAATGAAATAAGGAGCGAGGCATTTTATGGTAATTGTCCGCCTCGGTGCTCGGCTGCTCACCCGAAGGTCGCGGGTTCGATCCCGGCCGCGGCTGTCGCATTTCGATGGAGGCGAAATGGTAGAGGCCCGTGTACTGTGTGATGGCAGTGTACATTAAAGAACTCCAGATAGCCGAAATTGCCGGAGCCCCTACAGCGTGCCTCATAATAATAGCGTTGTTTTGGTACGTAAAGCCCTAAATATTCTTACAATTAATTCTAATTTATTAAATATATTATTCCTGACCGAGGTCAAATGACGATTTAGGTAGTCTTTCTTGTTTCGTTGCGCACTTCGATGAACGGAGCCCGTGATTGGCAGATCTGTAGCGGCAGTACAAGTACCTGATCATGTGTTACGCGCCAATTTGTGTGCACCGTGAGCCAACGTTTTTAGAACAATTCAGTTTCGCAGCTCCGCTCGCGAGCCGACACACGCGGCCGACGCGTGAACTTGCGGCGCTGCTGTTCCATTTTGCTTCGCTTGCCATGGCTATACCATGGCCACCGGGATCGGCTACGGCAACGCAGAGTTGCTCCCAATGGCACGTTGCCGAAGCTCATCGCGGAGGCGACGCACCTGCCGCCGCGAGCTAGGACGCGCGCGGAGTAGGCGTTTGCGACGCGTTGCGCGCTGTTGCGCGTTTCTCACGACGCGCGAGGCATGATGCAAGATGGACCTGCAGCCCCGCTAGTTCTTGCGTCGGCCGTCGCGTCCACTTCGGAGAGCAAGCGTCTATGGGGAGCTGCGAAACTGACCTGGTTCTAGAGACGTTGCCGCGAGCCAACACCTTCTTGAACCATTACTTTGTGCTTTGAGCCATGTATATGTTAGGCAACACCACGTTTGTTCGCTGTAGCGAATCTCGGACGCGGCGGCGGCGTATTGGTGGACGCAAAATACTAAAAGCTCGTGGGCTCAGATTTAGGCGCAGGTTAAACAATCCCACTTGGTCGACTTATCTGGGGGCCTCCACTACGGCATCTCTCACAATCATGTTGTAGGCTTATGCCACAGGAACGAAGGAAAGACACGCCTGAACCGTAATCGACGCCAGCAAGGAACGTGAGCCGTGGCTTCACGTGCCACAGCGTAGCGCCTTCTTTATTTTGTTCTATCGCCATCGCGCGCTCTCCGGTTTGCGCGCCGCCCGAACGAGGGCGCTACAGGGCCCCCCGTGTAGACTGGAAGTCGGAATGTGACATGCCGTTTGCGGTTGTCCAACGGAAGGTCAGGCGTAGATGAGAGGCTTTCTATGGCGGTCTCCAGGTACGCCGGCTTCAGTCGGTCCAAGCCGACTGTCTCTTCGCGGCCGTTCTGAAGAAGAGTGGCAGTTTTGGGGGTGCGGTTAAGGACGCGGAATGGTCCGTCGTATGCTGGTGTCAAAGGTGGTCTGACCGCGTCGTGGCACACGAAAACATGTGTTGCACTGGGCAGATCAGGATGGAAAAATATTGTCTTGTGTTCGGAAGGTCTGGGTGGAGTGGGCCAGAGGTCTTGAACGCAGTCGAGTAGGCGTTGTAGAAATTGTTGTGGCTGGTCTGGTAGCTTCGTTGACGTGAAGAAGTCTCCCGGGAGCCGTTGAGAAGTGCCATACACCAGCTCTGCTGTTGAGCACTGTAGGTCTGCCCGGATGACAGCTCGTAAACCTAAGAGCACCAGTGGCAAGGCATCAACCCAGGTGGCTCTATTGAGGCGGGTAGTCAAGGCGGTCTTCAGCTGTCGGTGAAGGCGTTCCGTTGGCGCAGGGATGATACGCCGTGGTACGGCAATGTCTGGCTCCGAGGATGCCAGTAAGGCAAGTAAACAGCGAGGACTCAAACTGACGTCCACAGTCTGTTGTCACGGTGCCAGGACAGCCGAAACGGGATACCCACGTAGAAATGAAAGCGCGGGCAACTGTCTCGGCGGTGATATTTTGAATTGGAACAGCCTCTGGCCAGCGTGTGAAACGATCGACCATGGTCAGTATATAACGGTACCCCTGAGACACTGGTAGAGGGCCTACAATGTCTAGATGAACATGGTAGAAACGACGGCCGGGTGGAATGAAAGGTTGGGGAGGCGTCTTAGTATGACGGGAGACTTTTGTCATCTGGCAGGGCAGGCACATGGGCGTCCCAGCGCGCACATCACCGTTGATTCCGGGTCAGGCATAGCGCTGGGTGAGAATACGCTGAGTAGCCCGAATGCCGGGGTGACAGATGTCGTGTAAGGAGTGGAAAACGGTGCGTCGCAATGAAGCGGGAACGAAAGGGTGGGGAAGGTCAGCTGAGACATCGCGCCACAAGGGCTCAGATGATAATGGTTGAGGCACCAGGCGTAGTCGGAGAGAACGGTGGTTCTCCCGAAAAGCGGCAAGCTCTATCATCCTGCTATGAGGAGGAGAATGAGGCCCAGTCGATGGTTGGAGATGGAGAGTCAACGGCGGCTATACGAGAAAGGGCATCTGCGGTGATGTTGTCAGCTCCTTTTACGTGGCGGATATCAGTCGTGAACTCCGATATATAAGCAAGATGGCGGAGTTCACGGGGCACGTACTTGGATGAGTTAGTGCGGAAAACAAACGCCCGTGGGTTATGGTCAGTCAGCACGTAAAACGAGCATCCTTCCAGAAAATGCCGAAATTGCTGTATTGCAGCGTAGATGGCTAGTAATTCCCGGCCGAAGACCCTCTAGCGGGTCTCAGCAGGAAGTATCTTCCGAGAGTAAAACGACAAGGTCTCCACTCGGAGTTAATGCACTGCTGTAAGACGGCTCCGACGGCCACGCTGGATGCTTCCACCATCAACCGAGTAGGGACGTTGCTGCGCGGATGAATAAGAAGCACGTCGTTAGCGACAGCTTGCTTGGCAGCGGTAAAGGCGGCCTGGGCCCATGACGACCAAGGAATGGAACAGTGCGGCACAGTGTGGTATGAAGCGCCTGGAAAAATTCACAAGCCCCAGGAATTGGCGTAATTGGCACAGTGTTGTAGGCTGAGGATAATCCTGGATTGTTTTAACGTGAGACCGCAGAGGGCGTATTCCTTTGGATGATATGTGATGGCCGAAGAACTCGAGCTCAGATGCGCCGAAAATACACTTCAAGGCGTTCACAACGAGGCCGTACTGCTGTAGCCGTTGCAACAGAGCGCGAAGATGGTGCTCATGATCGTCAGGCGTGGGGCTGGCGATGAGGACATCGTCAAGGTACGCAAATACAGTAGGGAGACCCCGTGTGACCTCAGAAATGAACCGCTGGAAGGTTTGAGCCGAATTGCGGAGTCCAAAAGGCATTCGCACGTATTCAACAACCCAAAGGGCGTCGTGATGTCGGTCTTAGGTATGTCGGCGGGCTCGACAGGAATCTGGTGGTACGCCTTAACAAGGTCCACTTTGCTGAAAATGGTGCAGCCGTCTAGGCGCGATGTAAAATCCTGGATGTGAGGTAGGGGATAGCTGTCGTGGACCGTCTTGGCGTTCAACATTCGATAGTCCCCAAAAGGACGCCAGTCACCAGGATCACGCTTTGGCACCAAATGCAGCGGGGAAGCCCAAGCGCTTGACGACGGGCGTATAATGCCGATCTGCAGCATGTGGTCAAACTTCCGTTTAGCAATAGCTAGTCTGTCCCCAAACAGGCGGCGTGGTCGAGCGGCTGCCGGTGGACCACGGGTGAAGATGTGGTGTGTCACCGTATGTTTAGGCGGCTGAGTGAGGTTGCACGGTTTTGTTAACTCCAGGAAACTCGCCAAGATTTTTTCGAACGATGAGGAAGATATCAGCATGCGGATGACCATTAGAGCGACGTCGCACAGGACTCCCAAGATGGAGAGACGAGTCTGACCATCTATGAGGCGGCGCCGCCGCACGCTGACGTCCAAATCGAAGTATGAGAGAAAGTCCGAGCCGATGATCGGTTGAACCACGTCTGCGATGACGAAAACCCACCGGAAGATGCGGCGAAGGCCGAAGTCGAGGGCGAGAGATCGGAGTCCATACGTCGCTATAGACGAGGCGTAGGAAGCACGAAGCGACTGCCCCTGTGACTTCGAACGATCAGCCTTAGTCGGGGGCACAACGCTCATTTCCGCACCCGCACCTATAAGGAACCTGGCACCCGATAGCTGGTCTGTGACCATGAAAAGGCGGCTGAAACGAGAAGTGAGATCACACGCCGCCGTCAGTGATCCGGGCAGGCGTTTCCGGGCCACGAACATGGAGATGAACACTTCGTGGCTCGGTGTCGAAAACGCCGGTGGTACCAGCAGACGTGGAGGGCTGGGACTCCGAGTATCTCGTGTGCGTGGAAGAGCTCGATGACCGGAACGAGGCGAACGAGTCTCCTGCAGGGGGGCGCCGGAGAGCGGCAATGGAGGCGGCGAGTTCGTCGATGCGGGCCTCAAGGCGCGAAATCGCTGTGTCTGCTGGTGGTAAGACCGCGTTGACAGATGGGGAGGTCGTTTCATGAACCTGATCGGCGAGCTCCGACCGGCGGTCGAGGTTGACGTCGCCGGCTGCCGCGAGGACGAGGCGGATTGGCTGAGAAAGGCGTTGGAGGAAGAGCTCGCGAAGCAACGCTGAGTGAGCAGAGACGTCGTGTTCCCCAAGAAGCTGTCGCATTCGGCGCAGTAGTTGGGAGGGGCGCCTGTCGCCAAGGCCCCCCCCTCTGCAAGGAGCTGCTGTAGGCGGACGCGTTCCGAAGGCATGAATCGCTCCAGCACCTTAGTTTTAAGGTGCTGATATGGCGTAGTGTCTGAGGAGTTGGAGAGGACGTCAGAGAGCTCGCTAGCAACATCAGGAGGAAGGACTGAGGCTATGTGGTAGTAGCGTGTCGTTTCCCGAGGCAATGCGGTACAGGGATAATTGCGCCTCGACCTGGTGAAACCAAACTTGCAGCTTCTGTGGCCAGAAAGATGGGCGACGCAGTTGCACAGTCGAGACGTCCTGCAGACGTGAGGCTTGTTCAGTTGAGGTTGCATTCCAGTCAGTCATTGTCTTCGTCCTAGGTCACCACTTGTAGGCTTATGCCACAGGAGCGAAGGAAAGACACGCCTGAACCATAATCGATGCCAGCAAGGAACGTAAGCCCTGGCTTCACGTGCCACAGCCTAGCGCCTTCTTTGTTTTCTTCTCTCGCCGTGGCGCGCTCTCCGGTTTGCGCGCCGCCCGAACGAGGGCACTATAATATCATGTCTTTCAGACAAAAAAACCCCAACAGAGAAACGTGAGCTCTGCGTCCGGCGCCGCTCATCAGAACAAAAAAAATGTCTTCGGCGAATAGCAGCGCGACTAAACATCAGAGAATTTTCGAACCATGCCCACGTGCCCATACGTGAGCTAGTAACGTTGCGCGAGTCCTCATGCGTAAAGTTCATGCCAGTATTCACCGAGGTTCTACACTAAAGATTTTGCCATCACGTTCCGCTTCACCAGGGCGTCATATCTCTCACAAGGCTCTCATATCGCACATGCAACACAGAACACCTCAACATAACTGAAAGACAGCAGGGACCTTCTGTTCTTTTGTGAAGCACGTCTCATGTTCGTTCTAGCTGCACTGTTGGCATGAGTGGAACCACTACAGCTCGTTTCACAACGCCGGCGTCATAAGCGTGCGCAGAGTTCCCCTTGAAGGGGGCGAAGCTTCGTCGCAGCGCCCCCCTTCCTATCAAGTCAATGTATGGGGCAGACTTTGCGCCCCTTCCCTCTTATGTGACTAGGGGGGGGGGATGCCCCCCCCTTCGTGCGCACGCCTATGGCCGGGAGAGCCTATTTGCACCTCAACAACTCGGGGTCACGTGACCCCAAGTTGTAACGTCACATATATGACGTCATTGTTAAAGCGATCGGCTTCAATTGCTAATATTAATGTGACTACGCCTTGCCAAACGACTTCGAGGTTTACAAGTGTGGAAGCTTGGGCTAGTTCGGTTTGTAATTACACTGGCAAGTTTTTGTAGCACACGAACATAGGAAAAACGCACAGAGTAGACAGAAAGAGCGCTCTTTCTGTCAACTCTGTCTTTTTTTCCTATGTTCGCGCCCTGCAAAAACTCGCCAGTATGACTTTGAGGTCACGTGACAAAAAAAAAGGGGGGGGGGGGATTGCGAGGAAGGCATGTTTTGTTGCCATCATGGTTCGCATGCAAGAGTTCAAGTTATCTTACATTCTTGCGATCGTCATGCATGCTTCCGCGCTGCGTGCCCTGGCGGATTAAAGAGCCCGGCGAAGGAAGCCCGCGTAATCGAAGTCCTCCACTGTACCGCTCATGGACTTGTCATGTGTCGTTGCGTAATAAAAGAGTAACGAGTGCTGTCGAGGGGAGTGTCAAGTCTGTTGTGTGTAGGAAAAATGCAAGGTCTTTGACCAGACCACCACATCTTACAATCATTAAACGAATGGTTTAAGAGAAATATTTAATCGAACATCAAGTGATATGCTGACAATGTACGTACACTTCCGATTAATAAGACTCGGACCATGTCATTATCTTCGTGACGTATGCCCAACACACTGCTACGCAGACAGCGACTGGACTCTCTCCTTTCTTGTACCTATAAGGACTCAAGCCCTCCTGCACGTTATACGCAATACCTCCTTGCCACGCTTATGTACGTGAGTCGAGGGCAGTTTCCCAATCTGCTAAGCGCTGAAGAGGGTCGTCAGAGAGCCCGATCTCACACCACTGCTGGTTAGCAGCGTCAAGTTCACCATCGATACGTCTCGAAGCCTTTTAGCGTCATATACCCGTGACTGACTCGTATGGTTCTGGACTACTTGAGCTAGCCCCGGTCGGTCAACGAAAATTCTTTCGAAGTACCGTGGCCTGTACCGTATGGTCTAGCAAGCCTCGTACTTGATCTACGCCGTCAAGCTGCTTGAGCTTTATTCGAATCTAGAAATCAACAATGTCGAGCCATGAGATTGCGCATATGGCCCTGCTAAAGCCTTCCTATCACCGTGCCGTGGTGTTTTGACCGTAATTCACCGGGATGGCTCTTTTAGATGTGAAGCATCTTATGGCGAAGCTTAATCCGGTGGTGGTGGTTGTGGTGGTGGTGGTGTGCCGGCGTGACCACCCTTACTGCGCATGCGCAAACCTTTCAAAAAAAATAAATAAAAAACCTCCTCTCCCCCCCCTCTATCTCTCCTCTAGGCGTCCCTCCCCGCGGCAACCACACCCTCACTGCGCATGCGCCTGCCCTCCTCTCTCCCCTCTTACACCCCCCCCTCTCTCCTCTAGGCATCCCTGCCCGCGGCGTCTACACTCCCACTGCGCATGCGCGTCCCCCCCTCTCTCTCCTCTCCTACACTCCCCCCCTCTCTCCTCTACGCATCCCTGCCCACGGCGTTCACACTCCCCACTGCGCATGCGTGTCACCCCCCTTTCTCTCCTCTCCTACGCTCCCCCCTCTCTCGCCTCGCGAAGCCGACGCAGGCAGCGTCTGCTAGCGAGTTTCTTGGTTGAAAAAACCGACTGCTCGCGCTGCACAACCGTTCACTGGCCATCCCGTATATATCGCAATGGATCTTGACCTCCAAGGTGGTGCTGGTGGGAGATTTCTCCTGTGCGTTGTTGAACAATAAAAATTCGCAGCGTGCGCGTTAACTAAAAGCGGACTGCGGGTCTTTGTGTCCAGTCGGAGTCTTCTGTCTCTCATTGCCCATTAGCAGCGATTGGCATGTTCCAGTAGGAAACACCGCTCCATCACTGCGTGCTTTGCGCCTCCCCAGTTTTCTGTCCTGCGCAACGCTGCGATGAGCACCAGCGTCAACGCCACCGCCAATGTAAGCGTTAGCGCCCTCTGCTTCACATCTACACATGGTTCCCTTTAGCGGGAGATGGTGTAATTTTTTCGGAAGGGAAGTAAATAGGGAGTTTTAGAATATAGCGTACGCAAAAGCTTTGCGGTCCTTGCGGTTTCCCGTTGTTTCCGTCACTTAATGGGGGGCCCACAAGTGGTTAGCATACGACGCACGCGCAGTGGCGACCCACGCTAACGCCAAGCTTTAGGTATGTTATTCTAAAACCCCCCTATTAGGGGCTTTTAGCTTTGACGTATATACATTTGAACGTTACCGTGTCACCGGCATACCGGATTGCGTTTACCGTGTTACTGGAACGCATGTTGATCAAAGTTTTACGTAAACGTTTACTTACCCAGGCAGCACACAACGTCGGGCCGATATTGGTTTTAAGGCGGCTGTGGGCGGCCCAACCACGAACCGTCGTTGCCGGCATGGAGCCAATATGGGCGGAGCCGTTGACTTTCGCCGGCAATATTGGGCCGATTTTGCCGTCCTTCAGCCGATATTGGGCTTTCATCGGCAACATTGGGCCGAGTTTGCCGGCCTCCCGCCGTACTTCCGCCTATATGGGCTTAGCCGATGGCTTTCACTGGCAACATTGGGCCGAGTTTGCCGGCTTCCCCCCGTACTTCCGCCGATATCGGCTTAGCCGATGGCTCTCACCGGCAACATTGGGCCGAGTTTGCCAGCGTCCCGCCGTTCTTCCGGCGATATCGGCTTAGCCGATGGCTTTCACCGGCAACATTGGGCCGAGTTTGCCGGCGTTCCGCCGTACTTCCACCGATATCGCCGTAGCCGATGGCTTTCACCGGCAACATTGGGCCGTGTTTGCCGGCGTCCCACCGTGCTTTCCGGCGATATCGGCTTAGCCGATGGCTTTCCCCGGCAACGTTGGGCCGAGTTTGCCGCCGTTCCGCCACACTTCCGCCGATATCGCCGTAGCCGATAGCTTTCCCCGGCAACATTGCGCCGAGTTTGCCGTCATTCTGCCTTGTATCAGCTGGTTCAACTGATATCGGCAGCTGAAGGCTTTCACAGGCAGAATTGGGCCTTTTTACCCGTGTTGTTGCCGCTCTTAAAGCAATGCTGGCTGAGTAAATTGTTGGTTAGCTTTCATCGGCGAAGCTGGAATACCTTCTTGTCTTCCTTCAGACAGTTATATATTGCCCTGTTGAGAACGTCCTCCTGCGTCGTGGCGCTACAGAAGTCGCCGTCACCGACACAGGAACGAATTTTACGGCGGAAATAACGCAAACCATCTTGACATACAAGTCACCGACGGACAACCGCAACTATCACCCGCAGACGAATGGCCACACCGAGCGGCTAAATAAAACCGTCGCTGACATGCTGGCAATTTACTGTACGTCGACGTCGAACACAAGCTTGTAATGTCATAGAGCATTATGCGCTTGAATATTACTCGCCTAAGCTGCAGAAAGCTGCTACATGGATTGGTGTACTAGCAAAAATAAGAAAGTGCATGCATGCATTGTATCGTGCTTATGCCGCATCTACTACTCGGGGCGAGAAGTAATTCACCGAGTAAATAGCTTGCATCCTCTTGTTAGTTTCTGCAAGGAGATTAACTAACAGTTATCACTAGCACTGTGGCTTTTCTACCCAAAAAGCGGCTTTCAGACTGACTCACATTAGATGGCCATTTCGTTGACGAGTTGTTCAACGCTACAAAAACTGAACTTACATTCAAGTACTCCTCTTTCATATATGTTTTTGCCATTGGTCGGTAGACCTGACTAATATATCCAGCATCAGGATTCGCCCAATCATTCCAGCAGGAATACATTTAGCGGAAGAAGTTTTATGTGAATACTAATTCTGTGCATAAACCGGGCCTTACATCATATTTCTAACGCTGTATCCTTTACATCCTTTCAGCCGCTGACCGCATGGTGCGAGTGCTTATAAACTGCACGAATAGTTTCCTGTCTGTGGGTGTGCACGTATTTACACACGCGCATGTTGTGATCAAGCGTAACACACGCATTTACTTCAGTGATGTCACATAATTTTGCCTTGTGAAAGTAATAAAAAGCTCAACAAGGAGTGTTGCTGAGCTAGTTGTTTATTATACTTGAGAAAAATAGGTATGGCGCAAGAAAGACCGGGAAGAAGTGTAGATACGTTTTTCCAGTAAAAACTTCCAAATCAACTAGCCTACCAAGACCAACAATCATTAACGAACATACAAACACGTGTTTGACACGTGTTTGCCAGTTCGTGTTTTCACTTTATCGCCGTCTTTTTGTCCCAAACCTATCATTTTGAAGTAAAAATCTCGTTTGCTTCCCACGATTGCTCCCCACGTGGTTTTAGAAACAGTCGCATTAAATGTTACTATAATTGCACGGGAAATACGATAAAAAATGCGGTTGCAACGTGGTGTACGGAAAGTTTTCACGTAGCGACGCGTTGTAACAAGCGATGCATTGAAAATTCCACGTAGCCCACAGCCGACATGCTGTGGAGGGTGGGGACACGGGGTGGGGGGGTGGCGCACACTATTGTCGGAGGCTGAGCCGGGCTCTCCTAAGAAGGGAGAATCAGTTTTTTTTTTCGTCTTCTTCAACCTAAACCCCTCCTCCCCCCCCTCCCTCCCCCCCCCCCCGCCTTTACGCCTGTCGTTCGGCGTTATTGTCGCGAAACTTGCTTGACCAGGCAGGGAAGGGTAGCCAGCTCGACGGAAGGATAAGTTTTAGCGAGTGCAGGCTTTTTCGCTCCGGCCAGCAGAATTCTTCAAAAAGTGTCGGTGTGTGGACATGTGCGGAGGAAAGTCGAAAACGTGTGCGAGACGGATATGCGGCAAGATTCCAGCACTGTTCTCGGCAGATATCACCGCAGCTAGCAACCAGTGGCTACGTGCTTCCATATTGGACTCGCTCGCTTTATTTAAGGACACGTCTTGACTGCTCTTACGTCTGTCCAGACAGATTTTTCTCTTTATCGTGCGTTCGCTATTAACCATGCCTTTTATTCGCTCGTGTTCTTACCGATCCAAGAGCCACACCTGAAAGGTATTCATGCACGCTTCTTTTCCGTTACATTCTTACCTTGAGATAAGAAATGCGTGCTTGCGAATCTACCTTGTTTAGATGTACAGTATACGGAACCTTGCGGCACCACTCGCAACGTTTTTCAGGTCGCGTGCTGTAGTTTATTCATGTTTCTGTCCCATAAATTATGCCTGAAAGAATTGTGATTTCCGCTTAAAGGATAGGGGTAATTTAATTTCCAGTCATGTGTTACGATGGACTCACGTTTGCGAACCCACCCAACCTTACTTTTCGTTGAATTTGATAAACATGGGAAGGGGGGGGGGGGGGGGGCTCCTCTGTTAGTTACTAGCCCACGCGTATACATGCTCTTCTAGTCTGTTTTCCACCCTTAATCTCCCTTTCTCGCCGGGCCGCCTAACATGATCTTTGTTTTCTTCGGGTACATCTTTAATCCGGCTTCTTTCGTGTACATCACCAGTATTTTTTTTTTGTTTCGTGATTCGTCACCGTCATTGTCGAAAAGCGCGATATCGTCCACAAAACACAAGTAGCTATGATATTCTTCGTTAATTCTTAATCATATTTTTCCCGTTCTGTGTTCTCAAATATTTATTCTGAATGTGCCGTGAATAACATTGAAATGATTGTAACTCTTCGCCTGACCCCACTCTTGATTCTCAATATTTTCGTGTTTTTCATGAGGAACACGGTGCCTGTGGGGTCGTTTTAGATGTTGGCTACGGTATCTGTAGATGTTGAGGTGTTCCTTTATGGCATCATTATTCCGGAACTGCTGGCGTGTGTTCATATGTGTGAATAAATTTCTGTTTATCACTTTGCAAATGTGTTGCTCCTTCATTACCTAGACGCATGCGTAATTGATGCAGCAGGACTTTTATTCTTTTATTTGTTTTGGCGACAATATTGACTTTCCTTCTCGTCCTTGCACGGTTCCACAAAATTCTGGGTCTCAATGCTACGCTAAGACCCCAAATAGGTCGTTCTGCTTACGAAGTATTTACCGAATACGGCGCCAACGGTAGTCGATGAATGCCGTTGTGCCGCGAATAGGTTTCTTTAGCACTGCTGACTTACAGTACAGTAATCACAGGAACACCGAACTATGCATGGTCGGCGCGCAGCCGTTTCACTTTATAACACACGTATCAGCCTTTCTAATCAAGCTACTGTACGCGTCGAGCAACTACCGCCGGTGTCCCCATCTAAACTGGCTACGAGCAGACTACAACGGCACAGTATATTACCTTATTCACCGCACGGTAAATTACCATAATAACGAGTGCTAACCGTCGCACCGGCGGCTTCCCGACGTCGGCGAGGCTGACACCACGCCGGCATCAGCCAGCTTACATAGGCCCAATGACGGCTTTCTATCATCTGCTGAATAACGGCAGGCCGGTCTCGGACCAACGCCGGCAAGCCGTCATCGGCCGAACGCCGGCAAGCCGTCATCGGCCCGGCGCCGGCAAGTCCTCATCGGCCCGGCGCCGGCAAGCCCTCATCGGCCCAATGGCGGCTAGCCCTCATCGGCCCAACGCCGGCTAGCCCTCATCGGCCCAACGCCGGCTAGCCCTCATCGGCCCAACGCCGGCTAGCCCTCATCGGCCCAACGCCGGCTAGCCCTCATCGGCCCAACGCCGGCTAGCCCTCATCGGCCCAACGCCGGCTAGCCGACATCGGACCGATGTGGGTGAAAGTAGCGCGAGCGTCATTTGCCGACATGGGGCCAATATTGCCGCCGATGTTTGCCGACGTTGGGCCGAGATCGGTCCAATGCCGGCGTGCTGCCTGGGTACGCACGTAAACGTACGTTTGCGTAAACGTAAACCGTTACGTTTGCGCAAACAACAAGACGGGGATGACAACTGCATTTAAACAATGTTTAATTTAGATCAGATTGTATCACCGCTGCGGCAAAATCACAGGAGAGGTTTTTAGCGTGTACAGTATAGGTGCATAAGCAAAGGCGTGTAGAAATACCGGGTTACCGGATGACGGTGTCGACATCTTGTGACGCTTCGTACTGCCACAGTCACGGACACGTTTGTTTTCGCCTAATGTTTATGAGGGGAAAAAGTCGCAGTTTCGCCACTAGGGCGAAGCAATGAATGCGATAGCAAGAACGACAAGCAGCTCGATACTTGCAACGCGCCCTCGCAGCACAAAAAAGGACGCTCGAAAAGGGCGCATGGGTATACACAGGCATAGGTCGGCGAACTCACTAATGAGTCGACTCACTCGGACTCACTCACTCTCAGATCGAGCCGTGAGTCTGAGTCTGAGTGAGTCCGGATGAGTAATATTTTGGTGAGTTTGAGTCCGAGTGAGTCCGGTGGAAGAAAAATTTCGTGAGTGTGAGTCCGAGTGGGTTCTGCTCAGGAAGATTTTGGTGAGTCTGAGTCCGAGTGAGTCCAAAGCGCACGATATATTTTTTGAGTGAGTCTGAGTGAGTTCCAGTTTTTTTGCCGACCTATGGTCCTATCTACTCATCTTCAGCATTATTATCAGCCTTAACTGGATTCACATTTACACTCTCATCTACTCACTCGTATTCCAAAGCAGCGTCATTCATACACCATATCAATATTTAATTATCAGAGGCGCGAATTACGTAGGGGGTCAAGGAGGTGATGCGAACTAGTTGGTTTGAGTCACTTGTAGTCATATTTGTAGCGCAATAAACCCAGACGAAGAAAAAAATACAGAACACATACACAGGACGCGCGCTATTCCTGTGTATGTGTTCTGTATTTTTGTCTTCGTCTGGGTTTATTGCGCTACAAATATGACTACGTAGGGGGGTGCCTTGACCTTCCCCCGCAAACTCTTTCAGGAAAGTTCTTGATAAATATATCTCATTTTGTCATCTCTTTCAAGAAAAATGACCTTACTGGTTTGCGAGCACTCATAACTCGTATTCGAAGGTACTATATGAAAAGGCGCCAAAAAGAGCACCGATTACGTGACATATTGTTGTTAAATAACATTGGTACTATGATTGAAAAAAGCTAATTCGAGGCTAACGGACTCATGAGTCGACTCACTCGGACTCACTCAGACTCAGATGAAGCCGTGAGTCTGAGCCTGAGTGGGTCTGGATAAGTAATGTTTTGGTGAGTTGGAGTCCGAGTGTGTCCGGTTGAAGAAAATTTTCGTGATTGTGAGTCCGAGTGAGTCCGGCTTAGGAAAAGTTTAGTGAGTCTGAGTCCAAGTGAGCCCGAAGCGCAAACTATATTTCATGAGGGAGTCTGAGTGAGCTCCAAAAGTTTTGCCGACCTATGTACACAGGACAAGCGTGAACTAACAACTGTCGCGGTTCTTACGTGTTTGTATTTGAGCAACGCGCTGCGAGTGTCCACAATGCAGAAGGCTGTTGTTGTTGCCTCTGGCATGGTTCATACCCAACCAGGGGGGATTGGCCAAGGATTGATTATATTCGAGTCACCTGGGAATGACGCGAGCACTCCATCCTACACAGGAGCGCTTTTACTGGCCACGCATGCGCCAGTCAGTTGAGCAGTACGTGGCCAGTTGTACCCAATGCCAGGCGCACAAATCAGTCATGACAGCTCCGGCCGGACTCCTACAGCCTGTGACGCCTCCCAGTGTTCCATTTGAGCAAGTTGGCATCGACCTCGTGGGCCTCTTCCCGCGCTCGTCGAAAGGCAACCGATGGATTGTAGTTTGCGCCGACTATCTCACCCGTTACTGCGAGACGGCAGCCCTGCCATGTTGGTTGGTTGGTTGATCCTCAGCTACCTGGCGCAACCCACCGCGGGGGATGGGCCATGAAACGGGCGGTACCTTCTTTTAGAGATGAAATTGTTTTACAAACCGAATATAATTAGGAATGGATGGATAAAAAAGAAATTCACCGGTACAATCCAGCTTTGCAAAAAATAATAACAATAATAAAAATTATATAGGAATACAAATAATAAAATAAAATAAACAAAAATAAAATGAAATAAATAAAAATAAAATAAACAAAAATAAAATGAAATAAATAAATAAATAAAAGTTAAGAAGCCAGTAGAGAGATAAAGAGAAGAGGAAGGCAGGGAGGTTAACCAGAAGGTAGTATCTGGTATGCTACCCTGCACTGGGGTTGGGGAATAGGGGGGTTGAACAAGAGAGAAAAAGAAAAAAAACGCAGCCGCACACACAAACACGAGAACGTTCCGCTTAGAGTCGTTCTGATAGGCCAGTAGTGGTATTACGCCATCGTTCAGACCTAACATCGCAGACGAAGGCCTTACAAGCACTATTAGAAGCCAGTAGGTTGAAACAGTGAAATGTTACATAAACTTCACATTCTATTCGTTTTTTCCCCGTAAAAAATAGCACACGGCTTCGCGAACGTTCCTATGGCTGAAGCCCATTTCAGTTGTACCAAAGGTAAGAAGCACCGGAAGGGATAGATTTAAGCCCATCCTTCGGAGAGGTTGATCTCGCAATCGTTTTCTCTGATTTGTGAACAATCTGCATGTTAAAAAGAAATGATGCAGAGATTCACTCTCGTTGCAGTGGAGGCATAAGGGTGACTGTACCAGACCAGACCTGTGTAGGTAAAAGTTCAGCAGGGGAACTCGGCATCGTAGCCTAGTAATTGATATTTCTGCCCTTCTAGTGCAGCACCAACGGTTTTTTCATGGATAAATAAGGTGGGGAAACTCACATGTTGCCAAAGCCGTTTAGGCAAAGGTATCCGACGTGGAAAACTTTTCAAATCGCGCCGCTGTGCGACTGCTGGCCAGTTTCTTCTTCTCCCTCATCTCAGTCCGGCAGATACAGGGCAGCTAAAAAGCGCAAACTTCAGGGACAAGCTTTTTGTCCCTGAAGTTTGCGCTATTTAGCTGTTCAAATGGAGTAACAACTAGCCCAAACACGCACCCTATTAAGATACAGGGGGGTAATAATATAATTATATGGCTTTTCGACGCTGTTTGATACTTCTTTTTCTTTTAAACTGCGGCACGTGGAATGGAGGGATGGATGGACGCTATGAGCGTCCACTTTATAACGGGGCGGTGACATGTCTGCCACCAGGCTTGAAAAAAGAAAATTAGGAAAAAAACTTTCTTGTTTCATGTTGGCCTAATGCCTTATCTACATTGATTTAATCTATGTTATTATACCAAAAGAATATAAATTCACGGTTCATCTCTGTGCCTCTTAAGGCAGAATGACCTTATTTTTCCCCATTATTTATTTTTCTACTTTATCTCTACTTTTCTGCCACCAATACTCTAACCGTATCTTACTTATTTCTATCGCGGACGTGTTCAGCTTTCCATTGTTGTCCCTAAAACCCATGGCTTCATGTAGACTCGTGCCCACACGCATACCTGGGTGAATATCGCCACATTCAATCGGTACATGTTCCATCGTTTCCTTAGTTCCCCCCACAGCATGTACATTGTTCTTCTTCGTTACTGAATCTCGCTTTATAACTACGCGTTCTAAGGCAGCCCGACCTTGCTTCAAACAGTAAAACGCTTCCCCTTGAATTATCATAAAACCTTTCCCTCCTTATTTCGTTTTTTTCGCTTTCGGTAGTTACTGAGAGCCGGCTTCTTTTCCATCGCTGTCATCCAATAACTCCTCTACACCTCTCTGACCTTCCGCTTAATGCTCCTTGTTGCCATATCGCCCACACTGCTAGTCGTATATTTACTGGTGAGCCTCCTAGTTCTTTTTCTCCACTGCGTGTCGACGCTTTTTCTATACAAATACCTGAAAACCTTCCCTGCCCATCTACTCTCCTTCATTTTCCTCAGCCTTTCTTCAAATCTAATTTTCCTCTGAGCTTCCCTCACTTCAAAACCTGTCCATCCCATATCACCCTTTACAGCCTCATTTGTCGTCTTCCCGTGAGCGCCCAAGGCGAGGCGTCCCACAGTCCTTTGATTTACATCCATTCCTGATTGCACCTCTGACTTCATGCACATCACTGAGTTCCCAAATGTAAGCCCCGGAACCATCACACCCTTCCACAGCCCTTGAAGCACCTCGTACGTATTGTATCCCCATAAAGCTCTGTGCTTCATAATTGCAGCATTCCTCTTTCCCTTTGCTGCCGATGCTTTCTCTTGTACCTCCATATATCTATCCCCCCTCATTTACCCATACTCCGAGGTACTTGTACTCGCTTACCCTCGGTATTTCTTGGCCCTGTATTAAGACCGCATGGTCATCGGGATCATTGAATACCATCAATCCACATTTGTTGCACTAAATTCTAGTCCTAGAGCCTCGCATTCCCTTCCGCATATATCTGCCAGTCGATGTATATCATCTTGACTGTCCGCAAATAAGACAATATCATCAGCATAAAATAGACCTGGAAGCTTCTGCTCAACCATCGTGCCGACCTGTTTGTGTGGCAAATTAAATCCAATGTTGCTACCGTCTAGCGCTTTTTCTATCCTCACCATGTACAGCATGAATAACATGACCCCTCTGCGTCTCCTTTCATGCGGTGGCGTCTGACGCCAAGTGTGCTCGTTGTTTTTTTTTCCTTGTACATCACGAGTGTTACAGAAGGGAGCCACTTTTTCGTGTGCATCTCAAGGGCAGTTTTCAATTTGAAAGAAACTGTAAAAGCGTTGCGTGACAGAAAACACGCTCAAGCTGTTCTGAGATCTGTATACCGCGAGCGGCAAATGGTGCACATCAATAGCTCGCCGTTTATCGCTGGCACGAGCATGGCGTGTGGCTGTGTTCATTAAAGAAAAAAAATGGCGTGTGGCTGTGTTGGCTAGCGTAGCAGGCTGCGGAACGAGGGGTCGCTGGTTCGAATCCCCAGTGAGGTGGTTTGGAATTTTTTTCTTTATACCTTTTTATATATACACATACATATACGTATCCGGGACATGACGGCGTCGACAGACGACGACGGCAAACATCAGCCGAGTATGTCCATATAATTGCTATCCCAATAAAGAATGATTAAAAAGGCAACTCACTCGTAATCATGCCGCCACAAGGCATTTGCAGCCGAAGTCACGGCTAGGTCAGCTAGTATACCCCCCAGGTAATCGACAATTGCGCCACTAGCGCTAATTTGTCCCCTGGTGTTTGGTAGGCCAAACTGTGAAACTAAAAAACAATAAAAAAATTGCTGATGCTGCTATGGCAACGCTTTTGTTGATGAGAGAAGAGGAAACGCCGAGCTGCTTCTCGTCTGCTATGCGCTCGACGAGCGCGCGACTGCCTTGTGAGCCGCAAACGGAAAACAACACCGCTTGCATTTTTTTCCAGGTTGTGTTGCTGCTGCATATATTGTTTTCGACAGCTTTCGGTTGCTAATTTTCTCGGACTCTCAGGACGTCCACAAAACGTTTGTTTGGAAATATTTCTCAGTTGAATGCGCGCGAGCCAGCAAGCCTTCGAGTGTGACAATTATGTTTGAGCAAGAAAAAGGAGTAGTCGGAAAATGTGGTTTAGTCACTGTTTTTATTAGCAACGTATTGCAAACGATAAAACTCAATACAGGCCACAATAGCACAGAGCTGTGCATCTAGTACAATAAATACAAATGTTGGCATTCTGCATCGGTTACACAAACATAACAGAATTCTTGACACAATTCATCGTATACAAAATATAGCTGCAGGAGTCACAACGTTGATTGGCTGTACACAATACAATTCTCCAGAAACAACGGCTCATAGTAACACGTTCGTGAATAATGAACTGATCATGCAGTGCAGATGACCAGCACATTGAGCCCAGCACTACCAGCTCCTTTTTATTTTTCTATGAAAGTTGCTAGTCGAAACCACCTTCTATAGCAAGCGAATTTCCTAAATAACTCAGACCTCGGTGATGGCAAAGCCAACACTTTAGCGAGTTGGCGGTAACAACTTGGCTCATGAAAATACATATTCAAGGCGAATTCCTTCACCTCTCGACCCCACCTCCTTCCCTTCCTCTTGCGACAATGGAGTGCCACTTGGCTACCCAAGAGTTTGTATAACTCAGGGCTCACATGAAGCTTTAACTCCTCGAGTGCTTCTCCTGTAGCAATTTTTCGGCGGCTTTTTATCCTAGCTGACTTCCGAAACCTTTGCGCATCATTCTTTAGTCGCTTGATGACGGCGGCGGTCTTCGGTGAATACACCCTTCTCTTTGGGCATCGGTGAGATGGTGTGGAAACTGTAAAGAGAGATGCATACAATATAATTTGTCTCTGGGTCAGCATAGGTACACAGCGCGAGCACAGCGTCCTCTCTATAAGCAAGTGTCAGGCACTTCGGTAAAGGGGATTTCGTTGGCGAATGATGAAGAGTAAATATCATCGCTCCGTAATATTGATGCGTATAATAAAAGTCTTTGACATACCTAATTCCTAATTTTTGTGAGCGGTTCAGGTAACTCTAAGAATTTTACGCTTAATTAGATAGATAGTTGTGGTTATCAAAACCAGTGTTGATATTAAAAGCGCTTCATGATATGGCATCTTACATGAACGGTAGCATGAGATGTTAAGTGTTGGCAGATGTCATATTTTCATTCGTTGTTTCCTCGGACTCTTCTTCATATATTCGAGCTATCACATGTGGAACATGTAATGTGTCGCCAATCAGTTCTGCGCAATCCCGCAAGGGGGGCGAAATAGTCAAGAAGAAAGAGAGAATAGACAACCACATGATTGTGGCACGAAGCTGCAACTAAGAAGCTTTCTTTCTGAGAAATCCGTAGTGGTTTCCTTGTGGCTGTGTGCCACAATCGGGTGTTTGTCTATGTTCCCTTTTTTCCGTGTAATGTCGTTGTATACAACACTCTAAAAAAAGTTCAGCAAAAAGGGCGTCTTTTTTTCCCACAACAGTAATCGTCATCCGGCTTGCTGGAGTTTCCTTTATTGAAAACTCGGCGCTGGCCACCTTCCTATCAAGAATGCTGGATGGATGGATGGATGGATGCTATTAGCGTCCCCTTTATAACGGGGCGGTGACATGTCTGCCACCAGGCTCGAAAAAAAACTTTCTTTTTATGTTGGCCTAATGCCTTATCTACATTGATTAAATCTATGTTATTATAGCAAAGAAAAATATAAATTCACGGTCCAACTCTCTGCCTCTTAAGGCAGAATGACCTTATTTTTCCGCATTCTTCATTTTTGTCCTTTATCTCTACCTTTCTGCCACCAATACTCTAACCGTCTCTTACTTATTTATATCGCGGACGTGTTCAGCTTTCCATTGTTGTCCCCAAAACCCAAGGCTTCATGTAGACTCGTGCCCACACGTATATCTGGGTGGATATCGCAACATTCAATCAGTACATGTTCCATCGTTTCCTTAGTTCCCCCCACAGCATGTACATTGTTCTTCTTCGTTACAGAATCTCGCTTTATAGCTACGCGTTCTAAGGCAACCCGACCTTGCCTCAAACAGTAAAGCGCTTCCCCTTGAATTATCACAAAACCTCTCCCTCCTTATTTCGTTTTTTCCCTTTCGGTAGTCACTGAGAGCCGGCTTCTTTTCCATCGCTGTCATCCACTAAGTCCTCTCCGCCTCTCTGACTTTTCGCTTAATGCTCCTTGTTGCCATGTCGCCCACACTGCTAGCCGTATATTTACTGGTGAGCCTCCTAGTTCTTTTTCTCCGCTGCGTGTCGACGCTTTTTCTATACAAATACCTGAAAACCTTCCCTGCCCATCTACTCTCCTTCATTTTCCGCAGCCTTTCTTCAAATCTAATTTTGCTCTGAGCTTCCCTCACTTCAAAACCTGTCCATCCCATATCACCCTTTACAGCCTCATTTGTCGTCTTCCCGTGAGCGCCCAAGGCGAGGCGTCCCACAGTCCTTTGATTTACATCCATTCCTGATTGCACCTCTGACTTCATGCACACCACTGAGTTCCCAAATGTAAGCCCCGGAACCATCACACCCTTCCACAGCCCTCGAAGCACCTCGTACCTATTGTATCCCCATAACGCTCTGTGCTTCATGATTGCAGCATTCCTCTTTCCCTTTGTTACCGATGCTTTCTCTTGTACCTCCATATATTTATCCCCCCTCATTTACCCACACTCCGAGATACTTGTACTTGCTTACCCTCGGTATTTCTTGGCCCTGTATTAAGACCGCATGGTCTTCGTGATCATTGAATACCATCAATCCACATTTTGTTGCACTAAAACCTAGTCCTAGAGCCTCTCCTTCCCTTCCGCATATATCTGCCAGCCGCTGTATATCATCTTGACTGTCCGCAAATAAGCCAATATCGTCAGCATAAAATAGACCTGGAAGCTTCCGCTCAACCATCGCGCCTGCCTGTTTGTGTGACAGATTAAATCCAATGTTGCTACCTTCTAGCGCTTTTTCCATCCTCACCATGTACAGCATGAATAACAGCGGGGACAAAGGACATCCCTGTCTCAGCCCCTTGCTAATGTCAACGGTGTCCTTGCTGCTTATTCCTTCCCATTCTACACAAACTGTATTTTCTCGGTATATTTCCCTCAAAAGCTGTATACAGTCGTCACCTATGCCCACTTCCTTCAATATATCCCACAAAATTTCCTGATTAACATTGTCATATGCCCCGGTGATGTCTAGATAAGCTACGTATAAGGGCCTCTTTTCTATTTTTGATATTTCTATACACTGTGTAAGAACAAACAGGTTATCGTCTAACTGCCTGTCGATTCGGAATTCATTCTGGAGTTCTCCCAAAATATCATTTTGCTCTACCCACGTTTCTATTTTTAATCTTACTGCCTGCATCGCCAACCGGTATAGCATCGATGTAATGGTTAGCGGTCTATACGAGCGAATGTTATCCTTTTCTCCCCTGCCTTTATAGATTAGGTTCATTTTACTTTTTCGCCAACTGTGTGGTATTTCCCTCTCCTGTAAGCACTTTTCTATGCCTTTCAGCAGTGCTTCTTTAGTGCTATGTCCTAGTTCGTTAATGAGGCTGACAGGAACTCCATCTAAGCCCGGAGTAGTACGCTTAGGAATTTTTCCTTCGGCCTTCTTCCAATTGAAATTCTCAAGTACTACATCTTCCTCGGTTGTACTCTTCTGCATACTTTTACTCACCAGGGGAATCCCCTGGGCGACCTTTTTAAACGAATCGGCTGTTACCTTTCGGATCTAACCTAGCGCTTCATACCCTTCCAATTGATTTCCTTCTTCATCTACCATATGTTGTTGCATTGTGACAGACTTCCTACCTAGCGCTTTTAGGTGGCTCCAAAATATCTTAGGCGCGGCCTTCTTCTTTTCGCGAATCTCTGTCATCCAGCGTTCACTTTCGCGTTTAATTTTTGCCTCGACTAATTTCTGCACAATGGATTTTTGCTCTAAGTATATTTCCCATACTTGGTTGACTTCATCCTGTGGCCGCTTCTCCTTTTTTGCCTGTCTGTGCTGCCGTGATGCCTCACGTCGCTTCTCGATCGCATCCCGGATTTCTTTGTTCCACCAAATTTTTGGCTTTCTCTTTCCTTTCCGAGAAATAGTTTTCTTCTCTTTTTCCATTTCTTTCGTGATTACATGTAGCAGCTCACTATACTTCCAGTCTTTGCCTGGCAGTTTGTCTACTTCTTTCTCGACTCTTCCGGCTATATTAGTTATTTGTTTCTCATTTAAATACGAGCTGCCAATGTTTGATTCTAGCTTCTTATTTTCAGTTTTATATCCTATTTGTAATGTTATGCGTTTATGATCACTACCCAAGCTGTTAATGCCTTCCTCGTCTATTCTCATCTCTCTAAGTTTGTCATAGATTCCTTCCGTCATGAGACAATAATCAATGCTCGATTGCCTGTTTCCCACTTCCCACGTGATCTTTCCCTCACACTTAGGCCCCGCGTTAACTATTTCAAGACTATGTTGCTCGCAGAGATCTAGCAATAACTGGCCATTGGAGTCTGAATATCCGTCAAGGTCATGTATGTGAGCATTCATGTCCCCTAGAAGGATTATTTCGGCATCATGACCAAATTCTGTAATATCGGTGCTGATGCATTTCACTATCCCTAGATTCTTTTCTCTGCAGTTATTCCCCGTCCACAAGTAAGCTACACCTAGCCACGTTTTCTTTCCACCTACTGTGCCCGAAACCCACAGGTGCTCTGAACACGTTTGCTTCACTCTATCCCATTTTGCTCTGCTATGAATTAGCATTCCAACACCCCCCACCTCTCCTTTCTGATATGATCCTGTTGCATCCTTCCCAAATACAATTTTTAATATGTGGTGGCTCTTCCAGGTCTCTAAGGTGTGTTTCTGTAACCGCATAAACACCTATCTGTTCATTGTTTAAGTGTCCCTCAATCTCTAACCATTTTGCCTTTTTTCTGCCACCCTGCATGTTAATGTAACCAATTGCGACACGCGCCTTCTCCCTTCTTTTACCTTTTCTCTGGTTTTTCGCTATACTACCTGTCACAGAGTCCCCCCTGGTTGTTGTCCTCATTACACGCTACCCTGGACACCGAAGGGCCCACGTGCCCCCCCAAAAAAAGCTACTGCGCGTCCTGCAAGTCGCCAACCCACCTCATGACGAAGCCTCCTATTGAAGTGTATTCCGTCTCTTCGAAAACCACCCCACCTGTGCACCTCTCTGTTTATTTCCACTACCTTGATGCATTTCTGTCGACTCATCTGCCATATCTCTTTGTTTGCGTCGACAACCGCTCTTTGCAGGTTGCCGTCACACACCGGTACCTCCGGTATTGTGCATACCACTATCTGCACCTGAGGGGAAATGGCGCGCATGTCATCGACCCCTTTCGCCAATGTGGTCGCTAGTTAGGCTGATTCTTCATTCAAGACGTCGTTTAGACCTCCCGCAATTATCACAAGGTTACGTCCATTAGCTTTAGTTGCGAGTTCTGCGCTAGCTTGTCTCATCACTGATCCCAGCCTACGTCCCGGGAACGTCCCTATTAAAACTCGTTTGTCGCCTGTCACCCTTTCCTTGACTGCTTCTGCGCATCTAGCTAAATTCGAGTCCCCGGCCATTATCACGTGCTCTGACTTTTCTGCTGGACTGTCCCGCACCTGGCCACTGCCTCGGTCACCAGCTCGCGCAACCGCCGCTGTTTTGCTCCCTCCCATCCCCAAAACCACCTCGCGGAAACTGGGTCCTGTGACCCCTGCACCTGTCTCCTCCTTCGCGTCTCCCACTATGGGGGTTGATGCCCCCCCAGTTCCCGCCGTCGCTTGCTTCCTTGTTCACCATGACTGCCTTCGCTAACCCTTCCTCAGATGACTTAAGCCTTTCTCCCATAGCCATCGTTTTCTCTCGCTCTGTCGCCAACGCATTCTCCAGCTCGGCGATTTTTAGCATGAGCGCATTCTGGGCAGTCCTCATTATTTCCATTTTCGCCTCTAACTCACGTTGCTTACACTTGGCGTCAGCTTGTTCTGCCTTGTTATCCTCTATTTTCCATCCCATTCCGCACCCTGAACACTTTACGGTCTTTTTGACCATGGCTAGATCGTTCACACTTCGGATTACATGCACTCAAAGCCAAAAGGTACCACAAAACTCCGCCAGTATGCTTCAAAGCACGTGTGTACCCTTCAGCCACGTGGTGGCCGAACAAAACAAAAAAAAAAGCCACGCGACTGTCACACAAGAAACAGTACAAAGTTGTAACCCCAATTAAGCTTGGAATTTAAAAACAGCGCAAAATAGAGACAAGGGACCAAAGAAGAGACGACACGGAGCCCCAATTAAGCTTCAATCTAGTGGCTTATGTACTCATATAACTCGTGGTCATAAAAGCAAGCTCGAATCATGCAGAAAAAACTTATCTGTCGCTGTCATTCCGGAGCCCACGAAAAACACGTCCATCCTCTAGCGGCACTACATGTCACGCTGATAGCGCGCTTACCGTTCGTGTCCATGAAGTGCAGGGCGCGCGGCTTTAATGCAAGGAAAGGAACGCAAGATAGATGACGATTATCGTTGTGGGACAAAACGACGCCATTTTTACTCGATCTTTTCTTAGAGTGAACTTTGTCATTTAAATAATTTCCTAATATTCCTTGTTTATTAGCTCTTTCGGCCCTGGTGTCCTATAAAAAGGACACGAACAAATATTGCTACAAATTGTGACCTACAGAACTTAGAAATTAAAAAAAAGTGTCCCAGGTATTGTGAAAACAGCTGCGCAAACATAGGCAGCAGTTTTTAGGGGCGAAGCTCCTTAGGATGTGGGTCTGTCCCTCCTCTGTAGTTGTAGTAGTAGTAGTAGTAGTAGTAGTAGTAGTAGTAGTAGTAGTAGTAGTAGTAGTAGTAGTAGTAGTAGGTAGGTAGGTAGGTAGCCACGTGTAGTGGAATGTACCCACTACACGGGATAAAGATGACGATGACGCTGATGACCATGAAGTATAAGCCCGTTCCAGACCACACATTCTCTTAGGCCATGGATGAAAACGATCGAGCTTCGCCCACTCATCATCATTCACTTCGTGAATATGGCGTGATTTTTTTCATCGTCCTCTTCCTCAGAATTCTGCAAAGTAAAAAGCAAGATGGCGGAAGGCGAAAAAGACGACAATCGCCGGAACCATGTGTCTCATGATATTTCAGTGATTAGCTATTGTATCGGTAGCTCCCATTTTTTTTTCTGGTGTTTCCAACAAGTTGACCCGCTTATTTACAAAGTGACTCTTCCCTAACATTTACGCGTCGCCCGCAGAACTCCACAATCTTCATGTCCTAAATATAGGACATCAGGTCACAGTGGTTATCAAAGCCCTAAATTCATTGCATGTTGATCCAGACCCGTAGTGCTTGTGTAAGCTTCGGTTTCTCGTTATTCCACTCGGGAACCCAGCCGTGATTTCTTAGCTAATATGTAAGGGGTTTCCAACTGCGAGATTGTACATAATAGGTGTGTATACGTTTTCGGTACAACATGAAAGGAACGTGCGGGAGCTAGAAGATGGCGACGATGAAGTGAAGTACGGTCAGCTTGCCATTGCAGACATCGGCAGAAGTTATTCTGACGCATCAATGCCGGATTCAGCAATCTTTAAGATGTTAGATCTTCCAAAGCGTCCAATAATTAAACAACCTTTCGAGTGCAATGAGGAGCTCTGTATGATGAACGCAAAACTTGCCTTTTTACTTTTGAGACGCTCTAATGAATATATCGTTGCTAATGTTTAGCTACACAACAAATACACGCGTTAAAACGGCACAAAATTTCAAGTATTTAAATTTACCATATTTCACTTTGCAACCACTGAGCCCTGGTGTCCTATATATGGGACGTGGCGTCATCTTTCTTATACGCGGAAGGTGTGCTCAGATTACATCATTTTTGTGCTCTAGAGGTGGTAGTGAAGCCAAGTCAACAAGAAAAAAAATTTTCTACCTTTTAAAAAAAAATTCAGGGCTGAAAGGGTTAAAAAGAAGGACCCACCGTGTTTCGTTAAAACGTTTAAAATGACCAAACATTATTAACACGTAAACAAGAAAGCGTCAGCAAAACGTGTGCTCTAACTTGGTTTTTTCCTGGCCGGATGTTTCCGGGCACGGCGCACACTCATCCGAACGGCCACACGTGGAAAGGCCAGATGGTCCAGGCATTGGGGATTCGGGGTGAACCGGTGTCGCGCTGGAATCTGTAAACAGAAATAGCGTCGAGCGCAGGGCATTTATATTTGTTCACACAACTATCTATGGTTCGTGGCCACAGCACCGGCATGCACACAAACAACCATTATAACCCTTTTTGCTTAGTGCACATTACGGAATTTTAAAGTATGCAAACTGGTGCCACAATACAAAAACAGAATGAAGAAAGAACACACAAGGGCAAGCGCCTAATCGCAACTGGCATTTTATTGAATCAAAGGCACATGAACAAGATGGATAATTATTTGCATTTCTTTTTAATAACATGTCAGTTGCGCGTACGCACTTGTTTTTGTCTGTTATTTCTTCAATCTGTGGATGTTGCGCTACCAAGCAATTCCGATATGGAACCCTACCAACTCGCACAAATATTTACACTGCTAAAGTATTTGCGGTTCATGTATCTGAATAAGTTCTAACATCTCTTTTCTTGAAACAAACTCTGCTTGCAGGTTCTTCTGCACAGCACTCTCAGACTCGTTACTTTCTTCTGGTAAATAACTAAAAAAAACGAAATCTTGTGACTTCATCTGTTGTGCTCTATTCCGCGGCACCCGGAATAAAGCAGCCCTTCGGGCTCGCCCGCTGAATGCATCCAAGTAGCAAAAATTAAGTAATGCTCGTAGTATGCAAGAAAAAAAATTGCATTTATTGATACTTATCAAATTACTTTTAGCGTACACTTACCATGACCGAGATGAGACGGTGATTCAGGGGAGACTGAGCTGGCTATTGTGGGACCGCCTTCTGGAAACAAAAGAAAAATGAGTGGCATCTAAGTTCGCATGTTTTAAATAGACTCAGCACATTTTCCGTTAAATGGCGCTTTCTAACTCAAGTGGTTCAGCTACGATTGTATATCTTTTCATGACTCCTACTAAAAATATTCCTCTAAGAGACATTAAGCATTGCTCCAAGTTTTATTGCTGTTGTACATCCACGTAACATGTTCACCATTGGTGTTGTCTCATTAGCTGGCTCAGAATATTGTAGTATTGCAGAGTTTTTTTCTATTTACTTTCACTTTGCCATTTTGTACACTGCCCACGAGAGGTAATTAGGTCCAAACAATTTAAAAGCTGCTGTTTACCGGCACGCGCACACCTGCTCCTGTAAAATTTCTACTATACAGCGCTAATCAAACTTATGGAGATCATCGCAGCGCGTACGCAAGACTTGGCTTTGTCGTAGTGAATTGTGTGGTTTTACGGACCACGATACGTGCGTGAGACATGCCGTAATGAGCGGCTGCGAGCTATTTCGACCACCGGAGGTGTGCGCGAACTTCGCCCTTATCGAAACGCGATTTAATCCCGCGACTTCGTGTTTCCAAGTGCAAAATCATGTCCGATGCGCGACAACAGCGGGTGATCGATGTATCGTTTACAGCAAGGCCAAGAGCACTGCGTCTTCGTACGAGCGTGAATTCTGTCGTTGTGAAAAGAAAATATTCTCATCTTTCACTGCGCCAGAAAGCTGGAAAATATTCGCATCGTTAGCTACACGAGCAGTTTGGAACACCCTTCACCACGCATGATCTTCCAATAGCAAAAACAAACAAAAAGAACGCAGTTTCCTGGCGCACACGGAACAAATTTCGCTGCGAAACGTAACGCGAAGCCGTGGCAGATGACATAAAAAAAGTACTTGTTCCAGTTCACTTTTGCGCCGTACCCTGTATACTTGTTCTACGCAAAGCAAGAATACGCGCCCCTTCCTTAATGCCCAAAATCAACAAGCCGGTCTGTGCATACCTGCAATCTGGGCGATGCTCTTTTGGTCAGGGTGGTCTTGAGCCGCAGCAGCCGTGGCTTCTGCCAGGGAAGCTTTGATGAAGCGCAAAACGACACACGGACACAGGAAGGCACATATGGACACTACACAGCCCTGTGTCCGGGTGTCGTTTTGCGCTTCATCAAAGCTTTCCAAATGAATCACCAACAAGCCCACATTGCAACCCTCGTCTCTGCCAGGGAGGTTCCTTGAAGATAGGGTAAATATCAGCCTCGTTTAAGTAGGTAGCGAAGGAAGGCAGTTGTACATTAAGGTGGTAGCATGAAATACAATGTAAAGGACACACCTTGAACTCATGCGTAAATGTGGAACGTTAATAATGCATCAGGCGCTAAGGTGCGCGAAATCAAAGTACAAAAGCGCACATATTCGCAAACGCTAATAAATTGTTTTTATTACCTTCGTCGATTGCGAATCCCACTTCCACTGCAACAGTGGGAACAGCCGTCCACAAGAGCCGTGTTTTGGCAGGGTTTGCGAAGGCACTTTCGGCGAAGTGGTCCGAGCAGAGGCGGTAGCCGTTGTACACCCGCCCATTTTTTTTAACCTGAACGCGCGAGCATCGACCAGCGAGTCAATAAGCGTCGATTCCCGGCGTCCGGTTCCTGGAACAGCCTTCCAGAGGGCATCTGGACAGGACTGTTCTTCACGCATACGCGCGTATTTTCGTTCATTTCACCTCCGTGCATCGTTATACGGCGCTTTTCGACCTGGCGGTCGACGCTCGCGTGTTCAGGTTGGAAATATGGTCGGCTGTACATTTGCTCCCGTGGAAGTCCCTCGAGGTCTGCCCTTCTGGTGTATTTCCGCCATTCGTCACACCTAGAAAAATGCAACAAATAACAAAATAGATATCAATAAACAACATGTAACAGTGACACAAATATAGAGAGTGCGAAAAAGGGCGAAAACAATGTTTCACAGGTTCATAAGCGAAGCGCAGCCCGGCCTTAGCGCAGGTAACACGAACTTCTCGTAACACGGAATGCAAGCAGTCACTGCTGCGTAAATAAATTTGGGGGGTTCTATCTTAAACATTGAAATATGGTAATGTCACTACAAGCAACTGGTCGTCGGAATGCTCTAAAGCCGAACCAGTTCGTCGAAGGAGCACATTCGGCAAACACACTTGGCAAGATTTATTCTCGAAGAAAAAAAAATATTACGAGCTACCGCTAACAAAACCAATACCGAAGCGAAATTTCCGTCTGCGCGTCAGCTTGCATCAATCGGCTCACGATAAACTGCCCACAAGTAGCTTCACATGCTTACAACATGACTGACAAATGCGCAGTGCCAATAAAAAAAGGAGGTTCACTGTAAAGCAACAACAGTATTTTTCGGTGCGCCCTGTAACTCTTTTGATAAGGATAGCGCTTGCTTCTTCGTACCGAACAAAACGTGCATGTGCTTACCTGTCGTCGGCTGGGAAGCGGAAAAATTTCGCTGCGCTGTTTCTTCTCGAGTTGTTGCACCACAAAGCGGCGCAGCACGCCTTGTGTCCTTTTCCTACTTTCATCGACATTTTGAGCGCGTTCGCACTCACAAACACCGAAAATTTTACCTTCAAGGCATTCTCAAAAATTACACACTTGCACAGGGAAAACGGCAAGAGCAGACGAGCGGGGGTGCTATTCTGGACACTGTCAAATTCCGCCATGTTGTCAAATTCCGCCATTAGCCTGATTTGATTGGTCACGCGAGGTCGTTCGTGTTGTGGCGCTGTAATAGCGTTACGACACAGGAATTCGCGATGACGTAACGTGAGAAAAAAAAGTTGTTTTTTTTGCGAAGTAGCCCTTCACCGTGCTCTACCATGTATAAAGAAAGGTTTGGACTGAATAACGAAACCGAAATATGGTACTAAGGTGCGCGTACGATGAAATTTTGGTTTGTCGAAACTACTGCTCGCTTGATGAAGAACCGCCATGTCTGTAACATGATTGGACATTGAACTCATGGTGGTCGTTGCGTCACAGGGCCTCACTCTTTGGAGCGTCAAAATGACGTTGCGTGACGTTGCATACCGCCATATTTGCAGATTAAAATGTGAGAACGACGAAGTGCCCCAAATTGGCCGCCATATTGTTGTAAATTGAGTTGCTTGCGGTTGCTCGTTCGATGTGTCGCCTCCCATACGTATGAGTAGATGTCATTCCGTAAATTACTTTGCTAGCATGTTTCGGTTAATATTATCACAAAGTAGTGTATGTAAAGTTTGCTTGTAAAAATAAAAGCTTGTTACTTCATTTGACTTGTTCGATGTTGTGGTTCTCGCCGCAAGAGAACGCTTCATATGCGGCAGAAAATGGCGCTGTCCTTCGTCGTGCGGTAGTTGGAGGTGCAGGAGCGAAAGTAATTCCGCGATAAGCGCGATACATTTGCAATGCCCGATGAATCGTTTCGACTGCGGTGCCGGCTGACGACAAGCATGGTGCGATGACTGCGCGGGAAGCTTCGCCAGGACCTGGAGAGGCGGCGTACGGGCACGAAGAACAGCCCCGACCACTGATCTGCAAGTGCTTTGCGCCCTTCGCTTCATCGGCACTGGCATTTACCACGGCGTGATCGCAAATGACGAGGACGTGGCGACGAGCCTGTCCAGTGCGAGTCGCACGATTAATGCTGTCGGGGAAGCGATCGTCGAGCGCGTCGGCGTTATGTGGATCACCTTCCCTGCCAGCGCGGAGGAGCCGGCCGCGGCGAAGGAAGGCTTCGTCCACATGGATTCAAGGTCTCAAGGCTGCCTACTTTTCCAGAAACGACTTTTACACCCTCAACGTCATAGTGGTGAGGACCAATTTCATCTTATTTAAAGTTCTGCATGCAGTTAGTAGAGAATGCGAAGGAGGCACTTGCAAGACAGCTTTTGGCCACTTTCCCATTTTTTAACGACATTTTCCGTGGCTCGAACTTCAGTGATAGTAAGGAACGCAGTATTCGCGGTAAACAAAGTTTAGGTCACTATTTAGCTTCGATAGAAGTGACTTGATGACACACACAAAAAAAGGTTCATCGTGCTTCATACTTGATCGCGGTACATGCCTTGTATTGAAGAGATTTAATCCATGAAAGGAAACCAGACGTACTGGGTGCGCCCCAATTTCACAAACATTGATATGCAGACAAGCAGTAACTGCCACGTATGAAATGAGAGATAGAGCTGTCGAAGCTGCGCTTCAAAATCAAATGTAGAGAAATAAGTTCGCTGCACCACTGAATTACGGTTGTACTGCGTGTGGCTGGCTGTATTGCTATTGCCAACTTTCTTCCACTGCACACAACACTTTGCAGGTATCTGACCAACGTTGCGGAACACTGCTTTCGTACCTTGAGTTTGTACAAGACATCTTTGCGTGGAGGGCATCTGCTTTGAGCCGGTGCTTAGGCAGTGGACGCCGTGGTAGTTGATAGGTATGCAAGCTTGAGAATGCGTGTATGGTGTTTAATGTAGCAAAGGCATTAGTCATGGTTCTTTTATTACTTGCTGCATGGTTCCCAACTTTTCAGGTTTGTTTTATCCTCTGAATTTCTGCCCCATATGTTAGTACTGGCAGCATACCCCAGTTGTACACTATCTTCTCTGGTAGTGCCATTGTTCCCTTGATTGAAAAATCTCTCGGCCACATATCTTACAAAACAAATCGTACTGAGAGCCCAGGCAGCACACAATAATCCATCTCTTTCTCAATGTATAATTGCAACTTGTCTTTCTGTGGTCATGGGAAAGACTGCTAGTGCAATAGAAAAGTCAAGCATGAAAGAAACTTCCATGACGACATCGTGTGATCCTTTATTATAAAGTGGTGAAATAGTATAAATAGTAAACATGTCACGATACAGAAATGAAACGCTACATTCAGAGACTATGTTGATTAAAAGAATGGATGAAATTGAACTGCCTTAAATGTGCATTCACAGAAACAAATCATATGTATATAGAGGACAGCTTCTATGAAAAAAGAAATACAAATAAGCAAGCACATCCTTGTGCTATACAGAAATAAAATGAATTAACTGGCTTGACTCAAAGGTAATGCAGTCATGGTTCATAAAAATAACTAAAAACAATCCGAACCATTGCAAAAGAAATCTGCTGTCACTTTATATTTACAGCATAAGCACAACAAAACAAAGGGAAACCAAGCCTTGAGTGCACCGCCCGCCTGCGGCCACCCCCCCCCACAAATCAGTCCTCTTCAAACAAATGAAACCACTACACCTTCTTCACCAAAGTCACTCGCCCCTCCTGGTCTATGAAAAAAGTTAAAGGTTGCACTTCAGCATCTTCATTGTCCTGCCCCCTGATGAAGGAATCGAGCTGATTGTAAACCATTTGGAAATAAACCCATTTTTTTCATTGGAGCCTTTGAAAGCTGTAATTAGCTAACCCAACCAGACAATCAATTTTGTGAATATGTCTATCTGCAGAAAAATGAAAAGGCACTACATATCGCTGACACAGTACCTTTTAAAAGAAGTGAGAGAAGTATGGTACATATTCAAGTGTATATTTATATTATGCTAATCTGAACACTGTCCTGCGCAGGACTCGGTGCATAAGCTCTGCAAACTTGGCTGCTTGTCCCCAACCCTGGAGTACATCCTGCGAGATCCCCTCCTGCCCGATTCAACCACACCCACTAATCACTGTGATGCGTCGCGGAACAGTGCGTTGGAGTCCTCACGGCCCACTTTCGGTGCGTGCAGAGGTACAGAGCACTACTATGGTCCACTCTACACGTCAAAGATCGTCGCATTTTGCGTGGTGCTTCACAACCTCGGTGTTCGGCAGCTGCTGTCCGAGCCAGACAACATTCCTGGCACTGATCCCGAATGAGAAGATGCGGACCTTTACAGCAACAGCGACGATCCGGCATCAGTAGGCGGGACCACCTTCTGCAGCGGTTCACAGCTGGGCACCCCTGCATGTCACAGGATTATATTCCTGCGAGATCTGTGCATAAACATGAAACACAAGAAGCGTTTTTTTTTCTCAAAGCAAAGTAACCACTTGCATTGTGTTCGATCCTGTGCCTATCACCTGTACTTGTGTTCAGCAGGAATTGTCGACTGACAAAAGCTGCTTCCTTGTTCACGGCAAGGTGGCCGCTTGCCTTGTGTTTCGTCTGATACCTATCACATCTACGTGTGTTCTTGCAGAAATTGTATTCGGACAAAAGCTTCGTTGTGTCTTTCGTTGAGAGCATGCTAATTGTACCAGGCAGTTAAGCAAAAACATGCTCATCTCTGGCAAATCATCGTAGGACTAGTTTCTTGAGGCCATAGTAACTCTGAAAAAAGCCCGCATTGTTTTATACCGGTGCATGCAACCTTGAACTTCATTCCAAAGCGTTGTTTTCAGCACTTTATTCACTATGCGAACCCAGTGAAAGACTTTCCATTACATATGATGGCTGTACGAATCTCACAGGTGCTGCTCAAAAGCTCTTATTCATTTAGTAGCCACTCCAACATGCAAGAGCACAAGCTTGCTCCTGTTGGAAGTCTATGTGAATATTTAAGTGCACAAAACGAACCAGTACAGAAAGGGGTAACGCGGACAGAGTGCTGTGGCATTCCTTTCTGTCCTGGTTTCTCTTGTGCACTAAAAAAGTTTACATGCAAGAGTAATGTGTAATATTTTATAATATGCTGCGAGGCAATTTAGTTTCTTCTGTAATGATTTTCGAAGTGCTTTGACGAAATCGCCTGGATTTTTTATAGCTCTTGAACAACAATATTATGGTCCATCTTTGCAATAATAAAAAGCCGTCAAGTTGTCTCATTGTTTACATCATTGTCTCATCATTCACTGCTGCCAACAACAAAGGGTGCGTCTAATATTGTGCCAGCCAGTTTTGAAACAAGTACATGTACAAAAAAGACCTTTCTTTGCATGCAGTTTGTACATTTCTTAGTGCTACCAGTGCAAAGTAACATCAAGTGCGTAAAATACAATCCATTTTCTTTATCTGAGACCGTTATACACTTCTTATTCGTGCGTTGTAAGCAAGATTCACCTCAAGACCATACCTTTCAGATTGAATTGGTCGTGAGTTACATGAGGTCCTGAAACTTATCTGTTATTGCACGTACGTCTGTATATTTACACGATTGTAATTTATTTTGCAGTAGTCCGTAAGCATCCTCATCAAAACATATAACACCATCTCAATGATTACGACAGTTCAGGATCATAGTTCCCGCATCGTAGACATAAATCGTAGACACTCGCTGTAGGGCTAGTTGGCACATTACTTCAAATTAACTGGACACTGAAACGCCGCCACAACAAAAAAGACAGAAGAAACAGAAGGGGCATTATCAATACTTGCAATGCTGTGCAGCTCCTTATCTCTTCACTATAGGTAGCGTCTTTGGACGCCACAGGCCTTGGGAACACGGAGCCGACGTGCACAACTGTAATGATGCCGGCGTCGCCAAATCAAATGCATCTCCGCCTGTTCTCCTGCAATAAGCACGTGCATAGCTGAAACGTCAAGACCACCCAATTGAAACGAAAGCTTACCTGATTGCGCTGCGATTCCCCACCTCGGGATCACGCTGCCACCACTTTCCTTCACCGGCGACAGCCTTCTGCTGGGGCCCAGTCGGTAAAGGCGCTCTGTCAGCGTCTGTCACAGCTCCCGTCGTACCAGCGGCAGCAAGTCGCCCTCCAATTATGGAGACGATCAGTAATAAAATCCAACATCGTGGCCCACTGTTCGGCGCTCAGTCAATGCCGCAACAAACAAAACACCCCACAAAATAACGATGCACGCAGTGTCGACGCTGGCTTGACTGGTTCGCTAAGTGGCTAGAAAAGTTGCTATGGCTGCGCTAAATTGCAGACGATATCGTCTGCTTTACGACTTTAAAGCCGCACGCTTCACTTTCGTTTTATTTTCTTGCTGTTGCGTTTTCAATTAAAGAGACAAAGTGTTACTTAATTGCACGTTTCTTTGTATTTCATGTCGCCTTTACGTCACGTTTCGCAAGCAGTTCATGCGTTTGCGTCACCATTGTGTATACGTCACGCCTACGTCAAATTTGACAGAAAATGGCGGAAGTCCAGAATAGCACCCCGGTACAGTGAACTAGAATACTTTCCAGTGGCGCGTCCGCGACGCGCTGCCTGACGCACGCGGTGGCATCTGCAGCGGCGGCGCTGCCATCGACCACTCTTGAAAGCTCGCCCTGGCTCTCCTTTGCAGCGTACGTGGCACACGAGAATGTAACAGGCGTTGGGTTACGCGCCGCCGCTGTTTTAACGCTATTGTGGCTGGTTTTTCAATTATTCTCCGCGTATTTTATAACCGCATTGGTGGGTTAAGCTGTAAGTATGATTTCGGGCCTCTCAGCAAGAAAAGCTGGTAGCAGTCGAAGGCTTGTCGATGCTCTGTATTTTTTTTATTTTTTTTTTGCCCGTAGTGCAGCATACATGCAATGTGGCTATTTCGCGAGTACTAAATTTTGCGAAGCAATTGTTATTCGTGAAACCAAATATCCGCGTGATATTCGTGGTAATGAATGTCAACTATAAGCGGCACGTGCACAAAACTCGGGCACTATAATTTTTAAAGGGGCCCTGCAACACTTTTTGAGCATGCTCAGAAAACGCTGCCGATCGGTAGTCCAGGCTCTCGAGAACACGCGAGCCAAATATTATAGCGCAGCACGCGGCGTGGAATTCACAATAAATTCTCAAAGTCAGCTAAAAATTTCTTTCACCGAGACACTGGGCGCGTCCCACAGAGACACTGGACGCGTCCGAACCGCGGAGCTGCACCCTCCTCCTCCTTGCGTTTCGGCGCTTACCCCCGTATTCAGAAACGCTCCTTCACTTTAACTTGACTTGCCACCGCCTCATGCAGCGCGTTTGAAACGCGTTTGCGCTGCCTTGGCACCGCCTAAAGACAGAGCGTTCGAAATCAAGTCAAGGAGCGTTTCTGAATACGGGGGTTATAAAAGGGCGGCGCATCTAGCGTCGAGGGCTGCTTCCTCGTCCAAATGTTCTTTATATACGTTGTCCCCTTTATAAATTAGACGTATTTTTTTTTATCTGGCTGCCTTTTGCCTTACCACTGCCTGGATGATCCCAGCCCAGTCCTTTGGCCCTCGCGTCGCGCTAACACCACTGAAATGAGACGGCCGCGCGTACACACGTGTGCGCACAAATCGGTAGCTTTCAAGAGTGGCCGACGACAGCGCCACCGCTTCGGGTGCCATTCACTGTGACGCGCGAAGGCGGCGGCGCCCGCTCCGCTCATTGCACTGAGTTGTTCTAGTACACTGTAACCCCGGAATGGCAGCAAAAGAGATAAGAGCGAAAGCGCCGCCCGTCGGCGCAACGAATGCAGGGTCTCGATAAATATATAGGGTGTTAAAAAAAGAAAATAGCCAAGAACACATTTTATTTCTACACATAATTGGGTAAGTTTACTTTATTGATGCGTAGGTTGGAAGGAAAAGGCCACACATGCAAAAGTCGCTGAATTTTTCCTTCCTACCAAAACAATGGCGGACGCTATATTTCCAATACCGAAACTAGTCGAAGTGTGCGGCCCCTGCCGAAGTAGACTGCACAATGTTTCTGCAATAACAATTTTGTGCTTGTCTCGTTCAGCGTGGCCACACTAGATGGAGCCACCTATCCAGTCTATCAGGGGCTTTAGGCCCCGCAAGTTTACGCACGGAGGAAGGAAAGAGAGGATAGGGCATGCCCAGCCGGTGCGCTACGTGAAAAGTGTGGAGGAAATGACGTCATGGCGGCCATATATACGTCATGCAGCCATAAATACTCATGTTCACGCTACTAAATTATCTCGCAAGGAATTGAATACGTATTTCGTTAACATATGTAAGCATGTACGTGGTATATTCATGCATAACGATGTATATAAAATGATCAGGTATTTGATTGCCTCGCTATTTGTACAAAAATGTCTGTCCTTGAATGTTAAATAACCTGTTGTAAATTATGCATCTGAGTATCAAATTTGTTTTGTACCAAAATGTTTACTGTTCTCGCGCTGTCATGTACAACGCCTCCTCAGCCCAGTCAAGCTGCTGACGGCAGCTTTTAGCCCCGGAGAACGTTTCTAGTTTGTACTAGAAGAAATAATAAAGTTAAAGTTGAAGTTGATATCCACTGGGCACAATGGCGTCGTTGCTGTGGTTACATGTTGTGCAGTGTAGCTGGTGTAGCGGTTAGCAGCGGCCGATGTGCGCCTCGGTAGGTCTCGTACTGAGCCGTGGCGGACGATATCCATGCTTTGTGCCGCGTTCTTCGCTACGCAGTGTTCTCCCGGAGGTTATTGTACCTAGCAACGTCTACAAAACCTGTTGTTAGCCATGGGGCCTCAACAATGCGTGAAAGGAGCGCGTATATTCACGTGCCGTGCAGCGGATAACGCCGATGAAGTAATCGAAGTGCTCAGAGAAATCGGGTTCAGGCACCGCGACACAACGGAACCACGACGAACGCCTTGCATGTATTGACGGTTGTGCAGTGTTCCTGCTGGTGACAACGGACGAAACATTTGTACTCTGCTAGACGAAACGAGGACACCATGTGCACATATGTAGTTTCGTGTTCTATATGTGTACAGCAACAGCGTGCTTGTGCACATTAAAACACCTTTTGTGTTTCGCTTGCTATGCTCGCCCCTAGCAGTGTACCTCTGCGTTACAGCAACCGCGTTCAAGTGTCACTTGCACACCTGCACCATGCACAAGGTCACGAGCACGGTGAGCGGGCGCCACGGGCGCCGCGGGAGAAACGGAATTCAACCATAGAATAAATGTCGTTAACACATTGACACCACACTTGCCGTAGTCAGTGCATCTAGCGTGGCGTTCTCTTGTGTTTGCTTCCTTCTCGACGAGCTGTTACTCGTCGAGAAGGACGAGTCACAGCTGATAACTAACAGCGCTGTTATCACTCGGACGAAATAATTTCGCCAACGGTATTGCGCTGGCCCACCGTGTTAAGTCCCGTTCCGTTGGTTTCGGATAGCCACAACACGCATGCATTGGAGCCCACGGGGTTTTTGAGCCGGAGAGGGAAACGCGCCTTCTACTTCGCGTATAACATGGGAACAAGAGAGGAGAATCTGCCCAGTCAACATGGCCGACTTCCGGCTTCACCAGGGCTTCACAGAGAGTGACGTCAGGGCCTTCCTCCGTGCGTTTACGGCTTCGCTATTCCAGGTCCTTCTAGCTTCAGTAATCCGGGGTGCTATCCTGGACATTCGCCATTTTGTGAGACTGTTTGGCGTAGCACACACTCACAAGGACAAAGGAGGACACACACACACACACACACTTCTTTGTCCTTGTGGGTGTGCGCTACGCCAAACAGTCTCGTGGATCATAACCAACTAGCCCAACAACGCCCCTTGCGCCATTTTGTGTATACTTCGACGTAGGCGTGACGTTTACGCAATGGTGACACAAACGCATGCATTGCTTGCAACGTGACATAAAGGGGACATGAAATACAAAGAAACGCGCAATTAAGTAACTGTCATGACCAAGAACGACGCTGAAGTTCGGGCGCGCGGGCAGCGATCGGGGAGCTTGGGCGAGGTAGAGAAAGACGAAGACAGATAAAGAACAGCCG
This sequence comes from Rhipicephalus appendiculatus, assembly GCA_030522465.1. Taxonomy (NCBI): domain Eukaryota; kingdom Metazoa; phylum Arthropoda; class Arachnida; order Ixodida; family Ixodidae; genus Rhipicephalus; species Rhipicephalus appendiculatus. Next base: position 1,717,651 of record JALIZH010032957.1, read on the forward strand.
GCCCAGCTTCCGGCCTTGTCTCTTGTCTGAGTCCTTACAATGGCGCAGTCACAAATGGTTGGGGAACCCTAACCTTGAAGTTGGAGCTGCACGCCGTCGTTGGTCTTGGCTGCTCGGGTCCCTCCGGCTAATAGGAACGCCGTTCACGCTTCCTTGGAGATGGAGCCATCAACCCGACAGCCGCTTCAGCTGCCCGCCACACCATCAGTGGACGGCGTCTATGCCTCCACCGTGGTTCCAGGGCACGACCTGACGGCCACCATGCCAACACCTGACGGCAAGAATACGCACGGGCTGCTGTCCACTGTGAATGCGGTTCACGCTTCCCGTTGCGACGTCTCGATCAGTGCTCGACTGACACCTGAGCCGCTTAGGGGCGCTGCCCAAGCTCCCTCGGACAAGGGTACCGCCTCAGTGAGTACACTGATCATTCCCTACCCATCAGACGTCACCACCGGCTCCGCGTGCGGATCGCCTGAAAGCGCCGCCGAGCTGTCCCGTACCATCTCGCGACTCCGCGTCACGGTCAACGCCTTGATAGCGTCGAGCTCTACGCTGTTTCCTGCTATCCTGCCGGCACTGAGCACCACCAACGCCCTGTTGGATGCAGCCGCCTCACAAGACCTTGAGGCCAGCTCACCCGAGCAATGCAGAGAGCTTCGGTGTGCCCTCATGCAGCTCTCACACCAGCTAGACTGCTTCGCGTTGGCGATCTCTGGATTTTCGCCTGCCATCCCACCATCGCCAGCCGCCTGCGAAATACCAGAGTTCCACGGCTTCGAGAACGACGCTGACGACTGGTTGGCGACCGTGAACGCTATGGGAGCTCGCGAGACCTGGACGGAAACTCAGAAATGGTCTATGGCCATAAATCGCCTTCGAAATGGTGCCGCGGCATAGCATCGGTACGAAGGCGTGTGGCAGCAGTGCTGGGCGGACTGGAGCTGCAAGCTCATAGCTGCTTTTGGCCGGATTCCTCGCCACCTTTCTGCCACCACCCAGGCCAACCAGACCGCAACCGAGGATGGGACTGAGGAGAGGTTCCTCCTCGAAGCTGCAGCTGTGCACTGCAGTTCACCTCTTCAGGCCTCAGACACTGTGTCGGGATTCACTGTGTCGGAATTGTGCATTGTCGCAGCGTGTCCGGGACCGCTGTTCAAAGACAGCATCGACACAGTGTCCGGCTAAGCCCCAGCGTGGCCGAGACTGGCCACAGCCATGCAGCCAGTGTCGCCCACCGGAGGGACTTCGGGTAGGCCTCCCAAATAAGTTGCAGCGTTGTCCGGACCAACCGCTCCGATGCAGCCAACACCGCCCACCGGAGACATCGTCGACGTTTCATAAGACGCCGCATGGAAGAGACCGACCACAGCGACTGAGCCAATGCCGCCCGCCAGAAAACGTACAGGCAGATTCCCAAGCAGCGTCTCATCGTGGCCGGGACCGACCGCTACGATGCAGCCAGTGCCGCCCACCAGAAGCATTGTCGACTGTGGCGCGCGCTCGCAGTCATGGTCGAGTGTCATGACCAAGAACGACGCTGAAGTTCGGGCACGCGGGCAGCGATCGGGGAGCTTGGGCGAGGTAGAGAAAGACGAAGACAGATAAAGAACAGCTGGCCCAGCGTACGGGTGTTGTCTCTTGTCTGAGTCCTTACAGTAACACGAAAAAATAAACTCTCCAACCACTTTTCTTAATCTCAGTTTTTAATATTGAAATTAAAAACTGGCCCAACGTTTCGAGGTCCGTTCGGTCTCTTCATCAGGGGGTGACTGTCCGACCGGCTCCGAAGCTAGCGACTTTTAGTGATTGTACGCCTCTCCACCGTCATTCCTCCCGCCATCGCGAAAAACACAGACTAAGACGAGAAGTGGACACGACACAGCGCTGACTTTCAACTAAAGTTTTATTGAAAAACGAGACATATATAACATATGAACAGAACACCTCGTGACTGATCCGGCCGTTGCCTATCGACAAAGTAAGTACACTGCGCACCCAAGCATTGTCAAGTGGACACTGCAGATATAATACAAGTACAAAAAAGAAAATGAAAAAAAATAATAAATAAAAAAAATAAAAAACACACGAGGTCACAAATAATCCTCATCCACTATCTAATATGACAACTTCTTTATCCAGTAAGGCAATGGATGGCTGACTGACGCATTGAGACCCTTTCTTATTTATAAAAAACGCCTCCATTATCTCTCTTGATAGTTTGTCTCGGTGCCTGAAGAGCACGTTTGTTTTTTCAAAAAGTGGGTAGCACTCACAATCGCGACAATGCATAGACAAATGCGAATGTGCAAAGCCTTTCAATGAACTGTGGTGTTCCCTCAGCCGGATATTCAGGCATCTCCCGGTCTGACCTATGTACTGACGACCGCATGAAAAAGGAATGGAATACACAACGTTCTGCATGCAAGGAACAAACTTCAGAGCATGTTTTATACTGCATTGCTGAGCAGTTCTACTCTTGTTCTTATTTATGCGCCTATTTAATGCCTGGCATATTCCTTTTAGCTTGGTTTTACTTGAAAACCCGACGTTTATTTTAAACTTAGATGCGACTTTCTTTAACCTGTGGGAAAAGGAATGTACATATGGGATGTAGGCGGAACGGCTGTAATCGTTTTCTTTTCTTAGTGAGGGCTGCCCCTTGATATCGCGCAGCAACTTTTTGCAGGTCATAGAAATCGGTGATTTAGGATAGCCTGCTTCACGCAGCCTTGCCACCTGATTTTTAACGCTGTCGGACATAAGATGGGGACAGCAATTGTTGAGGGCGGCCCTTATAGCGTTAGTTGCGATACCTCGTTTGATAATTTTGGAGTGCCCTGACCTGAAATCAAGAAGCGACTTCTTTGACCTCGGTTGATAGGACCAACAAACATGATCCGCCTTGAAGGAAAGCCTAAGGTCTAGGAACTGCAACTCTTCCTTCTCTGGAACTTCAAAAGTAAACCTAAGACCTTGACCCTCCCGCCGTTCTTGTTGCGGGGTTGTTTTCTCCATTGGTTCCGGAGACCATGTACATACACACTCGGCAGGGTTGAGCGGTTGATATTTCCAGGTGTTGTTTGGATATGCCAAGGCTCGAAGAACTGCCATTTGGTGCGGCTACCTTCCGTGTCGATGACCCTAGCGTCGTCGAAGTTGATGCGATGGTCCCTCTTTTCGCTGTCTTCTGCGAGCGCGTTCCGTGCAGCGTTGAAGCTACGTACGTCATTTTGGTGTCCCCGTATCCTTTCCGGAAAGTTTTAGATGCGAAGCATCTTACGCTCGGGGCGTGTGCGTCCCTCCCTCGTCCCCCCGTCCGGTCACTTTCATGAAGTAGGGAAGCAGCCACTATGCTAACCAGAACACTGTAGTAAAATAAGGCCGTCAATCACCACCACAGTCACCAGAGTCATGGCCGAGAGCACAGAGTGACCTTAGCAATGGCTAGGCAGGTGGTGGGTACAAGCAAACAATTACACGCACTACCGGTGGTGTCTGTCGCCCACGTTGACTCCATTCCTTGATCTTCCTTGCATGTGCTTGTGGGGGGCTATGTCCGTCCCTCCTTCCCGCGTCCCACACCCCCCTCTCTCTGCTCTCCTACGCTCCCCGCCTCTCTCTCCTCAAGGAATCTTCTACTCTACGGAGCGGCGTCCGCGTCCCGTTGACTCCATTCCTTAACATTGCTTGCATGTGCTTTCCGGGGCTTTGTCCGTCCCTCCTTCCCGCGTCCCACACCCCCCACAGCGCATGCGCGTCCCCTCCCCCCTCTCTCTCCTCTCCTACGCTCCCTCTTTCTCTCTTCTAGGAATGCTCTACTGTGTGGAGCGGCGCCCGCGTCCCACACCCCGACAGCGCATGCGTGTCCCCTCACCCTCTCTCTTCTCTCCTAAAAACCCCCCCGTCCTGTCTTCTAGGAATCCTCTACTCTACGTAGCGGCGCGCACGACAGGGGGGGGGCACGTGCCCGGTGTGCCATCCCCTGGCTACGCCACTGCCACACATGGATCTCTTTAGCGGGAGATGGGGAAGTTTTTTCAGGGGCGAAGCTCCTCTTAGTCTAACCTTGTCCTTCGTCAGGCGTAACCGGCAGTATCTTGTGATGATGATGACGATGACGCTGATGACCATGAAAAATAAGCGCGTTCCAGACCACCCCTAGTTCCCATCGTGTGCACCGGGGAAGCAGAGCGTCCCGCAGGCGGTGTGGCCATCTATGTCAAGCAGAACACTGTAGTACAATAAGGCCGTCCACCACCACTACAGTCACTAGAGTCATGGCCGAGAGCGTAGAGGGGCAGCTTAGCAATGGCTAGGCAGGTGGTGTCTGTCGCCCAGGTTGGCTCCATTCCTTGATCTTGTTTGGATGTGCTTTCGGGGGCTTAGTCCATCCCTCCTTCCCGCATCCTACTCCCCTGCAGAGCATGCGCGTCGCCTCCACCTCTCTCTCCTCTCCAACGCTCACCCCCTTTCTATCCTCTAGCAATCCTCTACTGTACGGAGCGGCGCCCGCGTCTTACACCCCTCCAGAGCATGCGTGTCCTCTCCCCCCTCTTTCTCCTCTCCAACGCTCACCCCCCTTTCTCTCCTCTAGGAATCCTCTACTGTACGGAGCGGCACGCGCGTCCCCTCTCTCTCCTCTCCTACGCTCACCCCATTTCTCTCCTCTAGGAATCCTCTACTCTACGGAGCGGCGTCCACATTCCACAACCCCACAGCAGATGTGCGTCCTCTCCTCCTCCCTCTCCTCTACGCTCACCCCCTCTCTCCCCTCTAGGAATCCTCTACGGAGCCATATAAGAACTTCTATCCCTTCACTTCACCGACCATAAAGCCGTTATAATGAAGGTGGACCGGAAGCCACGTCTAGCTACCATTTACGAATAAATAAAATTTCTAGTATCATGTCCAGGAATTAGGGACATCGCCGAACAGCGCCTCTAGCGGTCGCCCTTGGAAACATGCGCGTTTTCTATGGGAGAGCGTCGTTTTTCGCGAATAACTAATGACAGAAGCCATCTTTCGCTAAATTCCCGAGGAAAAAGGCTCTACGCAACTGTCCCGACATCTCATGTAAGCGGCAACATTATTTACGTCGAAAAACCCGTTCCAAAATGAAGGCGAAGTTTTAAGTATGGGAGTCTATGGAAACGGTCAAATTTACGACGGTTTTCTGGCCACTAAAATGCGATTTGCAACGAGACGGTAACATCGATTGGTATATTCCCGGGGATTTATCAACTTCATTGACTCAGCTATCACCTGGTTGCAGCAGCAACTCTTCAAATGGTGAAAAAGTTGTTCCAAAACCGCAGTTTTCATAACAAGGTCGCGGAATTCGTTGTGGTAGATATATAAACTGGGTTTTCGTCCGCTGGGGCGCGTCGAAGCGATAGCCGAGCGCGCTGAACGACGCGAGATCAAAATCACTGATAACACAGCCGCGAGTTCGCAGGTTCGATTCCGGCTGCAGTGTCCTTTTTTTTCTCGCTTGTCTGGAAGCCTTTGGCCAGATGGCGTAGGACGAAATGTAGGTCATTTAGTTTCGGTTCTTGTTTTTGTTTCTTTCTATCCGCACCAAAGTTATCGGGCAAAAAATAACTGGTTTCATGGTATCGCACATTACTAAAATGCTTCTAAGCGTCTTTCTCGTTTAGATATAAAGTATCCGGTCAATAAAAAAACAAACGCAGATAACAGGCTTTTAAAGTTAGTTTCCTAAGCTAAATGTTTATGGAGATATTATGAATAATTTTGCCCCTGCAGCTATTCATAGGAATGGTGTATTTGTGCGACTCTTGTGCTGCCTGAAATGTATGAAACAAAAGCTCAGCGTCGATAGTGTGAAATCAAAAGACACAAAAGTATACAAGTTTCCAGCAATCGCAGTTGTAGTATTCGTACAATGTAGTACAGCTGAACCTATTTGACAGAGTCCATTTGCGTTACATCAAAGCGGAATTTCTTGCGTAAACCATCATGCTCAGAGATTATGAAATATGTTACAATAACGAATTCTTATTGTTTGTTCGTCGATAATGTCGCGGTATTTTCACAGGAGAAAGCAAGTCATGTTAAGTTTTTTGCAGACCCCGTGGATAAGAAGTTTTCTGTTAACATATTTGTCAAAGAAGACGGCTGGACATTTTATGAACTTTACACGTTCTAGCGCTGGTTTGATTAGTGCAAGAGAACGGGAATTCTCCTCTACAGCTTTATGCAGTGAATTAAAAACAATATTTTTGATTTTTAGAGCGTAGGCTCTCTGACGCTATATGTTCCATGTTCATTCGTCGTGTCTCATTCACCTTAAGCCGCCGGAGCGCTAGCGTGGCAGGCGTGACATCACGCCACGCGGTCCGCTAGCTTTTTTTGCGCTAGCTTTTTTGAACAGAGCGATTTGTGGACGTCTTGCGCTCATTATCCGCACAAATTAGGTTTTGAACCGAAAAGTCTGCGATGCATGTCAGAGTTCCGTCTTCAGCATCATAAATGCTCGAACTATTAGGTGCGGTGCACTTTAGGGTGGCAGGCTGTCGTATGCAGTCGTTGTCGCTTGGCGCAACGAAGGCAGAACCACACATAGCATAGCCAGCTGTAGCATATTGAGTATGGCCTCGCGCCAAAGAGAAGTTTTCTTCTTGTTCTTCGAGCGCCTTGATGATTATATAAAGGTCGGACATTACTAGTATAGCTAGGGAAATACGCCAACACAAACCGCATGTAAAAATTCAAAGAGGAAGCAAGCGAGAAATAGAAGGAGAGAAAGAAAAGAAAAAAAATACAAAGAAAAATAGAAATAAAGAGAGAAAAACACAGGAAAAAACTGGAAAATAGAACTGGAAAGAAAGACAGGAGGAAAGAAACAGGAAACGGGAGAGAGACAAAGAAGGCTGCCCATCTCCGCAGTTCGCACTTCCTTCAAGCTTGGCATCAATAGTGTGAAGCTGCCTAAATGTTTTTTTAACGCGAAAACGTTTTATGCCGGGGTCCACCAACACTTCAGTGACGTATTTGCGTCACGGAAATGATGCTCAAAAATGTAGACGATCAGATGTTAAAGCAAAAAAGTTCTGTCAACGGGAGTCGGACCCGCGACCTCTTGGTTCGCAACAACTGATGCCGGGCACTCTATCCACTAGGCCACGGTAATTTTTATTTTCTGTATTGGACTGTGCCACAGTCTGACTCCAGAGTATTTACAAATGTGCCTTTTAAATGCGAAGCATTTCTTAGTGAACTTCGGCGACTTTGAGCGTATCTATCTATCTATCTATCTATCTATCTATCTATCTATCTATCTATCTATCTATCTATCTATCTATCTATCTATCTATCTATCTATCTATCTATCTATCTATCTATCTATCTATCTAGCCGCCTACGACTTTGTGCTCTCCTGGCCGTATCGTTAATGGGATTTATACCAAATTTGGTATCGCATAACATGACTGTATGAAGAACATAAATGGCTGGTCATATCATGAAAAGCATGACTAACTTGTCATGAAAAGTATGATTTACATGCCACGCTCATGGCGCGCTCGCGGCCGTTTCGTTAGCTTGACATACACCCATGTCCAGGAATTCTGGACATCGACAACTAGCGCCATCGCTTGTGTAGCTGCCGAGTGTGCAGCGTCACTCAATGGGAAACCAATTTTAAACATTAATTACAGTGCAACGCCACAATATACACTTAAATCACTCCATGTGTATAATCTGGGCGCCATTATCTCACAATGCAAGCAATTTTGCTTTATTCCCATAAAAATTCTGGGTTCGAGGACCACTTTTAGGTGATATGTAAAACTCCATAGGAGAGAGTTTAGAAATTTATATAAGAACAATGCGCCTTCACCTGCTTAAATCACTGAAATTGCATTATGTCCATGACTCAATGTTCGTATCTGTGAAACTTGGCTGACGTTGACGAAGTTTCTGAGGTTCGACGGGCACTTTTGTAAAAAGGTGCATTGCAGTGAAACCACCTGATAGAGAAAGCGCTTTATAGTGCTTTCCGTTGCCCCAGAATGCGAGAAAATTTCACATCTTTTTTATATAGGGTTGTTTTCTTGAAGCTGCTCAACCTAGGCACGGTATGAATACTATGGAGATCTTAAGTTCATAATTAGCAATGACAAGTATTTGGTTAATTAAAGTGAATAACCAAAAATGAGAATATGGCTTCGCAGTTCAAAGAAAAAGAATGAACAACACATATTGATACTAATACAAATTTTCCTCCATTCAGTATAAGTAATTAAAGGTACTGATGAATATAACAATTTATTTACAACTTATGGGTGAAAGCGGTCAGTATAAATGGACCTACATAATATATACATATTTATAGATCGCACTTCAATATGTACAAGTTATACTAGATCATCATCGCATGTAAGTAAATAGCAGTAGTGATTGTCAAAGCTAATTTATTTTAAGTATGTTAGTTTAATTAGTACGGATAATTATTAAAAGTTACACTGACCTCCCAAGAACTCACAGCGACTGAGACTTACTCAGCAGTATTAATGCACATTCGCACGTTGTCGATATAAGTAATCACTTGTAATAACGAATTGAGCCATTTTAAGCGTAGAATAGAAGGCTTTAACTTACAAGGATCTATATGCGGTATTCAATGTATGAAATTGCGATCCGAGACAGATAACAGCATAGAATTGTTCTTAGTGATAGCTACCGATAATTAATAATCGGGAATGACTTTCGTGAAAATCTGTGCAACTTATCTATTAAAGTGTCAAGAGAAGGGTATTTAAGAGGTGATGATTAGACTTTATCAGTGATAGATCTAGGCAATCATGAAGTGCGGGTAGATGGATAATGAGTAAATTATTCGACGATATTATTATAATTTACAGTGTTGGTCAAAAGTTCCCAGGTCGCAGCGACCGGCCGCGGAGTAGCAGCTTGCTACTGTCGGGGCGCTACCATCGTAATCTCGCCTCGGCGCACGCTGGGGTCGAGCGTGCGCGTGGGAGGGGGGCGGGGGGGGGGGGTGCATTTCTCTCCCTTTTTTTCTCTCCTTGATAAGAAAGCGAGGAATGAAGTTGATGTGTCATGTTCCCGCACCGTTCGCTCTTTGAATTTTACTATCGTGGAGCGTGTAGCGAGAAGGCAGTGCTCCAGAAAGTGATGCATCATGCTTGCGGCCACATTTCGCTAGACACCGTATACTTGTCTGTATTTTTCGACTGCGTAGAGATGAATATCGCGCCTTTAACTTGCTGTGGACACGCCGGGGCTCTCAGACGTCTGCGCAAATGAATTTGCTGCATGTTTACGCGCTCGGGGCCGTAAATGTATGCTTGTGTCCATTGCGACGTTGTTGTCATGCTGTCAGGATTGGGTTTCGAGCCTCTTCAAAGGTAACGCCAATGAATGCGCTGATGGGGCTAGACCTGTGCGCCGGACCCAAAATCGCCGGCGGCGGCGCGCCGGTGTTTCCACCTCCGGCGGCGGCGCGTCAACGGCGCGGGGTTCATCGGATCGGCGGCGGCGCGGCGCGTGGTTAGGGGGGGGGGGGGGTATATTCATGATTCAAGAGTTTGTGGGGATAGAAGTGTGTCTCTTGAATTTTGAAAACAAAAACTGTTTTCCCGAAAGGGCGAAGCAGGAAATGCGACAGCAACATGTCGTAATGTTATAACAAACTAAGGCTACCAGCTAACTCTTTTTCATCCGATCTCGCGAAACTGCAAAACACTGGTGGATGGGAATACGGCCGCTCCCGGGAAAAAAGCAGTTCTCATGCAGTTTGTCGTATCAGTGGTCACAGCACGACGCGGTGAGATGACAGCGCGCAGAAGGGTATACGAGACGCGTTTGCTGATGCCTGCCGAGATAGCGCGCGCGCCAGCGCTCGCGACCGCGCCCTTATAGTCCAAGTTCACAGCTGCGGATATCGAGCCGCGCAGCCCCCCCGACGTCTCTTCATGTTCCTTCGCCCAGCGAAAGACGGACAATGCTTCCTTTCTTATTGAGGAGCAACCGATGGCAGGCCTCGCACGCGGTGTGATGTAATCGCATGCGCCCTACGTACGATGGAGATGGGCAGCTTGTTTCAGCTTGCTGTACCCGCTAGTAAAAGCAGCTCGCTAGCGCTCGCGAGCTTTTACTAGCGGGTACAGCATGCAATGCGCGAACAGAAGTTACCGATTTGGGCTTTATACGGAACATGACAGCGACAATGAAAACCTGAAAAGAGTGTCCATATAATTGTTATTGCAATCAAAAGTATACAGTAACCGTGGAAGCGGGTTGGCCTATCTTTTTGGAGAGCTGAATCGTCTTCACTGTAAAGAGTCCGTCCGTTGGAAGAATCAAATAATCCGGTTCCTCTTCCATTCGTTCCATTCCATATCTCCTCGACACTTATTTCTTCATAAAGCACGTGTACAATTGGAGCACTAAGCGTTGAGCCCATCAGAATTTCGAGCTTGTTGGCTGCACTCTGTTATTTCGCCTTGCGTAATCGGAAACTCACAAAACAGTGCAAAATAAGTTCATCGCGCACGGTAATCACGCGAGGTGAGGAAGAACGGGTGGGCAAATGCATGGACAAAGCAGGGTAGGAGACAATTCACAACTGATATTTCTCGTATATGGACCAATAGAAAGTATTTGCTCTAATCATGTGACGTGAATCACCGTTCTGGCGTAATGCCAAGGGAGGATACCGCGCTCGATATTATATTTTCAGATGCTGTACTGGGGCCGTTATAAAGACAGGGTGTGCAAACACGGACGCAAGAAAGTAGTCCAGACACCGCAAACGCCGCCACCTGAAAAATCGTACAGCGGCGGAAAAGAAGGATGAATGGACGGATACAACTTTATTAAACGCCCGGCAAGTTTTAACGCGACCCGGGCTTAGGTCTCCCACGGGGGGCACGTCAAGGCTAGTCAAGGCCTTGCCTCAACGCCGCCTCACGGGCTTGCTGGACTGCCCACGTTTGCATGCCGAGGTCTGAGCTGCGCAGAGCGGTGGCCCACCTCGACGACAGGTTCTCCGGAGTAACGGCCATCATTCGGATAATTAACACCTTTGCACCAGTGCATGGTGCCAAACCTGAAGGAAGCGTGGAGTTGGGCAGCCTTCTTTGTTTCTCTTCGGTTTTTTTCCTTTCTTTCCTCTTCTCTTTCTTTCTTTTTCTCTATTTCCTTTTTTTTGTTTTTTTTCTCAATGTTTACTGATTTCTTCCTCTCTCTTTATTTATTTATTTCTCTTTCTTGCTCTTTCTATTCTTCCTATTTTTTTCCTTTCTTTCTCTCTCTTTCTATTTTTTGCTTGATTCCTTTTCTTCTATTTTTATACCTGGCTTTGCCTGCGTTATACCAAGCGACGACAGCATACGACAACCCGGGCCCCTAAACTGCTCCGCACTTAACATCATCATCAATGTGCTCGAAGAACTAGAGGAAGAAGACTTCTCCTTGGCGCGAGCGGGCACTCAATATGCGACAGATTGCTATACTATTTGTGGTTCTTCCTGCGTTACGCCAAGCTACGACAGCATACGATGACAGCATGCGATGACTGCATACGACAGCCCGGGCCCTTAAACTGCTCCGCACTTAACATCATCATCAATGTGCTCGAAGAACTAGAGGAAGAAGACTTCTCCTTGGCGCGAGCGGGCACTCAATATGCGACAGATTGCTATACTTTTTGTGGTTCTTCCTGCGTTACGCCAAGCTACGACAGCATACGATGACAGCATGCGATGACTGCATACGACAGCCCGGGCCCTTAAACTGCTCCGCACTTAACATCATCATCAATGTGCTCGAAGAACTAGAGGAAGAAGACTTCTCCTTGGCGCGAGCGGGCACTCAATATGCGACAGATTGCTATACCTTTTGTGGTTCTTCCTGCGTTACGCCAAGCTACGACAGCATACGATGACAGCGTGCGATGACTGCATACTACAGCCCGGGCCCTTAAACTGCTCCGCACTTATCATCATCAATGTGCTCGAAGAACTAGAGGAAGAAGACTTCTCCTTGGCGCGAGCGGGCACTCAATATGCGACAGATTGCTATACTTTTTGTGGTTCTTCCTGCGTTACGCCAAGCTACGACAGCATACGATGACAGCATGCGATGACTGCATACGACAGCCCGGGCCCTTAAACTGCTCCGCACTTAACATCATCATCAATGTGCTCGAAGAACTAGAGGAAGAAGACTTCTCCTTGGCGCGAGCGGGCACTAAATATGCGACAGATTGCTATACTTTTTGTGGTTCTTCCTGCGTTACAGTATGCGACAGATTGCTATACTTTTTGTGGTTCTTCCTGCGTTACGCCAAGCTACGACAGCATACGATGACAGCATGCGATGACTGCATACGACAGCCCGGGCCCTTAAACTGCTCCGCACTTAACATCATCATCAATGTGCTCGAAGAACTAGAGGAAGAAGACTTCTCCTTGGCGCGAGCGGGCACTCAAATATGCGACAGATTGCTATACTTTTTGTGGTTCTTCCTGCGTTACGCCAAGCTACGACAGCATACGATGACAGCATGCGATGACTGCATACGACAGCCCGGGCCCTTAAACTGCTCCGCACTTAACATCATCATCAATGTGCTCGAAGAACTAGAGGAAGAAGACTTCTCCTTGGCGCGAGCGGGCACTCAATATGCGACAGATTGCTATACTTTTTGTGGTTCTTCCTGCGTTACGCCAAGCTACGACAGCATACGATGACAGCATGCGATGACTGCATACGACAGCCCGGGCCCTTAAACTGCTCCGCACTTAACATCATCATCAATGTGCTCGAAGAACTAGAGGAAGAAGACTTCTCCTTGGCGCGAGCGGGCACTCAATATGCGACAGATTGCTATACTATTTTGTGGTTCTTCCTGCGTTACGCCAAGCTACGACAGCATACGATGACAGCATGCGATGACTGCATACGACAGCCCGGGCCCTTAAACTGCTCCGCACTTAACATCATCATCAATGTGCTCGAAGAACTAGAGGAAGAAGACTTCTCCTTGGCGCGAGCGGGCACTCAATATGCGACAGATTGCTATACTTTTTGTGGTTCTTCCTGCGTTACGCCAAGCTACGACAGCATACGATGACAGCATGCGATGACTGCATACGACAGCCCGGGCCCTTAAACTGCTCCGCACTTAACATCATCATCAATGTGCTCGAAGAACTAGAGGAAGAAGACTTCTCCTTGGCGCGAGCGGGCACTAAATATGCGACAGATTGCTATACTTTTTGTGGTTCTTCCTGCGTTACGCCAAGCTACGACAGCATACGATGACAGCATGCGATGACTGCATACGACAGCCCGGGCCCTTAAACTGCTCCGCACTTAACATCATCATCAATGTGCTCGAAGAACTAGAGGAAGAAGACTTCTCCTTGGCGCGAGCGGGCACTCAATATGCGACAGATTGCTATACTTTTTGTGGTTCTTCCTGCGTTACGCCAAGCTACGACAGCATACGATGACAGCATGCGATGACTGCATACGACAGCCCGGGCCCTTAAACTGCTCCGCACTTAACATCATCATCAATGTGCTCGAAGAACTAGAGGAAGAAGACTTCTCCTTGGCGCGAGCGGGCACTCAATATGCGACAGATTGCTATACTATTTGTGGTTCTTCCTGCGTTACGCCAAGCTACGACAGCATACGATGACAGCATGCGATGACTGCATACGACAGCCCGGGCCCTTAAACTGCTCCGCACTTAACATCATCATCAATGTGCTCGAAGAACTAGAGGAAGAAGACTTCTCCTTGGCGCGAGCGGGCACTCAATATGCGACAGATTGCTATACTTTTTGTGGTTCTTCCTGCGTTACGCCAAGCTACGACAGCATACGATGACAGCATGCGATGACTGCATACGACAGCCCGGGCCCTTAAACTGCTCCGCACTTAACATCATCATCAATGTGCTCGAAGAACTAGAGGAAGAAGACTTCTCCTTGGCGCGAGCGGGCACTAAATATGCGACAGATTGCTATACTTTTTGTGGTTCTTCCTGCGTTACGCCAAGCTACGACAGCATACGATGACAGCATGCGATGACTGCATACGACAGCCCGGGCCCTTAAACTGCTCCGCACTTAACATCATCATCAATGTGCTCGAAGAACTAGAGGAAGAAGACTTCTCCTTGGCGCGAGCGGGCACTCAATATGCGACAGATTGCTATACTTTTTGTGGTTCTTCCTGCGTTACGCCAAGCTACGACAGCATACGATGACAGCATGCGATGACTGCATACGACAGCCCGGGCCCTTAAACTGCTCCGCACTTAACATCATCATCAATGTGCTCGAAGAACTAGAGGAAGAAGACTTCTCCTTGGCGCGAGCGGGCACTCAATATGCGACAGATTGCTATACTATTTGTGGTTCTTCCTGCGTTACGCCAAGCTACGACAGCATACGATGACAGCATGCGATGACTGCATACGACAGCCCGGGCCCTTAAACTGCTCCGCACTTAACATCATCATCAATGTGCTCGAAGAACTAGAGGAAGAAGACTTCTCCTTGGCGCGAGCGGGCACTCAATATGCGACAGATTGCTATACTTTTTGTGGTTCTTCCTGCGTTACGCCAAGCTACGACAGCATACGATGACAGCATGCGATGACTGCATACGACAGCCCGGGCCCTTAAACTGCTCCGCACTTAACATCATCATCAATGTGCTCGAAGAACTAGAGGAAGAAGACTTCTCCTTGGCGCGAGCGGGCACTCAATATGCGACAGATTGCTATACTTTTTGTGGTTCTTCCTGCGTTACGCCAAGCTACGACAGCATACGATGACAGCATGCGATGACTGCATACGACAGCCCGGGCCCTTAAACTGCTCCGCACTTAACATCATCATCAATGTGCTCGAAGAACTAGAGGAAGAAGACTTCTCCTTGGCGCGAGCGGGCACTCAATATGCGACAGATTGCTATACTTTTTGTGGTTCTTCCTGCGTTACGCCAAGCTACGACAGCATACGATGACAGCATGCGATGACTGCATACGACAGCCCGGGCCCTTAAACTGCTCCGCACTTAACATCATCATCAATGTGCTCGAAGAACTAGAGGAAGAAGACTTCTCCTTGGCGCGAGCGGGCACACTCAATATGCGACAGATTGCTATACTTTTTGTGGTTCTTCCTGCGTTACGCCAAGCTACGACAGCATACGATGACAGCATGCGATGACTGCATACGACAGCCCGGGCCCTTAAACTGCTCCGCACTTAACATCATCATCAATGTGCTCGAAGAACTAGAGGAAGAAGACTTCTCCTTGGCGCGAGCGGGCACTCAATATGCGACAGATTGCTATACTTTTTGTGGTTCTTCCTGCGTTACGCCAAGCTACGACAGCATACGATGACAGCATGCGATGACTGCATACGACAGCCCGGGCCCTTAAACTGCTCCGCACTTAACATCATCATCAATGTGCTCGAAGAACTAGAGGAAGAAGACTTCTCCTTGGCGCGAGCGGGCACTCAATATGCGACAGATTGCTATACTTTTTGTGGTTCTTCCTGCGTTACGCCAAGCTACGACAGCATACGATGACAGCATGCGATGACTGCATACGACAGCCCGGGCCCTTAAACTGCTCCGCACTTAACATCATCATCAATGTGCTCGAAGAACTAGAGGAAGAAGACTTCTCCTTGGCGCGAGCGGGCACTCAATATGCGACAGATTGCTATACTTTTTGTGGTTCTTCCTGCGTTACGCCAAGCTACGACAGCATACGATGACAGCATGCGATGACTGCATACGACAGCCCGGGCCCTTAAACTGCTCCGCACTTAACATCATCATCAATGTGCTCGAAGAACTAGAGGAAGAAGACTTCTCCTTGGCGCGAGCGGGCACTCAATATGCGACAGATTGCTATACTTTTTGTGGTTCTTCCTGCGTTACGCCAAGCTACGACAGCATACGATGACAGCATGCGATGACTGCATACGACAGCCCGGGCCCTTAAACTGCTCCGCACTTAACATCATCATCAATGTGCTCGAAGAACTAGAGGAAGAAGACTTCTCCTTGGCGCGAGCGGGCACTCAAATATGCGACAGATTGCTATACTTTTTGTGGTTCTTCCTGCGTTACGCCAAGCTACGACAGCATACGATGACAGCATGCGATGACTGCATACGACAGCCCGGGCCCTTAAACTGCTCCGCACTTAACATCATCATCAATGTGCTCGAAGAACTAGAGGAAGAAGACTTCTCCTTGGCGCGAGCGGGCACTCAATATGCGACAGATTGCTATACTTTTTGTGGTTCTTCCTGCGTTACGCCAAGCTACGACAGCATACGATGACAGCATGCGATGACTGCATACGACAGCCCGGGCCCTTAAACTGCTCCGCACTTAACATCATCATCAATGTGCTCGAAGAACTAGAGGAAGAAGACTTCTCCTTGGCGCGAGCGGGCACTCAATATGCGACAGATTGCTATACTATTTGTGGTTCTTCCTGCGTTACGCCAAGCTACGACAGCATACGATGACAGCATGCGATGACTGCATACGACAGCCCGGGCCCTTAAACTGCTCCGCACTTAACATCATCATCAATGTGCTCGAAGAACTAGAGGAAGAAGACTTCTCCTTGGCGCGAGCGGGCACTCAATATGCGACAGATTGCTATACTTTTTGTGGTTCTTCCTGCGTTACGCCAAGCTACGACAGCATACGATGACAGCATGCGATGACTGCATACGACAGCCCGGGCCCTTAAACTGCTCCGCACTTAACATCATCATCAATGTGCTCGAAGAACTAGAGGAAGAAGACTTCTCCTTGGCGCGAGCGGGCACTAAATATGCGACAGATTGCTATACTTTTTGTGGTTCTTCCTGCGTTACGCCAAGCTACGACAGCATACGATGACAGCATGCGATGACTGCATACGACAGCCCGGGCCCTTAAACTGCTCCGCACTTAACATCATCATCAATGTGCTCGAAGAACTAGAGGAAGAAGACTTCTCCTTGGCGCGAGCGGGCACTCAATATGCGACAGATTGCTATACTTTTTGTGGTTCTTCCTGCGTTACGCCAAGCTACGACAGCATACGATGACAGCATGCGATGACTGCATACGACAGCCCGGGCCCTTAAACTGCTCCGCACTTAACATCATCATCAATGTGCTCGAAGAACTAGAGGAAGAAGACTTCTCCTTGGCGCGAGCGGGCACTCAATATGCGACAGATTGCTATACTATTTGTGGTTCTTCCTGCGTTACGCCAAGCTACGACAGCATACGATGACAGCATGCGATGACTGCATACGACAGCCCGGGCCCGTTAAACTGCTCCGCACTTAACATCATCAATGTGCTCGAATAACTAGAGGAAGAAGACTTCTCCTTGGCGCGAGCGGGCACTCAATATGCGACAGATTGCTATACTTTTTGTGGTTCTTCCTGCGTTACGCCAAGCTACGACAGCATACGATGACAGCATGCGATGACTGCATACGACAGCCCGGGCCCTTAAACTGCTCCGCACTTAACATCATCATCAATGTGCTCGAAGAACTAGAGGAAGAAGACTTCTCCTTGGCGCGAGCGGGCACTAAATATGCGACAGATTGCTATACTTTTTGTGGTTCTTCCTGCGTTACGCCAAGCTACGACAGCATACGATGACAGCATGCGATGACTGCATACGACAGCCCGGGCCCTTAAACTGCTCCGCACTTAACATCATCATCAATGTGCTCGAAGAACTAGAGGAAGAAGACTTCTCCTTGGCGCGAGCGGGCACTCAATATGCGACAGATTGCTATACTTTTTGTGGTTCTTCCTGCGTTACGCCAAGTACGACAGCATACGATGACAGCATGCGATGACTGCATACGACAGCCCGGGCCCTTAAACTGCTCCGCACTTAACATCATCATCAATGTGCTCGAAGAACTAGAGGAAGAAGACTTCTCCTTGGCGCGAGCGGGCACTCAATATGCGACAGATTGCTATACTATTTGTGGTTCTTCCTGCGTTACGCCAAGCTACGACAGCATACGATGACAGCATGCGATGACTGCATACGACAGCCCGGGCCCTTAAACTGCTCCGCACTTAACATCATCATCAATGTGCTCGAAGAACTAGAGGAAGAAGACTTCTCCTTGGCGCGAGCGGGCACTCAATATGCGACAGATTGCTATACTTTTTGTGGTTCTTCCTGCGTTACGCCAAGCTACGACAGCATACGATGACAGCATGCGATGACTGCATACGACAGCCCGGGCCCTTAAACTGCTCCGCACTTAACATCATCATCAATGTGCTCGAAGAACTAGAGGAAGAAGACTTCTCCTTGGCGCGAGCGGGCACTAAATATGCGACAGATTGCTATACTTTTTGTGGTTCTTCCTGCGTTACGCCAAGCTACGACAGCATACGATGACAGCATGCGATGACTGCATACGACAGCCCGGGCCCTTAAACTGCTCCGCACTTAACATCATCATCAATGTGCTCGAAGAACTAGAGGAAGAAGACTTCTCCTTGGCGCGAGCGGGCACTCAATATGCGACAGATTGCTATACTTTTTGTGGTTCTTCCTGCGTTACGCCAAGCTACGACAGCATACGATGACAGCATGCGATGACTGCATACGACAGCCCGGGCCCTTAAACTGCTCCGCACTTAACATCATCATCAATGTGCTCGAAGAACTAGAGGAAGAAGACTTCTCCTTGGCGCGAGCGGGCACTCAATATGCGACAGATTGCTATACTATTTGTGGTTCTTCCTGCGTTACGCCAAGCTACGACAGCATACGATGACAGCATGCGATGACTGCATACGACAGCCCGGGCCCTTAAACTGCTCCGCACTTAACATCATCATCAATGTGCTCGAAGAACTAGAGGAAGAAGACTTCTCCTTGGCGCGAGCGGGCACTCAATATGCGACAGATTGCTATACTTTTTGTGGTTCTTCCTGCGTTACGCCAAGCTACGACAGCATACGATGACAGCATGCGATGACTGCATACGACAGCCCGGGCCCTTAAACTGCTCCGCACTTAACATCATCATCAATGTGCTCGAAGAACTAGAGGAAGAAGACTTCTCCTTGGCGCGAGCGGGCACTAAATATGCGACAGATTGCTATACTTTTTGTGGTTCTTCCTGCGTTACGCCAAGCTACGACAGCATACGATGACAGCATGCGATGACTGCATACGACAGCCCGGGCCCTTAAACTGCTCCGCACTTAACATCATCATCAATGTGCTCGAAGAACTAGAGGAAGAAGACTTCTCCTTTACGCGAGCGGGCACTCAATATGCGACAGATTGCTATACTTTTTGTGGTTCTTCCTGCGTTACGCCAAGCTACGACAGCATACGATGACAGCATGCGATGACTGCATACGACAGCCCGGGCCCTTAAACTGCTCCGCACTTAACATCATCATCAATGTGCTCGAAGAACTAGAGGAAGAAGACTTCTCCTTGGCGCGAGCGGGCACTCAATATGCGACAGATTGCTATACTTTTTGTGGTTCTTCCTGCGTTACGCCAAGCTACGACAGCATACGATGACAGCATGCGATGACTGCATACGACAGCCCGGGCCCTTAAACTGCTCCGCACTTAACATCATCATCAATGTGCTCGAAGAACTAGAGGAAGAAGACTTCTCCTTGGCGCGAGCGGGCACTCAATATGCGACAGATTGCTATACTATTTGTGGTTCTTCCTGCGTTACGCCAAGCTACGACAGCATACGATGACAGCATGCGATGACTGCATACGACAGCCCGGGCCCTTAAACTGCTCCGCACTTAACATCATCATCAATGTGCTCGAAGAACTAGAGGAAGAAGACTTCTCCTTGGCGCGAGCGGGCACTCAATATGCGACAGATTGCTATACTTTTTGTGGTTCTTCCTGCGTTACGCCAAGCTACGACAGCATACGATGACAGCATGCGATGACTGCATACGACAGCCCGGGCCCTTAAACTGCTCCGCACTTAACATCATCATCAATGTGCTCGAAGAACTAGAGGAAGAAGACTTCTCCTTGGCGCGAGCGGGCACTAAATATGCGACAGATTGCTATACTTTTTGTGGTTCTTCCTGCGTTACGCCAAGCTACGACAGCATACGATGACAGCATGCGATGACTGCATACGACAGCCCGGGCCCTTAAACTGCTCCGCACTTAACATCATCATCAATGTGCTCGAAGAACTAGAGGAAGAAGACTTCTCCTTGGCGCGAGCGGGCACTCAATATGCGACAGATTGCTATACTTTTTGTGGTTCTTCCTGCGTTACGCCAAGCTACGACAGCATACGATGACAGCATGCGATGACTGCATACGACAGCCCGGGCCCTTAAACTGCTCCGCACTTAACATCATCATCAATGTGCTCGAAGAACTAGAGGAAGAAGACTTCTCCTTGGCGCGAGCGGGCACTCAATATGCGACAGATTGCTATACTATTTGTGGTTCTTCCTGCGTTACGCCAAGCTACGACAGCATACGATGACAGCATGCGATGACTGCATACGACAGCCCGGGCCCTTAAACTGCTCCGCACTTAACATCATCATCAATGTGCTCGAAGAACTAGAGGAAGAAGACTTCTCCTTGGCGCGAGCGGGCACTCAATATGCGACAGATTGCTATACTTTTTGTGGTTCTTCCTGCGTTACGCCAAGCTACGACAGCATACGATGACAGCATGCGATGACTGCATACGACAGCCCGGGCCCTTAAACTGCTCCGCACTTAACATCATCATCAATGTGCTCGAAGAACTAGAGGAAGAAGACTTCTCCTTGGCGCGAGCGGGCACTAAATATGCGACAGATTGCTATACTTTTTGTGGTTCTTCCTGCGTTACGCCAAGCTACGACAGCATACGATGACAGCATGCGATGACTGCATACGACAGCCCGGGCCCTTAAACTGCTCCGCACTTAACATCATCATCAATGTGCTCGAAGAACTAGAGGAAGAAGACTTCTCCTTGGCGCGAGCGGGCACTCAATATGCGACAGATTGCTATACTTTTTGTGGTTCTTCCTGCGTTACGCCAAGCTACGACAGCATACGATGACAGCATGCGATGACTGCATACGACAGCCCGGGCCCTTAAACTGCTCCGCACTTAACATCATCATCAATGTGCTCGAAGAACTAGAGGAAGAAGACTTCTCCTTGGCGCGAGCGGGCACTCAATATGCGACAGATTGCTATACTATTTGTGGTTCTTCCTGCGTTACGCCAAGCTACGACAGCATACGATGACAGCATGCGATGACTGCATACGACAGCCCGGGCCCTTAAACTGCTCCGCACTTAACATCATCATCAATGTGCTCGAAGAACTAGAGGAAGAAGACTTCTCCTTGGCGCGAGCGGGCACTCAATATGCGACAGATTGCTATACTTTTTGTGGTTCTTCCTGCGTTACGCCAAGCTACGACAGCATACGATGACAGCATGCGATGACTGCATACGACAGCCCGGGCCCTTAAACTGCTCCGCACTTAACATCATCATCAATGTGCTCGAAGAACTAGAGGAAGAAGACTTCTCCTTGGCGCGAGCGGGCACTAAATATGCGACAGATTGCTATACTTTTTGTGGTTCTTCCTGCGTTACGCCAAGCTACGACAGCATACGATGACAGCATGCGATGACTGCATACGACAGCCCGGGCCCTTAAACTGCTCCGCACTTAACATCATCATCAATGTGCTCGAAGAACTAGAGGAAGAAGACTTCTCCTTGGCGCGAGCGGGCACTCAATATGCGACAGATTGCTATACTTTTTGTGGTTCTTCCTGCGTTACGCCAAGCTACGACAGCATACGATGACAGCATGCGATGACTGCATACGACAGCCCGGGCCCTTAAACTGCTCCGCACTTAACATCATCATCAATGTGCTCGAAGAACTAGAGGAAGAAGACTTTTCCTTGGCGCGAGCGGGCACTCAATATGCGACAGATTGCTATACTATTTGTGGTTCTTCCTGCGTTACGCCAAGCTACGACAGCATACGATGACAGCATGCGATGACTGCATACGACAGCCCGGGCCCTTAAACTGCTCCGCACTTAACATCATCAATGTGCTCGAAGAACTAGAGGAAGAAGACTTCTCCTTGGCGCGAGCGGGCACTCAATATGCGACAGATTGCTATACTTTTTGTGGTTCTTCCTGCGTTACGCCAAGCTACGACAGCATACGATGACAGCATGCGATGACTGCATACGACAGCCCGGGCCCTTAAACTGCTCCGCACTTAACATCATCATCAATGTGCTCGAAGAACTAGAGGAAGAAGACTTCTCCTTGGCGCGAGCGGGCACTAAATATGCGACAGATTGCTATACTTTTTGTGGTTCTTCCTGCGTTACGCCAAGCTACGACAGCATACGATGACAGCATGCGATGACTGCATACGACAGCCCGGGCCCTTAAACTGCTCCGCACTTAACATCATCATCAATGTGCTCGAAGAACTAGAGGAAGAAGACTTCTCCTTTGGCGCGAGCGGGCACTCAATATGCGACAGATTGCTATACTATTTTTGTGGTTCTTCCTGCGTTACGCCAAGCTACGACAGCATACGATGACAGCATGCGATGACTGCATACGACAGCCCGGGCCCTTAAACTGCTCCGCACTTAACATCATCATCAATGTGCTCGAAGAACTAGAGGAAGAAGACTTCTCCTTGGCGCGAGCGGGCACTCAATATGCGACAGATTGCTATACTATTTGTGGTTCTTCCTGCGTTACGCCAAGCTACGACAGCATACGATGACAGCATGCGATGACTGCATACGACAGCCCGGGCCCTTAAACTGCTCCGCACTTAACATCATCATCAATGTGCTCGAAGAACTAGAGGAAGAAGACTTCTCCTTGGCGCGAGCGGGCACTCAATATGCGACAGATTGCTATACTTTTTGTGGTTCTTCCTGCGTTACGCCAAGCTACGACAGCATACGATGACAGCATGCGATGACTGCATACGACAGCCCGGGCCCTTAAACTGCTCCGCACTTAACATCATCATCAATGTGCTCGAAGAACTAGAGGAAGAAGACTTCTCCTTGGCGCGAGCGGGCACTCAATATGCGACAGATTGCTATACCTTTTGTGGTTCTTCCTGCGTTACGCCAAGCTACGACAGCATACGATGACAGCGTGCGATGACTGCATACTACAGCCCGGGCCCTTAAACTGCTCCGCACTTATCATCATCAATGTGCTCGAAGAACTAGAGGAAGAAGACTTCTCCTTGGCGCGAGCGGGCACTCAATATGCGAAAGATTGCTATACTTTTTGTGGTTCTTCCTGCGTTACGCCAAGCTACACAGCAAACGGGTTTGAGCCTTTTTGGGAGTTTTGGGCCCGGCTCTTAACTTGCATCCTAAAGGTACTACGCAAAACCCCCCTACCAAAGGAGGTTTTAGGGGGGGTACGCAGGGCAAGATGGCGGTGCCTGTTGAAGCGACAGCCGTCCACTTCGAATCTTTCTAGCCGTTGGCCTGCATTATTAAACTCATTCATTCCCAAATAATGCTGGTATTTGATTTAGATTTGAGTAATGAGGCTTCGCTAAGCGTATACTGCCGATAAAACAGCTCCGTTTTCGAGATACACAGTCGATTTGCGGTGCAGAAGGCTTAGCAAGGTTTGTTTACAAAGTAAACGGAGTCAAAAGAGGGAATTAAAGAGGTAACTTTGGTGTTTTTATTTAACTCATTTCGGGGGCTTGAACGGAGTTCATTGGAAGTTTTTCTGCTTCTTTTGAGAGCTTTTAAAACGCCCCTTTATACGCGGCCCGAGAGAGGCCGAGGAAAAAAAAGGTATTTCAGGCACTATACTAGCGTTTTAGAGACATTTATTGCAACTATTCATAGCTAGGACATACTAGAAAATGGTCATTGATGTATTCATGCACATACATGACATATGCATACAAGCACGCACGACACAGGAATCGAACTCGCGACCACACGCACTGAAAGCAAACATCATATCCATTACACCACAGCGCCACCACTAGCTTGCGCAGTTTTTCACGGGGGTATATATCTACGAAGCGGATACTAACCCTTCGGCGACACCTTAAACTTTTTGTTCTCGTAGCATCGGCATGTGTTGGCGCTTTCGCAAGGCCAGTACATAAACTCAGGCGCGTCACGAAGGCCAAGGTAAATACCTTCAGCTTCGAACTATTCGGCTCGTCGTGTCGTGCCGCTAGAAAAATTGTAAACGTGTGCCCTCTTGTGTACTTCGACACTGTTTCACTCGCCCGAAATTCGTGGATACCAGCGTAACAAAAGGTATCCTCAGATGGCCGAACATATGTGCATTCCATGGGCGTATGATGTGGAGCTTTTTCGTTGTTTCTGCCGCGAGCTGCACGCGTCCCATGGCAGCGGCGTGTTCTGAGCTGTATGACCGCCTGTGTTTCCATTGATGGGGTGTGTGCCTCCCGCCGCACGGAAGCCCTCAGAGACGAGGACGAAACACTGAGCAACACATCTTTATCATTTCAAAACACTGTCAGCGGCCCCTAAGCGCGAGCCGCGAGCGTGCCTGTGTCCATCGTTCTCATCATCCACCGGCGCGCTCATCGCTACGACTCCCATAGTATATAAAAGTTACTCACGCAGATGCCCACAAGCGTGCGCAGGGTGCCTCTTCAGGAGGAAGGGGGGGGAGGGGACGAAGGCTCGTCGCTTCCCTATTAAGTCAATGCATGGGGCAGACTCTCCCCCCCCCCCCTCCCAGT